>OZ002743.1:168813291-169452753 GCA_963924295.1 Dioctria rufipes
TTCGAATTTTTCAGAGAGTTGAATTCAGTTCTGATTATAAGTGAAAGTGTTTGGATGTGCATTGTTTAGCTTTTGAAATTACACTCCTTTTCAATCCCTAGATATTGTATTTACCTTGCTTCCAGAAAACTTATCAGGAAGGAAAACGTGATTTTGCCATCCATCCTAATTACTTCTCAATAATACTCTTGAGGAGTTTTCCATCTACGAACATGGAACGGAAGCAGGTATTGAGGTAATTCGTTCTACGTTTTAAAGCACTACATATTAACGGGTCACTATTGACATGAAAAAAAAAAATTATGTCCTTTGTGTAATAATTTTACGGGATCAAGGATAACACTAAAAATTTTTTATGAAATTTTTCAAGAATTGAATTTTAATTCTCAATAACTGAACCGTTTAACAATTTAAATCATGTGAACAGGACTCTTCGATGAAGCCATAAGTATACAGGGTGGAGTATTATTTACCAAACACACTGTATTTATTCTGCCAATCCAAGACACCTCATGAGTAGCGCATTCAGGATTTGGCTTTTGAGGGAAGATGGGCATAGGTGTCCACAGTCCAAAAAGAGATTCGAAAAATAGGAGGTCCCGTCCTATACCTATCTGATAACTAAAGAATTGATTCCTTTGAAAATCTAGAATTTCAAGTTTAATCTGCTAAAATCTCGGCATGGACCATAAAGTCACTATTTTATTTATCTTTAATAAATTAATCGTAATTTCATAAACAACGAACCCCATTTATTTATTTATTTACGACCCACGCAATTTTTGCCGCTTTCACAAAAATTTAAAACTAAAACTAAGACCGTACAAATTTATAATTGGTGGCAGTTATAACTATCGACGTGTATTGTACGTCTGAAACTGACAGAAAATTTCCAAAATAACCTTCCTACCGGTCTAGTATACCTACCATACATTTTCCCTACTTGAAAATTTGAATACATTTAATGGGAAACATTAATTTTTGAGTCCATATTTTGTTACAATTTTCAAATTTTCTTACAAATGCAATCCGAAAAAGGCAAAATCTATATTGGTTTTATGGCCGATCGGTGATAGCTGCTGGGAAGTTATTTCTCTAGGCGTGTGATTAGTAACTAATTTATTTTGTCGCGTTATATAAAGGATAGTCATCCTGGTTTGTAAAAAGTTAAGAAATAACTAAAAAAAGTATGTCTTTATCGAAGGGATGAAACAGTAGAACTTTTATATCTTACGGCCGTTCTGTACTACAATAATCGGAATGTAACATTTCGAATGAAAGAAACGTTATTTGGAACGATCTAATGGAATCTTGATGTAACTAAAAGATTCAAGCTCTAGGTACTATCTACTCTTCAGCGAGAGATCGAAACCGTCTGCGGGCTGGAAAACAGGTAGGTGAGGTGCTAGGAGCGCGCTTGTTGGGGATACCTTTTTTCGCTACCTAAGGTACCTTCATATATTTGGTGAAACTATTAGATTTCAGATTCAGCGCAATCAATTCTTGAAGGAAGAAGAAGGGCCCCTGTATGGTACTGGAATAGTTGAAGTAAGCTTTCAAAGATTTTTAATTTTTTTTTTTATTTTATATGAGTTAGAGCTTCATCGGATGAACCGATTCACATGAATCTCTGCGTAATTGAAAGGCAGTCAATTTGCGGGGCCATCAGAAAACGATTTTTTGCAAAAATTGATTTAGAAATAGGTTTTTCGTCCGTTGAAGCAAAAAAAAAAAAAAAAAACAGGGCAAAAATCCCCGCTGTTTTCATACGCTGGCATTTTGTTATTCAAAGGTTTTCTTGAAAACGAGAACCGGTAAGGCCCCCAAATTTCTTCTAGTTTCATAAATTTCAACCGTATTTGTTTCGGATTAACTGGCAGAGCTACGGACCACCCCGCGCAGACCAAAACACGCAGTGCACCGTTTTGTTTTTTGGGATGGGGCCGCCATTTTGATTTTTCTTTTAAAAATAAAGTTAGTATATGCTCTCCACTGATAGAAGAACAAAATACGGTAAAATCCATTTCCAAAAGTATTTATTTTATGTAAAAAAAATTCCCAAAGTACATGAATTTTTCATGTCCCTCGACGGTAACTTTCCCTGGTTTTATTTTATTTTATCGAACTTTGTAATAATATACAGAATACATTTTATTCTTGATTTTTAAATAACGTTGAGAAGAACTGACCAATGGACCACCTAGCTGGAAACACCCTGTATAGCCAACAATCCTGTGAAATTTCGTAAAAATCAAAAATGATCCACTCGCAAATTTTCTAAAAATTAATCAATTTTCTGTGAGATGACTCGGATGAGACTTTGTTTTTGCTGTTTTTGTATTTGGCTTGTTTTATTAGATAACCAGATAGCAAGGCGATACATGCCTACCTCATTTCGCTTCTGCTGTTATGTACTTATATTTAGTATTTAAATGTTTCAGAAAATACTACTCTTGAATTCGAGTTTTTATTTATGTATCTTTGACAAACTGATGGACATAGTGATGAACGCGAGTACTTTCAATTACGCATCCCACTCCAAAAATTCAAAACAATTTATAAAACTAACGAGCCGAGTTCCTTGTCACCACCCTACCATGCATCCATCGTCCAGGTTTTGTCATCCGTAAGACGAATCATTACAGCAGAATAAAAAAAAATGACTCACAGATATTTTGACTAAATGCTGAAAGGATGAATTAAAAATGCTTCACAGCAGAATTTTATGGACAAATATGTAAATAAACAAAAAGCAAAAATATAGAAAAAAAACTTACCATCAATGAGATAACACAGAAAAGTTAACACTGCACTGCGGTGGCATAGAAATTTTGATTAAAAAAAAATGGTGGTAAGGTAGCTCCCGCGTATGCATGTATGCATTCGCATTACCAACAGATTTTTCCAATTGAAAAATATATCAGCAGCACCGTGGTGTACATATGTACATACATAGATACTGGAAGTTTGATTTACCTTACTGTGCTTTTATATATTTATTACATTAAAAAATAATGTTAACGGTAAATCGGGTAAATGGGTTACGATGCGATTATTTTTTTATTTTTTGTTGTCAACACTATACACACGAAAACAACACACAAATAAACAGGAGAATAACTTTAAGCTTGTGCACAGCTCTTCAATTTCACTTATCGCACGAATCGCACTAAATTAATAAAATTACACGAAATTTAAATTTTTTTTTATTAAAAACTTCCGAACGCGTCTGTTGGCAGGTGCAAATATTTACTTGATAATAGAAAATCTTGACGGTCTTAATTGCCGCCATATTCGAAATTACGACCATGATGTACACACAGCGAAAATTCCGTCGCGACTGTCTTCATTTACAAGAGTGAGGAAAAGAAATGGAATGAATGCTTCGCCCAAGTGAACGTTACAATTTGCTGCGATGCTTCTTGTGGTTGCAATCGCACGCTGTCTTTTGATTTTTGATAGATGTTACGATTTGTGATCGGAGATCAACGTAATGTAACGCAATCACAACCAGGAAAACAAGAGTAGAGCAGCAGCAGGTGTTCGATCGACGTACTGGACAGGCCAAGCGATTTGTGTTGTTGACACGACAAAGAAAAACGACACGAATTGATTGTGGTTGGTGTGGCGGGTGAGCGATGGAAAGATGGATCACTTGGAGTAACTTTCATCGCGTTTCGTTGAGTTGCGGTAAACAAAATGAAGTTCGAATTTCGAAATTCTAAAAGGAGTGAGGAGAAAGCATTTTGTATGGTGGAAATTTACGATGCGTTGAGCAACGGAATTAAATTGTTTTTTTTTCTACATTCGTCGATTTCTACAAGCGGCGCCCATTTCTTAATTATACTCAAACAATTTTTGTTTTTTTTTTTTTTTTTTTTAGAGATATTTACAAATGTCCTTTGAGCATAGAATTAAAGCTGTTTTCAAATACTAAAAAAAAAAGAAAAAAAACCAAGTAACTTCGAGAATTTGAAATGTTAGTGCTGCCACTTACCTTGTAAAACATTTAAATTATTTAGAGAGACAATTTTCATTACGAAAAACATCATTATTTGGGTCCATTTCAATTTTGAATTGCAACTGCAATAAATTTGACAATTTTTTAATTTAATTTATAACTGAGATGAAAATTTTAATTGTGGGTATAGGTAGAATCTAGGTTTAAGGATTAAACGAAGTTATTATATTTTTTTTCCCTTTTCATTTCTACATGCATTGTAATTCAAAATATATTTAGAAAAATGAATACAAAACGGGTTTCGAGTGAAACTTTATTAATTATATTCATAAGAAAAAAAAAAAAAACATTTCAGTATCTGAACTTGGTCGCTTGAATTCTAGTAATTGCCTGCAATATTATAAATTAGGATGAAAGAATTTTGAGTTACATCTCAGACAGTCTCATGTTAACGTGGATGTAAGGTTGTTCACTTTAAATGTCAATACTGCAGCCTTCTTCTCATATAATATAAGTATTTTTTTTATATAGGCAGGAGGCCAAGACGGCCCATTATGCTAACGTACTAGAAATACTTTCCCGAAAACCTTCCAGTCCTCTAAATAAAGCGCATCAGGTCTTGGTGAGGTCAGTTTTTCTGGTCATCCATAGATAGGTGGGGAGACCCAAGTGTATCCAGCCTTCTCCGAGCAAAGACCGGGCAAGCACTCAGAAAGTGTTCCGTTGTGTTAATCCCTCCTTTCAGGAAAAACAGATACTTAGATCTGTTATCAACTCCTATCCCTGCTAGCTGAGCGTGATGCGAGGTGTGGCTTGTGATGATCCCAACCACAGCTCTGCATTGTTTTTTTCTGAGTCCCAAGAGAAAGTAAAAGAAATTCCTATTAGACCCTCCATCATTTTATTGCCAATTGCCAATATTAATAAAACATAACTCTATCTAATTATGAAAATGATATTTTTTGTATATATCGATCTTCTGATTTTCAGAGATCCACTTTTCACTACTGTATCTGACACAGTCACCTTTGGAAATTTTCAAGAGTATTGTTTAAAATTTGAAGATTCCGCTGGTCAAGGAGCGTATCTTCCTACTTGTCGAAACAGATACAAAATGAATTAATTTTTAGTTTAGGTGAAGCTATTCAGGAAAAATTATTGGAGATTTAAAGGAGGCTAAATATTACGGAATAGTTTTTGACAGCACTCCCGATGAAAACAGAACTGACCAATAAGTCAAATAATTAGATACTTGCATGTAGAAGGTGGCATTGTGGAAGGTCAAAAATTCTTCTTACTGTCGACTGTCGAAGATATGTCAAAAGAAATTACAGAAGCTGAAAAATGATGGACTGGATATTGCGTTGTTGAGGACTCAAAGTTATGATAATACCACATCATCAATGTCACGTGTATATGGAGGAGTACCTGCAGCAAAATATGCGAAAAGTCAATCCAAGATTTCTGTTCACCCAAATTATTTCTTAAATCTTTGTAGAGTCCATGCATTTCCATGCGTTCCCTCTAGCGGCACATGTTTTGGAACTATAAAGAATTTGGATTCGTCCTCTATACAGAGATGGGAATTAAATGTTTGTAGAAAAATAGGAAAGAGTTTAAAACGTTTGCTCGATACTGGCTGGAGTACTCATCACGATTCAGTTAAAGTCATGAAGGAAAACGATAAAAAAATTGCGAGCATTTTGGAAGCTATGCAAGATCCATCCAAAGCAAACCTTGATAGATCAGCAACAAGCTTATTCCCTCCAGTTATATGTGATTCATCTTTTAGACCTACATTCAATTTTGTGACATGATACTGCTGGAAGTAAATTTAGGCCAAATAATATCTACAGTCTCCACGAATGACTTTGGATAAAGGATTCACCAAACTAAAACGTTAAATGAGTTTTAGTGACAGAATGAACTACGATCAGAGATAATACTCTTATGTTTAGCACTAAAATTTGGACATTAATATTGAAAGATGCCGAAGAAAACAGAGTGTAAAAAAATAGGAATGCCGGAAGAACTAGCTCATGATGTTGAATTATCAATTCAGTTAATTCAAGGATAAATGTTTTAATGCAACAGATTTATACAAGAATTGTCGCAAGGATACACCGCCATAGAGGAAATCAATAAAAATTTTCAGATTGCTGTAGATTGTTTATGCTTTAAGCTTCCTATGGCAATTTGGATTTAGCAATGCTCTAGTGCTGTTACAGCACACATATCATATGTATTTTTTTGCCAGCCATTACATCCACATAAAGGGTTTTCCAATAAGAGGTGTTATTTTAGATGTCACTTTTGGAGCTGCCATTTTTCGACATTTGACAAGTAGAAACTACGCCATTAATAAAAATGGAACGATACACGATTCAACAACGCATTGAAATTATTAAAATTCACTATAAAAATGGTGAAAATGTGGCAGAGACGGTCGTGAAACTCGAACATTTTTGGGTCGTCGTGAAGCAACTTGTCGGACCGCAATACAGAAATTGGTAGAAAAATTCGAGCTGTCGGGACAAGTTAGTGATGTGAAGAATAAAACCCGTGCACGTCGCTCAAGAACAGCCGAGAATATTGTTGCTGTAGCCGAAAGTCTTGAAGATAACCCAGGTTTGTCCATTCCTCAGCGTTCTTTGGAATTAGGCATTCCACAAACGTCATCACACCGTATTTTGCATAAAGATTTGGGTCTTAAGGCTTACAAAGTTCAGTTAACACAAGAACTGAAGCCGGCCGATGATCAACACCGTCGAGTCTTTGCTGATTGGGTCCTTCAAATGCATGAAAATGATCCGGAATTCCATCGAAAACTCATCTTGAGTGATGAGGCCCATTTTCACCTCGATGGCTTCGTCAACAAGCAAAATTGTCGCATCTGGGGCTCGGAAAACCCAAGAGTTATTGTTGAAAAGCCTCTCTATCCTCAACGTGTGACTGTTTGGTGCGGTTTATGGTCCCGCGGGGTCATTGGACCTTATTTTTTCGAAAATGAGGCTGGAGCAACAGCTACGGTGAATGGATTGCGCTATCGACAGATGATTAATGATTTTTTATGGTCGGAGTTGGATGGTATTGATCTGGACAACGTTTACTTTCAACAGGACGGCGCTACGTGCCATAAAAGCAACGAAACCATTGATCTTTTACGGGAAAAGTTTCCGGACCGTGTTATCTCTCGAAGAGGTGATCACAATTGGCCACCGAGATCTTGTGACTTAACACTTTGCGACTTCTTCCTTTGGGGCCACGTGAAAGAGAAGGTCTACGCCAACAGCCCAGCGTCGATTCAAGACCTCAAAAATGGAATGCGTGAGGCTATCGAGTACATAGGGCAACCACTTTGCGATTTGGTAATGGACAATTTCATGAAAAGGATATGGTCCTGTAGACGTCGTCGTGGTTTTCATTTGGCTGATGTTATTTTCCATTATTAACGGCACACCTTCCTCTTTATAATGAAATAAAGATCCGATTATTTATCTCAAAAAATGGCATTTTTCTTTCAATATCAAAATAACACCTCTTATTGGAAAACCCTTAATATGTTTTACTTTTCAGAACCCTTTCTATATTTTTTTTTTATTAATGGTAGAAAGCAATAGTGTAAGAGTTAACCTTAGCAGGCGAATTAAATTGCATTAAAATTTGTTTCTTTTATTGTACTTACCTATATATAGTATATGTACCTAAATACCTAGTATTGCGGCAAATACATATAAATAAGCATTCAACTGAATTCATTCAAAAATATTTTCATAAAAGACGCAGAAATATATGTATATATAAAAAAAAACTTCTAAATATGGCTACACACCCAGAAGAAAAGAAATAAAATTGTTTCAAAAATATCTCTAAAATGCTGTTCCTGAACAAAAAATTGTATCAAAAATGTTTAGCAAAATATTTAGAAACAGTTCTTGTGGATTTAATTCGAATATTTTTAGAAACGTATATTTTATATTACTTAATTATTTTCCATTTTAAATGGTCCATTCATAGTATTTTTAAAAATCTTAAAAATAAAAAAAAAATAAGAAAAGTGGAATGAAGAAAATACAGTCGAAGTTATAAAAAAAAGTAGAAAAAATCGCGTGCTATCTAGATACATGAGGACTTCAAATTTCATAAATGATAACAGCCAAATGCACGCCTAGTCGGTCAAGAAGGGAGATATGTAAAAAAAAAAATCACAATAAAAGAAACAGGAAGAAATTAAAAACAAGTTAATGATTGTAGGAGATACACATGATTAATTTAATGCATAGTACAACCCCCTACCTTCTTTTGCTCTCTCTCTCTCTCATTTGTATGATCGGGGTAAACTGTTTTTATATATTTGTAATGTAATCATCAAGACCTTTCCAATAACTGTTTATTTATAAAAATCGGATAAAAAAGTAGGTAATTTTTGTTTTTTACCAATTTTTCATTGGAACTCTTGAACGGTAAAACATAATTGCTTCAAATTAATTTTATTAACTAAAGGATGACTCTGCACGTCCAAATTAATTTGGAGTGATTTCGACATGAATAGCTGTATTTTTCCGCTCTATTGGAAATCTTTGTAGTTCATGGGGACGCCGCTAGATGGCAAAAAGCGCAAAATTTAGGATAATTTTAATTAATTGTTTAAAAATAGTTAATATTATTTGTTTGACATAAAACTCAGTATATATACTCCATGTATTTACTATGTATTTAAAATTCACTAACTAGGCTGCATAGACCCCCGATACTAAAGCAATTGCTCTCAGTATCTACTCAAAGCAGATTGAAGAATGATTTCTATACAACCTGGGAAATTAAAAGATTTTTCAAATCCATCAGCTATACTCAGCCATTCCTACTTTGTAGTGCGAACCTTTATAACTTATATCAAGCATTTCCTACAAATCTAAAAGTATTCAATGGTTTCGAACTGTACAACATTGCAATGTTATTTACGATGTTAACTATTTGTATAATTTGAATTAGTTCAACCGTCCTGCAATCTTTGGACCTATAGTTTCACTAAGTTTTCTAGGTCGGTAGATGAAATTCTGGAAAGCCTAATGCTATTAAATTTACCTACAAAGGTGAATAAAAAAATTAAATTGCGCTTGGTAATAATAATTTTTCTTTAAGACGGGATTTTCTGATCGGATTTTGTGGAAACACTTTCAGAACTTCATTTAAAATATATTTACAAAATGTACACTACAAATACGCACTTCTGAGCATGTCTGGGGCCTCATTTATTGTTTCCGTCATTGTAGTAGGAGGATAGCCTAATATATTCTGGGCCGGTGTACAATATCTATATACCAGTGTTTATCATTAATCTTCGACATAACCCATATTCTACTGAAATATATCAGAGTTGTGAAGATAATAGCATTAACGAATGACTACTAACCATATATACAAACATACATACAATCTATTAGTGAAGCTAGGTGGAAATTCTTCATTCAATTCAATTCAAATTTAGTCAACTCTGCAAACTGGTACTGACCGGGAGCATTTCAAATTGCCGGGCTATGAACACATCTTAAAATACACACGAAATTTGAAGAGCAATAGAGGCATGCAAATTTTGCCGGATAACATTAAGAAGTAGGTACGCCAATCCGATGCTTCTGCTTCAATGTATAATCAAAATTCATCCGAACTCTAACCCAAAAGTGTTTTCAATTAAGGATATTTGGTAAACCTGTACAAGATGGGCCCGAAGTATATAAATACATATAGAAATCTACCCAAAAACTTTCCTATCTGCCTCCAAGCGGAATGGAAAATTTCCGGTGAGATTTTCATCTACCAATCTAGGTAGGTGGGTATAGTACTTCAACAGAATTTGCAATAGTTTTTTGTTTGTGTCTCTCAACGTTACACAAACATCAAACTATGCTAAAGCCCTATAGAAATGCATATTCGCGCCGAACGTGGTTAGCATCTTTTTTCTGCTTTTTTTTAGAAATGCAAACGTAGTATGGGACGACGACGTTTGAACGTAGAAGCGTTTAAAATACACCCCTGATTTGTGTTATAACGTTCTCTTCTGGATAAAAGAGATTTTTTCGAAGGTAAATAAAGTGCAAGGCGGAAACATTAGTTTACCAGAATGTCAACATTTGTGCAAGCATTTTAATGCTAGTCTTTTTATAGGTATCTTACAAACATACAAACATAATATATATGGTGCTACTTTGCAAATTTTTAAGACGAAGATTTGAATATGTTTTTCAGTAGTTTTTTTTTACTATATACCCAGTTTCCTTAGGTGATTTGCTTCTAAGTTCTTTTACCAGAAATGAGTGGGAGTTAATAAAAACTAATTTTTTTACTTGCGCTGATGAAATGAGCTATAATAATTGTCGTTTAGGTAATATGAGTATGGAAAGCAGCGGAATCACGTGAATTCGAATGATTTCGATTAAAATTGTTTGATAAACGCCATCTATATTCTCACATTTAATTTAATTTTTTCAAAAGTTTCATTTCCAATTATACAAAAATCTCGATTCGCATTATTAATTGGTTCTACAACATCCATATTATTATTTTACTATCTGCATTACTCGCCATATTGCCCGCGTGGAATTAGTTTTTAAATTTTTATTTTGAGTACGTTACATTGTATTATAAGATCATTAATTCATTAAAATTAGTTAAAGTACCATTACAATTTCTGTAGTACATCACCGTTATTGTACACTATATTGTACGTCTTCCCATTTGAACCTAATTCATAGAGATTAGACCAGCGAGCAAGCTGTATTTCCTGAAATTTGTCCACAACATTCACTTCTTAAGGGAGGGGTTATTTTAATCTACAGAAGTACCTTTGATGGTGGGTTGTCCGGTATCAGTATAGGCTGCTGAGGTTCGTCAACTCTTTGTCATGAAATAGTGCTGTGTTTAGAAAGAAAATTAAGTCATTTCAAAGGCATCTTAAGAACCATGAACCGGTATTTTGCTAAGGAGGGGGTAGTTCTGCGATCAAGCCAACATTATGTCGACTTGTTCGTTGTGACTGGAGGAGTGACAATGCTAGTGCTGTATATAGGTTTTGCTTTTGGGCAGTCTGGACTAGACCAATCTTATGTCAATTCAGCACCTGCGACACGAGTGTGTCTTGAGTCCTGTTTGAAGTCGACTCTATGCCGACTTGCGGGTCCTAAAAACAGCAACAGTGAGGCCGGTACTAAGGGACGAATCAATGGTTTTCGCACCACGCCGGTTCGTTTATGATGAGCCAGCAAAGCAGTCCCTGAAATCAAGTTGATCTAGGGGTTGTTAAAAGAGAAATAACATCAGTTTATTCATTGTTGGATTCCCTCGGAAATTACCTCTTGTTACTACGTGACTTGAACATGCTTTTTCTTTTTTACTGAATTTTTTTTTTAAATATTTTTGCAAACCGTTTTTTGTTCTTCCGAATTGATGATTGATATTACAATAAATATATTCATGTATTATTTTATTTACACAAAAGCAAAGCCTACCTAGCTAAGCCTTTTACGTTCAGAAAACTTTTTTTTGTTTTTTTTTTTAGGCCAGGGGATGATTCTGATCCCTTTGTCGTAGCTTAGGCGTATATTTTAGTCATATATTTTGACATTTCACCATAAATTTGTCGTACCTTTATATTCACTATATTCATTTTAATTTGTCCGTTTCATCAACCACAAAATAAACTAAAACGAATTCGCAATGATTTAATATTAGAATACATTCCTACAAGTACGACGAATTAGCCAACTGCTTCCGACGATGTGACAAAGTTTTATAGTATGGTAAATGGGAATTGTACACTTAATTAGAGCAATACAGTGCTTAAATTCGAAATAATATATTTTTGAATTTGTAATGTGAAGTGTCATATTCAGTTCATTCTACGAAATGCAAGGTTTGCTGATCTGAACAAAAACATGAAAAATCAGTAGAAAAGTTCATTTAATTTAGGCGTATTTTTTGACATTAAAGTACGAGAAAAGATTAGAATTGCCCTCCAGAGCGGCCCATTGTAGTAACCTGTTAGAAACTTTTTCACTAAAACCTTCCAGTCCTCTTAATGAAGTGCATCAGGTCTTGGTGCGGTAAGTTTTTCATCTGATCTACAGATAGGAGGGAAGACCCAAGCGTATCCAACCTGCTCTGGGCAAAGGCCGGATAAGTACATCGGTTGTCTCAGGCTCTCTTCAGCAAAGTGTTACTGGACACGAATTTCTAAATTTTGCTGTAGTCGGTCAAATTATCGGAAATGCCCGACCCGGCACAGACGGGCCGCCAAATGCGCCGGTCTATCACCAACCACTAGGGTTTCTCGGAAGCCACCAATCAGCAACATGACCATCCCACCTATTAAATTATTGCTATCTTTTATGTCTTCTAGACTTCGATTGGAAGCTTCGACTGCTCTTTTATGGTACAATCCTCCGCTTTATGCTTTTATGGAAATTAATATGCCATCTGGCGTTTTACTTTGAAAACTAAATGAATCAAGTACGAAAGGATGAGAATTATTTAAGGGTATTTAAAATATTTTGTTAATTACAAAATGTTCATAATGGATAATTATGGGTGTCCGCAGGAACAATTTTAAAAATTTACTTTTCTTGTCTTGTTGATACTACGCCCGTAGTTCTTAAAACAAATAAAAATATTCCAGACTTGGAGCTCTACATTCCGCTTGTTACCAAACATTTTATTTTTCAGGCACAAGGCTACGCAATAGCGTAGAAGCTCAAGAGAGCCTAGTCAGAGAGCTGCAATTGCTCCCATATCTGTTTTTGCTCAAACATCCAAGTTGCATTGATACCTCTGTCCACTCAACGCTATGACTCGAAACTAGTCTGGAGCTGATACTCGAAACTCTAACTGCTGTCTAGGAATAACAGAGTAACCTTATATAGTCAGTTCTCGAGTTACGACCACCTCGACTTACGATCATTAGCACAATTTCAAAAGTGTGTCAATTTCCTATAGTTTTCGTCAAATATGTATTATATACATATGTATATAACTTGCACGCTTCTGGCGATTGATGTATTAAAATCAGAAAAAAAACGTTATTAATTTTGATGCACATATCCTAATATAAATATATTGTTAATTTTTGTATGACATTCGGCTTACGACTATTTCGATTTGCGTCAGAAGTTGCGGAACCGAACTATGTCATAAGTCGAGAACTGACTGTATTGCGTTCCGACAAAGGAGTAGATGGAAATAAAAAAGCAGGCGATCTGACCAAATCCTGAACCGACAGTTCGTGAGTGGGTCCTGTCCTTAATAAGCATTTGGTCTTAAGGTGGAACTTTAGGGAAGAACTACAAAAATGGGAGGACATCTGGATATCTGGTTATCTTCTGGCATAGAGCATCTAGTACCTTTTTCACTCATATAGAGGAGGGGCTAGAAATATGAGATATGGTAGCAATTTGAGACACCGGAGTTTTGGTCTCCCAACGTTACTGATATCTAAAGCGTAGCTGGGCTAGCACTGCTGTTAGTTCTACGAAAGTTTTGAGACAGCCGGCGGACATTTCGTTACTGGTCTTGACGCGTACTGAACGTTCACAGTTAGGGCATAAGTGAAAATTTTTTTCACATGTTTTGCTTTCCAATTTATATCTGTATATTTTCCTAGTTTCGAACAAGAATACGGTAAGTTACATTATATTTACTTTAGTTTTAGAATATAATTATATATTACAAAAAAGCTTGAGTTTTTCTAACTAAATAACTAATTTTAATGAAAAAACCAATTGGTTGCAATATGAGACACTTGGTTGGTAATAATGTCAGACTATCTCATATTTCTAACAACTATTAAAGCGGTATTCTAGATGATGATGACTTTTGTGGCCCTATAGTGGAGTTATACACTATATTAAAAATGTTATAAAATATTAACGAGTTAGTACATTTTCTGCCAGAATTTTTCGTATGTTTTTGATATTATAATACACTCTCATATTACTACCCTAATTAGAAAGTTTCTAATTTTGTTATTGTTTTTTTAAATACATAAATTTTGAGAGTGTTGTTGTCTACATTATTTATGTTAATATCATTGATAAGTAAACAAAATTTCCTATCTTTATACCATTTACGTTTTGGATATGTCTATTTTGCGGTCTTTTATCATTAAAACTATAATAGGTATCCCATATTACTGCCCCCTCCTCCACTAAGTGGTCTTAGAAGACAATCTTTCAGGCTTGTTCTTTATGCAGTCACCGGAGATATCTCATTCTGCAATTTCTGTAATTATATATTTACAATTTATCTAAGACTAATTTTATTTGTCAATATATTTTTTCTGTGCGAAAAAAATGGTCGTAACCAATTTCTCATATTTTTATATTTCGATATTATTCATGTCTGAACTGAGGTCTACATGCATCTAAAAGAAATTAAACCGAGTGTACAAAATTTCAGATATGTTTGTCCACAGATTCATAAGTTGTCATATAAAAATAGAGAGTTAGAAAGATGGACAGATACGCATAAATTTAGTGTATATATCCTATGATTTCATCTCGGAAATAAACAGGGTAAAATTAGGCAAAACTTTGATAATTCCAAATGAGAAATATATTCCAAAAAGTTAGGCGCTCTCATGCAGAAGAAGCTCACTTCCTTTTGCAAAGATATTTTTTTCACATCTCGTAATTATTTAGATAACCCAGAAGTTTCTGGTTATTGAAACTTTAAAGATTTACTTATTATGACTGCACCAAACTTACTCTGTAAAACTCTACAATGGGTTTCAGAGTTGTCTATATTTTGGTAGTATCTTTATTTATCAAAGTTTCACTCCACCAGAACTCTCCCAACTAGTTGAGACTTTCGAAAATAAGAATATAAGCCCAACTACCCTATGTTAGAAAAAAAATTAAATAAAAAGAAATATTAAAACAAATTCCAGAGCTACTGTTGAATCTTTCAAGTGAATAAATTGGTTTCTTTGATAGTAGAGAATGATTGTATTTCATCAACATGTCGAGAAAGGCTTCAGCATCCTGCGGCTTTTCAGAGAGGTGAATACATTACTATACCATCAGAATAAGAAGTAGCACCATAAGAAGTAGTATTAGGAGCAGCAGATGCATCAGTTAAGCTATAATATACAAAAGCGCTTTTCATCCCTAGCACCCTTTTCACAAAAACTTGCTCAATTAATAACCCTCGCATTTGAAATGAACCAGCATCAGTAACACCCTGATCCTGGGAGTAGGGCGACATCACCAACCACGTTTTATTTATCTTCGCCGTTGCTGAAAGACGTTTTAACTCTGGACAATTTGAACAAATCAAATGGCTTCCATCTGTAGTGGGCTAATGTTTTCCTTTTATTTGCTATCCCTAAAGATGGCGCTTCAAACGGACGACGCGACGCATACTCTCAACAAATGCTGCAAATCATTTTCTGTTTGAGCCAATTAATATCGATTCGCTCGGTGATGATACTACTACATCTACACAAATTGGATAATTTCAATCATACATATCGAAAAATTGGATAGACAAGTATGGGTTCGGTTGGTGAAGTTCTTACGGGCTCGTATCTCTTGTATATTCCATAAAGCAAAAGGAACGAGGACATGAGCAAATTTGACACAATTTTAAATGCTTCTTGTCTTTTTATCAATTATTTTATCTTCAGTTTGGGTTCTTATGACAGTAATGTCAGAATGAAAATAAGTAATAGAAGCTTTCGGAGGTGGTCTTGCCATCTGTTTAACTTCAGTGCTATCATCCATCATCCTTGTCATTGTGTATAGGTACAGGGGAGTTATTGGGAGCATATTAAGAAAAGGAGGATTTTGATAGTTTTCCGAGGAGTCACTTATGTATAGGTGTCGGATATTTAATGGAATATGGATCAAATCTCCTGTTTGCTTATGTTAGGCTTTTTTATTGTTGTTAATATGCTTACTGTCATCCTTGTGAATTTTTTTATATTAAGAAATATAAATTTGTGTCAAAATAAAGAATATAATGAACAATTAGGCTATAGATGTTTGAGGTTAAGAGTAGGGCCTTAAAGTCTTACTAAACTTGCAACTCCTGGATTTTATCATTCAGGCAGATGCCAAAGAGCCGGCTGTGTATTATTCTCATTGGGATGTTGGGAGGACAGTGTTCGAGTGTTTATTCCCATTACTCATTGGCGTGTAGGCTGGAATGGCAAAACTCTCAGTCTTGAATGCCATTTGAATCGACGGTACCCGAACTTCGATTTAGTCCTCGACTCTCTACGAGTTTTTGATCCACTCTAGAAATTTTCACCAGGTGGCTTACTCACAAATGAGGGGCGAGTGCGAGTATTTTCTCGAGCCAGGAATTAAGATGGGGCTCTGACTTGGAAGGTTCTCTATGCTGAAATCTTTTCTGTCATAGTGTCAGTAAAGGAAGACCTTGGATATGGAAAGTAATGCAAAGGTCTAAACTATAGTTGTGAATCAAGTGCCCAATGCGCCGAATCACAACCATAAGGTCAATACATCAATATATTGAATTATACAATATATTGATGTTCGCAATTTGACCCTCAAAACAAAAATTATTTCAACATTCTCATTTTAATTTCTTTCAAATTCATGCTCATATTATAATAAAATTCAATTAAGCATAAATTGCATTTTATTATCAGTTACATATTCCACTCTCACTGCATGCATACTTACCACCAAACATGGTCATCTTTTTCTTTTATTTTTTGTATGTACACTGTATATTCGTATATCTCTAATCAATCGCATATACATACATACATACAATTATTCTTAATGCTTTGAGACGACGATGTCGACTGCATATCAGATTTCAGTTTTCTTGATGCAATTACATTGCATCAAGACTATTTCTTATTTTCTAACGTACGATTTCAAAGTGATGAGGAAGCAATAAAGCGCACAAAAAGTTTTTCAAGATACCATGGGTACCTGGGGGCAACAATTCGGTTCATCTGGTAGTTTGTGTTTTAAATCCACCGTGAAGAGAGCCCAAAATAGTGAAAGTAATCAGTTGAAATTAAGTGAATTATTTTTAATAACAATAGGAGGATTATAAGAAAATGATTACCAAAAGGAAATGATACGTTAAGGAAAACTATTATTAGAGGAAGTGTGCGAAAAATAAAATAATAACAAGTAAAATGATTTTGTATTAAAATAATATAATAAGGAATTAAGACCTTTACTAGTTTTGAAATTTAGATGAACACAGTACCCTGCGGCAGCCGATTCTCTACTATAAAATCAAGGAGCCTGAACGGCCCAAGCCTTAGCAGTATCCTTTGATGGCTCGGAGTGGCCTTCGAATAACACCCAAGCCCCTTGGAAACTGATGTATTTGTATAAGTTGGGTATTTATATAACAAATTGTCTCTACAATGGGAATACAAGAATCATGGAGAATAAGAGGGCGGACTTGATATCCAGGCCCCACTTTAGTTTTACCTTTCTTAGACCCGAGCATGCTGTTGGGGCTCCAACGTAAGTAATCGGGTTTCTTATCATATCTGATGTTCGTTCAAAGCATCAGCACTGATGGGCGGGCGAGGCTTAGCGAATTTGAGGTGTATGAAACTTTTTCTTAATAGGCCTGATTGGAAGTTCACTGACTTTGTCTCAATGGGACAATGCAGACCTATGGTTGATCTCATCACTGGAAACATCTAGCTTTACGCTCATCTAACAAATATGGAAGTTGTTGATGGTCCTAAGCATCTGTCTTGCCTAAAAGAAGAGCCTGAGACAACCGAGCACTTTCTGTACGCTTGTCCTTTCTTTCCCGGCACAGGATGGATAATCTAGGGTCCGCCCTTTTATCTGTAAATGAGTAGGACAGATTACTTCATCAGGACCTGAGCGCTTCACTAGAAGGACAGGAAGGTTTTAATGATGAGTACTTTTCTTTCGTTTAGCAATGGGCCACCTCGAACTCCCTGCTTGGTATATTTCGTCTGCTTGATTGGGAAAAATGGGGTGAGTAAATTATTAAGGTCCTGGTGACATCACGGCCACAGTTGATCTATCGTCATATTAAGCCATATGGAATATTTGATAGATTTCAAGAAAATGCACCAGTTTTTAGTTTAGAAAGAAATTTCAAAGATCTCGTTTATGTCATCGTTGCAGGAAATATCACAGAAGAATAAATCCAACGTGATTTTTCATTTCCAAAATATTATAATAGATAAGATAAGATTTTGCGTTTTTTAATGCACTACACGACACAATTCAATTTTAATTTCTTACTCACTTCATTACTGCATCGTTCCGTCGGAAACGTCTTGATTTGCATTTAGTACTTTTATCACTAAAGAACTTTTTACTGTCCAACGATTAGTGTTTGCCTGCTTTGCAATTATTACTTTTTGCCAGAAAACATACATCACTAATGAGAGTAGGGGAAAAAGTTATAACCCAATTGAAAGCTTGAAGGATTATCTATCTTAAAAATTTAAATCATCATCATCAAAGGATGATTAAAAAAATATGATGGGAAAAAATCTCACTATCCTATTGACGGAATGCATTCAACCATCCTATAACATATACAGTTTAGGAACCTTCCAAATATTCCATTCCCTCCTGCATATGTGCAGAATAGATAAAGATCTCCCTGTATACAATTGAATTTCCCTTAAAATTCATCCTCACAATATTCATTACAATCATATCCAACAAGAGCAATATAATATTAGTTTTAGACTAATTTCAAACTAACAAGCTATGGACATAAATAGCAGTTACTGATTAGCTATTCGGGAAAGCCAATTAAATTTTTATTAATTTCCTACACATAGGAGATACCGTTACTATTAGAGTGCGTGTGGTAACTGCTAATAAAACTGTAAATTCAAAATGTATCGCAATAACTGCATGCGCTACCTTTATATGGTAGTGCAGAACAATATAACTAGTAATCAATAAATCGCAATTTCCAATGCAATCCCATAGGTAAAATCTTGTTCACGACATTATTCATGATACCAGAAATGATCGGTTCATGGTTCGTTCGAGTTTTTACTTAGTTAGCAAGGCTGCCAACTATTTTTTTGTTAATTTATCACATTAAATTTCGCGATTTGATTTGAAAGTCTGATTATTGTTCCGACCACAGTGATGGAGAGTATTAATTTCTGAAAGGTTGTATAATGCATTTTATCAAATCGTCTAACTATCTAACAGTCATTCCTGAACCTAATTATCTTCTTCCTCGTACGCTTAAAGTAACTTAATTAACACTAGATTGTCTAATAATTGATATACACGTTATACCTATCTCATGCCTGAAGAGGCTTGAGGATGAATATTTCAAGGGAGTAGCCCTAACGAGTTCTCCCATAAACACCACACAGCACGCTTATCGGAGGGGCAGATCTACGGAGACGACTCTCCATTCCATGGACTGAGCGGGGACTGCAGCGTAAACTCTTCACGTTGGGAGCCTTTCTGGACATCGGGAAAGCTCTTCGGGATGGTGTTGACTACATTGTAGTGCGATGAATAGACAAAATGTTAAGACGACGATACTTGACTGTGGATGTGCACGGCCGACCTCTCAGTCTGCTGGTGGAGAGACGCTGCGCATAGTGGCATGCTTTCTAAAGTACTCTGGTGTTTGTTGGTTGACTCACCCATCACGGTGTTGAAAAACGTGGGATTCTCATATAAAGCGTATGCGGATGACATCACTCTGCTCATTTCCAAGCACAGCAAGACTGCTGTCTTTGCCTTCATTCAACGTGACCACAATATCTTTGAGGACTGGTGCACCCGTCATGATATGAGAGTGATCCCAGCAGAGACCAGTTTAGTGTTCTTCTCCAGAAGACGTAAGGTTGGGTACTTTGTTCTTCCAAAGCTTTCTTACCGCAGTCTGCAACTCTCTGCTCATGTCAAACATCTTGGATTTTCGTAGAGGAAAAAGTTAATGTAGCTATGACGGTCTTCGCCCAATATAGGAGAGGCTTTGGCTGCACTTATGGCATGAGACCGAGGGTCGTGCACTGGATGTACACCTCGATCGTTAGATCCACGCTTTCATATGCTTACTGTCTATCGTGGCCAAGGACACTTGTTGAGACTGCGATCCGGAAGCTACAGGCCTGCAAAGGCTTGCATCCTTGGGTATTACGGGCTCCATGTGTTCTACGGCTACTGCCGCTTGTCCTACTCAATCTGCCACCCCTGGATCTAGTCATTCAGGCAGATGCCAAAAGGGCTGTGTACATGCTGCGCTCATAGGCATGTTGGGAGGACGGCTGGACTGGCTCTGCTGATTGCTCTCTGGCCTACGGGCTGGATTTGGAAAACCCTCTGGCCAGTATGCCATGTGAAGCGATGGTACCTGAGCTTCGGTTTGGGCGTCTCTTCTCTGGGAGATGTCCTGGAAGGGAATCGTGGACTGAGGGAAGTGCCTTATCGAGCCTTCTGCGGTCCGCTCTAAAAATCTTCACGGATGGCTCTCTTACTAATGAAGAGCTGGGCAGGTGTCTACTTTCCTGAGCCTGATATTGGGATGGAGTACTCACTTGGAAAACACACCACTGCCTTCCAGGCTGAAGTCTTCGCCATATCGATGGCAGCGAAATTAGCCCTTGTTATGCAAATCAAGGAGAAGGACATTACTATCCTCTCGGATAGTCAGGCAGCTTTGATGGCTCTGAGTGGTCCTTCGATAATATCTAAATTACTTGGGGGGATTGCAGGACTTCTGTGGACAAGCAGTGTTTCCACAACAAGGTGTCCCTTGTGTGGGTTTTTGGTAACATAAGGATCATGGGGTATGAAAGTGCTGACCTTTTAGCTAGAACTGGCTCTGGATCTCTGATCCTTGGACCTGAACCCTCTGTAGGCGTTGCCACATAGAATATCGAGTCTCTCATCAAAGCGGAAGGCATGAGAAGAGATGAGTGAACCTGAGTTCTTATATGTGTACAAAACTGTTTCTTGGTGTGCCCAATGGGAATATCTCCGTTTATCTCACGGAGCTCTGAAGCAAGCAATGTAGAACTGTGTTAGCATCCTCACCGACCACAGCTCACTTCACGCTCATCTAACAAGGTTGGGAGTTGTTGACAGCCCTGAGTGCTTATTCTGCCTGGAGGGAGAGCCCGAGACAACCGAACAATTTTTGCGTGTGTCCAGCCTTCGCCCGGTGAAGGCTCAATACTATAGAGTCTGCCCCATCTATCTGTGGATGAGCTGAAAAACCTGCCTCACCAAGACCTGATGAGGTTCATTAAGAGGACAGGAAGGTTTTGGTGAATAGCCTTCTAGCAAGACAGCAGAATGGGCCTCCGTGCTTGGGATTGGTCTCCTGTCCCCTGCCTTCGATATAAAAAAAAAATACTTATCCCTATTAACCAATGGCAAACTTATCTCGCGTTTTAACTAGTTACTTCGCTTATTTCACATATCGACCCTTTTCTCTTTTTATTTTTATTTATTATATTAATAATTAGGATATGATTCATATCGCGTGAGCTGACGATATCTTTCCTGCCCTATGCTTGAGGGGCAAGGAGTAACAGAATTACAATCGAATTTAACCATAATCTTTAGAGCCAGCTAAGCTCTGAGTTATATACCAAGGATGTGGAGAGATGTGAGAATTATTCCCTCTGCCATGGTCTCTAGTTGGCGATGATCACCTACAAGAGCAACTCGGTTATGATAATTAGCGATACTGACAGCCAGGATGTAATAACAATAGGCAAATATGATTGGGTAATCTGCGATCTAATACAGACTGCCCTCAATATAATAATAATATCGTATCAGGTATCAGACGATGGGATTTCATCATCAATCGTAATCAGGACAAAAAAAATAATTCTATTTATTAAGAAAAGGAAGTTTTATTTACAAGCACCATTTCTTAAAGGAAGAGTAGTCGAGTTTTTAAGGGATTTCAAATATATAGGCATTAGCTTCGATAGCAGACTAACTTGAAATTATTATTTAAAATAAGTTTTTTAAGGCTACAGGATCATCATGGACATACTTGAGGCGTTTCGGCAAGGCATGGGTTATCAAACCCAAAATAATATATCAATTATGGCACCTATAGTCATTTACGTTTCACTCATTTATTGGTCCGAAATTAAGTTCTATCATGCTTATCTGACTGACTTTAGACTCAGATGATATACTGACCCTATTCTCACTGTCCCTCAGCTTAATAAGGCTGTAGAGGGAAATCTCCTCGGAACAAGTAATATATATTCAACTATCTCATAGTCCTTGAAGAATTCCTAGAGGACCCGATGGCCAACCAAATCTGATACGTTATACCGAAACACTATAACTTTAAAATACTATTCAAGGTAATTTTAGAGGACCCTCAGCAGTGGTATTCTGGTGACCTATTCTTTGGAAAACAATATCTTAAATGGTATACGGATGGACTCAAAATGGAAGGCAGAGCAGATGTGAGCATATATGGCACAAAATTACTGTTTCCTTAATGCACCGGGGATCTCATCTACCACTTTCTAGGTAGAGATCTACGACATAGAATTCTGCGCTCGCGAGCTCATCTACAAAAAGATATGTGGAGCAAAAATATATATGACATCAGACAGCCAAGCAGCTCTAAAAGTATTAAATTCTTATTATTAGATCGAGTATGGATAGGCCATAATGTAATTTTGAAGCTGTTGTTATAATACTTACGGCAGGGCTTACTTTTTCTATTATAAATATTCGCCTCAGTGTGATATTGCGCTCATAAATTAACTGCGCTCTCCTGGAAGCATTATGCTTGCTTATTGACATGTCGTATCAATGTTGTCTTCGAAATATTGTGTAACTTTGCAGAGCCGGTAATATTCATATTGTGGTAGATAACATGCGTTAATGCCTGCTGTAAGAGTTCCTTGTTAAATTCCTGCCGTTTTACTCTAGATTTGTTTCTCGGAATTTTCCTGAATACAAATAAAATTTATATGAAAACTTTAAAAATATTCAAAGTATTATACCTTGGACTGGTCCGTGATTTAATTAAAATTTGGTACAAGGTACAATTTTGCAGTTAACAGAGTAAAAAAAATTTGGATCAACTGTAAAATTTAAGTCGAAATTGTGACAGCATATAATTTTCTGAATATGACTTTATAAAAAAAAATGTACACCCACGAAAATTACTTACTATTAGCAGGAATACTTCAACAGAACACTTGTAATAAAATTAACTTTGCACTGTGAAAAACGCTTGTCAGTATGGTTAACGCACAACTGCATCTATTCACTTCTAGGCGCTAAATGGATGTGCTTGTCTCAACTAAGTATATGAAAATTAAAAACTCCACCAAGCCTGTTGAAGGTCAAATAGTAAAAGTATCCCAAGTAACGTAGGCTTAATTCTAATAAAGTTCATTTGGCAGTTATGTAGGTACGTAAAATTATAACATCTTACAAGAACTAATTTCTATATAGTATATTATGTATGTATTGTATGTAAAAAAAAATTAAATTAGATTGAGTGCATTACTTGAAAAAGAAAAATATTCTTTTGCAAAAGACTGCGACTACTTTGAACCACTTTAAAAACTCTCTTCATAAATTTAAATGAAGTCCTGTGATTCAGAAACACAAGCTTCTCATGTTCGCTGTAATATTTTAAAGAATTTATAATTCACAAAATAAAGGATTCTATAGAAATTTTTTTTTTCTTTAGTACAAACTTAATACGAATTTTTTTTCTTGAATGAAATAGAGGGAAAAGTGGAGTGTGGTATCACAAAATAGGAAAAGAAGAAAAATTAAATTTTTTAGCCTTTAGAATAACATGCTTTTGTTGCATTTTCAATGGAGTAGTAGATTAATGAAAGTCAATAGCATATTATCCATTACCTTAGGTACTTATCCCAATTAGGGTCTGGAAATCATTTATTTTTATTATTTTCACAAATGAATGCTTTCAGTCTTTGCTTTTCCCTTCTAGTTCAGTTTTTAATGGAAAACGGTGTAGGAAAATGTATATACATCTACATGCAGTCATAACCTAAGACATGTCACGCTGTGCTCTATTATATACAAAACGATATGAAACTAGAGAGATTCCGTTTTATAATAGCCCAAGACCTAATCAATTCAACAGTTCAATTGTTTCGAAAGGAGCATTGTTTCCGGTGGAATAATATTTTTGTTTCTCGGAGAATCTTTTAAGATAATCAACTAATATGAGAATATTATAAAACGGATTTAAAAAAAAAAAAAAAAAAAAAGCTAGAATTGGTCTATGACCAAATCTTACGATAATTTAGGTGAATGCCCGTATGCAATTTCGAATGGTCACCTATCGGCGCAAGTTTGATTTTAGAAGTTTTTTTTCGCATATATTTTTAGAACTGTTCGTTGGACAGTGAAAATGATTTTAACCGATTTCGTAATTTACTATTTTTTGGAAACTCCGTGTACAAAATCTTAGCGCTCTGAGCAGTTGCCCGATTTGTCTCATTTTCGAACTTAATTTTCCTTTTTTTTTTCAAGCACGCGTGCAAAATTTCAAATATTTAAGTGCATGCGTTCACGAGACAGACATGCAAAAATAAAAATAACTTTTAATATTATGCGTGGGTGTTTAATATTTTTTGCTCTAGCAGCATTATTTCGATGCGTTACAAGTGGAATAACAAACTTAGTATACCCTATCATTTCATCTAGGGTATAACGAAGGTAGAACTCATCGCGTTACCAACAATTATGTAAATTGTTTAGGATAATCCAAACTACGAACGACAACTACGGTAAATATTAAGAGCGGGGCAGCTCAGAGGACACTGAGTCCCTGTGAACATCATGACCAAAGTTGATATATTTTTGTCTTCCTCTAAAGTGGTTAGGCTAAGTCTGGCCTCTCCACAGGGTCGATTATTGCCTTGGGCTTATAAACTTTATTTTTAAGTTAACTAGGTGAATGGAAAAAATTTCCAAGAAAGCTGGCTATGCCTTTCTTCATTTCAGCTCACAAAACTATATAATTATTAGAAATTCTTCCATCTCGATTTTAGTTCACAATATAATTATTCGAAATTTTTCCAAACTAGCACAAATATATCTTTTCCAACCGACTACTTTCACTATACAGTATAAGAGCCTATGAAAATAGATTCCGCTAAATCTTTCCGTTTTCAAAATTTAAAAACAACGGATATGTACATATTTGTATATTTCAAAGGCGAAGCTTATCGACCTTCCCATGTAGCAAATGCTGTACTAGAAATAATTATTATAATCTTGCAGGTTGCACCATTGGGTGCATGATTTGCATCAACTAGATCCCACTCCCACATCATTCCTTAAATTTGTTTAAGTCGAAGTGTTCACCAGGAACAAGCAGGAGTGGTTAAATGACAGAAACGTCAATTTGTTAAGTGGAAAGTGTTATTAATGTGCGGATAGATGTGTTTTTAAGTAAGAATTTCTGCAATTTTCTCTTGTTTAGGGTTAATGATTAATAGACATTTTTAATTATTATTACGAGCGTGGCCTTGGCTCGGTATTTAAAACACATTATTTCGGATATAATTCAAAAGTTCTTTCTTTATATAACTTAACGATTTTCTCTCAGAAATTAGAAAAAAAATACCAAATCAACTCTTTAGTTAGCGCTAGTACTGTACTTCTAATTATAACAATCCAAATAATTTACTTCGTTCACTTCACTGTCTGAAATAAGGCTCCGTCTCCTGGATGTGAGTAGCGCCGTATTTATACTCTACAAATTATCCTAGAAACTTCCTGAATATTCCGCTCTCCGAACCCAAAGTTTATTAGGATGTCACTAACCTAAAGTTGTTTCCATTTCCAAAAGATGTCGCTTGTATCGCTTTGTGGCGCGTAACAATAGTAATAACCAACAATGGGATAATATAAATTCATTGTATATTTTATGTCTTATGTGCACATAGTAGTTGTGCGTGTTTCTGTACAATGTATGATTTTATTACAAATTTCTTTATAAATTTCTTTACTATTTCAATTGACAACAGTTTGCTTGAAGTTGTAAGGATTGTGACAGGAATAATTCTCGAAGGGCTCATTGACATCAGAGAAGTATTGGACTATAAGGGGTTTTGCTTTTTTTTAAATAATTCTTTCTTTTAGGTGTGTCTAAAGGCTCTTTTGCCTTTATCGATGCAATTGTTAGTTGTTGGTTGAGTCAATGGTACTTGGACCTTGACTTTGATGCGAGAGTCGTTGGTGCTTGTACCAAGACTCTTCAGCGATTAAAGAATATTGGAGCTTGTTCTGATTGCCTTACCTTGGGTAGGGGGCAAATCAGAGCTTCGTGGTAGCTTGGATGTCGATGTACAATTAAAACAAAATCTCTCTATCAACTGGCACTTTATTTCTTATTCGAATTAAATTTATATATAAAAATTGCTGACTTAAATAATATTTTGTACATTGCAATTCTATTCTACGTACCTACTCTTTTACTCACACCCACGAATTCTGCTGTCGTTCACAGTACCGAGAAAATTTCATATTGATAAGCTTGACCATGCACAAGCTACATATCCAATTACTTACTCTGTACCTTCGACTTTTACCGCGACAATTCTATGTACAATGCACACGCTGCTTATCAGGCAAATTCTATGCACAAGCTGCATAGCATGTACACTCCATGCACAAGCTGCATATCATGTTTCAATTTATACCAGCAGAATTCGTGGGTGTCTGCATTTATTTAATTTTTATGAGAATTATTTCTTGCAAACTCGAACATCCTCCCCCGCGTTGGACGGTAGTCCAACTATGACTGGTTCTGGATGGTTATTTCAAAATCCCCGGCCGAACTTCGCCTTGGATGAGGGATTGGTTGTGGAAGGTCTGCACTGATCCGTCTGGGATGAGGTTTTGGTTTTGGGCATTCATCCGGGTTTCGGTACCACTTCCAGCTATTAGCTTTACACTTCCATGTCAGACATACAGCGATAGTGCCTGCTAACAACATCGCTATATATCCTACGGCATACTGATGAACATCATGTGCCTGGAGTCTATTGGGTAGCTCGCTGTTGGTGATTTGTTGATCGAGGCGTTGTTTGACTTCCTCCAGTTCTCGAAACTGAGCCTTGTATGGTGATGCCTTGTGTATTACAGCCTCCAACTCCTCTGATTTCACGATGTCTGTGATATTACTTATTGGAGTGTAGGACATCCTATTGACAGTTGGGTAGATATTGTGACCCTGAACCGTAACTTCGTTCTGTTTTATCATGCAATGCTCTTGTAGCTTTATATTACCCGATCCTTCCATTGTTGTTGTCGTGACGTTGGTACCACAAACGACCTTCACCAATGCCCTTTCCTTGATCGCAAATATCCATTGGTTTGGATTGTTTAGTTGGATCCACTGGGGCTCATCTCCGATGTCAACGATGCGGCATGATGACGCTGGTGATAATCCATTTATCAAATTTACCTCACAGGAGCTTTTACTTGACCCTCGATTGTAAATTGGATGAGTTTGTTTACATAAATGATGACCTTCATTGATGGAAATGCATGATTGTACTTCTGGTTCAGTGAGAGGGAAGTATTGATCCCGATGTAGGTTGATGATCAAAGACTTAGATGATGGCGTAATTCTGATGAAGGTACCATTGATGAGTACTGGTATCGGTATTATCCGAAACAGTTCAAAATCCTCAGGTGAAAGCAATGGCAGACTGAGCTTAAAGATAATGTGTCTTGCTGTGACTCGTGCTGCTGCCTTCAGTAAGTTGTATAAGCTGCGAACATCATCTGGTCTCACTGGGAGTCTTAATGACGGTGATAAGTGGTTTCTGATGGTGAACAATTCTTGTGTTAGTTGTTTGGGTGAGATCAATTGGGGACTAACTCGTCCGTTATGAGTGTCAGTAAGCGTATCTATGATAGCGAACTGAACTCTCTGTATATTTGACGCCACTAGAATTGTCTGTATGGACAGCGATGTAAACAGGAGGGTTAGTCTTTCTTGCTGAAGTTCCTCTGCAGTAAATTGACTGAAGTTGGCAAGTTGGGCCAACTCTGATTCTATTTCTTTATACTGGCTGGTATACTGTTCGTGATTTTTCCTAATGATGTTCACAGTCGAATCAATAATTGTTGTTTGGTTTTTGATCAGATTAAGAAGGTGATTTTCATTTGACTTCACATCCTCAATCGTCTGAGACATCTTCTCAGCGTAATCAGCATCTAATACTCCAAACAATGCATTGGCGATGTTTCCGACAAAATTCACGGCTCCTCTCCTAGTTCGGCTAGTTTCGACATCCATTTGTGGCCTTAATAATTCGTTATTGCTGGACAGCTCTGCCTTTAGATGCTCCAGTTGTGTCACTATAGTTCTACATGATTTCTCTCTAGTGATTGAATTGCAGAGGTCATGTAACACACGACTTCCATTCAGCAGACCTTCGAACTCTCTCCAATAGGGTGTCATATTATAATAGACAATGAGGTTCCATTCATTAGAAATCACGCTCGCGGTGCCAAGGTTTTCAAAGTGGAGCCCTGGCTGAGACTTGAATGGCGTTATATGAACAGGTGATCCTATACTTAATGGTAGGCACAAACAAACCACTAGTAGCATGCTGATTGCGGACCCTGCTGACAATCGTGCCTTCTTTCTTGGAATTTTATTTGATTCCGTTAAACTAAACTGGTCTTGCCGTGTTGATGCCGAGTTTGAAATGGTTGAGTCTATTGTAGTACTGGTACTAGTTTTCCTTAGTGTTGATTCATCCGCCAAAGGTGTTTCCTCATTTAATATGGGAAGCGGTGCCAACCTATGTATAGGTCGACGCAGGACATTGTTTGCTACTCGGACATCAACCACCCGAGCGAAGCCGTCGTCACCTTTGATGACGCTAATTATTCTTCCTAGTGGCCATTTAAGTGGAGGCAGGTTGTCCTCCTTAATGACGGCCAACGTTCCTGTTTCGATATTTTGACTTGACGTCTTCCATTTAGTGCGTTGTTGTAATTCATTCAGGTACTCTCTGGACCACCGCTTCCAAAATTCATTTTTCAGGTGGGCGACCAATTTCCATCTAGTAGGAAGATTGGCTTTTACTAGTTCTGATTTTGGATCAATTGTGCTGGTAAGCGGTTCCCCTATTAAGAAGTGTCCAAGAGTTAGTGCTGATAGATCATTGGGATCTGATGAGAGAGGCGTTATTGGCCTCGAGTTCAAAATTGCCGCGATTTCGACAACAACGGTTTCTAACTCCTCGTAAGTCAAGGATGCATTTCCAACTGTCCTTTTGAGTAGATGCTTAGCCGATTTAACGGCAGCCTCCCAGAGACCCCCAAAATGAGGGGCACGTGTAGGAATGAAATGAAAGTCGGTGCCCTTGGGTTCACATACTGCAGCAATTTTTGTCTTCGCCTTGTCGGAATATATGGTTTCCTTCAGCTCTTCTAGTTCATTTTTGGCGCCAATGAAATTCGTTGCGTTGTCGCAATAAATGTTTCGACAGTGGCCTCTCCTTGCCACGAATCGTTTAAGCGCTCCGAGAAATGCTTGTGTGGTCAAATCACTCACCACTTCCAGGTGAACTGCCTTGGTGGCAAAGCAACAGAACACTGCAATGTAGGTTTTTTGTGGGCGTTTTCCTCTAACCTTATAATGTGTCCACACTGGCCCACAAAAGTCCACCCCAGCATTTGTGAATGGCCGTGCAGGTTGAACCCGGTGAGGAGGCAAATTGCCCATTACCTGTGACATCATTGTTGGTTTCGCTCTTGCACAGCGCACACAATTTTGAACGATGGATCTTGCTATCGTTTTGCCCTTTACTGGCCAAAACTGTTGTCTCATGATTGCCAGGAGAGTCTGTGAACCAACGTGAAGATTTTCAACGTGAATTTTGGTCATCAAAAGCTTAGTGAACTGATGTGAATACGGCAGTAGTATTGGGTGCTTCGCCTCATAGGATACGTCGGCAGCTTGTAGTCGTCCTCCAACACGTATGATGTCTCTTTCATCTAAGAAAGGTGCCATACTAATCAATGAGCTGCTTTTGTCTAGATGTTTAAATCGCCTTAGTTGATTAATCTCCCTGTCAAAACACTCTGCCTGCATTACCTTAACAATCACTACAAGGGCTTCATTGAGTTCTTCGGCCATGAGTGATTGTGTGTTAGTTGTGCTTATCTTTTTGCTTCTCTGTTTCAATCGGCTTATGAAACGTGTTACATATGCTGTGATGCGGGTTAGTTTTTTGAACGAATTATGGTGATTTATCTTGGGAATGAAGTGTGTGGAATCCTGCTGTGTGGTTATGGGCAGTGCAGTTTGTTTCTTTTCTAAATCACACTCAATATTCCTTGAATATGGTTGCGGCCATGATGATTCACTGCCGTATAAAAATAGAGGGCCATAAAACCACAAGTTACAAGATTTCAGCTTGTCCGGGTTTAATCCTCGGGTCAAAATATCAGCAGGATTTTCCTTGGAGCCGATATGACGCCAGTGTTCAGGATTGGATAGTTCCTGAATACTCGCCACTCGATTGGAAACAAATGTATGGAATGATGAAGATGATGAATTCAACCATGCCAAGACAATTTCCGAGTCCGTCCAGTAATACATCGGCTCGTTTTTTAGATGTAAATCTCTTTTGACACGAGTGGTGAGCTCAGCTGCTAGTTTAGCTGCACATAGTTCAAGTCGAGTTAAAGTAACTTGCTTAATTGGTGCCACCTTCGACTTGGCACAAAGCAGTCGTACTACGATCTGATTATTTTTGGTTAGAGATCTGACGTACACTGCAGCTCCGTAGGCCTTCTGGGAGGCATCAGCAAACGTGTGTATCTGCGTGGATTTTGATAATTCTTCAGGCAGTACATGTCTTGGAAATTTAATGTCGTTTAATGATTGTAGGTCATTACGAAACTTGACCCATTGTGTATGCATCTCCATCGGTATAGATGCGTCCCAATCTAATTTTAACGCCCATAGTCGTCGCAGGAATATCTTGGCAGTAACCACTACTGGAGACATGATTCCAAGTGGGTCAAATAGCCGTGCTATATCTGAGCATGCTGTTCGTTTTGTGATTGCGTTCCTTTCAACCTTGGTGGTCTTGACACAAAATGAGTCTGAGGTTGGTAACCAAGTGAGACCCACAATTTTTATTTGCTCCTCAGTTTCACTGCCAAATGTGAGCTGTGGTTCTATATCCTTTGGTTGAATACTTTTCAGTAGTCGTGGGTGGTTTGCACACCACTTTCGGAGCGTGAATCCTGCCTTAGCCAGTGACGCTATCAGTTGTGTTTGCATTTCACAAGCAGTAGACAGACTATCTGATCCTGTGATCACATCATCCACGTAGAAATCTCTAGCCAGTACCTCTGCTCCCAGTGGATATGAAGCGGCATGTTCTTGAGATAATCTTTGCAGACATTTTGTCGCCAAATACGGAGCGGAGGTTGTTCCGTACGTAACCGTATTCAGTTGAAAGCATTTTAGAGGATGATTTGGGCTTGTTCTCCAAAAAATTAGTTCGAATTTTCGGTCGTCGTCATTGACCATTATTTGCCGATACATCTTCTCAATGTCGGCCGTGAAGACGAAGCGTGGTACTCGAAATCGGAGCAATATTGAGAATAGTTCGTCTTGTATTGTTGGTCCTGCCGCAAGTATGTCATTCAATGCGACATTTGAGGATGTTTTGCAAGAGGCATCGAACACAACTCTCAATTTGGTTGTCGTGCTCTCTGGCTTGAGTACACAATGGTGTGGAATGAGGTAATGTGGTGTTGTAATTGATTCAACATCGACCTCTTGCATGTGGCCTAGGTTTTGATATTCATTCATAAACCCAACATATTCGGAGCGGAGCTCACTATTCTTCATAAGTTTTCGCTCTATTGACAAGAACGTCCGCAATGCGATGTCTCTAGACTCACCTAGTTGTTGTGGATTTTCCGTGAATGGTAATTTGACAATAAAACGACCTGTATCACTTCTTTTGACACCTTGGTTAAAATGCTCTTCACATCGCTTTTCTGATTGTGTGAATGTTTTCCTTTCATCAGAAGCTTCCTCCAAGGTCCAAAACTTTTCTAATTGTTGGTCCATTTCTTGGTCTCTGTTAAATACACAACAGAGGCTTTGATTTTGTGGTATCTGGTCTATTTTACCAGCCAACACCCAGCCGAGGACAGTGTTCTGTAATGTTGGCAGTCCTTCTCCTAATCTTATCTGCCCAACCGATAAAAGCTGGTAGTAGAACTCCGCTCCGATCAGTAAGTCTACGTAGTCTGGCGTATTGAAATTAGGATCGGCCAGCTTGATATTGGATGGAATTTTCCACTTTGAAATATCAATTTCTCGGTTCGGCTGTGGTGCTACGATTTGCTTGAGGATGACTGCTTCTAGTCTGGCAGAAAACCCACTTGTGCGTGATTGGATTAACACGCTTACTCATTTATTTGCTTGTTGCTTCGATTGACCGATGCCTTGCACATGCATTAGGGCTGGAGTTCCCTTCAAGCCTAGTTTCTTGATGATTCTTTCACTTATGAGATTCACCTGGGATCCGGAATCGAGAATCGCCCTACACATTATACCCTTTCCATCATGTGTAGTAAGATTTATTGCAACTGTGCTGAGCAATACATAGCCTTCCTGGTGGTTAACCTTTTGCGTTGCTAGTGTCATGGATTGGCTTGTAGATTCAGCTAATTTGGGTTGCTGAGGTTGAGATGTCATTGCTTGTGATGAACTCGATTTTTCTTGTGGTGTGCCTTGTAGATGCACTAATGTATTATGCCTTTTGGAGCAATGAGTACATCCTCTTAATGTGCAGTTGGCTGCATAATGTCCGGACCTCAGGCAGTTAATACGCAAGTTGTTCTTCCGTAGCAATCTTAAGCGTTCAACAGGTGTATACTGCAGGAATTTACGACAGCTAAAAAGCTGATGGTTCTCCTTGCAAACTATGCATGTCGGTTGAGGTGAGTTGGTGGATACAAATGAATTGACCCTACTGGGAACTTGGTTTAGTTTTCGCCGTGAGTCATCCGTTGGCTTGTCCTTCTGCCCCAGAGCTTCCCGGGACTGAAAGCGAGTTTCCAGAAAATTGAGGAATTTCTCCTCTACTGATTGCAAGGCTCGAGGTTGTTCCAGCGACTGTTCATATAGATTATGTGTGGCTTTATCTAATTTTCTCACTAAAATGTGTAATAATAGTGGGTCCCAATTAACTGTGGGAACACCCAGATTTTCTAGGCCCATAAGGGATTCCCTCGTTGAGTCGTGCAATGCTTTAATAGTTGACGCACCTTCTGAGGTAAGTTTGGGCTGCGATAGCAGTTTATCGATGAGCGCTGTCACCAACAATCTTTTATTATCATAACGAGACTTCAATGTATCCCAGGCAGACGTATAATTATCATCTGATAATGTAAAGTGTCGAATGAGCTTCTCGGCTTCTCCCTTCAAGTTGGTCTTTAAGTACCACATTTTCTGGCACTTGCTCATGTGCTGATTATGTATCATCTGTGTAAATAAATCGTAAAATTGGCTCCATTTCAAGTAGTCGCCGTCGAATGTGGGAATTGTAAGCTTTGGTAGCTTCAACGCCACACCACTACTTGACGAATCATTGCTTCTTGTTGTGGTACACTGGGCCAATTTCTCAGAGAGCCGGATGATGGTAGTTTGTATTCTATCTTCGAATTGGAAATATTCCTCAGCGTTGTAGCCAACTTCTGACGGGTCATCTGCCATCTGCCATATTTCCATGTTAGAGCTCTCTATCTGAGACCAGTATCGTTCAATGCTATTGATTTTACATTGATAATATTGCCTGGTTTGGAGCTGTTGATCTTCTGACTCTATACCTTGCAGAAGGTGGCGTAACGATTGGATGCCAGCCTTCTGTTTCCGTATACATCTGGTTAAGCAATCTTCGTTATTGGCTGAAGTGCTCATAGTTGTACTCATCTTGTCTTGTCTGGTTGTGTCTCCTGAGCCAATCATGAAATCTTGTTCTGTGGAATTGGCACTAGGTTTTTCTTGGTTTTGCGATGGGGTACTTGGTTCTCCTGCGAGTGGTGCTGGAGGGATGGATTTGATTAATCCTAGTGTGTGATCGCGGCCTATTTGATAGACTGCCTTGACCCCAGCGAAGTATGCTTGGGTGAAGTATGCGTGAGCTGTCTGATCAGCATGTTTGGTTTTAATGAGGGCATCTGTAGATGAAAACTGGCCCCATAGCTTATCTAGTTGGTTTAGTTTCTCCTGCAGATATGAAAGCGTCTTCTGGTCTAGTGAATCATCCTTGAGGCCTTTTACAAATTTTTGAATGGCCGCTCCGGTGGACTTTTGGCGCTGCGTCAATTCTTCCATGATGGTTGCGGTTCCTTGTGGTAGGAGATCGTAACCAAGTGAAGCACTTGATCACGTCGTGGTCACCAAAAATGTTTAAAGGCTCTTTTGCCTTTATCGATGCAATTGTTAGTTGTTGGTTGAGTCAATGGTACTTGGACCTTGACTTTGATGCGAGAGTCGTTGGTGCTTGTACCAAGACTCTTCAGTGATTAAAGAATATTGGAGCTTGTTCTGATTGCCTTTTGGGTAGGGGGCAAATCAGAGCTTCGTGGTAGCTTGGATGTCGATGTACAATTAAAACAAAATCTCTCTATCAACTGGCACTTTATTTCTTATTCGAATTAAATTTATGTATAAAAATTGCTGACTTAAATAATATTTTGTACATTGCAATTCTATTCTACGTACCTACTCTTTTACTCACACCCACGAATTCTGTTGTCGTTCACAGTACCGAGAAAATTTCATATTGATAAGCTTGACCATGCACAAGCTACATATCCAATTACTTAGTCTGTACCTTCGACTTTTACCGCGACAATTCTATGTACAATGCACACGCTGCTTATCAGGCAAATTCTATGCACAAGCTACATAGCATGTACACTCCATGCACAAGCTGCATATCATGTTTCAATTTATACCAGCAGAATTCGTGGGTGTCTGCATTTATTTAATTTTTATGAGAATTATTTCTTGCAAACTCGAACAAGGTGAATAACGTCATCATTGGACGCTACAGGTAAAGAATATTACAGTATTAAATGACATTATTGTTGGTAGGTACTTATGGGGCTTTGTTCATCCAGTAAGCAGGACTAACGTTCTTCAATAAGCAGTTCAGATAAAAAATTTTACATGGGTAGAACTCACAGGAAATATTTTCAGCTTTAAGATCTTTCCAATTTTCAAGATTTGTGAAACACGTTCGTTTTTTTTTTTTTTAGAGAAAAGTGGGCTGTAAAAAGTTAGCTGGAGATAGACGAATATATTTGGCCCTTTTTTAATTGCTCACAATCGAAGCAGTGTCGACTACTCTCTTACCATGCTCAGTATATTCACCATAAGCTTTACATTCTAAATAATCTAGTTAAAATTGTTCTCTTAAGTTTGCGACCAGGAACCAGAAGTTCATCCAGGAGATACAGCAGCTTTTTTTTCTATTAGTTGGTACTATAACATTTGTTCATTTTCATATGAGTACCTACACGTAACAGCCTTAATAACTCTTTGAAATTCAAATTTAGTTTTATTTCATCTATTTACGTCATGATCCTGAGATTCTATCAAGGCAATTCTAGTCATACAAAGTTATGGTAGATAAGATTGGCTGCTGACGAATTATCTACAATAAGCCACACTTAAGTGTTAGCGAAAACTGATATAAAGTTTCCGCGTCATTCCAGTTTCTCGTAAGCAGAGTTGCTATTTTAGTAGGAAATATCTTGAACCGTAGCTATTTTTAAATTATACATTTTGTAACTCTCCTCCATCTGCAATTAATTAGTCAGCTACATACTAAACGTACCAAGCGGGGTTAAATGACTTTTGCTCATCTGACTTTCTGTACATTCCTATATTATCTGATTATACAATTTCTCACTTTCCATTTTCTCTTAGCTTATTTCTTATAGAAAAAACTTTTTTGCATACGTATTTTTTCCATAAGCGTTTATTTGACCCCTTATGAAATTTGCGTATTTTTCTGCAGTTGCCCCACTGGAACCATAGTTCTGGACTCCGATACACTTCTCAATTTATAGTTCTATTTATCTGAATGCGATATGTGTGTTTGGTTTCTGCGTGAGCACTTGAACGACCTGATCGGGTTCATACGACGTAACGTGTAAAAAGAAAGGACTCTTTAACGAAATAGCACAGACATGAAATACCCAGATAACGACGATATCGACGATGCCTCAACCATGCCAGCAATGCCTCACTCCAAAATAAAGTCAGTGATGCCCCGACTTCATGAGAAGCCCTCAATTTCTACTTAGAAATCTACAGAACACGTTTCGCCCGAACCACCTCAAGCAATAATTCTCAATCATGAAGATTCTGGACTAGGTTCAATTTAATAATAGTGCCCGAATCCACAGCTTTTACAGCATCTTGATTGTCAATGCAAATCCTGATACATACCCTTATTACGAGCAGTCTTACTGTGTTTATTTATGGCTATAATTATAGTTTGGAAAAATGTATAGATATCATCACTATACTTAAATATATAATCTCGATATTCCCAGAACTTACAAAACTACAAGAAATACAACAAAATCCTCTTGATGGAATCCAAGTCGACACGATAAGACAAAATGACCGAACGAAAAACTACAAACGCATTATTATTTTGAGGATGCCCTTTTCATGGCATGATGCTCGATAGTTTTCAGTTCAGGCTCACAAAAGCCTCACGACCTGGAGTCCGAATCGCTGATTTTAGAAGCTACATACATTTAGGACCATATAGGTATCGTATTAATGAGCGTTCCATCTCTTCCTGATTCTCAGAAGTCTGTCTGTGGTCGTAAGTATATTTTTGGGCATATGTAGTTATTTTGAGCAAAATACATAGCCTTCCATTTATGATATACTAACAAGTTGTCATATTGTCTGTATCTTAAAATAAAGAAAATCAGTGTCAAATTCATTACACAGCACCGTAAATGAAAAAAAAACAGCGTGGTCAGGAATACCAACAGTACCATACTACGTCACAAGCAAGTTATTCTTATACGGCCTTAATTTGACATTTAACCCTGCATACGAATGAGGGTTTTGCAGGATTTATGTTCATTGTAGATAGCGAATCAGCAGAGGATAATTCTTTCGGCAGGCAAATGGTTGACAGTAAATACTAATAGCCCACTTCATTCAAATCGGTGCTATAATTACTAGGGCAGGTGCCGATAAAATTTTGAACATTTGAACATATGGATATTTGTGGGCGAACCCTCTGATCCTTTCTTCTGGCTTCCGTAAAGATCTCTAGCTTTGTAATAATAATATACAGGGTTTCAAGTTGCGGATGTTTCCGTTGGTTTCGCTTTCGGGTTGGTCTTCCTCCAACAAACCCATTTCATGATTATCTATAATATGCCCTTCGGATATGTTAGAACAACCACAACTCGGTCGAAATACCATGTCGTTAATATTGTACCTCTAACTCATAGGGGAGCGTTTAAAATTTCTTAACGTTCAAATATATAAAAGAAAAAACAGGCAAAAACATTCTTGGCGTTGAATTTTTGTCGAAAATAAAGCTATATAGCGTCACCAAAGTTCAAATCAATTCAGCTCAAACTAATTTCTAATTCAATTTAAATTTTCATTTAGTTCTATTTAAACTCATACTCAACTCATACTCACTACTATTCCTGAAGAAGTCTATAATCCCTTCAACGTGGACTAATTTTTTTCTCTCGTCCATTTCATTATTATTTTATTTTGGTAATCTGTTTGAGATGATGTCATTAGATGTATCTCGTAAATGAATCATCAAGTTTACGCTTATTTCTTAGAGACATATATGAGAGTGTGCATTGTATATTGCCACTCTTAAGTTTTATTTCCCATAGCTATCTGAACCATGGAGGCAATTTCCATTGTTTTCATTGGATGTAAAGACTAAACTATTTGGCATTTTATGGGATTTTCGGACTCGACCTTGCTATTTAAGATCATTACTACATTATTTATTATTTTTATCATTAATATGTTTATTAAAATATGTATATAATGTGAAGAATATTTCAGCCAATTTTTTAAATATAGCATTCCATCAATCAAATCAACTAAGACTTGAAGTTTTTATGAACGAAATCTGGAAGTAACCAATAATAATAAATTACTTTCCATTATTAAAGAAAGTCAGGCATGACTGCTCGATCTGGTTGGATTTGAAAGTAAATGAAAATTGCTAAAGAAATATAACACGACAAAAGCTTTACATCTAATCAAAAATTTTAAAGTTACTGACTTTTCTAGTAATAACGTTGTAATTGAAAACAGAAAATCGGCGGGGCGCTCATCGAACGGACTAGAGGGTTGTTCTACTGTAGTCCACACGCTAGTTAGTTATGGCAATAGATAACCCAACCGTCATTTCAACATCCCCATGAGTGCAATCAATACACAGTATTCTCGAATCTGCCTGAATGACAAAATTCACATGTGGCAGGTTCAGTAAGAATTTAAAAGCAGCTATTGCTGTGGAACGTATGGACGCTGTAATGTGTTTTCAGGTCCAGAAGCATGCGGTTCGCAATCCCACCTTACCATTTTGACCACCCAACACAAGTGGCATACAAGAGCATGGACCTTACTCTCGACGTATACATCTAGTGCACAATATTCTGTTTCATGCCCTATATATAACCAAAGATTCTTCCTGCATTGGGAAAAGATCCTAAAAGTACAGGCACCCTCCTTCTCCTAAGTTTGGGGCTCGGTAGACGCTGAGGTCATTCATGTGGGGAGGCAACTGCAGAGTGTACCCAATGAGATAAAGTGACTAAGCGTATTTCTCCTGGAAGGGAATGCCAAGGTAGTCTTCATAGGGTTTGCCAGATGGCAGATGAATGCAATGTCATTCCGGTGGAGCTTTCAGCGATTTAACAGGTAACACTATTGGTATCTATGTGCAGAGAGTTCATACGGTACATCTTCATATACGATGACAGCCAGACAACCATTAAGGCGCTAGATGCTATGCAGGTAAAATCAAAATTGGTGCAGTTATGAAGGACCAGCCATGAGGATTTGACTACATAGACCAAGATGACCCTATGCTGGGTGCCTGGCCAGTAGGATATCCAAAGCAAAAAAATGGCTGACGATTTGGCCAAAAAAGGCTATGAAATGGATAGCTCCGCCGCAGTAGGTTATGTGAGGTGCTCGATAAAATCTCTCTCTCCCTCTCTCTCTCTCTCTCTCTCTCAAGTATACCTATCAGAATTCAAGCCTTCGATGGATCAACAGTAAACCTGCCAGTAGACTGGGAATAGCAGTGAACGATTTTTACGGAGACTACAAAGATATGTATAAAATCGAATCCATCAAACAAGTAATTTACGGGTGCCCGCTCTGATAAATACGCCATTATGTAGCTACTGCTTTTCAAATCTGCGACATCTGAAAAGTAAAGAGTTCAGACGTATCACGAGAAGTAGCATGGATTTAAGGCGGACTCAAAGGTTGCCTTAACCTAAGCTATGGTTCACCATCAAATCGGCCTCATTGCACGGAGGCACAGCACGCTTCACATGAGAATCACATAGTTTTCAGCGTCACAATGAGTCAGGCAACCAACAAACACCAAAGGACAGTGGAGCATACCGCTCTGCGCTTAGCCCTTATCCGTCAGTTTACTCTGAGTGACATTCGACAACCCAGCTTCTCTGTTAAATTTCGTCATCTTAGCGTTTGCCAAATCCGACGCCCGATATTGCAATCAACACTATGGCCCGGTCAAAGGCGCTCTAGATGTCTAATAAGGCCTCAAGAGTGAAAGATTTACAATTCAATCCTTATTTAATATAACTAGCACTTTGCTCAGCTACAATGTATATTATAACTCTTGAATTTTCATAGGTATGACGTACAAAATCCATTATCCATTTTCGTAGAGTGGAAGACAACAGATCCCAAGCACAGCAGCTCGGGCGGCCACTCGCACTAATCTGATAGAAACCTTGTCACCAAAACCTTCCTGTCCTTGTAATGAAGTGCATCAGGTCTAGGTTGGGTATGTTTCTCAGCTTCGGCACAGGTAGTAGGGCAGCCCAAAGCGTATCCAGCCTTCTTCGGGTAAAAGGCGGACAAGCTCACAGAAAGTGTTTGATTGTCTCAGACTCCCTTTGCAGGACAGATACTCAGCGCTGTCAACAACCCTCATCTTTGTTAGATGGGCGTAGAGCGAGCTGTGGCTGGTGATGAACCACAGTTTTGCATTGTTTTCTTCCAAGCCCCAAGAGAAAATCAGAAAAATTCTCATTAAGTGCACCAAGAAACAGTTTTCTACACCTGCAAGTACGCAGGTTCGCCCATCTCTACTTATGCTTCGTGCGAAGAAAGGAACGGAATATGCATTTACCGTATTCGGGATTTTCCGTGGCCTTGCTAAAAGGTACTTAGTAAGAGAATTAATGTCAGAAAAAGCCGACCAGATAAAATAGCAGAACCGTCCTGGTCTAAGACACACGACGAAGTTGATTAACTTTCCTTTCAAAGACTATAAGATCAACTGTAATACGCGCCAGAACAGGCAATCACTGGCATAACGGCTGCCCACTAACAACTTCGGTATATGCGTAAGAAAATGGGCAAGACCACAGACGACAATTGCGGATCCTGCAACGAAGAAGAAGAATCCGCCAGGAACGTTTTCTGTGAATGCGCAGAACTTGCTCGCCAAGGTCTTCAAAGTATAGGTAAGCCCTGTAACTTCATCATACGTCCGGTAAACTAACCCTAATGAGGTAACAACATGGACTGGATCTAACATGTCAGGGATATAGCACAAAACATCTATTAGGGTTCAGGTCTCTGGCGCCACCCTTATTTATAATAATGGGAGAAATGAAAAAAAAATCATGATTGTACCTCCAACCTTCACAAATACTTCCAAAGAAACTGGTGAATTAATTTCTTCCTTAAAACCTTTGAATTATGAATTTAGTTAACATTATAATTAATGAAATCTAGAGAATTATAGGTAAAAGTTTCATATGATCAGGATCCTTATCCTCTTTCATAATCTTAACTTTTGTTGTTGCATAAATCATTTTAATTACAGTAAAAACGCCGGATATTTTTACCTGGTTTCCTCGTCATGATCGTAGGGTCGTAAACACCAACGAGGATAATCCTATTTCCTGTGTAAAGATTATTCCTATCCGAGAATAATCCTGCTTGCTTTAGTAGAGAAAGAACATAAGATCAGTGCATCTAACCGAAATATCATTGCCACGAAAACCTGCTATTCTTTGTTGTCTGCTGTAATTGTCACTTATATTCAAATTTTGCTCATCCGTCACCTATTCGGAATAATTCTCGAATAGAAATTTTACCCCCGGAAAATCTCGGATAAAATATTATACCAGTGTAATACGATGGTTTAAATCGCTAGTAATCTTGGTTGGTGTTTGTGCATTACACGTCAACATGGATTATTCTTGCTGGTGTTTATGGCCCTTAGGGTCTATTTGTCATTGCAAAGGATACACAGAGAAAAATATTATGTAACTTTTGAACTTTTGTTTTTTCTTTTCTTTTTAGAACAAATTACACCAGTCACTCGTCCCCTGTCAATTATAGTATTGAGTAGCGATGTAAATGTGATGCTGTTATTGCTGGCCCATATGTAGAACTGGAACACGTTAAGATCTGTAAAAGGTATTCTTATTTAAATGTAAAGTCATTTGTGATATTGGTTAAAGCTCTAAACTTGCCATTATAAAGGAGATTGAAGAGCTTAAAATTGTGTTAAATTTCACCTTTTTTTTCAATTTTCCATCGGATTACAAATTTCCACATATGTATGTGATAATTGTATATGTGTGGTATATATGTAAACTGCAATTTTCTAACAGACTAAGTACTTTAAAAAGTTTAGTATGGGAGAAAAGGAATGGACGAACGAACGAACAAAAACTCAAATCCAATCTCGAAATTCTCTTCTAAAAGGAATTTCAATTTTATCCCTAAATGGAAGCGAAACGAGGAGTCCCTTCAGATATATATATGTATGTCGGAAGAAGATGCACTTCGATTGGATCTGCATATCACAACTTTCTCCTTTTGGAAAAGTTAAATTTGCTGTTATCAACCCCCTCGTCAATAATAAAAACACATAACACGTACATGGCACGACAGAAGACACAATGTTTGGATTGTCCTACAAAATGGAATGCTACATATCGCCGAAAATGCCACAGGATATCTGTAAGGTTATGTTACTATCGTGTTAAGGGAGATGGAGTTTTAGTTCTGTCCATTTGAATTATTTTATTGTGCGATAGCCATATCTATGAATTGGACTGACAAGCCTTATGATTTACCTACACGATTCCTTTTGTTTAGCCATTCGGATATACTGCCATTTATATCTCCTCGATCAGAATGAAGCCTCCATTAGCTACTGTATAAAACAAACATATGTATGTAGGGTCGAAACGCGAATCGATTTGAATTTCGATGAATACGACTGTTTTGAATTTGAATAGATTTTGGCTTCTGTGGGATGACTTCCATACTAGCTTCATATTATGCCGGATGTAGTGATTCGTCAATTTCTTCAATTTTCAATGTTAATCTATGTTTTCATAATTTGAATTTATAAACCTGTTGCTTTGTAAACGTGGTTTGCATACAACTAAAAAGTAACTCAAAACAATTCTTTAAGTGGTTGATATACTCTCGCTTATTATATTTAATTTATGCAAACTGTGTTTCGCTTGTGCGATAGTTGAAATATCTAAATTTTAATTTGGGCAGGTACATATGTCGGACCGGATTCAAATTTGATAGAATGTAGAGAAAATAGGCCAAGGGTAGATGGGTATCATAAATATATCCAAGGAAGTGCTTACTATCGGCATGGTAATATGTAAATGGGAATTCCCGTATTGATAATAATTCCACAGCTGTGTAGATGATTAGTCTAACTGAAGGTAGACGAGTTGATCTTGCGTTTTATTGTTAGACTAATTTACGTTTAACATATTTTTGTAGTTTCGTCTTCTCTAATTTACTAAAATTGTATTATCAAGGTAATTTTTGAACACGGCCTTGATTAACAGAAAATTGGAACAAGTAAATATCTTTTACAATCAATCTGCAATCAAGTCAGATGTTTGTTCATTCTGAAGAAAGTTCTATTATGAGTTGCCACCGATATTCATTAAGCACTAGGTAAGGATGTCATAGCAATCCTAGTTATTCGTATTACATGCTGAGACTAAATTTATTATGGGCAGGGTTGGGTTCTCTTAATGCATAAAAAATAAAACATTGAATTAAGAAACAACTCTTATTGAGAAGCCATACAATATTGACGTGACGTAATAGGTTGTATCACTTATAACCAAAGTTTTTGTTAAACTCTATTCGCTCCTGGAAACTAGAACTACCATATATAAAATTGCACAAGTTATACGTAATGAGTTAAAGCAAAACAGATAGTAAATTCGGGTAGAAAAGGTGGGACAAGCTCTTGAGGTCCTGAATATTCCGACGCTTTAAAGTGCTTCAACCAGATTCGCCAATTGGTAATGGACAAACCTTTATGTTAGGCGTTCTCGTTTCAATTCCGTGAGCCGTTTTGAAGGGTATTACACGTACAATTTTATCCTTTTCAGAATGAAATCCGGTGAAGCGTCCCAAGGAACACTGGCAAGGTAGTAGAAAGTCGTCCCCAATTAACGCTGATACCCTACTGAAGAGTTTTTGACCGCACTTCACCATTTATGAAGTGTTGCTGCAGTTAATACATATTCTTCGCTCTATCACTGCTAAAAGTCCTGAAGAAAGCGCTGTGTGTATTGCCAGTGTTTTACCGTGTTGACTTTCGCATCGTTCAATTGAAATCTCTCAAAGATTGAACATATGGGACGGCCGATAAAAAAATGGACGGGAGTACGAGCTTCCAAGTTATCCATATCTGCTGATTTTGGTGCAAGTGGCGGAAATTCATGCAAGTTTCTAATTGACAGAAACCTTTGAAAACTGTTCAAAGGTAAGCATTGAATTTCCCATTATTCTTCGTAAACTCTTAACTGCGGCCATATTCAAATCCCAAAATGCGGAGCATAAGAGAGTGAGAAGTGACACTGAATGCTGTATTCACTCAAAACCTCATTGACTGTGTTCTGTTTATTGAAATAACTGCTGAACTTCTTGACACTGTTGATCTGCACCACGAAAATTGGTCCCGTGGTCGCTAAATATGTTGAAGCAAAGACCTCTTCTATTTCCTACTTGTTGTGGATCCAATATAATCAACTCGCTTAGTCTGTGAGATCTATGCAGAATCAATGGTTGTCGCTGATTGTTTCAGAGGCAGGATGTATCTGTGTCCATCAACCAGTTCAGATAAGTCCATTATCATCTGAGAAATGGATTCAGTAAAATTAAACTACTTTTCCTACCGAGCGAATGCTCTGTTTTTATTAGCCGAAGTTCAGTTGTGAGGCTCTCACATTATGAGATCTTGGTCCATGTTGCTGTGGCGTTAATAACATCTTCAACTGAGAGTTACCCTAAATTGCAATCTGCTTGCGGTGTTTTGAAATTCAAAACCAAACGTCTACACCAGTTCTTATGAGCAGGGTTAGGGATGAATACCGGTCTATAAAGTTGTCTGATGTATCAAGAATAACTCCTGGTAAAACAGTTGTTCTACTCTCGGCGTTAATTATATCTTTTAGATCATCAACAATTTCAGGTCTAATTACAAAAGTACTATCTAACTAAACGGATGGATCATTCCACCATAACTGATTATTATTAATCAATTCTTATGGCATCATACCGTATGATCACTAGGATTATCTATAGAGTTGATGTGTTGCCAACATTTGGTTGACAATATCTGCAGGATTTCAGGTGTTCAATTTCTTATGAAAGTTTTCCAACATCTTTCTGTATTTCATAACCAAGACAGAACAAGCATGAAGTCCGTCCAACCATGACATTCAATATCTGCTCTCAAATAGATTGTAGCAGCATCTGAAGCATCAGGAAAACCGTGCAACTTTGCCACTTTGTTGTCATACTATGTATACCCAGTGAGGTATTTTCAATTAACGTAGGTAGGAGAGTTTCATCCCAGTCGAAGTCTTGAGCCCATAGTTTCTTCGTATAGAAAAGTCGGAACAAGTTCTTCAGAGTACAGAAAAATGAACTTTTCCAACAATTTTGACAGCGTCAGTTATAAAAAATCATTGCAGAACATAAGTTTAGATTTTAACTTTACCTCATTGTCGTGACCCAATATTCAGTTGATGGAATTGTGACATCACGACTCGAGCTAGCAGTAAGTGTACAAGTAATTAAACGATTTGCATTAACTAAGTATCCACTGCTGTATGTAACTGGGCATTGAGTCATGGTTAAGTAATTCACTTTGCATAGTGAAATACTCAGCTGGGCTCACTGTTTGTTTACATGCAGCATGCAGTATTGGGGTCTCCAGCTGTCGGCAGTGATTGTTGTAATACTTTGTAATTATGATTGCACGGTATTGCGCTGGTAACTGGGTCAAAGTCGCTTCCACCTAGTTGAATGGAGGTGAGCACGGTCGATTCGGTAGATCATGTTGCTCAGTTAGAAGTTGATTTTTATTGAAGATAGCGCTTCGGTGTCCAATAAATTAGTTGAATTCGGGAGTTCGATCGCAAGTCACTGGTGCTTGTAATAAAACTAATTTAAGTAAGTAAATAAAGTGTTATCTTTGAAATTACGCGAGTGTTTTACTGGGGACACGACATCATTAAAGTTTTTTAAATCTTTTTATTTACATTAAATTAATAACTGCCTTTCTAATCTATTTAACTTGGCGTGTGGACTACCGCAAGGTTCTTATCTAGGACTGCTATTATTTAGCCTTAACATTAATGGCTTACCGGTTGTTATTCGTTCGTTATCCTAATATACATTTCATTCTACATGAAACCGATTACCCCCGTTCCGAGGTAGTCTCCGATTTGGATGATTTGATGAATTTTATAAAGTTTGTATGGAATACAAAAATAACTCACCCATACCCTTAACTGAGGATTATAAATTTCGTGATTTTACGTTTAGACGCCATTTTCAAAAAATCATATCTATAGAATGAAGTAACCGATTTTTCTGATCTAAGTATCAAATGAAGGCAAATACTTTATATTTTTAATAAAAAATACAGCAATACCGAATAAAAATTCTTTTTTTAATAATAGTATTTTTTCAAGAAAAGTATTATTATTAAGTATTTCGGGATTTTTCATTCGCGTTTCTCAATTCAGGGTTTTTATATTCCACCCATTTCTACCGTTTTTTACAAATATATTACCTCATAGTCCCGTAACTCAAGATTTCGAAATGGTAACAAAATACAATTATACTAGAAAGCTTAATACCAGGATCATTTTAATGAGAGCAAAAGGACTAGATTTAAATTTTGCAACTGGCCTGCACTCGTTCATATCCACCACCGCCCTGCTGCTTTCACCCAATGCTCATTCTTCTGCTACATTAGAGGGTGCATAATCATTTAGTTTTACTTACATATGTACCTACATTTCTACTCGTCTCCTATATATGTATATATATAAATTTTTGCCCTCTTAACAAAATCTGCAATTGTCTTATCTTATACCGGTAAGATATGTAGGAGAGAGCTCATATTCTCCTTGCAGCTTTTACATCTTCATAAATGAAACACAATCCTTCAAGGAAGAACTTGTGCATGTAGCTGTGTAGCATAAATTTGTATTCTTTACTGTAGCAACATTTTCGCTCCAAATTCCTTCCTACATATGCCTTGTTTGCTTGCTATCGTAAGCTGCATACATCGCCGAAATAAGCTTTTCAGACAATCAACGCGAATAAATCGGGAAGCAAACATTCAAGAACGTCAGCTGTTAACTAGATTTTCCGCGCAATTAGAAATAAACATGCGGCGCGAAAACATTTTCAATGTGAAAATATATATGCATGTAGATAGTTATCTTATGTAATAGGTTTGCTCCTATAGTGTTAATCTTTAAGTTTTAAAAACGATAACTATTTTCGTGAACTCTTTATATTGGATTTATATATGTATATATAAAAGTACCTACATAGGTTATGTATGTACAGTGATGCACTATATATTTAGATTTTTCGCAAAATTTACGTACGTTAAATGTTCTGAAAAGTTCGTGGAGTCGACCAAGCAATGATAAGCGGAAAGAAAAATATTCATGTGAACAACTAGCTAAATAGCTGGTTCACTACGGGAAAGTCTTTAAGATCATACCAGAAAATATCTGTATTGTATAATAAGAAATAATAATGAACTTGTTCGATTTTTATAATGAAAAGGAAAATGGAGATAATTCAAAACATTGTAAATTTGGTTAAAGATTTTTTATTAAACCTTCTTGTAAACTGCATTTTTCATTCGCCCCTCTTGTTGCAGACTCATTAGGCTGTAGGGAAAGTGAAATAACAAACGTTCAACACTGTCCATCGCAGTATTGGTGTTGCAACTTTCAGACAAAGACTTCAAGGTGGAATCCCTGGTTGATTTAAAGTGTGCACGAATTTCACATCACATGGTAGTGTGGACTACCTCCACTATATTTAATACCGAGTCTACTGATATCTCATCGACTCAGTAGGAAGGTTTTCTGCTGTTTCGTCCATAAGCGTGAGAAGATAGTTCTCTTGTGAAGCTATGTACTTTAAATCTGGTGTAAATAGCTGAACTCTCTAACAACTTCAATGATATTCTTCGGAATACGGGGTTAGTCATCTTCTTTCTTTGGCGTATTATCAACAGTTTCTTGAAGTCGCGGTTCGAAAACTCTCGTCCCTTCAAATTATTTTTGAGACGGACCTTCATGTTGACTCACAAGGATAGGACTTCGACTTTATGCCATAGGTAGGGTGACTTGAAACAGATTTTAACCTCATCAGTATGTGTGCCTCGAAGTAGTGTCTGCCGGCCTGTATCAATTTAGTACAGTCATTTCACTCATTATATGTTTACGAAGAATGTCCTGGAGATTCTTGTACAATACAACCTTTCAATAACTCCCTTTACATGAGCCATATGACACCCATCCCAAGCGATCGACTTGTAAGCCATTAACCTGGGCAGTATTGCTCTGTTTTGAAATAGTTACCAGAGGAGTTTCAGTTGATAGATAATTTGAACTTTGAATGTACTATCCTCACATCATCTATTAAAGTCGTACCTATAGGTTTTTGGCATATGTGATGCGGAGAGATATATGCGTGTCTTAGAAATGCTATAGGCGGGCTCTGCATCTCGCAGTATCTGAATTTTGGAAAAGCCTTTCTTAGTCAGCTTTGAACACATAAGACAGTTAAATATAAACTGATAAATGGCATAAGGTCTTAGGCCAATTTCATGCCTTGTAGGAGTCGGAATTTTTAAAAACCTTTCTTGCATCTCTACAGTATAAGGAAATTTCAGCTTCCTAGGCCTTGCTGTTTTTGAGATACAGTACGTGGTATTTGGGTTTCGTAAAAATATTCTTAATACTGGCATATTGTATGCTTTGTAGATAGATGTCAGTGATAAGTGATTAATAAATCATCTAGATCTATATCTAATAGAACAATGGGTAAGATATACTATAACAACGTTCTATCTGAGTTGTTGAAAATATATCTTCTTTGTAATGAACAGTTGTTTTCAAATATATTCCTCAACGATAATGAAAAACAATGCCATAACATTCTATAGAATTTTACAAGAAAAGCCAACTTGGCTTTTATAGAATAATAAAAGTCGTAATAAAAGTTTTTACAGCCTTTCTAAAGGGTAGCAGTTCTCCTTCAGATTATGTGCCTCAGCTTACCCTATATCATAGAAAACAATTAGGCAATAATTCCACACCACAATAATTTGGATTATTAACTTCGTTTAGAACGACCTGTTGTAGATATGTAAATTTTTGTTTTACACTGGTGCTCAAAAGAATTACTGTATAGCCGAAATTGAAGGGGTTTATTAGCTTCTGCAATAGTTTACTATAGCAAACGATATCAAAAGTCTTCGGTAAATCGAAAATTGATATAATCACAATGTCTCTGTTACCAAATGCACATCGATCGAAGAAAGAAGGACGTGGTAGGTGAGGGAGTTTATGGGTCCATATATAACTTACACAAGTACCTGGGATCCTACAAAACTATTTTGTATACCATAGAAACGAGAACCAGAATTAAAACACAAACAAATATATACATTCCGACAGCCAAGCCGTGATAAAGGTTTAGAATTCCAATGCCTTCATTTCAAACTAAGTTGGGTTATATGGAGGTCTTAGATTTACTATCAAAGGATAAAAAACTAAACCACAGATGGGTATCGGGGAATGCGAGTGGACTCTGCGGTCTTACAAAATGTTCAAAACTGAAAAGGCTCACGAAGTATGTATATCCCACACACGAAGCTTGTCATACAAAACCTTTTAAAAAATCATAAACTGCGGTTAGCGTCAGACCGGACTATTCACTAATGACTAAGCACATACTTACATGCAAAATGGTAGGTGATGCACTCAGTTCCTTAGCGAGTTGTTAATTCGGACCATATATAGGTATGACAAGGCCTGCTCTACTTTCCATATTAACTCCATCCATGTACCATATAAAAGATTCATTTTCATAGGGTAAGTTACGAGAATGCCACTGTTGATGGTCCCTTAAGATCATCTTTTGAATGAAGTTTCAAAATTATGGCGTTTCGGCATAACATCTGAGATGAAGCTGGTCATCGGGTCTCCCAGAAGTTCTTGGATGACTTTGAGGTGAGTGCTCAGAAGATAATTGCACTGAAGGTGACTTCCTCCTTTACATCCAGATTCAAAGGAAGCAGATCCAGTATAGGCTCTAATGCTAAAGGTGGTCAGATTCGTATGGCACCGGTGACTTCTAGACATGCATTATAACACAGGGTCATTTTTGGTTAAAGAAGGTAATAACTAAAAGGCTGCGGGATGTCCATGTAGCCGCTGTGGACTTCTCCAGGACTCTTTTTAAGAGCGATAATGCCAAGTTAGTGTGCTATCTATGGTGACACCTTAAAATTTTCCTCCTTTGAAAATTGCACTTTTGCTACCCCTTTTCTCGCGGATGGAACGATTATAATTTTGCCAGGGTTGGCACGAAATTCCATTGTCTGGCATCAGTTGTAGACTTTGATAAGGGTGTTCTGCATTAAATAAAAGATTATCCGATCATGTTTGCACCTAAGTCTTATAACCAGATTGTTTACATATTCCTGATTATCATAGGAGCAGTGGATCAGCTCTTGCATCAAATCATTGATAACAAGAGGTCATAGCTGAGCGGACAGAGCTCCACCTTGGGTACATCTCCTGGCAGCCAATCCTGTTACCGATGCATAGTACAAAAACCAATACCGACTATTATATACGTTCCAACATAATATATTATTTTACAATTTGTTGTAATTGTTGATTTGTTGATTTTAATGTTTACTTAATTCTGGCCATGTTTTTCCAAAATTGCTCAATAAAATTTACAAAACGCAAGACCCCGTGCTATTACACTTTTTCTAATCTTTATTTTTTTTCTTATGAAATTTTTAATTATATCTTAACTCCAGTAGAGGCGTACCTCGGCATATGTGTCTCAAAAGTTTTTCTTCACTTCATACGTAATAGGGTCAAGATGCTGATAGACTCGCGTATATTGTAGATGTATAAAAAAAAAAAATTCTTTTATTTTATTATATGAGTGTCTCATTAAAATATACTTTCAACAATATATGTACTAATACCTGGTTTTATGTGCTAAATATTTTATACAGATATATTAAAAATCATAATCCGAGTTAATTGAATGAAAACAATAATCAATAAAGTAGTCGTACTATAACAGGATACTGTGTATAACCATCTACTTATGACATAGTATCCGACATCCTATCTACAAAATTTTCCAAAGTCGACCAAATAAAGATGTTTATCCACCCTACATGAATTGATTTGAGAGCTTAAGTAAGTTTCCATTATAACGTCTGCAGTATACGTATGGAAATATCTCAGACTCCTTCTAACTCTCTTGAGTATCGAATTCGATGAGTGTCGAGAGTTCTATAATGTTAGACGTATACTTAACCAATTATACCGAACGTGATCATCATATCACAGATTAATTATTATATCGCATCATATGCTTGTATATAGGTATAGGAAATAATAAAATCTATTGATTCTGATTACCACATGATTTTAACTAATTGAGTTTTGAGCATAAGTGTTTCATTCGAAAATTGTACGTTATATCAGGTACGTACCTATGCAGAATTACAGTTTAAAATTTTAATATTTCTCTCATCATCCGTACAGTGTTAATACTTTCTCTACAGATTTTTATGGAAAAGTAGATCCAATTAACCCAGTCATATTTAGAGCGCAAAAATTGAGTTTATATCGTACATAAAGCTAATGCTCTTCAGAAAATCATTTTTGAAAATTTCATGCTGTGATTTTGGTTATTTATTGAACTGAAAATCTTCTGACAATTTTTACCCCAGATGTGTCGAATTAAAAAAAAATCAATAATTCATATTTCATTTATTTGAATTAAGAGTAATTCGCATATAAATTTTTAATATATTTGATCGGATTATATATTTTTGAAATGCATCTGTGTCATCAAAATTATGTATCCGGAAATTATGCTGTGAGGATGAACGAAGTGATTATAGTAAAACATATTATATATTAATATAATGAAAGCAAGCACCGGTGTTGAATAAAATGAAATGTTGCGACTTCGTTAACAAAAACAATCAGAAAACTTTATGCAGCGCTTCGGAGTCTTTGGTCCTCAGCGGGTATTTTATGTACCGAAAATCAGCTATGATTTATTTTCCCCACTTTACTTACGGTAGTATTATATTACAAAAGCTGGATAGTTTTTTTGACCCGTAAAATGGACTGCATCCATTTTGTTTTTGGACCTCGAAAGTTTAACTATGTTTCGCCTATTGGATCTCGACGCATAGTGTGATATTTTTATAATTTAGCGGGATTTAATTGAATTTTTCAATGACCCAAATTCTTAGAAATATTGTAAATTTTATTTGCAGAATACGCATTTTTAATTGAAGTTGCGTATTTTTCCAGCACAATTACCGGAATAATTACAGAAATAAAACAAAATTTGGCTACCTGCACTGGGTATAAAATGTATCAGCAAACGCGGTTTTGTTTATTTGAGTTCTGTAGTAAGTTAACTGTATTTTTGCTCTTATGGACTGAATCGGGAAAACATCGAAGATGTTTCCTAAGTTCCAATTTATCGTAGCTATAAGGGAATCTGAATCTTCTTGATGCTGTAGTTAAAGCTATTTCCAGTACTTCAAAAAGTGATTAGAGGTAGTTTGTCAGGTAGGCTCTAATATTCTTATAGAATCAAAATAATTGTTATGGACAAAAGGATTATTAACTCTTGTGTACAGTATCCTTAAATAAATATGTTATCAGTTAAATGGAAGAAAACCCCTTTTTCTAATATAATATTTTTTTACTCCTCAACCAGATCTGGTGGATACTGTGGAAACACTATGAATTTTTTTTTAAACTAAAATTTGAATTTTTAAACAAAGGGGAAAATGGGTACCTAATTGAAATTAGCAATTAAATATAATATGTTCTAAGATCAACTTTTCTTTATATTCTTTATTTTTCTTATTATTTTTTGTTTGTTTAAGGAATGGGTAGGTACAGTTGACCAAAATACATTTTTCAAAAGTAGAATTTACCTAAATCCACAGAACAAAAACGAATTCTGGCAAAAATTTTATTAACAAAAGCAGCGTTTGAAAATAAATCTAAATCGTAATTATTATTTTTCTAACAATCAAAAATTACTTTTTCATAGAGAATATGTCGAATAATATAAGTTAATATAATATATATAAATTAATAGGAAAATAGTATCTTATAGCCCGATTGTTTCTCGTCCACAACAGACTGAAAGTTATTGCAAATAATTTCAATGAATTTCTAAAAAGCATTGGACATGCAGAAAAAATCGAAGTTTTAGACCCAACGGTCAGAGAAGTCTCATCAGTATGATTATCTCTGATTGCCAACCATAGAAGTTCGATGATAGGCTCACCCAATTGCGCATAGAAATAATTTTTATCAAAAGTAAGTTTTCTGCATGTTCAACGCACTTTAGAAATCCGTTGATTTTATTTCAATGAATTTCACTCTACTGTAGACGAAAAATAATCCTGCTATAAGTTTTGTTCTTCTTTATCCAAGTGCCATATACAATTGTAAGAGAAATTTGGCCACCATATAATTCGCACTTGTCTTGAAAATATTTAGATGGAAGAGAACCAATTGCGAATTCGCTGTCGTTTGAACAGTTTTCTTTAAATATTTAATTGTATTTAATAAAATACAAAACTGCATACTGTTTATATTGTTGACTTTCTTCCCCTACCCGTCTAGACATCAGTTTATTCAACAACTCCCGTATTCGTGACACAAGAATATAAGAATTCCATGGAATCCTGTTGATGCAAAATGTAGTTATCTGAGCAGTAGAAAATGTTTCTTTTAAATGTTCAGCAGAAGCTTGTAAAATAGTGAAATAAATTCCCTAAACAATAGTAAGAAATAGTTCCTGGGTAAGTTGTGAAGTATTATTTTCTGTTAAGCTGTTATCAGATCATGTACAAATTACTTCTGATGATAATAAAATAGCAGCAGTAAGTGAAGGTATTTGTAGAGATTAAGTGGACTGATACCTGTTGGAGGTTATATAGATTATAATTCAAAATTGAGATAAACATTTGTGAATATAAGCCAAAAAAATTATATAAAACAAATTTCTGATATAATGAATAGAATTATACCTCATTGTAATACTACTGTTACAGAACATGTACGAAGTCCTTGATAACTTCTTTTACGGTACTTTATTTTTAAATCTATATAACATCGTAATTCACTAAGCTAAAATACAATACAATAAGGCACATTGTGCAGCCTCCAGACGTATGAGTAATTGCTCATAAGTCCCAACTGGAGGATCTAAGCAAATACACAATCGGTGCCCAGCCCTCCTTACCGGCTTCATGTAGTTCTCTCAATGATATGTTCCAAGGAATCTGTAACGTATTCCTGTGAAATCTGGAAAGTGACACATAAAATGAGTTACCGTTTCGGATTCCTCCCCGCATCCTCAGCATATCAGATCGTCTGCAGGCCCCATATAATATAGGTAACCCCTGAAAAGTGAGATTGAAACTAGAGTTCTCAGGGTTGGCCGGTTTAGTCTCAACAGCTTTTTGTTACGTTTGTGCCGCACAGCTCCTTTATTGTTCTACCTAAAGGGTTATCTAACCACAGGCGACTGAGTAGGTAGTCAGCCCTGGTCGAGATATTAGAGGCTAGGTGTTTTGTTATGATCCCAATTGTAAGGAAGGATGCCTCCGAGGCCACAGCAAGACGAGTAAAGTCATCCATCTTTCCTTTCGCGCAAATATCGCTATGACCTGGCATAAAAAAAAAATAGTGCCATATTGTTCTAAGATAGAGAGAGCTCAGGGTGGTCTTGTACTCCAATATAAGTTTGGATGTAGTAAAGGGATTTGACTAAGCCTTGAAAACTAGGTGTTTGGCCGCCCGAGCAGATAATAATATCCTTATTCTCAGTGTCTGAATTAGCGATATACCTTCCGGTTTCAAGGTTTTACTTGACTTCCGCTAGGAAAACGGCGAAATGGGTTCCAAGTTGTATGGTAATTTGTGTGCGAGGCTCCTCGCAAAAAACGCCTCCTCCGAAACTATCTTCCGATTTGAAGGCGCCTGTGTTCATGGTAGGTTGAACCATGTGATTCTTATTCTACTTTGTCTGGAATTTTCGGTTTAAAACTATTCTTGAGCATAGTATCGAGGAGGTAGTCGCTGTCCGTGTCTATACCAGGTACGATAGACTACACCAATTCAAAGATGGATTGTTTTGGAACTCATGTTCCAGAGGAAATCCATCTCTGATTGAGATGCAGCTCAGCGATTGACGCTCCCCCTTGAGGTGTATAGCACGTGGTGTATGTTGAAAATGAACCACAGAAGCCACAGAGCTGATTGACTTGAGAGCGCCACTTACACTAAGGAGGCACAATCCGTGAATCTTTTTCAATACCATACAATGATTGGCGAACTCCATTGCCTTCGACTACAACAAAGAACGCTAGGTTAGCATGGGTCGAATGGCACTAGTGTAGATCCATGGAATCGTACTCGGTTTAGGTCCCGACTATTCCCTATGGATGTGATTCGGAATCGTTTTTATTACCAGTCCGCAGGGCCCGAACTCGTAATTACCGATGACCTAGATTATCAGCTCGTCTGCGTGACATACTGCTTTGTACCCCATCTGGGTGAGTCTTAGCAAGAGATCATCCGTAATGAGTTCCCATCGACTCTGCGGTTTTTTCCAGTTGGGTTTTGTCACTTGCTTACATCTTTAATACATGTTTCACCATTTCAACATTCTCGCAAATCTGGAAGTTCTCTAAAATAGTACCTGAGTCCAAAAAGTCTGCACATAATTGCTTCAATCCACGCCCCATCTGCATTTTATCGTTCCTTTCTAGGGGTTTCGAAAAATTCATTTTCTTGCATATTTCTCATTATCTACGCATTCATAGTTTCTTTCCTTACTTCCAATCTGGTTTTCGTCCGAAGAATAATCGCTCCACTGCCATATTGAAGGTTGTCAATGTTATTAGGGAAATATTGGATTTGCATAATTTTATGCTACTGGTACTCGTTGATTTTCTAAATCATGCAATATTGTAGATCATGCAGTTCTGCGTAGAAAACTCGTTACTAAATTTAATATTTCCAAAAGTTCGACGAAATTTATTTTTAGTTATCTAACAGTATTTTAAAATGGTAATTACTCTACCTTCCTCAGAATTAATTCTGGTGTCCCGCAAGGCGCAGTTCTTGTTCCGTTAATTTTTTGTATGATTTTATAAATGGTTTGTTCGACTCTCTTGCACACAGTGAAATGCATCTCTACCCTGATGATATTCAACTTTTCCTATCTTTATGGAAGATGTAATTAGCTGCATCAATGAAGAACTTAACTCAATATATATGGACGGTTGACAACGGCTTAGTGTTGAATTCTGGAAAATCGTGTTATAAGCTGTGCATCAGAATAAGCTTTATACCGTTATCTTTAATGATACTGGCGTGTGTCTTGTCCAGTCTCTGCTTATGCCTCTGATAATGTACGGTTGCGAAATATTTGGCAAGCTTTACTATCTTAATTTTAATAAATTTGCTGACCGCACTAAATTCCATTATTAAATATATCTATATATCATCCTAGAAATTAAAGTCATGTTTCAGCTTATGCTACTACTTTTTTCGTCTGCGATCTATTAACATTCTTGATTTTCCGCCCGGAAGTCCTTTTAGATAAAATTATCAAATACCGCAGCCGTCTACTGGGACAGTCAATTACATTCTGCCTAGATCTGAATACTTGATTACTAAACGCCTGTTTATCAGTTATAACATCAAACAATACCTTACCTCCCAGTATTAAGATATTGATTGTGTCGGATTCTTTTAGTAGCGCCAAAGTCTTCTGGCAGCAGTAACATATATATCTAAGGCCAAATATATTGAGGTGGTATTAAGTTGCATTACTTATGTGATTAATTTTGTTAGTTTTTAGTTTTGTTTTTCTTATTTAGTTTTTAGCAGTAAGTTCATGTGGTTATTTCTGGTATCTAATTCTTTTCATGTGTCTTTTCTCCTTTTTATATACTTTGTATACTTGTACAATTCAAAATATTGTATCTTATTTGTACAATGTCATATTTGAATGAATAAACTGATATTGAAGTAGGAAATTTAAAAGCCAAAACCTTGAGATAGGATAATTAGATTAAAGCGACAGCTTAAACTAACAGAAAAATTTTACTTTCTGAACTCGACTAAAATGCTCCATTTAGCTCTTAACAAATTTTCCCATGATAAGATTTCAAACAACTGAATTGAGACAAAGTGAAATCTTTGTAAGCATCTTAGTTGTAGGAGTAGATTCAGAATGAATATAAACAATACTTTATATCCTAACTAAGTGCTCTACTTTAAATTTTATCCCCTGAAACGTCAGAAAAACTAAAACTAACACTTGTAGGATACCAGTTACAAATTTTAATTAAGCGTGCATTAGGGCTCTACAGAATCCACGTACACGCCAGAGAAGAGCAATGGACATTAAAAAGGGAACAAAAAAGGGCTGCTTCTGTGAGAAACAGGGAAATTTCGCGTAGAACATTAGAGATGGTCTATATATTTAGAGTGCCCTTAACCTTTTTACCTTCCTTGACTATCCCCCTCCGTTCCATCCACATTTACCAGTGCCTACATTCGTCATGAACAAAGATATATCAACGACGCATATGTATGCAAATGCTTTTAAAAAATGAAGTGCTATATTTATAGTAAGTGGTGAACTCAGACTAACGTTCAACAGCACCAATTAGTACTATTACCAGCGGCACCTTTCTAATGCTACTATTCATGTTACCTTCGTATGGTTGTTAGTGTCAAAGAGATTTCAGACTATAAACATTTGGGATTGCTAATAGGAGTCAAAAAAAAACGTAGTGAGCTTAAATTTAGTCTGTAGAGTTTAAGAAGTAGACTATCTCAATTGTGTTTTTTACCCGAAATTAGTTTAAACTCATCGAAGATGTAACGAGTGCTGTGGACTTATGTAGAAAATAAATAGTGGTCTTCATTTCATTATCTTTTTTTGTAGTTTCAGCTATCTAAATTAAAGGGAGCACTCAGTATAACCGTATGTATATCGTTGTCAGCTTTGTACAGTAGTGTTTTGCTTTTCTTATGGGACGGCTAAAATTAAAAGAGATTTTTAAGCTACTCCACGTGAAATTTTCTTTGAACCGAAAATGTTTGGAAACGTCATTCTACGCCACAAGGGGTGATTCGAAAATCATATCACTAGAGGAAGGATTTAGAGCCATATCCACCTAATTAGAGGATACAGTTTAGTTATCGAATCTAGCGCTCCAATGATAATGTGACTTTTGAAGATGATGGTTCCTTCGTCAGATCTTGTCAAAACGTCAGACAAGCTGTTTATAAATACAAGTATCATCGTTTGGAAGACATTAAAGATGTTAGTTAGTCGATAGCACTTTCATGTTCCAAATATTTCAGAAAATATTCAACCTACTACATCATACATACGCATTGAAGCCGTCTGTTGTCCCTACTCAAATATTGTCAGTGGAAGTTATAGTTACCACCTCGGTAGCAAGTTGAGAATTTTACTATACCAATAGTGTTGACTAAGTGGAGCTTATTGTCCTAAATAATGCCAGAGGTAGGATATATAGGTTGCGATAACAATTACATAAGATTATATGTAAATTGTTTATCTGCTTCAAACGGTCGCCCCTTGAACCATCCCAACGGGAAGTGGAAGTATAAAAAATGGAACGATGCAACAATTATTTAAGGTTAGGAGTCCTTCACTTTTCAAACATTGCATGTCATCAGAAGGAAGCAATTATTGTTTTTTTTTTTGTTTTTTTCATTTTGGAGACTATTCCCTACATTTTAGGGAATATTCCCTACATTTTAGGGAATATTCCCTACATTTGAGTCAATATTCCCTACAATTCTAGGGATTTCTTCTTTCAGCTTTGTGGCAACAATTTGTGCCTTTTTGCAGTGTACATTAATTAAGAAACAAATGACCACCCTACGAAGAAATTGAGGGAGTTGTAGAAAGAAATCAATGAGAAGTCGACTACTTCAGTACCTGTTGATCTAGATTTATGTCCTCATCTGTCATTTGTCCTTATCTGCGTAGGCCTGCTCTTAAAAAAAAATAGGTACACAATTCTCCCAACAGAAGTATGTAGTTAATCATCTGCAATCAATAATATTTTTTATCTGAAAATAGGATAATTCAAATTAAGGACATTTATAACGGATAACTATAAACTTTTCTTTTATTTATACACACACCCACACTTTAAAGTTTAAAATTATTAATTATTTTATACTCTCAGCATTTCAATTTGATATCAACCAATTACCTCTGCCTAACGATTTAATTGAATACTATCACCCATTTCATCTAAATGCCATCATCATTTTCATTATCAGTATCATCATCATCGTCATCATAATCATCGTCATTATTTTCATACCTATACAGACTAGTTAGATAAGGTTCCTCTATGTGTATTTAAGTAGATTCCCCGAATCTCATTCCACTAAATAATTTCTCCCACGATTTTCGTTTTCGGCACATGCTTGCCAATCAGTAAAAGTCATCTAGCCTTCTCATTCTGAAACTCTTGGTAGGTATTTCCTGAACACTTCGACTTAGTGAGCCCTCACAGAAATAATAATATCATGGAGATTTGAGAAATAAAATAAAATCTCTTTTACGAACATTCGCTTAACCACAACCGGATGGACTTTTCACGCACATCTATAGGGGCCCAGCTATGTACTGTAATGAACGGCAGCAAAGTGATGACTGTTTACGTTTTTCTTGTCTCAGATCATGGTTCCAACTCCTTAAGTTTTTTTTTCCAAACAGGATTCAGAACGCAGAGGTTATTCCATTTTCATTTTGATAGCAGATGGTGGTTATATACAGAAAAGTTTCATCGAGTTCAACTGCACTTAACAGGCCTTCCGAGGTTGCTTTTGAAAATATGATTCCTATGATGGCGACATGGATGAAAAGATAGAAACACTATCTAAGTTGGAACATACAAACATCTATACCTACATTAATTCGCTACTTTAGAAAAGCGGATGGGGGGATAAAGGGCACCCTGTATGTCAATGCTGGAATAATACCCCATATCTCGGCGCGTGCTATCATCAGCATTTGAGAGTGAAAATATTCAGACTATTGACAAGGACGACATGGGATACGACAAGACTATTGTCATCGGTGGGTAAGGGAATGAACCGCACCTGGTTTTGCCCATCTTTTAAACAAAGGACCGGCCCATCACAGGGTTTTTGTTATCTAAACAGCCCCCAAACATTCAATTGTTAAAGAAGAAAAAAAAATAGAATAAATGGATACTTTTGTGCTAGCGCCGTTAGACTTCCATTTCCATTACATCTTTGAATAGATAGTTTCTTCCAAGGTATAAGATTAAAACTCCGAATAATCTTAGCTCTCATATGCTTATTACAACACGAAATAGGTTAAGTAAAACTTTACTTTTTTTCTTCTTTATGCCACAAGCTGTCCATATTGTGGGGCGGTTTTTCTTTAATCAACATCCATGAACATATGACGTGAGGAGGGTATATTTTCTATACCCTTATTTTTCTGGTTGGTTCACGTAAATAATTCCCACACACATCTCTACAGTAGGTACCTACACAAGAAAAATGTGTTGACTTTTAATACCCTGATTTAACGACGTGTTAAGTGTGTTCCGTCGTTATTTTGTAAGTAACTAGCTGCCCATCAAGTCAAAAGGTAAAGAAGGATTTTCGCAAACCTCAACTAGAAATGATTTATTGCTCGAAAATTTCATTCTGTATAGTGTTGAAGGAGCACTTTAATACGGTAACAAACGAAAAATGGAGCGTAGATTTACCTAAAAGTAAAGAGTGGAACTGACTAAACTTCCCAGGATGCTCTTCATTAAAAAAAAAGTACAAAAAAAAGTTAAGTTCAAGACTCTTAAAAGTTTTATCTTTTGCCATTGTGAGACTTTAGTTTAAAGGTATATCTATTTAATGTATGTATGTAGCTATGCTTCCTAACTAAGCTTATAATAAAGCTATAAAAAAATTACATTCTACTTAATTATTTAATAGTGTGAGAATTCTAAAAAAAAAAATAATTAAGAGGGGGAAGTAATTTTATCGATGCTTCAAAAATATTCAACCATGCTCTGGAGGTAACTATAGCTTTGCACAAATGTCCAATGATGTCGTTGGAACAAATCGTTATGGATTAACTGATAGTTCCAGTTCTTTTAGTTTTTTTTTTATAACCTTGGATATAGTTAATCGTTGTTCAGGATGAAATATCAAATGAAATCTCCGTCCCATACTGTAAAATCACATCAAATCTAGTTATAAGTACCTATCAGATCACAAGAAATCTTGGCTTCCAATATTTTTATTATGAAATTGTAATAGTAATTACTAGTCGAGCGTTTTTTTCCTAAGTAGATGAAATGACTGGGATGGTAGTAGACGCATTGGTTGAAAGCCTATTACTAGCATCACATCAGCTTTATTTGAGTCAAAGTTGCGACCAATGAAAATGCAAGGGCTAATCTGAATAATCATTCAGGTAAATACTTAGTATTTCGAAATGAATTATGATTCTACATTAAAAGTTCTGTTAGTGTTTATACAGGGTGCCACAGAACTCGAGTTTTGCCTTTATACCCAAGATATCTCAAGCTCAATGTGGTGGAAATACTTGTATATTTCACGTGCAAAATCAGGTTGACTTGATAGTATGAGCAAAAATAATGAAGTTATGAATCTATAAAACAGGTTGCATATAGTTGATATTCTTAATCTTACAAGGAAGTTGCATAGCTTTGTTTTGGCGGGAAAATCGAAGAAATTTTAAAATTTTGTAATTCTTTTCCATTTTTTTTTAATTTGACGTCCATTTACTCTAGAAGGGGGGGGGGGGGGGGGGGTGTTGCAGTGATTGCACGTTTTTAGGAAAGTCTACACAGTTTACAATAACCTTGTGGTGTCAGTCATCTCTAAAGGGTGTATACATTAAGTTACAGGGTGTTAGGAGAATAGTACCCAAAACCAACAAATTCCCCTCTACCATCTACGCTAAACATTTCCCGCTTCTCCTCCCCGTACAATATTTGCTCCACATTGAGTGAGGAGTCTTGGATATAGCGGAAAGGGCAATTTTTGGAACACCCTGCGCGCCGTCAGTAGACGGCAGGCAGAAACCAACACGTACTGAGAGTATCGGATTCCTACTGATGCGAAACGCCCTCTTTTTGAAAATTTTTTTTTAACGAGTTTTCCTTTTTTAAGAGTTTTTATCACTCGACTTAAGTTCATGTTAAAATAAAGAGGTATTTCCAATATTCAAGAGAATAGTCAACCTGCCATAGAATGTTGCCGAAGTTGTTAATGTATATTTATTAAATAACGAAAAAGTGATGAGAGTGCAAGCTAGAATCTCAGCCGCAGCCGTTTATAATTCTAACAAAGACTTAATATCTATGCTTGCAGATTCTTTCAGTTCGGAATTCATTAGCCCACCTTTTGACTAACTCCTTAACGGCTGCAGATAACACATAGAGTGTCATCATAGGTCAAACTAAAGAGGAGAGTCCACATTTACAGCTTTGATAAAACACATTAACGCACTTTTTGCAAAAATAATTTAGGTCAGAGTACAATAAAAGGTAAGAAAATCCGAAATTCTTAGTTTAGATCACAATAACTCCTTAGATAAGAGATTACCGGGCTGGTTGATCAGTCGTTGGAAAGACCATGAAGTTCTGCAAACAGTGAGCTCCTAACTGTGACCGTACGCCATGTACTTTTTAAGATACAGGATGTTGTACTAAAAACTAGCTTTTTTTCTTAATCACCCTGTAACTCCGAAACGGTTGATATGGCCTCTCTCCCCATTGCCATGCAAGTTTTGGTTTCTCTAGATCTTTCATTGACCATCATGGAGGAAACACCCTGTATTAAATACTATAGGATTTATTGAAAGGCAAACGGAAGCATTCTGCATGTGCATGTTTGCAAACAAAGCAATGCGCAGTAATAACCGCCGCAAGTTTCTGGGTATCATTCCTTTCCATGAAATTTAATTCATTACTGGACATAGCTATCTTGAGCCTGCAAAAGATGACAGCTTACCCCATCTATGGTTAGCGATTACACTAGCATTCTTATACATTTCTTTCTTAATTGATCTAAAATAATCTATTCCACAGATTGGATGGATTTGTCTGAACTAGGTTCTTATTTAATTGCTATTCTTTAAAATGTTAGGAAAAATAATATCCAGTCTGCTAGACTTGAGAGTGTCTCCTGAGTGTCAAGGAATTTAGACAAAATCTCAGTCTCTACGACCTCATACATTTTAATATCATCCATGGAATCTGAGAATACTAACCTGGAGATCAGGCGATTTCTTTCCAATACTTCTCTTCGTGAAAATATGGTAGATTCTTTTTATGTGTATATGGTTACTTATATACGCCATCATAATCCTGCCATGACCTGCGGTTCTTTGACAATTTGACTTTATATAAAATCCTTAGTGATGGATGTTCAAAGAGATAGGATAGAGATAGTTTCTTTGATACCCTTGGGTGTTTATATAGAGTCCAAGGAAGGTGGATCTTTAAATATATGTACCCGTACCATACTGTAATACCATAAAAGTGAGAACGGACATAATTATGGATATATCCATCCAGTGGTGTAAAGCAAGGTTCTTAATATTTATGAACCATGAACACATCCTTAGTTTTTTGGTATTCTGAAACTCTTTTAAGCCAATACTCCTGGACTTTTATGTTCAAAAAAGATTATTGTTATCCAATACTAATTACTTGATCTCGTGGGTGAACGGAATTTAAAAAGATTTCAGGAAAACTTTTCATAAGCTTTCCTACGCACTATTAGTGGTCGAGTTGAAATACATTTGGTTTCATATGGGATGACCGAGTGGGTATTACTATTAGTTGCTGCAGTGATTATCCTTCTTCTGTACTTATTTTTGATATACCACAGGAGAAACACTTGGGACCCTCTTTGTAATTGCAACTTATATAATGCTTCTTACTTAGCTGTGATGTATGCTAATAACTTTAATATATGTACATAAGTACTCCACATTCGAAACTATAGCATATTAAACTGAAGATGATCTCATAGATTTCTTTGTTTTTAAATATCGATAAAATTAGTTTGTCGGTTTTCTTTCCTAAGATAACTAACTGACTTACAATCGCCGTTAAAGTGTCTGAATAATATTTTATGTTAAAGCCTTGGGAGAAGAAAATGTTTTTAGCATAGTTGAAATTAAAAAGAGATAAAGTTTTTCGAAAAATAAAAACAAAATAATACTATAGATCTCATTCCCAATTTGAAGATACATGACATTTCAATATAAATTTTCAGAAAATCTCTAAAGCAATGCATGTTTCTCGCTGCCCAAGGAGATAGTGCCTAGTTACCTACTTACGAGTATATCTTAAATGAAAAATCCTGTACTTGACAAAAAAATAGAAAACAAAGTATCTCGCAAAATAAAATTAACAAACTGTTCCAATCTTTCGTCAACATTCTCGTCCATTCTCGTCGTATATAGCACATATAGCATATAGGAAATGAAAGGAAAATTAATTTCCACTACGATGAGACACAAAAAAAAAAGTAAAGGAAATGTAATTAAAAACGAAACAAACAAAAAAGTAGAAAGCTGTTGAAACCATCTTAAACGGGAAGTGGACAGTATGCTTTCTATGTTAAGTGCAATGCCATTCCCACTACACCGATACTTTTGTTACACACTTTGTGGTTTCAGTTTCATCAGATGCGGACATGACTTGAGAATATTGCATGATTTCTAACCACGGGATTAATCATTTTCCTTGTTTACTAATTGAAATTGTATAAAAGTATTGCGTGCAGATGACAGTTTTTCCAGTAACTGTCGTAATTATTCTTGTAAGTATTGTGCTACAAATTTATTGATAAAATGCTGAATAGATTAAGAGACTTTCAGACGGTGAACCTTAATCAAAGGAAAATTTTCAGTGAACTTAGTATTGTAAAAAAATTAAGTTGGATTATTCAATACCAATAAACATATAGAATATTGTGTAGATTGTTAGAATGACGGGTATACAAGTCTAATGAGAATGACCTGTCATAAACCTTCGGATACTTTGTGCTGATATCACATGGACATCATCAAAACAGCTTTTGTTAATGACGACACTACTGAGGTGCGTGAAACATTGAAAAATCAATTGAAGCTGTTTATGAATTTGCAAAGCTCCTTTATAGCAATACTTAAAATTACATCAGACTACTGACGGGCCTAGCTCATGAAGTGCATTGCTGGACTGCATATAGCTCTGCTGATCATTTTAAATTATGTACAAAATTTTAATTTTTTACTTTCTATGTTAAAATGTTTTTGTTTTCCTAATTTATAGACTCCAATAAATAAAAGTGTATCGTAAATTCTCCATAAGACTTCAATATCTTTTGGAGTATCATAGCACTCAGTTCTTGGGGCCTTTATTTTATACCTACTTATCACCGATCTTCTAGAGTTGTGCGATATTAACATTCAGATAATTTTCAGATAGGTAAGACCGTATTTCATGATTATCTTTTTAAAATCATTGATTCATGAATACTGATAAGCTGGTTCTAAATCCGAATAAGTCGCAATATATAGCAATCTACACAGGTACAACAAATTTTCTGAGAAATTATCCAGAATGCTCCTCAGCATACTGTGATATTGATATAATCAATCTACCATCAAAACTTTACATCCTGGCAATAAACCTGAGGTAGAGTTGGGGTATAATCATAACCGAATTTTCATACAGAGGGGAAAACGGTCGGTAGTCTAAAATGATGCAGACAACTACTTAAGTCCAGTCATTATCGACTTTTGAAAAGGAAAATTAACCAAGCTGGCTGATTTTTAGATATTTTGTAGGGGGGGGGGGGGGATATAAAAACTGCGATTATATATTTTGTTGTTGTCTTTTTTACGCTGTACAATTCAGGTCATATGAGTCTTTCACCTAGCGTTGATCCTTGTTGAGATATCGGACGAGAAATTAAAAAATTAAGAAACTGACACTTGTCTTTGATGTTTTCTTCTTTCTCGTGATACATATCGAAAAAATGTCCATTATCAAACTTGTAGAGCATGTTAGTACCTGCAATGTCATTTTTTTTTTAAAGAAAAATTAGCGCGCGACAAATTGATGTAGTCAGAAAGCAAATGACTAAGATACTGTAGAGGAAATTATTAAAGTGTCCTCAAACCCAATAGCGTACTGTGTCGACTATGAGAAGAGGATGATGAAATATGCAAGCAAATCATAATATGTGAGTATCCCGCGCTTACACCTTTAAGGAGCGTTTACAATGACAGAGTAGAGTGGAGTCACCAGATTGCATTTTCTTTCCTTTTCTCAAGCTAGCACTCTAATATAAGTTCTTCGCGCTTCCCACCAGAGTGGATTTCATAGAGTAGCGTCAGATTGGAACAATTCCTAATCTCACGTTGATCGTTTCGAAAGCTTTCAACATTTGTTTCGAAATACTATTTTCTAACAGATGTAGTACTGATAATTACAAACTTTAACTAAAGATAATTAATAAATTATAACAAAAATATCAAAAATAAGTATTTTTTATATGAAATTAAAAATGTATGTAGTATTCTTAACAAAATAAAGTCAATTAAGAATTAAAATTGTCTTATCTTCGAAGTGGTTTATCAATGGAATATAGATGACAGGTCGTTCATTTCGTAAGTGTCCGTAATAAATGTTTGTATTTTTTGATAATTCAAATCGTTCATAGTTCATTCTGGTGTAATTATAGAAATATTTTCTGTAATTTAACACCATTTAGTTAACTAAGTTATACGAATCGATAAACTGTGTTCTGTTTTTAAATATATTTCAAATGCAAACACATGATAATCTCTCACACAACTGCATATGATTTCGAAAATCCGAATGAAGCTCACTCTCTATTGTGCATGCACGCTACTCTGGTAAAAGTTCACTCCACTGTACTCTGTCATTGAAAACTCTCCTTTAAGGATGCATATTACTGGAGAAGCATTTATCTCTCCAAATAAGGTTTGGAATCTAACTTTGAAGGCAATAATTCAGCTCGTAAAGTGTCTATCCTAACTACATTAGGCTTGTAAATGATATATCAAATCTGGTCACGTTTCCTGTAGGGTAGTGCTACTGGCTAAGCCACCCCTACCCGTAATCTAGCCTATACAAGGTAGTTGCAAATCAGAATGCACAAGAAATTCTCTTTATTCATATAGCAGGAGCCAACTGATACAATTTTTTTACATGATACATACGAGCTACGCTATATATGGTGGAGGTATTATTGCAGTTAAATTTCCCTAGATGTTTTTTTTTTTCTTAAATAAATTTCTTACTAAAAATTGAACATATTACGATAGATTGCTAGTCTATGCACAAATTGCACTTTGACTAGATTTCACCAGAATCGACTGAGTAAACGCCTTGATAAATGGTACATAGGATGACAGAAACAACAGCTGTACTGAAACTGTAAATAACCTCTACACGATGAAATTTGTTTTTCCTTAAAATCTAGAAAAGTTTCGATTTATTTTCTGAATATAGAAATATTTCTCCTTTCATACATGTACATTCAATAACAGACACAGTCTTATATCCAGGAAAGACTTCATTCTTTTTTTATTTATTCTTTTCTCATTCTAATAAAAATTGCAACACCTTGCATTCTTGCCAATGCCATGACTCTTGCGACTTTGTTTAATAACAAAAGTCAGGAGTGGGTGGGAACTAGTATGTGGCTTTCAGGTTACATTTCAGTGACTGTTACTGCGTACAATTTATTAGATATTAATGCTAAAATATTGTCAGGCAATTTTTCTTAAAATTGAAATATGTAAATTATCACCACCAGGACTGGGTGTTTGTTGTGGCTATGTACCACAGCATCCGGTATGAAAACGAAATGATGGATGAATTTATGATTATATGTATATGTAGACAATTTCAACATACATACATACATTAGGCTGTATGTTTTTTAATGTGTGAATTGCAAAATGTCAGATTATTTATCAAAATCCAAATAAATTAGTTTTTGTTGGCTAGACATAAGCCAAACAATGAAGATATTGTCATTATTTTCAGTATTTTTCACAAAATTTGTGACTCCCAGCAGATGATATTACGGACCTATGTATGTATGTGCATATATTCGTATGTAAAGCAACAGAGGTGATTATGCGTGAATGTGTCAGATTTTCACAAAATACAATCTATCTTAATTAGGTATCCAACATTAGGTATTCTTTAATTCGGAGTTAGATGGAAATTTTATTTTTCTAAAAAAAAAACTTAATCCGTATGTTAATACTAAAATTTCACCATACTAGTCCCATCTACATCTCAATCGCATGTGAACTTTTCATTAAAAGGACTTTCTGAAATAGACGTTTTGGAAGCCTGTAAAAATTTAAGGTCGGGCCGCCTTGGTTTGGACTTGATTAGTCCCAGATTTTCTCCAACCCTATCAAATTATCTAAAGTAATTCCTATACCTAAAAGTTCTTCTGAATTTCGTCCAATTTCAATTCTTTTTTTTAATCCAAAATCATTGAGAAAATCATGTCTACACAAAACACTAATTTTCTGTTAAGTACCTCTCCTTTACATAGCTGTCAGTATTGTTTCAGAGCAAAGTATGATTGTAATACCGCACTGCGGAAAATTGCAAATGATATTAGAGACGGCGTGGATAATGATATGTTTTCGGCGGTTGTTTTTCTTGATTCTTCCAAAGCATTCCATTCAGTTGATCATGAATCACTTTCTTCACAACTGAAAAATAACATAAATTTTAGCATACATACCGTAAGATTGGTTTCGGACTATTCAAGGCAGTGAATTCGGGTGTTCAACAAAGCTCTGTATTGGGATCGATCCTATTTGTTATGTTTATTCTCTTTTACATCTCTGTGCCGATGATGTACAATTATACATTTCTCGTCCTATTGGTTTGGCTGATTATAAGCTGTTTTGTATTAATCAGGATTTGAAATCAATAAACAGGTGGTCAGCTTCGAACAAACTTAAATTAAATAAGGAGAAATCTAAACGCTTAGATATTGCTTGGTATAAACAGCTTTCCCGTTTTTGAACGCAATGGTTCCACTATCGCTTTTGCTCAGACCGCCCGATACTTACAGGTAATACTGAATTGAAGCCTTAAGTGGAGTAACCATACAGATATTGTAATTCAAAAATTATATGATGGTCTCCGCACACTGCGATCATCTTCCTCATATACTCCACTCTCGACGCGCTTATTACTAGCTAGCTCTTTACCTTCTCCTTGATGCGAGGTCTTCTATAAACTTGACTGGGAGTCCTTTTATAAACTTAATATCGCTCTTAATTCAATAGTGCGATATGTTGACCGTCTTCAGCGGTACGATCATGTTTCGCGATACGTCTCGTCTATTTTCGGATGCAGTTTTTCACTTCACCTTAGGTTTCGATGTACCTAATTCTCGATAGGGTCATTAAGTTTCAATCTCCTAGATCTACCAGTACTTAGACATTGGTTATTCCTCGGTCCAATTGTGTTATATATAAGCTCCAGTTCTTCATTCACGCTGTCAGAATTTATAATATTTTACCAATTTCTTTGAGAAATACTTTGAGGATCCTCTCATTCAACTGCTTCTAAAACTTACTCTTTGAATATATGAAGTCTAACTCACTTTATTTAATTTCTAGCTTTGTACATTGTGTATTTGCTTTTAGCTTCGATTAATTCTTTTGATTGCAATTATTGTTTTATCTTGATATTTAGTTATATTAGGTATAGTTATTTACTTTCCAAATCATCCATATGTTCAAAATTTTGGAGTTTTGTGTTTCTTTTGATTTTGTACATACTTTTGAACTTGTGCTAATTGTAAGTTGCTGCATCTTCATTGTGCAATGCCTTAATCGAATAAATTGATATTGAAAATGGTCAATACAAGGCGTTGTATCCATACTACACATTTTATATGGGTATTGCGAAACAGGGCAAAAATCAATACAAGATATTTCTGCTGATTTATTCAATTTGTTATTAGTAAAGTTTGGTAGTTTATATTAGTTACTTATCTCTTGAGCTTTTACATTATACTATGGTATATTTTACCAATGAGATGCTGCACATTATCATTAGGCATACCAATAAGAAAGCATCTAGAATTCATGTGTGTAATTCGATGAAACAGACAAAAGCTAATCAGTGGAGAATTTTCTGAGACAACTATTAGTGAAGAATTGTGTCTTTTAATGACTACATAGTGGTTAGAATATATTCAAGTCATGAGAAATTTTTCATCGGGATTTAGAATTAACAGCATACTGAACGGGCCTCTAATAGCACGTGAAGAACCTGAAACTGAAACTGAGTCAAGTAACAGATCTTTGATGTTCATGCTTTACATTTGATAGTTGCAGATAAAAAAAATAAGAAGTAAAAAAGGTGTAGAAAATGGTCAATTGTAATATGAGTTCAAATCTCATAGCAACTACAATGACCTCATTACCTTTGCAATTATAATGGTTTATGGCAACGAAAGCTTCACTATCATGTCATTATAATTATCAATACAGTAATGGTAATGTAATTATAAAAATTGCAATTACTCTTAATGCAAATATCATTAGTAAAGTAATAAATTTTATTTTACAAATCTGACAGAGCTGTAACCAGTTTTTCTGATACCTGCTCAAGAAATTTTAATTTAATTCAATTCAATTAAGTTAAACTTATAATGATGTGCAAGAAAAAATAATTTAAAAAGAGGAAGTAAATCTAAAAGGGAATATATCAAATTATTACATATTTTTCAACAAATTTCACAGAACAGAATAGAAGCTTTGATCGTTACTGTTAATGTTACTTAATTCATTACATAAAGTGTGTAAGAGTCTAACATACCGAATAAATAACTTCAATAGTTCTGCTTTTACAATAAGGTTCCGCTAATTTAGCGAAAAATTGAATATTTCATACAAAGGATTTTGAATTATAAATTGATTTATGCTCCTCATAAAAATAATTATGCGGAAATTAATAGACTTTACTATGCATTTTCAATACTTAATCCGGATATAAGCGACAGAAATAGATGATTTATGAAAACTGTCATGCACTTCACCAATAATATTATTAATGTAATCAGACCAAGTTTAAACTCTATTTGAAATCATTTCAAGGCTTTATGAATGTGCAAAGTTTTGTTATTAGCATAATCAGTATGATTTTTAAATATAACTATAGCTTATTCGACTTCGATATAGGCAAGAGAAGTTGGTTTTCTAAAATAGAAATCGTATATAAAACTAACAAGTAAAAACCTAAAATTGGTCTAAGACCAATTCTTAAACGAATGCCCGTATGAAATTCAGTATGGTTACCAATCTATGCAATTTTGATTTTTACTGTGGTTTTTCGCATATACTCGTATTTCTAGAACGGTTGGTCGGACAGAAAAAAAATGATTATAACCAATTTTATAGGATTCCGTATTCTGAAGAAGTACAATAGAAACGTTAAGGACTGATCGTTTTCACAGTATCCATAAAAAACCTAAATTTTTATATGGTAACACCAATAATGGGTTGCTCGATTTATTATTATTTTTTTTTTTAATTTTATTTGCTATTACTATGAAAACATTATGCGCTAAATTTCAGCTCTCTATATCAATGCGTTCTCAGGCTGTGTCCAAATATACAGTGGAAAACGAGATTTTTGTATGGAAACGCCACGAAGGAGTTACCCGATTTGTCGTGAGTCTTCAGTCCATATTTCTCTACTATCATTATTTCTGTGCATTACAAACGGAATGACAAACTTAGTGTATCCTTTAGACTTCATGTAGGGTATAATAACCAATAAAGTCTGAAGTATTGATCCTTGGGGAGCAGCACCAGGAACGATGCAAGGAAGTTGCAAGATTCATACAGGCAATGAGTATTTTAATGACCTTTGGAAATCGAAGATTTAGTACGTTTGCAGGCTACAGAAGAAATGTTAAAACAAGATAAATTATTATTAATTAACAACAGACGTTTAACTTTACCAAATACTTGAGAAAAAAAGCTTTAGAACGATAGTAAAGAATTGATATAGGAGTATAGGACAACATTCTTCTTCTTTTTATAGATTTTATGTGACACATGAACTAATGAGCGATTTTCCTGTATTGGAAGACATTTCAGAATATTTAGCTTTACTTACAACAATTTCTTTCAACTTTTGCCGTAATTCTTCATGTATGTACGCGGAATTTTGTGATTGTGAGCTGGTAATGAATAAATCCACTAGGTTTACAAAATTATATTGAAATTAAAAAATGCAGTATGGCAGTACATTATTAATTAAATATCAGACTTACAGGAAAGCTTTTCAAAGGGCCATGGATATTTTTGAGATTGTATTCAACTAAATTATTGATACTGTATATTTGACAGGTGCCAAAGCAAATATTTTTGTGTAACTAAAATAATTTATGATACTATGAATTCCGATACAAGTCACTGCATAATTACAGATTTGAGTCAAACAAATTCCCTTGTGCCAGAATCCCGCTCCAGTACTACAAAAACGCATCAATCCATAAGGGCTTAAGCGTGAACCATGAACATACAGAGTTAGTAAAATGTTTGTTTAAAGTTGGATATAGTCAAGTTTATGGTCTACGTGAATCTGTGAGTGATTATATTCCCAATCTGAAATTGAAGCTTCATTAAGCAGAGCATCACACGCAATATATTTAAGGTCATAAGACTCCCGAAGATTCTACGAGTTTTTAATTCATAAATCGCGATGGTTTGATATGGTGTCATACCTTAAGCCCTGTCTTAAGAATTTGTACGAATTTTATAATAATTGGCGTTCTCGTCTACTATATCCCATTTTTATTAGTAATTAGTTTTGTCATAATATATATTTAGATCCAAGAAAGAGAAGTACTCTAATTTAATTAAAACCATGTATAGTTTTAATATCCGGTTCGAAGGTCTGTTATTTTTAAGAATGGAACTCCAAAAAGACCACTAGATTAAGTTTTACATACGAACGAAAACTTACTTATAAAGAAAAACACCAAATAAAATTTAATTCACTCCCAAAAAGTATTTAAAATATATTCACAAATTTTGTGATATTTATACCTGAAGTCAGAAAAACCAGTTATCTTTGAGCCCCTAATTCTGAATTTAAATACCCAGAGAAAAATTGTTTTCTAGCTGATAAAAAAAGCATTCTATTATTTAAAATTTTTGACAACACTCTTTTATTTATATTTCGTAACCCAAGTATTTTGAAATATTTTTGTAAATATTGTACAAAAATATTTCTTGGAATTGTTTAGATTTCTTTTTTTTTTCTTTTAATATTGTAAATTTTCGAGAAAAAACAGTTTAATATAGAACATACATTGTTCAATATAGATTGTGTGTAGTTCCCGAGCAAAATATACTAAAAATCCTCCATTCTATTACCGGGTGAATATTCAAATAAAAATAAAGTGAAGACTCAAATTTCTAAATAACAATAGACCATGGACACCAACTAAACCAAATTGAGTCTAGTAATTTGTCTGACTGATATATAATATCATTTTCATCTATAATAGAAAATTTGGGAAAATCCTTCCAGCAACCTGGAGCTATTTATAAGTATAGAACCAATGCTCACAATGTAGGGAAATTTTCAGTATGTAATGAAAATTTTGTTGAGATTTGTATGCCGTATGAAAGCAGTTGTGGTATAGAATTCCAACGATGAATGATTAATTATACAATTTGACGTAAAGTACGAAGCTTTATATAGTCATATATTCAATTCATATATAATCAACGAAACGTTAGTAATTAAAAAGTAAAACTAAATGGTAGTAGTAGGTATAAAATAATTCAATTCAATACAAATCAACGTTACAACTGGATACCAACAATTAAAGATTTACTAATTTACAAAAAAAATATTATTCGAGTTTTTATCTCTAAATTGAGAAGTAAGATCGTACCACATTCGAATGCAAAAATAGTACAGCGTTCAGTAAGAGTAACGCTGTTGATACATTTTCAACAACATTTTACGGGGTGATAGAAGAAATTTTAAATGCTTATATATGTCCGCATAAATATGAAGTGTCTTAAGGTAAGGTTAATATCGAACAAGCAACCAGACTACACCTGTAGATGTAAACATGATCATAACCATCATAAGCATGACCATAACAAAAAAAAAAAAAAAATTAAGGTGATTTCTGTGATAAGCATTACTAATCAAGATTCGGAAAAGTGTTACTGCCATACCAGTGTAATGTACCTGTATATAACAAAACATTGTTAAACCTTTTGTGAAGTTTTCCGTAGGAACTTTTCCTTCGCTTATGATTTCTTGTTACTTTTTGGACCGATATTATAAGTAGGGCAATAGAGATTCACCAGATTACCTTCAACCTCTCACCTAACCATCCAATGCAAACATTCAGAAGCTGATCTGGCTCGTCCGCGAAACAAATAAATCCACCTGTACCTGAAGACCGGAAAGATATTTGGTTGTACGTGTATTCAAACGGAAACCTTTAGTTGGTACATGAGCATCGAAAAGCTATACCCCTATCGCAAGTGCGTGGCACATGGAGGACAAGTAGTATTTAGTGAACAACGGAATCCACGAGATAGTACGTGTGTAACGGAAAACTATCCTACTCTCGTCAGTATGTGAAAACGTACAACTAATGTGAGCCATGGAAATCACCAGTCATTACCTATTCAGCGGAAGCCACTGGTCAGTATGTATGTTAGATTTGGTAATTCTAAACCATAATTTAACATTTTGTATTATATGAGGGACGTAATCAATAAAGCAACTAATTAAACTCAAACTAGCTGCAGTACTTTGGATGTTTTACTCCTGTAGACCCCATCCTTTTTCTACGGACCGATACTATTGGCGGTCGAGTAAACCCTCCGACCGAGCACACGACGTCACAGCAAATGAATGCAAAGACTAACGATTTTAGGTGCCACAATCGAGTTCTCACCGATAGTATATGAACTTGAACATGTAATTAAAGCCATCGTAAGCTACCATAAATTTTACTAATTGTCATATTGGCTTGATCGTAACCGGTCATAACTGAGCTTAAGGTAATGCCGCTTTAACAACACCATGGGGCACTGGGCTACGTATTATTCTCAATAATAATATGGTACGTTTCATTGTAATATAAATTTATAATTTCCAGCAAATGGCTCCTAAATTGAGGGAGCGCTACCAAGTGCCCGTCATGCCCATATTATGTTAGGACAACATTGGTTCAAGGTTACACCAAGTCCTTTTGTTATTTAAACGAATGGCATAATACATATAGACATCATTAAATCCTGGAAAATCCATATTGGGAATATCATTGAGAAATCTGCTAAAAATTATACAAGGCCGCTTAGAATTTAGAGAAAGTTGATTTGTGGAAGCCCATTTGAATATTTTCTTTTATTCGTGGCATTCCTTCCTCAAGTCAATCTTTATGGTGTCTGAGAAAAAGTTGTACGTCATAAAGTATATAAATGAATATTATGTAGCATGACGTTCTCGTACAAAAATTTTGGTAGATCATTTACATATAATTTTTTTAATAATAATGGGCCTTTGATCCCTGTGGAATACCTCTTGTCAGCAGAACTTTATTAGAAAAATTCTTTTGCATTTGAATATATTTTAATTTGGAATTTATCATAAAGTTTATTTTTCATTAACCTTGTAGCGGATGAGATAAACAAAAAGCGCTATAGTTAGGAAGTATTCTCAATCGAATTCTTCAGATAAATTTAGAAGTACAAAGGTTGTCCACCACTTTAAATTGATAAACGAATATCCGATATTACCTTATGGAAGTAGAGCAATGCCATAACTGCGACCCGTACAGAAACTAGATTCCCACGCTGTCATTAGCGACGTTAACTGATGATAGTTATATCTAGCAGATGTTTGGGTATAAACAATTTTCTCAGAAATCTTCTCCAGGAAGTATAAAAGGCTAATTGGGTGAAAATTTATAAATTCTTTTAAGGCCTCCAACTGGGGTACAACTGGAAATAACTTTAAATGAAAACGGAACATGAGGATTACATTATTCACATATTAATAAAATGAGTAATAGGAAGAGCAATAACTGATAAGATAATTTTGTGAAATTAGAAAAAAAAAACTATCAGAACTAGCATAATTTCACATGGTAAAATGATTTTCTGGAAATTGGGAAGAAAGACCATCAATATCAACAATATTACAAATTCGAACAAAGGATAAAAAAAAATACCAAAATGAGATGATCAAAGATGTATAATTTAAAGACGTTTAAAAGAACGTTAAAAGTGTTGAAAATATAACTACATATTACGAAAAAATCCAGATCACCCGAATGCTAAATATCTATTCCATCTGGCTGCATTATTGAAATTATTGACATAAAACTTTGGATTAAGGTTGTTTCGAATTACATCAACATAAAATTAGGATATTTTTCCATTTTCTTGCACACAATTACACCGCAAAGTTACCTTTTTATTACATCACAAATGAATTGATTAAAACTTCACCTCAGATAAAATCTCATATTTTATTCAATTATTCGATATTTGTTTGAAATAATATTCCTGAATCTAAAAAACATCTTTAAGGAAATATTTTATGAAATATTCCAGAGATGCTTTCGTAACTGGATGGAAATAAAATGATAATTGAAAAATTCCGTATACAATACCGAATCCATTATAAAACTGAAATTATTATTTCTAGAATTGATTTAGTTTTCCGCTATCGTAGCACTTACATACATACATAAAAAGATTAGATAATCGGATTTCTGGGTTTTGGTTAAAATTTGCCTTACTTTAGATCCAGATTTTATATAAATCAGAGAACTTTCTTCTCATGATTCATGTGCTTTTGTCCATATTTAAATCGTTAGAATGAATGCTGGATGCCTATGGTTCACAGTAAATTTTTGCTAGTAAGAAAGAACCAATCAATGCCGAGGTGGATTGAGGTGAATGCTCAAATTGCTATTTTTGCCTCATTGATCTCATGTCTGTTCGGCAAATATGTTTCGGTTAAGACAAACACAATACCCATAATTGGCCATGGCACTCTCCCACAGTCCGATATCTTATTGTAGAAAATTAATATTTTTATACAAGCGTTATGGAGCTCTAAGAACTCAACATGATCGCTCACTTTCTAATATTGCTCGAAATCGCGCCAATGTGGCTATAAGGAATGCCAACTGCCGATACGATAAGACGAAACTAAGCATTAATCTTCGACCAAAAGTTCTTTGGTAAAATCTTAATAAGCCAGCAATATATTACAAGCACCAAATTAACTGCAGCTGTAATCCAGATGAAATCAATGCATACTTTACTTCCATAAACTGTAGCACCTTTTATGTCCATAGCGAGGAATAATTATCCTTAAGACCTAGCAATAGTCCTTTACATCCAAATATATTTGATCCCTTTTTCCGAGGCGTTTGCTTCGATAAGCTAATTCAATCGATATATTCCATATAATCTGAAGCCATAAGGCCGGAAAACGAATCACGCCCTTTCATTAAGACATTGTTCCCAATATTCAGAAAATATATCCTACATGTCATTAATTCTTCCATAACATCGTCGTATTTCCCCAGTAGCGGAAAAATCGCCAATGTATTGTCATTCCAAAATGAGCATTTTCCAACACAACCTTCGGACTTTCGTCCAATTAGTCTGTTGTGCTTTTTATCAAAAGTATTGGAGAAGCTTAACTATGGTCAGAGGCTTGAACATAACCAAAACAATAATCTGTTATCATATTGGCAATCTGGCTTTCGCCCTCAGTTTTAAAAGTTACCGCCAATATTAGACGTGCTATGGAATTGAATGACTTTACTGCCCTCGTTTTCTTCGATTTCTCCAAGGTATTTGATAGTATGATTGATACGCAGCCAGCGTGTAAAAATAAATGGCTCTCTTTCATCCTCTCTACCATCAACATGTGGAATACCGCAAGGATCAATTCTCAGCCCACTGCTCTTCAGTGCATATATAAATAATCTACCTAATTCACTAAATGAAGGGAGGATCCATTTGTAGATTGACGATGTACATTCCTAAATTCTTGGGTCGAACATAATAAATCAGTCTTAAATTCAGTTAAGTTGCAATGCATATTTTGAGCATATCCGGCTCGAGATACTGGATTGACGTAGGCACCGAATCAAAACGCCATGCCTGCCACTTGATAGGCCGTTTTACTGATGACTGTCCCAAGAAAAGTAGGAGGGAGGATGTTCAGAAGGATCCCTCAAAATATACCCCTACTACAGTAGTGGTTCTGGAAAGTGAACGTTCCGGTAGTGCTGAACTTGCTATCGTGGAGAAGCAGTGGTTAGGTTGCCTGAGATTTTGAGGGAAACGAAAATGATTACGGCTGTACACGTTGCCAAGTCAGGACGCGAATGTATAGCTACTTCAGACGACGTGTCCAGTAAAAGGCAGTAAAGCAAAAGAGGACGAGGAGTAAGAACATGTTCGATTGGCCGATACAACCTCAGTAAAGCCAGTGGATCCAAAACGATCCCACTCAGAGAAGGGTGAAAGTGGAGCCTGCATGTGGAGGTGATTCAAATGCATAGCTTGGACTATTTTCCTCGTCAATAGACGTCATGCTATAACCTTTTGAGCCTTTTATCTCTTTGAATTTGTAAGACAGCTTGTCTTAATACCGATGGTTTAATTGCTCATATAAGACTTCACAGCACTATCGAACATATCCGAAGGAAACGAATTTTACACAAGACATTTACACACAACTTGAACGTTATTCTTACTTAAACACTGGCTATGCAATGCCTCGCCAAGACTCAAGGGTGTCAATCATTTTATCTAACAAATTTACACCATCGTCTCCAGTTTATACAAACATCTTCCCAGATTTCCTTTCTTCTTTGAACTTTCTCTTACAAGACAAAAATATCAAGGTAGTAAGCCTTCCTCATGACCAGGACATTACAAAATAAAACATTTATAGTGCTCAATCATATCTGAAGAATTTTAGCTGTGAAACTTTCTTTGGAGGTGATTTCAACTGCACTCTCTGCACTCTAAATCCCTCACTGGATCGGCATTCCGAAATAGAGTTCAATTCCGTTAGTCATGCTCGCATCTATCTATCCAATATTTTATTCGTTGAACAAATGTTCAGAGCTGAGAATTTGATCTAAAAGATATATATGGTTAATGTAAGGAGAGTTAAATCTATGTACATGTTCTGAGAATATCTGGAACTATATCAAAATTAAACGTCACTGCGCAGTTTATAGCAATTATTCGGTTTCTCAGCTCTTGTTCCGCCGTCAGAGTTTTCTAATCTCCAGTGAAAATCGGTGATCGTAGTTAGGGCTCTGACCAACGGAGCTACCAAGACCATAACAAAAAAGGATGCAAGCAGATAATTGATCACATTTATATTTGTCAATACATATATTTACTTAGTACCAACATTTTTACTTCTTAGCACATTCAGAGAGAAATTAATTTTATTACAATCTAATTTAATTGGAAAGTCAAAGATGAAAAATCAATTACGTAGGCAAAGTATATAATTTTTTTTTTTACTTTGTAATAGTACTCTTCCACGTTTTTCTTATTATTAAACTCTACCTATTTGTATTAATTCTGTGCAAGTAATATTACGTGAATAAGTAGAAAGTTTAGATGCACCAAAAAGCTCTCATTATTGACTCGAAACATATTCCAAATATCAATGTTGATCGTATTCAAAATGATTTGAAGTTGAAATTTTTCCAACTAAAATATGAAAATAAGAGAAATTGCATTTAGTACATAACAAATTTTCTGATAACATAAATTCACATTATTACCGTTTCTTCAAGACGTTCGTCACATTTAGTATTCATAACAGCTAGAAAATTGTTCCGCATTCGTAATTTATTTGAAATAAGATCTAGAATCAATGTCATTGTGAGGAACTCTAATAGGATTGTTAGGTATAACAGTACATTAACTATTTCACCAATATTAGGTGCATGTCCTAAGATGTAAAAAGATCCTCCACAATACATGAAAGCCATTATAAGTTGAAAGTTTTCTATCAGCTCACGAAATGTTTGAAAAATATCTGCGTATATTTTTGAAATTCTATCAATTCTATCGCTGTATTCACAGTGCACTTGCATTAGAATATGTCTTTTTTCGTACTTCACACTTAACAGGTATATTTCGCTACAAGTTTTATTCAAGTATCTTTCAAGTGCTTTCAGTTCGGCTGCATTACGAGAAAAGCAATAAAAATTGAAATATAAAATATCACATTAAGAGTGCGAATGTAGCACATCATTACATTTGAATTATCAATTTTTAGCACAATAACATATATAAGAGATGTGCAAAAAATTTTATATAGCACTAAAGCAAAATGTTTGGTGTCAAGTAAATTCTGATTTTCTGTAATATCTGAAATGTCCTCCCGAATTTTCAGAGCACGATTTAAAGTTATTACAATCGAGTTATGTCTCACTAGAAATATCGTAAAGAAAGTTATGTAAATATTAATATTCATGCAAACAGTCACAAAACGCATAAAACTCATAACAGAATATTCATAATAAATGAACTTCGTAGACATTATTAGTGATTTTCCTGCGGCAATCATTATTATAGCTAAGCAGATACGCATTGCAATGGAATATACCAAAAGATGATTGGAATGTCGAAAAACTTTGTAATTTTTGTCGAAACGGAAACTTATAAGTCCAAAAAATTGATAAATGTAAATTAGGAACCAAAGTCCCACGAAGAAATTCTATTCAACATTTTGTGAAAGAACTGTGTATCCTGTATAGGTTTGAGATCCTTGTTCTCAATAGCAATATTTGCTTATAGGAAAATTGCGTGCAGAAAATTTATGAAAGCTTTCATATATCTAGCAAACGGTACAATTTTAATGTTCAATAAAACTAATGAATTGTGGGAAGATAATAGCTGCAAAAACTATTGGAGGGCGGGACTTTCGTGTAATAAATTCACGCTAACCAAAGTCAAAGTCTTTCTATACTGTAATAGAATTGATTTCTTTCAAAATGCTCAATACTATCCAAAATATTTATATAATTGATTTAACAAAAAAAAAAAACAAGTTGAAACAATCTCATATAGTCAAGCAACATCGTTTTTATATAGATTCTATTTTGGTTAAGCAAAAGCATTTTTGCGGTAATTAACAAAGACAAGGAACACAAATTAATTAAATGGTGTAGCTTGGGATTTATATAAAAAAAACCTATAAATCATCGCCTTCAATAAAATCTCACGATTATCTCAAGAAAAAAACCACAACTAATTACGATTTTCGTTTTGAAAAATTCCAAAATTTTAAGAATAAATTTGTATAGCTAAAATTTACTGTCATTTTGAAAGTATAAATATTTGAAAAAAAAAACGTATCATGCACTTTGGTAAAAAATTTGCGGAACTTCAAATGCGATTTTTTACAAGAAACAAAAGGAAAATATAGGAATATTGTGGATTCGTCAGTTTTGGAAATAAGTAAACTAATGTAAGAGGATATATGATACTTGATCTGAACAAGAGTATGAAATTTTGTTTGGGCCCATTTTCAATTCCTCTTACACAAAATACTTTTTTCTAAAATATATTTTACAAATTGCTATGTTTAAAAAATATATATATATAATAGCCGCCAATATCTGGTGCAGAGGATTCACAATTTTTTTATTTCGACTTACGCAATATTTTTGGAGTATTGCGTAACAGTTCTGTTATCACAAAATTCTTTTTTTTCAAAATCTCTCTCGAAAAATTCCATTCCCAAAATATCTTTATATTCAAATTAAGTTTTGACAAATATCTTCAATTATTATTTCGAATTTTAGGAGCATTTTTTTACAAAAAGTACAAGTATTTTCCGGGAAATCATTACGTGTGACTTTTAAAGTATTTTGTGTATGCAATTGTGAAATCAAAAGCATATTACGGTTTGTCCGAATCTCCAAAATCTAAAAATGGATACAAATTAGATTTCCGCAATATACGAAGGGTTACCTCTTATGGAGCCATTCAGTGTTAAGCCTTAGATCCTGTATTCATTTATTATCTTCAGGGGGGAATCGACCACAACACCAGAAGCAACCCCAAAACAACAATTTCATTACGGATATTTCACCTTAATTTATTGATGTGTTGTCTACAGCTTAGATAATATAGGTACTGTCTAAGGCTTGGATTCTGGTCGCGGACTCACCTAAAAGAGAAAAAGAGGCACATGGTCATGGACCATCTTCTGACCCTGAAAATAGAGTGGATAGGAGAATGAAGCAGAACGATACCTCCACCTTTATCGTGAATCAGCAGGACTGGCTATGTGTCAGCGCTGATATCATACGCATAGTCACATGTATCTTGGATCATCCGCGTTATCACTAGCAACCCTCCAACATCACGCATGAATCATGACACCACTTATTGTTAGTTTAACAATGAAATCACATAAAATTGTAACGATTGGTGTTGAGCGAAACGAAGGTGCGCATGGATACTAAAAGAAACATAACGCATATCACTTATTGAAACCAACACTTATAATAAAAGTAATAATATGATAATTTACTAAGCTCTTGTGATATCGGAACCCGTTTTCCAAATTAAAGAAATCTCAAAAGGAAGTATAGGTAAACCTACCTTGGACTCCGGAAACTCTACAATTCCCACGCGAAATGTTACGTTTACGACAAACAAACCAATTGTCTGATCTAGTCTCGCACGTGAGAGGGGGTGCCGACTGTAAAATATATAACTCAGCCTTTGTAGATATGAAATTGCAAATATGAAATTTATTCAGTACGTATAGTTTACACTAATATCACAAATACAAAATAATTAAAATATATGAAACATAAGACTAGTACAATAATCCATCCGAAGTTTCTTCTCTTCTGAAAAGAGGAAGAAGACGAACAGAATTTGTTCCCTGTCAGAGTATATTTCTTTGAAAGTATTCGGAGGGAACTGCTATGTGTAAGCATGAATGTAGCAAAATGATGCACAGAACCAGCAACTTCTAAGGTCGCAAAGGGTAACACAATAAACCTGCAACTGCATGTAAGGCCGAAGTATAGCACATGAATTTGCTCAGCATATTATACCGAATTGTAGCACGTGTTGCAGCGTGTAAGGGAGAATTGTAGTACGCGTGGTAGTGTTTAAGGCCGAAAAGTTTATTCAAATAAACTGTGAAAAAGAATTGGACTTCTGCCTAAGTATGGTAGGTAGTGCTGCACATTAATCTTTGCAGTAGATGAATCTTCTGCTTAGGTATAGGCAGGAGGGTAGCAGATTTATCTCTGTAGTAGAATTACCGTCTATATGGCGGTTGGAAATAATATTTTAGATTAGTCTCTGAACAGAATTAACTTCTGTATGAGAATAGAAATATTTTCAGATTAAACTCTGAACAGAACTAACTTCTGTAGGAGATGATTCGAAAACTCAGATTATCTCTGAACCGAATTAAACATCTGTAAAAGCATAGGGAATATACTTTAAACTCAGATTAGCTCTGATCCAGCCGTTGTAACCAGTTATGTTGCTCTCGCCATATAGTGTTGCCCTAGCGACGTTTGTTGCATTTTTTAGACTACTGACTATGGCGAAAACATCTGACTGTGTCATCAGATTTTAACATGTCAGAAATGTAAATGCACGGAGCTACTTGTGTTTTTCCATGAGTTTGTTTATATTTATATGTTTTCATTAAAATGGAATATTATCTATTTCAGTTGATGAATATAATTGGAAGGGGACTTGGATGTCACTAGATCAATATGGGATGTCTTTAGATAAGTGTTTTTAGTCGGATTCTTTGTGTAGTTTTCTTTTGCATTTATTTCCAGGATAATATGTACCAGCAGGATTATAAATGGTGAAGAGACTGAACACCAATTAAAAACGAAGCAAGTAATCCAAAGTACAAATTAATTAGAAAATTATCAAATGAAAAGGCCCGGAAAATGAAAATTTACGTTTGTAAGTCCATAAGTAAAAACTTCTTTTTGTTGGCGAAACTCGCAAAAATTATGCAAAAGATAATTTTTCTAATATGATGTCACAAAAGAAAAGGTTCGAAAAGAACATTAAATGAAAATAAAGACAATAATATTTTAAAAAGTCGGCCCATTCGAGAGTTGTTGGAAGGAAATGTCCCGATTGGAAATTGCAGAAATCATTTTTCCAATAGGTGCGAAAAACAAATAAATTAACGACCTTGGTACGCGTGTGAGGCAGTCTGTTTTCTGTTTTTAAGTTTCGCAGAGTCAAATATTTTAAAATTTACTTGTTAAGTGTGGACAATCAGGATTTAAAAAAAATTGAAAAAAGGTGAGCAAACCCAGAAAGATTAAAGGATAATCTTAAAATTAATATAATATAGAATCTTTAATTATATTTCATTGATTTCAGTTTTCCACATTAAATCCTCGATGTCGATTTGGTAGCCGTTTTGATCTTAAAATTAATATAATATAGAATCTTTCTTTTTTTTTATTCCATAGATATTTATTCTTTCCCTTTTTCATTTTCTACACATTAAATAAATTTATATTTTTTTTTTTCGTCGACTAAGTATATTTATGTTCATATAGTACATTATGTTTACTCCCTAATTATAATAAAATATTTTCGTTTATAACGTTGACAGTAGTTGAGTGTTTTTTTTTTTGTTTTTTTGAGTTCGTGGGCTCCTATAAAACCATATGGCACCCAACGACGATTGTGTGTCAATCAGATGTGCTAGTTACACCTATTGCGGTTTGTAATAAGCAATGTCAGAAAATTACATTTTCCTTTTAAAATTTTGGAGAAAATTATAGAGGAAGTTGTAAAATAACTTGAGAGACTAAGTCCTAAAGCTTATGCCACGGTAGTCGGGTTTCATATCTAAATATATAGTTGTATCGCAACATTATTAAATATAATCCCTGATGACATTTAATAATAAGATTTTAATTTTAACAGAATTTTTCAAAATTCAATGCGGAACACCCGGAATATACAAATCATGAAATATGTATTGAATACGAGTATAGTGGACCAACTACGGGGCAACAGTACACACTTCTTGCCTTACCTTACTGCAAGAGTTTTTCATATAAAAGTAACTTGGATTTCATTCAAATTTCCTAATTTCCATAAATTTGTTCTAAGACTTCAGAAGTAATGAAGAGGTATTGCAAATAAATACGAGATTTGTCCGGCTATATATATGCAGAGGCTAATTCGCAGGAGAGTGCGCGCAGGTCGGAAATATGTAAAATTTTCATTTTTACTTACGTAAGTAATTACTCACGTATGTAGTCACTTCCGTAAGTAGTGTAGTAAGTATTCACTTACGTAAGTAGTTACGTAATTTACTTAAGTAATTACGTAACTTACTTAAGCTACATCGGAAAATGTGCTATTTGATTGTGTCCACCCAAAACTTGACTTGTGATGAAAGGTGGCCTTTGGGGTGTTCAAAAACATGCTCAGGACCAATCTACGGTTATCGGGCTCAATCCTTTGCAAGGTTGACCGCAATCTCGTTGCCTTTAATACCTTCATGGTCTGGCATCTAAATCCGCGTCACTTTGTTTGCCTCAAGACTTCAAGACAGTAACATAGTGCCAGGCTAGCTTAGACTCGAAAGTAAACGAGATAAATGCTTTGAGTACTGCTTGGCGGTCTGATTTATGTAAGTATATTTTAGATCTATGCATATTCTTATGAATTATTTCGCGAACGGTGCAGAGTTCTATGGCGTGTATTTCTGTTTGGAAATGGTTGGTGAGCCTCCCAGTCCCTTTCCAAGATGGCAACTGGGCCCATATATACCCACGCCTGCTCTACCCTCCATTTATGAGCCATCCGTGTATTATTTTAGAGGTCCTTTTTAAAGGGTAGGTCTCTAGTGTGTCACTGCTACCGTTCCCTTAACATCAACTTGAATGATGTTCCAAAGTTGTGGCGTTTCGGCGTAACATCTGAACTTGGGTTGGCCATCGCGTTATCTAGAAATTCTCGGAGGACTTTCAGATGTCTAACAAAAGTGTTTGTACCTAGGAGATACATTCATATAAATCAATAAAATAAAATTATTAAAAAAGAAAAGAAAAGTTCCCGTTTAGACACACTAAGTTCACCCAAAATTCTTTAAAAAAATCTTCATAAAAAAAGCTAAGAAAATTATCTAGCTTAGCCTAACTGTCTCCTATCAAGAAACAGATAAAACTCTTCGTTATATGCTATAAAATTCCTTTAAAGCAAACTTACTTTCGTATATTATTTGCCTTCTTACATCTATTTTGAGTATTTCTTAAAGAAAGAAAAGAAAAAGGATAAAAATCATCCAGTCTTGTCTCAACCTCTTGGGGTTTTCGCTTATAAATCATTGACAAATGTCCTTTTATTGGGCAAGTTCATTTTAAATTAATTTGTGTCGCAGCCAAACCTACTTGAGCCCTTTTGTATATTGCTAAAGTTAAGGATTACCTTTTCAATTCAATTTCAATTTTATATGTACACCCATGACCCGTCTCCACCATTTTTCTAGGTTGTTATATAGTTTTTATAACAGCGTTTATGGGAACTCCTGGCGACTAATGATTAATAATCTCAGTCTATTGCCAGTGGGCATGCGAAAAATCTATTTAGCTTTAAGTGGGGAAAAGTTATTTTTTCTTGTTTTACCTTAAACTAATCGGTGAGTCAGCATGATATCTTGCGCGTGTGACAAAGTTCTTTAGAGAAAGTGAGAGAGAAAGGGAGAAAGACTTAATTAAATTAACCTATCAGGACTAAAGGAGCTCATAATATATTATTAGCTGTTATTATGTAGAATATATATTTGCTTACTGGTTTTACTATGGCTGCCTCGCCGAGGTATAATTAGAAGCTGCTTTCGTTTAGATTATTGTTGAAATGTCAATTGGGTTTGATTATATGCAGTCTTGTAAGTGGTTATTTGAAAATTTCTAATTGGTTCACATTGCGGCAATGGATTGAACCTGGTACCTACATTGCTAGTACACAAGATTGCTTGAATAGAGAGGTCAACTGAACAATCCATACAACGTAAGGCACCACTGAACAGTTGGTGTTTATTTTTACTCTCACATTAAATTCAATTCATTTATTTCCTGGGAGGCGATATTACAAAATTTACTATGAATTAAAATAATTAAGGATCCAGCGAATATGGAAGTTTGAAACCATGGAAGTAGCAGTTTGTACACCTAGTGGAGTATATGGATTAAAACATAGAGCTCAAGCGAAGCAAACTGTAGCGGCAGACCAGTGCAGTTATCAGTACCGCCATCTATTCGAAAATAATGATAACAAGAACTGCAGATGCTGACTGTACATATACTGACTGTATCCACATATACCAAGTAATTTATTGTACAAGAGAACAGAGACCTGTAACGAGTCCGATTCTTGCCGTCATCCAGTGCGGATAAATCTGCAGAACAATTATTGAAATAATAAATTAGTTTTTAATTGAAAAATGTTCTTTCGTTGATTTATAGCCTACATTGGCCCACACAGCCACACAAGTTAAATAGGAAAAGCTTATCTCTCAGTTTAAAACATATATCAAGAGAGCAACCAAACAGGGTGACATTAAAATGAGAAACATGGTCGTACTTACTAAGAAAACGGCATATATGTGAAAATTGTATGTTGCGACCCAGAACGGAACTCTGTGAGACTCCACAAAGTAGATGGAACAAAGCAGAAGAATTATTTTGCTCCAAAGTAACACTTTGCGACCAAGCGTGAAGGAATTCTTCTAATAAGTGGATGGCTCTGTTTGAAAAAACGAAATTGCAGGACAACTTTCTCAACAAGTTACTATGTCAGACAATATTAAATTTCTTGGAGAAGTACAGCAGCTCCCCTTCTATCAGGAGTACTTTCACAGCTACTATATATTTAGGTCGAAATCCACCAGACTGCCATCAACTAAGGAGATCATTCTCGAGTATGCACTGTTGGACCTGCTAATACTTCTCGAACACTTTAAATAGCGAACGGAGTAAACTGATAGGCATCGCTTTCTTGGGGATAGGACTCATTTTGGAAATTTCACAGCTTTTGAGTAACACTGACTATATTAATACCGGAATTAGAATTGATGTAAAAGCAACTCTTACGATAACTTAAATGAATGCCAAGATGTAATTTCGCATGGTCATCAATATGTGAAAATTTAATTGTTGCAGTGGTTTTTCAGATCTATTTATAGAATGGTAAAAATGATTATAACCAATTTTATGAGATGTTAATGTATATTCTGAAGATCCTTTGAGTGCAATAAACACGTCGAGGAAACGACTGATCGTTTTCACATTATAAGAAAAATCTCAATTCTTATATGACAACACTATTAATGACCTGCCCAAATGTTTATACAAATTTTCCTATCAGTGTCCAAATATATATAGAAAACTGAAAGTTTACTATAACAACAGGAAGAATGGTTTGCCGGCTTAGATCCATTTTTGAAATTGTACTTGCTATTTTTATGAAAAGCCGTGTACGAAATTTTAGCTCTCTATATCGACGCGTTCCAAAATTTTTGTATGCCAATACTAAGAAGGAGTTACCCAATTTGTCCCATTTTCGAACTTATTCTAAAATTTTTCTAAAAAAGCCATTTGCAAAATATCAACTCTCGATAGCGGTTTGATAAGACTTAGAACCACATAACTCTCCACAACGAAGGTCACTCAATAAATCACATTTGATGCGGTTCGCACAGTTCTTCCTGAAACCTATTGGTTCGTGCCAAATATAACCTCATCCGCATAAAACTAAATACTGCAGTCCTCCTCATAGAAGGAGGATGAAGGCTGGCAAGAATGAAAGCCTGTAAACTATATCTCGGTAACGCAAGGCATATGGATATTGTTAAAATTGGACAAGATATCATCAGGTCCAATAGCATCAGACTTAATAGCGTAAATTAATTTAGTCAAGGTAACACATCTAAGAGTGAAGGCATATTATAATCACTAGAATTAAAACTCAAATACTAATTTATAATTGGCTTCAATAGGAGGAGGGTCTCAATTTGACGGATTCCGTTTTTATGAATGTTACGTAGTGAAGATACATCTGCGTCTGGTCTCACTTTCCCGAACGTATGACCAACCACCATGTAAATCGGGCAACATATGTTTCAAAGTTCCCAGTTTGTAATAGCTTTCTGAGCATAGAGAGCCGTAGATAAGAACGCGTGGATTATAATAAAATCAAATGTAATCAAAGGAATATCAGTCTCACATCATGTAAAAGGACAGAAAATAACAATGTTTTTTAGGTGACCTAAGTACACGCTTGTTACCGCTAGTCATCTCCCGTTTCAGATATTTTGCTTTGGGCAGCCATTGGTTCAACAACAACTCCGAACAATATCACTGCTGATTGCTGGACAGCCCGATGCAGCGGTAGAAACTCCACGTTCAACATGCAAGCACCAAATACTGCGAACATTATTGCAGATCAGCATATCGCTCATCAGCCAAAGAGTTCCGATTGCCGGATCAACCAGGCGTTAGTGTGGTAGGGCTGTTCAGCACGAGCTAGGCAAGTCGACATAGGGACCTTCTGAATAATTACAGAGTGAGGCTGTACCGTACTAAATGTCAGTCGCCGAAGGGAGTATGGGTCCTCCTCTGTGCGGGGCAGTTACAAGTTTCTGTCAGGAGCCATCATTGCACGAGATTCCATCAATCACATTTACTTAAATTTGGATTAAATTTTAGGTGCAAGTTTCGTCTACTCACAGATTATCTGGCAACCCACCGATGACACGTCATAGATATTCCTTGAGCAGAGTATCTAGGTTTTTCTCAAATTGAAACCCAGGATCTCATAGTCCGACCAGTTGCTCGGGAATACAGCTCGTACTCACTTTAACACCGAGATCTAGACAATCAACACCCTTCAAACTATACTCCAAGCTTCAGTCGTCTAGTGACTCATGCAGTAATACATCATCACAAGATCTCCTTGACTCACCGGTTTTCCAGCAATACAGCTGGTACTAACTTCTAACCAAAGATCGAGGCAATCAGGGGAACTTCAAGCTGTTTTCCAAGCTTCAGTCGTCTAACGACTCATACAGCAATACATCTGGTGTAACCCGTGTATTCAAAACCAAGGATACCACGAAAACCTCACATCTCTTATTTAGAAAGTTATTCCTTCAGGATGGTCCCATAATAATTTGGTGGATATCTGATGAAGACCTGCGTACATAGAGTATAAAACTCCTCAAGAGAGAACAGCAAGTCAATCGCGATTAATGTAATTATACAAATATATCTCTTTTGTTTCACAAAGTCAAGATACATCCGCGAATTAATGTCTGCTTGAAAATCTTGTTCACGATAGATAAGTTTTTTACACTGAGACAGGGAACGAGCACGCTAGGGTCCTGTGTCTCGCTTGACAAATGCTCGTGTATCACAATAAGGTAGTGGGCCCGATCCTCGTGAGTTTTCATTGTGCACGATTCTAGTTGTGTAAATTCTCATTTATGAAAACATATACATATATTCCGTTTTGCTCATTTATCTCTCTTGGTATATACTCCCCCTTTCATCACCTATTTCTTCTTAAGCGATGTTTCCTGTCTTTACTTGTTTCAGCTAACCTTTGTTGTCTAAAAACGAGCTGCGCATATTGTAGGCTTACCCATTTGCGCCTGCGCAGTAATGGAAAAACGAATGTAAGCTACGTCTGCCCGCGTTGCGGTTGCTCACTTCACAATGTTCATCTCTTGTACAATAACGCGTATCGTACGGCCTTGCACCGACTCATTATTACAGAATTACAATCCGTTTCGGCAAATCATTACGTTATTTTGACTGAAAGTGGTTGCCATACCTTACGATTATTTGCACCAAAGAGACTTAAGAATTAGATCACAAACTTATGCTAAACAGAGCAGTGCAATAGCAATATTGCTTGCGCAGGATTTTGTGTGTTTGATCCCAAAAGTCATACGTACAAAAGTGATATCGATTGCACGTATAGCAGAATTATTTTTATGTTATTGTCAATAATTGACTCGTGACCACAGAATTATTTTTAACTTTTTTAGTGTTTCTATTTTTTTATTTAAGAAATGGGATTTAATTCAAAATAAGAAACTAAAATAGAGAACTTATGACTTTTCTCTATAGCCATTCTTCTTCAAGAGCGAGTCGAAAGGTGCTTTGAATCCACAACGTAAGGAATAGTAGTCAGGAAATGAATTATTATTATTATTAAGTAGAAAAGAAAAAGATTCAATTACTGTGCAATTAACTACACACATTAACATTTAAAGCAACCTCTCTCTTTGCTAATTGTCTAAAATTCTTTTTGTAACACAATAATTCCAACAATACCTCAAATTCTGTATCGTGAGAGAGTTCTCTTCTACAATGCTAAGACTTTAGTAACATAATTGAAATCTTTACACTACCTATGTACAAACAAACTTTAACAATTTCAAGATAGCGGAATTTATATTCATGTACTTCCGGTAATTTTGCAATTATTTCGCAGCATTTTGCATTATATATACCCGCATTAGGCTGAGAAAATGGGTGCTATTTTGACAGGGTAAATTATATAATTTACATTCAGGCTTAGTATTTCACCTCTTATTCAAGTCTTCGTGTAAGTTGTATGCGTATATACATACTTACATAGTACAATGGAGCTTCATTGTACAGCAATTTGTTGCAAATCTAACAACTTCTAATTCAAAGTCTGTGCCTTTTCCATTATTTCATAAAAGGACTCTAAGCATGATGAAATGTTGAAATTATATATGTTGACAACTCAAACGATAAGGGTACCTATAGTACCTTGTCAACTTATATTAATAAATAATTACTTAAAATTTATTTAACCTGGACAGCACGGCGGCGTGTCAGAACACTTTAAATCCTATACTTATCAGCAGTAGCAGCAGCAGCAGCTGCAGCAGTAGTAGTACTAGTAAGTGCCTTCGTGTATATCGTGTTTCAATTTAACAACAAAAAGGACTACAATTTAATTCAATGTTCACGCTACTTCTTAACAATTTGGTCGGCAGTTGAATGTTCTACTCCCGATAATGGCCCGGAATTTAGTCCTTATCTCAAGCGACTAACATGGCAGCACACATGTTGTGCACTGTAATATCCCCTGATTATAGTTAGGTGCATGACGTGTGTGTGCCTTTTTCAACTATACATAGCTCCATGATGATGGAAAACCAGGACGAGAAAGCATGGTCAGTATGAAACCGTTCTTGTTTTACATATCCTTAAGCGTATTATTATGAACGTAAATAGCAAAATTATTATAATATGAGGCTTTTGAATGGTGCAAGGTGTTTGAATTATACAAGGAACATGTAACACGCTTTTATACTTATTTCAGCCAAAGAATTATTTATTCTGTGTGCTCTTTACATGAACACAAATGTGCCGAAATAAATTGTATGTAGATTAAATCGATGGAATTTTCTTTAATAAGAAATTAATAATATTTTTTTGCTCTGGTCCTTCAGTTCAGTGTTTTCTGTTTTTCATTTCCGTGCTCGAGTCTGTAAATTATTTGTGCGTGAAGTGATGCTAATCTGTGTCAAATGTTCTATTTGAAATTTCTCTCTTGAATTTAAGAGAAATTTAAGAGACTTTAAGAGAACGAATTCAGCCAGTTCAAGTCCGGCAATCATTAAAACGACTATAGCCACTTGTCCCCTCAAAATTTGAACTCTCAGCTTGGGAAACTTGCAGTTGGAAAACTTGAGACACAGTTGATGACAAGATTGGTTGATCGTCTATGTCTCTTGGAGGAGAAAATCTCGGAAATTGTTGATACTGCTGTCGATGGCGTGAAATTCAAATTACTTATCATCCAACAAAAATATGACGATCTTCGCGTTTCAACACTTGAGGACGTATATGAGGAGCTAATCGATAAACAGAGGTTACCTGATGCAATCATTAGAGGTATTCCGATAACTAATAACTACAATACAATAAAGATCTTGAAAAGCATTTTAAAGAGCCACAATCTCTCCCCTTATACATGTGGTTTTCAATCGAATAGGCCTGCGCGAGTTACGTTAGTAAACCTAAGTAACTTAGAAAATAAAAATGCTGATCCAAACAATTATAATTTAGAATGCATAAAGCAAAGCACAAAATTCATGAATAAAATAAATATACGAACAAGATCGTCTAGACAGAGTTCCGTTCTCACCAATGAAAAAAAGTAATACGATATGCAACTTACCTGAAAAGACACAGAGCAGCAGAAATTAACGCAACTTACCTGAAAAGACAAAAAGTATCAGAAATTAACTGTGAGAACAGTCGAATCAGCATTAATATTTTATAATATGTAATTCTTAAAAAGCTAGAAGAAAATATCGGAGTTAAGAGAAAGTCAGTCTTAAGACCGGAATCGAGAAGTAGAGATCCCTCGAAAGAGTGGATGTTGGACAAGTATTTTTATTGCTTTCTATTGTACTTGAATTAGAATCAAAGTGCTAAGTGTAACCTAAAATTCAGTATTTAATAAAATTGTATTCGAACCGAAGGTCTAGTGAGTAATTTTATTTTACTTTGATTACTTTGTTTTCTTTCTTAAGAAAGAATAGTAAATAAATAACTCGCGTGAGGCTAACAGCAGAACTTCTATAAAGACATCTCATGCTCCAATTATTATAATTTTTCCTGTGTAAGTGAGCAACGTGCGCTTATCTCCGCATTTAAACAAAGATATTGAAGCCTGCTTCCCAAAACTCTATATATATTAATGACAGCCGCACACGCAAAAACCAGGAAATTTTACTGGAAGCTCTAAGTCAGCGGAAGCAGGAACTATCGCATTCAGTTTTCACTCGTGGCGGCTAAGTTTACCTCCAGGATGGAGAAATCGATCGACCCACCAGAATGAGAACGTACGGTGAACTTAGCTTGAGCAGTAACGATGAATTGCAGTTGGATTCCGTCAATGCCGATAATTTAATACGTACTCCTTGCTGAGGTTGGAGTGTTTTAATATGATCTAATGGTAGCTTTTAATAATGTCATATTTGAATCTTTTCTACATTTTCTTTTTTGCTTACTCATTCTCTCTATTACTATTACTAAATTGACAGGTTAATTATTTCTCTATTTCTTGTCAAATAGAAAATTTTGTCAGCGTTCTTTTGGTGTGCTTATGGTTTAATTATGGATAAATTTCTCTGCCCTTTGAATGTGTTAGTTACTCGTATTTTCGATATGAGTAACAGGTATTCTCTAAACATGGTGGGAAAAATGCTGAAGGTTCTTTGTAGTCGGGCATGTGGCTTTAATGCTAGAAGCATTAGAATAAAATCGATGAAATTTAGCAAATATTTCTGGGGTCAAATGTGCATGCTATATTGGTCAACGAGATGTGGTTACAGAAACATGTTCTCTCCCCTTCAGTTGGGTTACAACGGTATAAGCTATATCGTAATGGTCGAAAGCATAGAGTTGGTGGTGGCGAAGCAATATTCATAAGAGATTGCTATACGGCAAAGATTGTAGGAGCTTCAGAGATGCCCGGTATAGAATTTCTTTTGTTAGAGGTTAACTTGGGTGCTATTAAAATTATAATTGACGATGTATATTGTCCACCGAAAAATTTTAATACTAGCAATTTTGATGAGTTTCTAGGAATCATAGTTCAACTAATTCGTCGGTATCAGCATGTTTTTTGGGTGGTGATATTAATGTCGATATTCTTCCTCATTGTGCTTCGTCTAGGGAATTTTTAACCCTGACTGCTAATCTTCACCGAACCTTTATAAACACCTGCCTTCCTACTTTTTTAATACTTCTAGTCCCCATCTTCTTGACCTACTTTTGACAGCAAATCCAGAGCCAGTCTGTTTTCATAGCCACCTTAGCCCTCCCACTATTTTCGATCACGACATACTTTTTATAAGCTACATGATTCCCTTAACACCTCCAGAGGCCGAGGTGATCCAATTTATGGATTATAACAATATTAATCTGTGAGATGTTGCTATCGAGTATGTTTCTATAGATTGGTCTGCCCTATATAATACTTCCTCAACGGACGAACAAGCAAATATTCTGAACAGTCGAGTAAAATATTTTTATGAGAGATATGTTCCGCTGAAAGATTTTGGCCACTGGAATGTCAGTGGTTTTCTGCTGCAATTTCTACTCTTATTATTGAGATGGAGTATCTCTATCGACTCCATTGTTTTGAAGTATATTCCATATATTATCGTATACGGCACTGAACGTATGAAAATATCAGCTTTTCTTTTACATTAATTGGTTTGCCTTATGTCAGGTAAGTATGCCTGAGACTAAAGAACTTAATAACTAAACTATTGATTTGCTGTACATATATTACCTAGTGTAAATACGAGGATATGTTGATTAGGCTTAAGTTGCCGTATGCTTGTAGTTTCTTATTATGTAATTCGATGCTATAAAAAATCGAACAATTGCTATTGATAGACTTTTGAAGGGAGTCGAAATACATACACTGTAAAAAATGCACAAATTGTGGCCACAAAGCTAATGTATTTTTCCCTAAAACTTATTTATTTTTCCCTAAAATTTGGGGAATATTCCCTACATTTTAAGGACAAATACCTAAGCTTTGTGGCAAAAATTATGCAAATTTTTTACTGTGTAGTCTCCTTTCCTTTTGTTATTTATTATTATTAGTTTTGGGGCATGCAGACAGATTTCCTCCCCCATTTCATCTAGTCACTGTAACCTACATATAAGATGTTTTGTGACATTACCTCTAAATGCTTAGGGCGCCCATTCAAACTTAAAATCTCTTATAAAGCTCATGACGCTTTACGGGGAGGGGGAGGGGGGTTTGCGACATCTTCTGGCAGTGGAAATACTTATCTTTATGCGGTACAGAGTTTCATTGGTATACACTTCAGCAGTTTCATCGGTTTCATCGATCTTACCCATCTTTTTAAGATTATATCTAACCGGGCAGTGCCCAACAAATAAGCTCGTTATGACCTAAATCTTTTCTGCTAAGTACGAGGAATACTTTTGTTCTCTGTTGCGAATAATTTACAAACTTCTTCGCTTGTTTTAGCCCCGGGATATTTTCCCAGTGTAAATTTTAAATTCTATCCTCCCAAATCCTAATCCGTATACCATTTACGAGATCCCTTTTCAAAGGGTAGGTCCCCAATGTGCCAATGTTGACGGTTTCCCAAGATGAGTCTAACTGCCGTTTCAAAGGTATGGCATTTCGGCATAACGTCTGAAATTGGGTTGGCCATCGGAACTTCTAGGTATTCCTGTGGGGTTTTCCGGTAGCCAACTAAATTGTTTGTTCTCAGGAGATTTTTCCTCTGGAGTCTAATTGCATTGCGGATGGGCTCCCTGCTAACATGCGAAAGTAAAGAGGTCAGCATAGCCTCTAAGGTTGCAGTTGGGTAGTTATTCTTAGACATTCACGCCTTTGTAGTTTTTGAAAACTAGGTCTCCTCTCCTTAATAAGACTGCTAAAAAATACCAGTTTCGAAAAATAAAATTAAGACTTAAATTCAAATGAGATCTAATTATTTTCCTGCATATTCGAGTAAAGCTGATGCACTGAATTTCCCAAATGTGCCTTTCAGTCAAATTATTTTTTTGCAACATAATCTAACTGATCTTTATCCTCACGAAAAATTAAGTATAAAACAGCATCCATAATTAAAAAGCCGTAAAAACACAATAGCTACTACAAAGAATATATTTTCCTAAGCTGTGAGTCCAATAGATGACGTTTTAATGTGAAACAAGATAAAATTAAAGATACAAAGTATGTATAACCTTTTTGTTTTTTTAGAAGATATTTATCAGCAATATTATTAGATTGTGCTTAAAATAAAGTAAATAGCTTTTCCAGTTATTTAGAATTTAATTGTTTCTTTTTTTGTCAAGAATTGATTATTTTGTTACCTTTTTTTTAATAAATATATTAAAACCGATTAAAAAACATATTTTATTTGAAATACCTAAAAAATTTATTTAAAAACTATGTATATAGACGAAAGAAAAATGGAAATAAAATTGTCGAAATCATATAGCAAGACCCCGCAAAACAGTCGGTGAGAAGTAAGCAGCTGATTGTTTTGTGTATTTTTCTTATCAGATTTCGTTGAATTTTATTCCATCCTTGTAGCATGTATATAGTTTTGTGCACACAATTTCGGTCGGATAGAATCAATTTCCCCAGTAGAGCTGATTATGTTCACATTGTTTGCCGTAAGTGTAAAACTCTGATTCATTTGGTACAAAAGATGGCGTATACGGCAAAGGCATACATTTTTAAACACATATAACTAATAAAAACGTCATTTCCGTGATCCTAAAAGTATAAATTTGGGAGACCTTTACCTTAGAAAGTCCTCAATATTTCTAACGTACCATTTTCTACAAATGAGAAGACAAACTTTAAACTCGTTTCATTGAAATTAGTGTAACACATTTTCAGAAATTTTCACTGCTTTCACAGAAAGGGAACAATAATATTGTTATATATTTTGCATATGGTTTATAATTCATAGTTTTTCGATTTTATATATTATGCTTATACCTTTTTCTTTTTTCCATTATATTGTTCGGTGCAGATAAGAGATTAGTAAATAAATTAAATTGACTTCCCAGATAATTGGAAAATAGCTACTGAGATTCCAGCCTCTGCTATACTTCTGTCTTTAGTATCAAACCCATAAGTATTTTGTTCTTTTTGAATACAGTATTCAAAATATCTGCAAACACAATAACTTACGGATGAGTTTGGTGGACTGATTTAGATAGACGCTCTGACAATACTACCAAAAAAAATTAGTAGTTTTTTATGAAAATGGTTTACTTCCCATTTTGTGCGATGTAACACAGGGTTTTGACCTTACACTTTTCTTTTGCACTCTTTACAATTGATTTTCCAGACATTTAATATGATAAGAACTATTATTGATGTGCAAATAATGTCTACTTGTCCTTCAGTCGACATATTGGGCTAATTGAGGACTGTAAAAACTCCAAACTTATGATGATCTACATAATAGAGCTCTTTGTTCATTTATTTATTTCGCAAAAAATGCAAACTAGAATGATCTTTGAATACAGTACCCAAATAAAAGCTAAAGTATAGAACGATTTTTAAATATTTTTCATAATTAGAACTTATCAATATAAAAATAAATTGAATAAAAATTCAAATTAAAACTGCACATTTTAGATATATGTATGCTCAAAGTGTTCATAGTTTGTGCGATAGGAGAACAAATTAATAAAATCATTAAATCGCAAGTATCGTGTTCGTGAGTTAAATCTAATTTTCTCAAGAATCAAAGTCATGTCGATGTCATCCTTCACAAGTTGAAGTACAATGTTTAAATCAGGCATTTTCCTAGGAGTTTCACGAATAAGACGGTGTATTAAATGAAGATGAAATCTATCCCTAAATTCGAGACCTCTTAGAACAAAAAGTTAGAATCTCCTTTGCATGTTCTCAATACGATCGAAGTAACTTTTGTAAGACGGAAAGCAGACAGGACTGGCATATCCCAAAATCGGTCTAACAAAAGTGGTAAAAAGAGAAGCAAGTCTGTCTAGGTTGTTCTGCAATCTGAGACAATCGCAATGCAAAATGATAAGTTTATACAGTTTTAAATCATCTGCGTAATATACCTAATAATAATTATGTAATTCCTCCTATTTTTCTTAGATGACAGGTTTTACCATTTATTGAAAAGGGTGATAGCATAGTGTTGTATATGTTAAAGCCAATACGTCAATAAAGGCAGAGTTTGAAAAGGCTATTCTGATTTTTGTTGTAAAAATCAGGCCTAAAAAATGGACTGATGTTTCTGTTTAATGGTTTCCCGATAAGCTGTGTGTCCACATTTTCTTAGGCTAATCATAAATGCACTATCAACCTGGTACGGCTGAAGGACGGGATCCATCATCCCGCCCACAGTAACAGTATCGTACCTGTTTTTTCCACTGTCGTCAAGTCAACATATTTTCGACTTAGGGTCAGCTTGGTCCCAGCACTACCGCCTTCCTAGCGGAATAAAACCCGTTCAGGCATTCGTAAGAACAGCATGGACTGAAGAAGTAAAAGCTTCTTCCGGATCAGTGTCAATTAGCTTCCCTTCGTAAACTTCAAGTCGCCGTTAACACAACTCGATTTTCTTGTCTAATATAAAAATATTTCAGGACAGGAAGTTGATGCACCTGAAGTTGTTTTTCATAGAACGAGCTGTTGACCGATTAAAAAGCGCTGATTGAGATGAATGAAATTCGTATAAAATTGAATCAATTCTTTATTGAACCAGAAAGTTTTTATTAAATACTTTCGTGGTCTAACTTATTACACACAATTTTTAATATAAAAAAAATTGTAAGAAGGCGCCTTGACAGTTGGTGATTTGTACAGGTAACTAGATTGCATAGCATGCAGATTTACACTTCTAATTTGGTTAACAAACAACCGGTAATCAGGTCAAACCGTTGTATCAGTTCCTCCGAAAAGCAAGCATCCAAGAGAGAGAGAGAGAGCAGGTATACAGACCGTTCCAACTTCTTAACTCAAGCAAGTCTAAGCAAACCTTAAGACATCAGTTCCTGCATCAAGCAGATGCTCAAGACAGCAATTTCATGCTTTAAGCAGTCCTCGCTAGAGAGCAGTTCCCTACGTCAAGCAGTAGTGCAATGCATCGTAGTTCTCCCTTTAAGCCGCCCTTCTTACAACCACATATCCGCTTTAAGCGAGCTTTACATCTCCTCAGGTTAGTTCTACCCGGTATGAGGTGAAAGCAATGTGATTTCATGTTCTCAATGAAACAGACAATCGCGAAACATTTCAATAAAAGTAAATCAGATTAAGAACCGAAATGATTTAATAAATTAACATTTTGTTTACACTAATGATTGTTTTAATATCAAGAAAATGCATTAATTCAATTTCTTAAGATTTCTTACAAACTGTGGTGATAATTAATTTCTTTTTAAATGCTAGTTACACAATTACTCATTACTCTATGCCCAACCTGAAACTATAGAAGGGATGCTCATAATTTTAAAATAAAACTTTATCTTCGCAAAACTATTCACTACTTTTTCAGCATACCAATTATACACAGAAAGAGATGTAACAAAAGGGTCGCAAATAAGTAACAACCATCTAAACTATGCTTTAAAAATGAAATTCATTTTAAAATATTATGAAAATTCATTTGCATGTAAACGGAGACCATTAAATCCTTTAAACCATTATTAAATTGCGAGAGAATTTGATTTCTTCTTTCTTTCTTCCTTCCTTCCTTCTTGACTTCCTTGCAAATACTTCTAAGGAATATCTTCAGCTACCATTAGTTTTATCCTGTAGAAAGTGTCGCGTATGAATACTTTTTCTACACCTTTGAATAAGTGCTTTTAATTTTTTAGTTGATGAAAAGCGTAATTAATTATTTTTTTCTGACAGCTTTCTCAGAATTGGTGCATACTTCAAGTTCCACTACATCAAAGATGGTCCATAACTTATGTTTATACAGCAAAATAAAGTATTTTAAATTTCAGCGTTGGAAAAAATCTCCTACGGCTAAGGGATGTAATTTATACGCTTCGATCAAGATAAAAAAATTCAAAGTCATCACTGCAGAGTTAAGCAATTCAAATTTAAAAGCTTGAAGCAGATTTTTTATCGCGGTTGCATTATATAAATTGTATAGGGTTTGGTTGGAGGAGAGGCGAAAGAAGCATCTTGCGGAAATAATTTTATATGCACAAGACGGTGTAAATTAAGGTCAGATGACAAGCAAAACCAGTTTTTTTTTTACAGAGAAGTTAAGGGAAGATGGGGTTAATATTTGTAGCTAGGAACAAGTATGAGTGGCAACTTCGCTCTTGTGCTCTACGCCACAATCTGCTACAATGAAGATTTTTCAGTATCGTACGCTTTCACTTTTATCAATAGAAATTTGTGGTAGTCACTTAGTCAGGTATCTTTTTCAAAGTCACCTTAACACTCCTTACTATTCGCCCTATCTCCCCACTTAATAAGACATAAATCATAGTGAGAAATTAGTGCTGACAATGGATTAGAGTGCAATTTGAAATCGTTCTAGGACCATTACTCTTCAACTTGCGACTTGAAGTAGAAAATTCCAAACCAGATAAGAGCCGTGAAAAAAAAAGTTTTTAGTGGTGAAAACAATAGACACACTATGGCTACATTCCACATAAACAAATCCGGAACACAATCCAACTGAGAGGAAAGTAACTTGTTTCGATTCACATTACGCAAATCAAATGGAATTAGATTAAGTAATCTGTGCAGTTAAATGTATCTTTTAAGGTAGTAAATTATCAATAATGCAATAGGTATTCCTATTGTATAATTTGTAATCATAATAACTTTAGCTAGGCTAAATCAGGAACGGAAGCACAAATACTCAGAATTCCAGTTGCTATGCACAGTTGCTAGGGTCAATGTACTCTTCTGACATACGCACAGCTGCTAATGTCAACGGACTTTTCTGTTCCTACTTACGCACAGCTGTTAAGGTCAACGTAATTTGATTGCTATGCTCAATGTAAAATAATTTGTTGGTGCCGTGCGCAATTCAGAGGCAATATAAGTCGCAGGCCAACTTTTATCTTTCTCATTTTGCATCCAGCACGTAGTGAGAATACATCGGAATCGACTTGGCTAGTGGTAACAACATAGAATTATTAACAAATCTACTTTATTCTGCGTAACGACTACAATAAAGAATACTCACATAATAACTTTATCTTGGGTAACGACTGAGATAAAGATATTTATTCTGGGTCTCGACTGGAATAAATTTTATTAACTGAATAACTTTATCTTGGGTAACGACTGAGATAAAGATATTTATTCTGGGTCTTGACTGGAATAAACTCTACTAAATCAATAACTTTATCTTGGGTATCGACCGAGATAAAGATACTTATTACGGGTCTCGACTGGAATAAACATTACTAACAACATCACTTTATTTTGGGTCTCGACTGAGGTAAAGATCGTTATTCGTCTACCAACGCGATAAAGTCGATTCCCCATTTTAAACTGGTGAGTATATTTTTGAATTGATCATTTATTATATCACATATTCCATTTATTCCATTTATTATTACATTTACTTATATATATTTAGTGCCATGTTTTTATTTCATTAATTTAGAAAAGGGCTGTGATTGGATTGGAAAGAGTTTCAGATCTATAGTGGCCTTGAAGTTAGACCACTATAAAGTCAATTGTACATCCTCCAGATTTACAAGAAATTACTCATAAATCCCAGCCAGACATTGCAATGAAATTTAGATTTGGAGCCAAACATCCATCCTATTTATGTGCGTCGCCGGTTTTATCTGTTTTCCGTATACTTTGCATACAGTGTTTTCAATAAGTCACATCATGTAGGTGACCCGTGAAGGAAGATTGTTTAACGAGATTGGACATGAAGGTACTCAGGTTTGGCTTGCTTAGTCCACAAAACTTTTCCTTTAAGCTTATGAACAGCGACGGTATGACCAGGTCTAACTTATATAACTTTGGTTTTAGTGGCGAACGTTGCCAAATTACTTATTGCGAAAGGATTAATGTCACAACAACATCTGTTGAAAATATATTAGGCATTCATATTTTGTGTTTTTTACACATTTTTTTGTAACATATTTGTTACGGGTTTTACGGAGGTATGGCTTCATATGTGGTATGTGTCGTTCATTTCCGTTGTGTTTTAACTAAGTGTTCCTATTCGAACTCTTTGTACAGCTGAGTTTTTCCTTTTTAGTTAATCTCCTTCGAAGGCTCTATATTGATGTCGATTGAAGACATACTCCTCGCCATCGTACTGTACTGTACGTGGAGGGCATAAGTACACCAACCTAATGTGAATCACACACCCAATGTATTATGATGTCTCAGATATATGTATATGGAAGAGTATAAGAGCATGAAGGAGTGGAATTGATCTAAATCCACAAGGAATAATAACAATCAACATGAATGAGGAGAGGCAATCTTCTCTTCGTTGCAGTTTTGGAAGTATGGAAGTAAATTTAGTCGTTATGTATTGAAATTGTAATGTACATATAAGAATTCTTAATTTTGCTGATCTGCGAAAATTATAAGAAAATTTGAAGTAACAGTCTTAGTAATATTAGTAGTAGTTGAAGTTTTTGTAGTTTCGAATCTTTGAAGTAGATGTAGTAGTAGTGGACTAAGCAAAATTTAGAAAAAAGCAACATTAAAACAAGAAAAAATCACAAGCAGAAAGGAAAAATAAAATAAATGGAAAAACATTAATACAAGATAATTGAGTACAGCAAGAATTCGGGTGCTTTGGATGTAATTTAAAACCCTACACCTTAGGGAGCACGCGGCCAAGTAGCCCAAAACTAGAACAAAGAGAAAGGAGTAAGCAGAGCTAAGTATATTGGATATTTTATCTTCCCTTACATTATGTATACTAGGGTTTCTTTGAATTTACAAACCTTTGTTAGACTGGTAGTGACTAGGGTAATCAATATATCAATATACCATGTTTTATTTGCGTAAGAATAAATTTTGTAAATTTGATATGGTTTCTGTTCTACTGCCCACACGGAAAAAATCAAGTGGCGCCAAACTTTCACACCTAAAACAAAAAACAAAAAAAAGTAATCTTTTCTAGTGATCCACCCCGTCTCCTGAGCAAGCCTTTGCGTACCTCGGAGTACGTAAAAATATTTCCCAAAAGATAATTGAATACCTTCTGGCAAATATTGAACTTTTTCACTAATTTTCCTTAAGAAAAAGTGTAAAAAACACAGAAATTGTTACATTTTAGGTCACGTTAAGGCAAAGCTTTTCGGTTTCATTCAATATCATATGTTGATTGTTGGCGAAATATCTTTTGATAAAAATAGTAGTGGAATAAAAAAAAAACGAGCAAAAATTCCTAAATTTCAATTCTGTTAAGCCATAACTGTCTCGGATTCAATAATATACATGATTGCCTGTCGTAGACACCTGGAAGGAAATACGAAACAAAAAGAATTATAACCCATCCACATATGTTTTCGCATTCCCAAAAACTCTTCAGTAGTATAAAAAAAATATTCACATTTGACTATGTTCACATTGTATTCAATACCATTATTAAAGTAAAGCTTTTCCTTTATAGCGCAGTAGAATACAGAAATTTTAATTTGCATGGTTGTTCCGACTCGGAACAGTCTTTAAAAAAAACTAAAATCTAAATACATACTAAACTCACTTGCGATTTGACCAAGCGACAAGACAGATCGGTAGTTCTGACACCATTTGAAGTCTTGCTTAACCCAAACCAAGGGAAGTATTTCTGAATCCCTTTTTATTAACAAATTAAATATATTTAACACATATATTTTTTAGCACCCTAAAAATTGGGAGTACTGACCCCAGATTTTTTATGAGCAGCTATATGACGCTCACTCTGTTACTCAAAATTCTAACATCTTTTAAGTTTGAGTTCGTTAATAATAGTTTCCTTTTTTCTTTTTTACAGATTAAAGAGTAAAAATTCGCCAGTGGAGGCTCATTACGTTTTTTATATATATAGATACGTAAGTTAGAATTGTAGAGTAAATGAACTTTTTTTTAGAATTTAAGCGACTGAATTGCCTAGCTTTAAGAATATTCTGTGATTAATAAAAATTAGTGAATTTGTTATTTTGAAGAAACGCCTGTCTTATCATTTCCAAACCCGGCACCTGCCCCTCTTTATGATTAAGCCCATATTGGGACTTAACAATGGTTGTTGATCCTAATAGACATAATTACAGATTAGGCACTTAATGTAGATAAAAAAAATGTAAAACAAAGTTCCTCTTACCACAGGATAAAATTGCATATAACTATAACCAAGAAACAAAACAAATAATAATACATTACTTAATTATATATAACATGCAAGAATATTTAGGAGCACTTAAATATTCCAGGCGAGTTTTCCTGACAAAGAAATAGAACTAAATACAAAGTTTGCACACTTACCGAACGTGGTTTACAACTCTTTGGTGACAGCTGAGACGTCTGATCCGATCATCGAAATATCTTCGAGAATCGAGGATTGAATGAGAAAAGCGTCATAAGCTACCAACATTGATGGTTGCAAGAAACTTTTGATAACATATTATATGAAAAGGAGAGAACACAACAAACAAGGTAAAGGTAAAGAACTATGTCCATCCATTGCAGTTATCATAAGATCAACCAATCATATTTAGAAGAAAAATAATTTACCGATAAATTTGGTAAAATTTCTAGAACTTTAAAATTTCCTCTGCAATAACTAAAAGAACTCTAGAATTTCTGAACAATGATGATTATAGTTTCGGAATCTGATCGTGTCAGACATTACATAAAATAGTCGAAATTTTTCAATAATAATTCAGAAATCGCTATATTTCATATTTAAAATCTTTATGCAGATAATTCTTAGGAATAAAAGTGTTCTTAAATAAAAAATATTGATCCACCTGTGCCTTCTGTTGAGTTGATTTTGAACTATTTAATTTTTCATAATTAAATTTTCAATTTTGAACTCATTAATTTTCGTAACTAAAAACGTTGAGCAATTGATGGAATTAAATTAGGAATAAACATAAAAATTGATAGCTTGGTGGTTTTATTGGATAATTAACCTTTGTTAACTGTTTGGTATAATGGAAAGCGCTAGAAGCTTCGTTTAAGAATCACGGGTTCGATAGCAAGTTTGGGTGAACCTTCTTGTGAGATCGAATCTCCGAATTTATTCAATAGCTTCAAAACGGATTAAAGGATATAAAAAATGTATAAATTATTGGAAAGATCCACGGATTATCTATCTAAAAATAGGATGGTATAAGGTGATAAAAAACAAATCTAAATATTTTTAAGTTCCGTTATTTCGGAAAACAATAGGACTGCCCCCATGCAATTTTTTACTTGTCAGCATGACCTATCCATAGTCTTCAGATGCAAGACTACATACTGGATTCCATGTATAGTTTACATAAAGTTTCACTTTATTAAGCACAATTGTGGGAAGATCCTAAGTATTAGGTTACAGTTAGAGAGCGCTATGCACTGCGATTTATTGCAGTTAAGAAATGAATGATTTTCAATTGACCACTTAAAAATTTCTATAAGATCATCGTTTATTCTGCAGATACAATCCTTTATCAATACATGAAGGCTAAATACGTACACCTTCATGACATTTGCATACAAGTACAACTGGATATCATGCACCATGTTACATAAATGGTTAATATAGAGACTAAAGAGGAGAGGTCCTAAGACTGATCCTTGAGGAACCCCACATAATAAAGGCATTTGACAAAAGATGTGATAACTAATTCTATATTACTATACAATATATCAAAGAAGTAAGAAATGTTAAGTGCACAAATTTCGACCCTCCACTCAAATGTTCCTACACTAATTTTATACTTATAATACATTATGAAAAATAATTTTTTGACGACAAAGTTAAGTATATTAGTTACTCTATAGAGTTATATTACTGTAAAATTTTAAGTTTGCTATAATTTTTTCAGATGTGGCTATTTAAACCATTTTGGGACTATGCATAGAAGACCCCGGCTACACCAAAAAGCTACGCTAGAAATATTTTGAGTCGCAAAACTTGGTTTGGCTTGCGTGCCATCAAATTTTAAATTGTAGAAATCACTGCATCCGCTTCTCCTGCGCCAGGAGATTATACATCTGTGGCGACGGGTCTGTACCGGGTCGCACATTTCCGAACCCTTGACCAACCACTTGCAAACCTGGTAAAATTGAAATTGAAAAACAAAAATTGTTAACACTCTGGTATCAACTTGTGAACCTCTAAACTATCAATAAAGCATTATGTCTTTCAAGCCAGCCAAAACAAGCAATCAATCAAAGTACTTAAGAAATGAATTATTACTTTGCATTACTTTTCAGAAACCCATTGCTATATCAACCATTTTCAGCAGTACCGATCGACAAGACTGGTGGACGTTGCCTTGACCTATACACAACCTTACATGATTGGACTCAGTCATTGCATGGAGGACATACCTCACATTAGCTATCCAGTCGGGCTGTCGTTGGGACAGACGAAATCAGTTCAAAGTTGAGGTCATCTATTGCCTTAGTGACAATGGAAAATAACCGCCTTCGGTCAATTCATCTGATACTACCAGAGCCGTGCAGATGGGCTATCATTCAGACAGCCTAAATCTACACTAAAGCGGATCCCGCAGGCAGTACCAGTGTAGAAGCTGCTTTTCTTACAGTTTTGTGAAGGCCACAAAGGGTCGACTTTGTACAGGCATCCCGTCTTCTTTACAAAAAGCACTCGTTCAGGTTATCATAGCAACAGTCTGGACTGAAGAGGTAAACTCGTTCATAGATCGACGTGGCAGCATCAACCCGCCATTAAGAAGACTTGGAGGCTTTCCACATCTTTCTAAGTCCGGAAGCTGGTCAAATCTCACCTTGGTGCTTATCGAGTTTATCAAGCAGTCAAGCCTTCAGTTTTTTGCTTCAAGCAATATTCAAGTCGTACACTTCCTGCGTCAAGCAGACATCACAGCAGCCACAGTTCCTGTTCCAACCAGCCCTGCTAGCCATTCAGGTTTGTTTCATTTAATATAAAACACAGCAATTATGGATACAAGAGTTGATTTAACCCCAGAATAAAACAAGATATTTTTCATTCGAAATTATTACATATTAAAAATACTTATAAGCATAAAATTAACAGATTTTTAGAGATGATTTTCTTTGTATTTTATTTATAATCAAAACTTTATATATTTTCTCATGTTCAATATCATTCCTTATTACCATAAAAAAGTTCAAAAAATTGTTGATTAGTTTTAATGCCGCGTTTCTCTGCAGCGAATTGAAATAGTAAAACGATGTAAGTTAATGCAGCACTCAGAATTGTCATATTTAAGTTGTTATCCATTTCGAAAAGTCCAAAAATATTTATGTTGAATCTCCATAAAGCGAAACGTAAATTGATTTTGTCTATCTACAATTTATTTATATGAATATATAATTTAACTGATGCATTATCTAAAAAAATTAATTCTTCTTGTCACTTACATTCATTTGGTCAGTACGATGAGCAATAAAATCACCTTGCATTTTAGCGCAGTACAAAGCATCTCTGGTGATCAATTCTGTCATCAAAATTAAAAAAGTCATTTCAATCATTTCTACCACAGCAAAACCGATTCCTCGAAATGTGATGGTATGCAAATAGGTAAAGAAAAACGATAATATTGCCACGGAAATAGAACCGATAGGTAAGGTAAGTAATAGTATTTTGAAAATGTTTATAAATTTAAGCACTGTTTGACAAACACTTTCGTGAATTATTGAAATTTCAACAATTTTTTTATCATATGCTTGAAGATAAAATTGATTTTGGAGTTCATCATTAAAAAAATCACTTGTTTTTAGTCCTTCTAAACATCTAGAAAGTTGCTCAAATCCAGCCATTCCGATTATGAGTCCAAAAAAAACTAGGGTTATTGCAAAAGATGCAGTAAATTTTATGTATAATGCAACTATAAACTTCATCCCATAACTTGTTTCTGAGCGAAAATACCATAACACTTTAAGAAAAATGGAACTCAGCCTTAACATTATAAAAAAAAGATGTTTATTTTGTATTACATTAAAATTTTTCGAACATTTCCGAATATTTTCGAAAATATTAAAACTTTCATTCAACATGACGATAATTTCTTTCCGTTTCAGCAATTGTGTTCCGAACAAAATAGGAACAAGAGTTAATGAGACAATTTTTGTCGAACACAATAGAAATCTTAAAAATGTTTCATCGACCGACATTTTAATATACGCCTCGATGTAATCGGTAATTAGAATAACAATATTAACTGTAGAAATAATAGCCCAAATGGTGCCATATATCGAAGCAAACAATGAACTTGAAGCCATCTTACGCTGTCTATCGATGTTAAATTGTAAAAGTCCAAGGACTCGACAGCAACAATAAATAACCCACAGGATTGAGAAGAATATCCAATTGACACTACGAGTCGACATATTGAGCGATACTAACCAAAACTGACAATTGCATGGTTGTTGCATTAGTAGTTATAGTGGAACAAAAAATCAATAAAATAATCAAGTCGAAAAGTAATGTCGTATCCATAGCCATGGCCTTATTTCATATTGGAATTATATTAGAATAATGAAAAAAAAAATCAATAGAAACATGGGATAAAATCTATGATAATTATTGTTCTATAGAATCAATGTTATCTAGGACTTCCACTAGACTAAATAGGAATTAGAAAATAATAAAACTCGCACTATATTTGATTGAATATTCATTTCCCAGAAGGGGGATGAAAGATCCCAAACACGAAAGTCACGGCAAATATTGTACTAACCTATTAAGCGAACTTTGCCAGCATAGAAGTATTATAATTATTGATGCAGTTTGAGTATATATAATGATGCATAGTGGAACATTCATTTATTTTAGTATTATTGATAAAAAAAACTTCTAGGACAAATCGTTTTAACAATACATGTAAACTTCCTATTTTTATATATGGCAAAATGAAGAAGGGTTTGCCCGATTTAGCTTATTTTATAAATAATATTTACTATATTTATAAAACCACTCTGTAAAAAATTTCAGCTCTCTACGTTGTCGTGTTCTCAGGCAGTGTCCAAATATATAGTGAAAAAAGAAATTTTTGTATGGGAACCCTACGAACGATTCACCCGCTCTGTCCCATTTATATTGTGAGGACGGACAGACGGACGGACGGATGTGAAAAAATTAAAATAACTTTTAATATTATGCGTGGGTATCCAATGCATTTTGCATAACCGTCATTAATTCTAGGCGTTACAAACGGAATAACAAACTCAGTATATCCTATGATTTCATCTAGGGTATAAAAATACACGAAATCCAATAGATCTTACATCTAACATGTTCCAGGAGTACAGCATCTCTCAACTAACTATTTAACTGGCAAGTTTTCAGAAAATTTCTCACTGTTAATTCCCTTAAGGATATCCTTGAAGCAGCTAATGAGTTAGACTCAGCCACTTTGCAGTTAGAATACAATATTCCTATAACACAAAAAACTTGCATTCGGCAGGTGACATAGAGTGGAATGGAAAACTAAACAAGGAAAAACCATGGTTAGGGTACTATTCAAATGGATCAAATTCTCTGGCAGCTGGGGAGAATACAGCAGTTCTCGAACAGAATACAACAAGGAATTAAAAAGAGCTAGAAAAGTGCACTGGAGGACCTATCCACATCTACCAGTTTCCAATATGTGTTCCTTGTACGGCCTGCTATCCTGCTAAAAACCCACTCATCGAAACCTTCCTGTCCTCTTAATGAAGCGCATCAGGTCTAGAGAAGATAAGTTTTTCAGCGCATCCACAGATAAGAGGGCAGACCCAAGCGTATCCAGCCGGCTCCGGGAAATCCGGACAAACACACAGTTAAACATACTCAAATGATATAGGTTTACTAAAAATTTAGGTTTACTAAAAAAAAAAAAAAAAAACAGCGGAACTCATATGAAGAATTGTGATAAAACACTCAGGCCCTTGATAGAAATTCATTTCCCGGATTTCTCTTCTATTTCTATCAAGGAATATAATCCACGGGCCTAATTGCTATGATATTTAACCCAGCAAACATTTTCTCGGAAGCGAAAAATTCTCGAAATGGTAAAATATAGGTTGGGAGGGAGCGGGGAAAGGAGCTGGTAGAAATTTTCGATAATTTTATGTTTAGACGAACCGTTCTCTACCAGCGCTATTTCGAAAATATTTCGTATCGGAGAATTTTTTCGATTTAATTTCTACGAAATAAGTTTTTCTATTATTCTTCACTTAAATGAAAAATATTCGTAGTTTTTCCCGTTAGCGATTTGTTTAGCTAGTGCGAAGACTACACGCGTGCTCCATTGTTATACCCTAGATGAAATCATAGGGGTATACTAAGTGTGTCATTCCGTTTGTAACACCTCGAAATAATGATGGTAGAGCAAAATGGATTGGACAAACACGCATAATATTAAAAGTTATTTCGATTTTTGCATGCCCGTCCGTCCGTCTGTCCGTCCGTCCGTCCGTCCGTCCGTCTGTGCGCACGATAACTCGAGAACGCGTATACTTATAGAGCTGAAATTTTGTACACGGACTTTAAAAAAAAAGTAAAATTCAGTTCGAAAATGAGACAAATCGGGCAACTCCTTCGTGGGGTTGCCATATAAAAATTTCGTTTTCCGCTATATATATGGACACTGCCTGAGAACGCATCGACGTAGAGAGTTGAAATTTCGTACATGATGTTTCTACTACATTAGCAAATAACATATCAACAATGGACTAAATCGGGCAACTCCTTCTTGGTGTTGCCATATAAGAATTTCGGTTTTTTACGTATACTTTGAAAACGATCAGTCCAAGAAATTTGTTTTGTACTAAGAACTTCTGCAGAATACAAAATCCTATAAAATTGGTTATAATCATTTTTTCTGTGCGACAAGCCGTTCTAGAAATATATGCGAAAAACAACTTCAAAATCAATACTTGAATAGATCGGTGACCATACGAAATTTAATACGGGCATACATCTAGGATATCATAAGAATTGGTCTTAGACCAATTCTAGCTTTTTTACTTGTTCAATTTCAGTTTATCAGTCGAGAAATAAACTTGAGTGAGTTTTGTGAATTTTAAAATAAAATATTACGGAAATAGGTGAGCATATGAATTGTTTTCTTATTTGCACATCCTGTATTTATATGTTCCATTAATTATCTGCGTAAGCGTATATGTCCAATATCATAGCTAATTTAATTGAAAAATTTATATAGGCAATAAACCTTTTTAGTAGATAATTTCTTTTATAAGAAAATCAATTATTTAGTTATCAAAATGAATTAGTATTATGGTTTGCAATATTATTTCAGATGCATTTCAAAAAAAATTTTCCAATAGTCCTGAGGAAGTATTTGATAGTGCTGCGATGTGTCATTTTCATTATTCGAATTATCGATTAAAAAAGAGGGAGAAATATCAAGAAAACTAGAAGAGCTGCACATTTCGATACTAAAAATGTAATGTGAAACTGGAAATTCTGAATTTTTGTTACCATAAATATTATTAACTAATATTATTTCTAAAACCTTACGAATAGGTATATTATTAAGTACAAACAATGAACTCTGAACAGACGACGAAATTTCACCTACTAAAATAACTTTTTTTAATTTCGATGTTAGTTGAAGAAGATTTTTCGTTTTGTTTGGCTTTTTGTTTTATATTTTTTACATTTTGTTTTTTGTATGTATGCAGGTTGTGATAAAAGTGTGAATTTATGTCAACTTTAAATAAAATATTAAATAAGGATTTTTCATTGTACAGGGTGCTTCATGGAAACTGACCTGTGAATACGTTACAAATGTACAAAATTAAGATCAGTCCTATTTTCCAATTCGCGTACGACTCGCTTTCTAGAAGAAAAATCGAGTACCTTATTTCCTTATTTTTCGTTATCGGATCGAAACCAATCCGTATTCGTCTTCGATATCGAAATATACCTTCACTTAACTAAATCGATTTCACATCGATCACAAATCGCAATATTTGCTGGTAATAGCAGCAAAAGCCAATAAGTTAATATGGACCATTGGTATATTAAAATTTTTTAAATCTGTTGGAGGTGATGGTACCTTCCAGCTTTCCTACAGCAAAACATTGGAGAAATGCACCCTCGACTACTAATAACAATCGTTCGAGCGAGTTTTTTTACTTACATTCTAGAATACTGGAGAGACCAGGGGCTGGATTCCGCAACTGTGAAGAATTTGCAAGTGTACACGATTTGAAACTCACGTGAGCGCAAGTGTATACTTTTGAATTTCAAGCGATTCCGTAAGGATCTGTGTACACTTAAGTGCTGAATGAAAATTTTCGGTGCTGAATGTTGTTTGAGTGAGAAAATAGTCTGTTTGAAGAAGTTAAATTTAGTTATAAGAAATGAGTTACATGAATTCACTAGTATTAAGGCGACTACGTCTTAGAGAATGGTAAAATAAATAACATAACAAATAATTTTGAAAATACCGTTTGACAAAAACTCACAGGTACCTATTCAAAATTCACGACCAAAATGGCCATGAGAAAATATTAATTAAAGTGTACAAAATTTTGACAGAAAAACACATTTCCACTTTTGCGGAATCGGAACAAAGTGGTGTACACAAAATTTTGTGTACACACGAAAACTCATAGTTGCGGAATCCAGCCCCAGAATGGATTTATCTCCAAAGTGTGAATAATTTCTACATCCCTGTTCAAATAATTCCGATCTGTTAGCTTATTATGTTTCCAGTTAAGTCCATGAAAAAAATAATAGATTACCCATTTGCTTTAAGTCATTTGCTTATCAAATTGGCTAGTAAACCGTGACTATCATTCACACCTTGATCAAAAATCTCAGAAGAGCTCTAAAAGCAAAAGGAAGGAGAACACTTGTGATGGTGTCTAAATAAAAAAAGAAATCGCAGTATGGAAAGTAAACGCTATAAATAATATTAGGGAAGGCAAGTACAAAATCCAAAACAAGCTCAGGAGCTTGCTTTAAACCTTATTGAGCTTCTTTCCATAAAACGTGATATAAAAAAAAATATGTATATATATATACATTTTTATATATAATTAAAAACCCCAGCATATTAAGCATGCAGTGAATATTTTTAACTACAATTTTGGTTATATTTATACTGGTTATAAATTTCCACTTCTCTAATACCGAAACGGAAAGTTTCAGTCTGTTTTTCAGTTTTTTCGATAAATGATTCATTAAAGTTTTCTATTGCCCAGCTCAAAAGATTTGTCAATTTCGCGAATCGCGTTAATTCTTGTTCAGAAATAACCGTTTCTTTACAAATGGAAACATCTCTTGACTGTGAGATGAAGAATTCTTCATAAATCCAACATCATCTAGACTCGAGTATATTTTTGTGGAGGCTTCCATTGGGTCAAATAAAATATTTCCGCGTTTAACAAACATAGATGAATTTTATAATAATCTTGTACAAGTTAACATCGTCTTCTTCGAACATAATATGCAGGGACTTAATTATGTTTCCATTAAGAAATGATAACAGTTCCAGGAATCTCTTAGCATGCTTAAGAACTTTAGGTATGAACGTAATTAATACATTACCAACAAGATATCATGCAGGTGGGAGCTCCTTGTTGGATATTTTTAAACCTAATAGCTTAGCCACTGTGGCTAATCATAGTCAATTTCACGTGCCGGGAATCAGTGTAGCATCCTTTAATGACCGACATTATTTCCAGCACGTTTTAGTTACATCATCTATTACGACTTTAAGCCAATTACCTTACAGGCATTGCACCTTTAATCTAGTGAAATTGCTGGGACTACTTAAACTTTGCAAGTGAAGTAAACGATCAGATTGCTTACCTCAATAACAGCTTATGTTGCCTTTTTGAAACGTTTGTGCTTCTTGGAACTTGAGGTATAAAAAATTCTAACTCACTTTGGTTTATTAGGGAAATTAAACTGCTTGTAGTTGAACGCGATTATGCGTGTAAGTGCTGGAGAAGATTCGGATATGCGCTGCTGAAGAAAAGTTATACTTCCTTGAGAAATAAATTCATTGCTATAATTAGAAGAAAAAACTTAGCTATTGCCGGAAATCGTCGACCTATCGCTCCCTCTCGCGAGCTGTATAAAAATATTAAAGCAATGAATATAAGCCAAATTGACAGGCTCGATATTCACCTAAACCTGGATGTGCTAAACGACTATTTCTGTAGTGCCGCAGGCAATTTATATAATAATTTCGTTCATACATTATACCCAATTGGTTATTATGGGCTCTAAAATTAATGTAATCTAATGCTATGTGTCTGGACAATATTAATCTTAGTTTTCTCAAATTAATGCTTCCCATATAGTGATTCCCTTTACTCACATTTTTAGCATAGCTAATATAAGAGGTGTTTCTTAATGCTGTGGAATTAGCGGAGATCATACCTGTAAAAAACATACTATTATTACTTGTACGTTTTATGAAAGTCCTTGCAAAGCTTCTTTTTGACCACCTTACAAGTTATATTGAAATGTATGGACTGTTAAGCTCTGCTTGTTCTGGATTTCATGCCAAACATAGTACAGACTCAGCCCTATACTCAATTTAGTTGAAGACATAGGAATAATACAGGGAAAATCCGGCTAACAATTCTGTGCCTGCTCGATTTCAGTAAAGCTTTTGATTCGATAAATCTTAATATAGTTATTGTGCAATCAACTTAAAACTGAAGAGAAGCTTTCAAGCTCTTCGATAAAGTTTAAGCACTCAAATTTATAGGGCAGGCAACAGGCTACTGTAAACAGAATGAAATTGTTCCCAGCATCGAACTTTACACGTAGGGGTTCCGCAGAGATCCATTTTGGATCATCAACTATTTTACCTGTATAATGTAACCTTGATGTTACGCACAAACTTAGCTTACTTGAATGTAATCAAAGCTAATATGGACTTAGAACTTATTTTTAGCTGGGCAAATGTCAACAATCTTACTCTAAATCCTGCTAAGTCGCAATCTATTGTTATTTTGAAAGATCACATAGATATGTCTCATCTGCCTTAATGATTTGCATATTTGCAATTCAGCATCTTGGGGTATATTTTGACACAACTCTTAATTGGAGGAAGCACTCCAATGTCCACGGTGGAAAAATTTGTGGTGGTTTAAAGAGATTTTGGCAACATGCATCTTTTTTTTGTTTTATATGTTATTAAGTCAAGCACAACACGGCAGGAAAGAGATAGAGAAAAGATTAAGGGACATAAGGAAAGTGGCGGAGGTGCTGATGTATGTCACTCCTTAATTTTCGCAGATTTTATGCCCGAGGAAAAACAGAAGATGGTATACTGTTCCATATTCGCACAGTTTGAGAGAACATCATGGAATTTTACTGTAAGGCCGAAAATATTTTGAAGGGTTAAAGGATATGCACGGCTTGTAGGAATCAATCTACATAAAATCAGACTAAATATTTCATCAGAACATTGACCATGCATGTCTCAATATTTGAACGAAAAGCATTCAACATTGCGGCTCGGCTGGATTGAGTCGATATAACGGGTTATTGCCACATCGCCAAGTTCATTGCAGGGTCTCTTTTGGACAATGTCCAATGAAGCTAAGGCTGTTCGGCCAGCGCCGGCCTTGATATGGGAATTGTATTCCATTCTAGGTCTGATGTTGGACTGGAAGAGGAACGCTAGATTCGACGGACTGAAATATTTCTTACACCTTTTCAGAAATCCAATACATTTCGATGTTTCTTTGGCAACAGAGTAGATCTGATCTGTCCAGCTTAACTTGTTGGAAATATTAAGGCCAAGAATGCATAAAAATTGTGTATTATAAATCAGTGCTCCATCAAATGAAACGAGTGTGGAGAAATTATGATCTTGTTTTAGTGAGACAGCTGTGGGTCTTAGATGCATTGAATTCGACGCGATTCACTTTGCCTTAAGCGAGGATATTGTCAAGATCTATTAATATAATCTCATTTGACATATACGGCCGCGTCGTTGTGACCATATTTCCTAATACTCCAGAAGTATACTGGGGTGCTCGCTTAATAATTATGTTCTATTTAAAATTACCTATATGATGTTTACGATAGTAAATTCTTTGTGCCCTATTTATTTCCGTGATAATGTTATCTTTCTCACGTCAGCTCGTATCAGATTTCCACTTGTACCGCTGCATAAATTCCATTTCAACACCCGTATGTTTTTCATCTACGGTGCTAGTGTGTAGAAAATACTCTCAATTGAAATCAGAACAACACATTGTGCTAGATTCAAAAGAATATGATTTTCTAGCATGTGGGCCTATCCCATTACTGTTAATTATTGAATGTTATTGCTTAATTTTTCTAAATTCACTTACAATTTGCTTTTAGTTCTTCTAATATTCATCTACCTTTAATTTTTAATTTAAAAGTATAACATAGATTAACGTAGAATCAAATTTTTGTGTGACTCATGATCTACTATAAGTATTGAATTTACACTTGGAGTATGCGCAAATTAATGAGTCGTTCTCATTTGTGCTCTATTAATAAAGAACTATTTCATATTGCTTATTTAATAATAATAAAAAAAACACTTAAATGCAAAATCGGAAGTCACTGCTGCTCATATTGGTAAGGTACACAAGTCCATACTTACATACAAATTATAGTATCAGTCGCACAATTCAATTGATGTCATTGCGTTTGTTGTGGTGACTCCAAGATAAAAACTGAAAACAAGGCACGCGGCTTAAAAAGGGGAAGTAAATTAGGACTCTGCGAGTTACTTGAACAAGTTGAGACTATTTTCCCTTCCCTATACCTCTCGTAGGTCCAAATGCTTACTTGCGACACGTTGGAAATCTTGTTTCATTCTTTTCTACTTTTTAGAGCGAGTTCCATTTTTTTCTTCAATTTTAAGTGGCTGGTGTTAATTGTCAGATGAACTAGATTGTGTTCCACCTGGTGAAGACGTATGTCAAGAGTTCCACATGAGCTCGGTAAGATGATTCGACTCCTAAAACCTAGTTAATCAGTTATAGAGGTATATTACAAGAATCTATCCAGGAATTGGAGGACTCCTTAAGTACCAAATCATGACAAAATTCAGATTGAGCGTAGATACTATTATAAAACTTTCCAACGAAGCTTCTGACAGTGGACTAACTGGAGAACGGCCCCCATAATAAAAGTGTCTCTAAATCAGTCTGCGTTATGCTAAAACCCGCCCCAGTGCTTAAGAAGAGGTAACAAATATTGCAAACCAATAGTTGTATACTGCTGCTCGCATCTAAATAAAAATTCTTGTCTATTCCAAAATACACGGCTCCAGAAATTTTGGCAGCACATGCGAAAATACCAATCATGGGAGGCAAACACTAACTGAACATTCATTCTAAGTCAAAAACTTTTAAGTTCGAAAAACGTTGTACCATTAAACAAAAGTGGACATAACATGCTGCAAAGTCTAAGGATAAGAAGAAAAGACTTTCATGTAATGCGAATCGGACTAAGTGCTAAATTTGGGCAAATAAAGAATTGCTATTTTCAACCGAATCACTCGTTTATATACTTATATACGGATTTCGGAAAGAAGGCATGACAGACTTGGGAAGCAATGGGCTGTGGAATCCTATCCCATCCATGCCATAAAAACTTGTATCACAATAAATCTACGTAGTAGTTTTCGAAACGCTAAATATATTATAAGATTCTACAGCAAATCCATGATAGAGACACTAAAATCAAATTTATTCATTTCGAAGTTTATTTAAGACTACAACAATGCCATGGTTCTACTATCAAATGTTAGCAATGTAACTTTTAAGTACCACCATCTAACAAAAACGATCATGAAGTGAATGGGAGCGCTGACTACTTGGTAGGAAATATATCAAAATTTCAATTTACTAGGTCCAAAGTCTTCTGCAAGCCCTCTCTCACTTATCAGAAGTGGTATTGGCTAAAATTGAAAACGTTCACCCACTTACACTGGAAGATCCTTCCCAGACCAATACACAACTAGAAAAGTATATCTTCTTATATAATGACCCTATAAAAGTCACTGACTGTCGAAAACCAGAACAGGCTAATGAGCAGTCTAATTACTGGCTTCTGAAAATGACCAAGATTGCAGGCGATAAGTACAGATTCTTCAACGAAGAGGTACAGGGTATATTGACCACGTGCTCTGGCGTTTAAAATCGGATTACTTCAATCAAAAATGGACAACGCGGACTGGACTTACTAGACAAGAAGGGTACAGTATAAATGATCTATTGGGTCGCACTACCATGTCTCCATCTGTAGATTGAAAACAATAACCTAATTCAGCAATTTCAGACTATTGGTTTAGAATATACAAATGTGGTGTGCCAAGTTTCCGGCTAGCAATTTAGCGACTCAGCAATTTCCACTAATTTCTGCACTGTTAACCATTATTTTTCCCCTTTAGAAGAATCTCATTTAAATAGAAGCAAAACATAAAACTTTCCACTTCACAGAGCTCAGATAAAATGTATGAGTTTTTTCTTTATTGTTTATACTACTCATTGCCCCCTTGGCAGCAATTTGTTTGTTTTTGATTGGAATACTTCTCCTAACCTTTTTCATATACAGTCAGATTTACAGCGATTTGACGTACCCTTTGACAAAATATATCTGCGATAAAGGATAAGATAAAAAAGTCAAAGACTTCAACTGAAATTGGATGTACAAAACCTGGTTACATTTAAAAGAACATGGAAGGTTTGGTAATGGAAACTCACTGCCTTCAATCTCTTCCAACGTGTACCCAACCCACCCTACTTTCTGTGGAACATTCTAACTTTTGCGATATTTTTCCTATCATGTCGATTGTGCTGTGCTGTTTTTCTTTTTTCTATTTTATTCGAGCTGTGAGTTTGAGAGAGAATTTGCTTATAAAGAACACCATCGTCAGGTGGAAATAAATTTTCAAGTTGATCTAAACTATAGTCATTACCTCTGTGAAATCGTAGAATAAAGCCATTTGTAAAAATTTTGTTTGCTTGTATTCTAAAGGAGTCCTTAGGTACCTGTTTACTTTTTGGTGGAAAAAAAGCAAAGTGACTTCAATTCTTAAATTGGATAATTAGATCTGTTTCCAAGAATGATTTCATGTGTGATTTTTTTTTATCTAATTTAGATAGTTCAAGGCTTGGAATAAAGTTATAATTGGGCTAAATCTTTTTGAGAGAATTTGCTTGTCATGTTGCGTCGGACTTCACTATTCCATATAACTAATTACAGACGGCCTTTGCCCAATCACATTTTGAATTAAATGTAACAGGATTAGAGGAATTTTTATAATACGTTAAGATCAGAGTCGTAAACTAACCCACGGTCTCCAGTACTGCAATAAAATTATAATTATAATTTTTTGAGTGAATTCCGGCAAAGAAACTGTGTGAAACCTTGGGAAAGGAGTAGATATCGCAAAGTACGGATAGTGCCTATATTTTTGACACAAGTTCAAGTTTTTCTGTACTACTTTGAGAATGAAGAATCGTTTCAAATTCATATGAGGGTACCGATATTTTCAACTAGTTTTTAAACGCACGTTTGTCCTTCATTACAGTTTTTTTTTTTTTTTGTTAATTAGTACAAAACAAAAACAACTAGAACTCCGAGTTCGAAATCCGTTGTCTAAAATGGGTCTACTAAACAAAATTAATTTTATTTATTTTTGAAGTGGTTTTTCGCGTTTATTTCTAAAACGGTTCATCGGACATTAAAAATGATTATAATCAATTTCATAGAATTTCATATTTTGAAGAACTATTCAATACAATAAAAATGGCTAGTGCTGACCATTTCTACAGCATTCGTAAAAAACTTCAATTTTAATATGGCAATACAAATAATGGGTTGCCCTACTTAGTCTATTCTTGACGCTTTATTTATTACTATGAAAACACAGTGTACAAAATTTCAGTTGTCTTCGTCGACGTATTCTCAGGCAGTGTTCAATTATATAATGAAAAACGAGTATTTTTTATGGCAACCCTACGAAGGAGTTGCCCGATTAGAACTAAAATATTGTTAAATAATTATAATTAACTTGTGCTGTGCTTAATTAATGAACGTAGATTACTGTTACGAATCTTGTGTACAATTTTTGTAAATAAATGAAATTGAAATTGAAATGTCCAGTTTTAGATGCTAAACAGAGAGTAGTTTTGTCTGTGTTAAAAATTCTTGTGGGATCTCGCAATATGTCCTCGCAACTCTCTTTAACTGTCTTAAACTATTTTCTAGCTCACTCTGTTGATATTCCTTCCGGCGTTCGAGTAGTTATTTCGGATTTCATTTAGGGAAATCCGAGTTACTAGTTTTATAGATACTTGCAAACAACTTAGACCAATTTCCGCAAATAATACCACAGAAGCCGAAGAAAATGTAAAATGAGTGCACAATGTGACCTGTTTTGCCTATTTGCTTTGAATTTTCGCTTGCCTTACCAAAATTTAAAAAGTTACAGGGGCGCTCCTTTCAATGTGAACGATAATAGCCCTGGAGAAAATGTGCAACCTTCACTGTCTTTAGACATTGTAAATTTATTGATAGCTACAAGCACGCGCTAGAACGTTTCACGAGATGGGAACTACTTCTCCCTGAGCTTCACGTTGCATCACAACAGCCTACGCAAAAAAAAGTCACGGCATGTTATGTGCCGATGCTTGCGATTTAAGAAATTATGTATCATTACAGTAAATACATACAAGAAATAGGTATAAAAAATCCTATAAAAACTAAAAGCTATACATATTTACACGATATATACATATATACTTAGGTTGATCACTCAGAACTACATCCAACATCCATCCATAATTAAAAATGCATTTCCATGGTTCCCATGGAACCCACGAGACACTCACGTAGTTAGAAGCAGCACAACGATTCAAATACTTCGAAGTAAAGTCATCCTTATGCATAAGAAGCTTCGAAAGTTTTTGTTGAATTCACATTTTTGTAAAGCTTTTACTTTTTTACTAACTAAAAAATCTTTAAAGGAACTTTTTGCATTTATCAAATCGGAAATGAATGCCTTTACTTAATCCATAAAAACAGAGCTGTGGGGATTTTTAACTTTTCTTTATATTTTTTGGTTTTGCTTTTGGTTGTTTTCAATAGAGGAAAATATTGTAAAAGTTCTGGTAAATTGTGGTTTAAGAGTTTTGCAAAGAGGCTTAAATATTTTTTAACTTTTTTCTATTGTTTAAGAAATTATTTTCTCTTCACGTCTGTCTAGACATCTTTCTATGAACCCTACTCTATAACGCGTTGCATAATTATTTTAAAGGATTATTTATAGATGCGCTACTACAACTCATCCCTAATAAAACTAGCTCTACTAATGCCTAAAATGTACTTTGTTAGACACACTGTAAATGAGACACACTTTGTTTGAGCTCTCAGACTTTAATGATCTATTCCCTGCGTTTGAATTCTTTACAGTCTTGCTATACATTACTACATACATATATAATTATGTACATTTCATATCATTTCATATAAGTGTAATTCAATACTAATACATTTTTCATATAAGTGTAATTTAATACTAATACATAACATTTCCCCCTTTCTTTAATTCAATTCAATACTAATACATAACATTTCCCCCTTTCTTTAAGAATTTTAATCTCTCTGGAGCCTTCCGAATTCTCGAAGAACGTCTTAAAGGCTCAGGCGGAAGCCCGTCCTGAGTTCGCTGTGGTGACTTCTGCGATGATTGACTTACTAGCCCCTTAGCAGAGTTTGGTAACTGCGGAGAGCTCGATGACTGCTCGTTAATAGAGTTATAAGCTAATGCTTCCGCTTCAGAAGCAATCGAATTATAAGACTTTACAGGGCGCAGCTGATGTTGATGTACATGCCGGACCTTGTTGTCATGTTGAATGAGAAGCCGAGTTCCGCTTAACAGTTCCACTATTTTAGCCTTTTCCCATTGGCTATTATGATAATACCAAACTGAATCACCTGGTGTATATAATTTGGGAGGCCGATATGACTCGATTTTAATATTTGTGGGAGATATTGTGTAGCCCAGTGGTGGTTTCAATTGATGTAATATTGTCCGTGGTTGGATTTTTAGTATCAGTTCTGCTGGACATTTCCCCGTTGAAGGACAAGGAGAATTTCTATAAGAAAATAAAAAATTATAAATGCGTTTTTTAATTTCAGTTTTACTATAATTTTCTTTTGTCGAAAAGGCTTTTTTGAAATTTTGCTTCACAGTTTGTACTGTTCTCTCAGCACAACCATTGGCCTGAGGAAAATACGGTGGGCTTTTAAGTACTACTACTCCATTTGATTTTAGAAAATTTATGAATTTGGAAGATTTGAACGGTGGTCCATTGTCAGAGACCAATTGTTCTGGGAGTCCAAACGACGCGAAAATTTGTCCCAATACTTCAATTACAGACTCTGCATTTGTGTTATTCATTAGAGCTATGTCTATCCATTTAGAAGTAGAGTCAACCACTAGCAGGAACTGATGACCTAGAAAGTAGAAGAAGTCGATATGGATACGTTTCCATGGCTTTTCGCACGTAGGCCATCCTCTGAATGGTGGTATCTCGTTGTTTTTTCTATGGCGTTGACACAAATGACACTCCTCCACTGTAGCCTGTATATCGTCGTCAATCCTTGGCCACCAGCAAATTGATCGCGCTAGCAGCTTCATCTTTACTATACCCGGATGCTCTTCATGAAGTAGTTGTAGTATTTTTCGTCTCAAGGCTGCGGGGACCACGACTCTTACACCCCATAAAATACAATCTTGTTCTAACGATAATGAATTCCTGAGATGAAAATATGGTTTAATATTCGGATCGTCGACATGATTGCTCCATCCATATTTAATTAAATCTAGCACCTTACATAGAACAGGATCCGCTTTTGTGAAGCGTGTAACGTCCTTAAAGGAAAGCGGTAATTCGTCAGGCGCACACATAGTTGTACCTTTTCTATATTTTATTATGTAGTTATAAGCAGATAAAATTATACTCCATCTTTGCAAGCGACTAGCTGTTGTAGTAGTGACAGACTTTTCTGGATGAAAAATTGTTTTTAATGGCTGGTGGTCGGTATATAACACAAAACTCCTTCCTGCCAAAAATTTATGGAATTTACGCACACCAAAAATTATAGCTAGTGCCTCTCTCTCTAACTGAGAGTAATTTCGCTCTGCATTTGACAACGTAGCAGACGCGAAAGCAACAGGAACTTCATTTCCATTACAAAATGTACTAAGCACTGCTCCTATACCATCCTGACTAGCATCAGTAGCCAAGAAAATTGGTTTAGACAAGTCATAATGAGCAAGCAATATATTCTTCGATATAGCTTCTTTACTTATTTCAAAGGTCAGTTGACACTCTTCGGTCCACCTAAAGGTAATGTTTTTTTTTGTTAAGTTGTACAATGGGGCAAGCTTGCTAGCCTGCATGGGAACAAATTTCCTGTAATACGTTATTAGTCCCAGGTATGATTTAACCTGCGTCACTGTAGTTGGAACGGGTGCATTTCGTATCGCTTCTACTTTGCTGGGACTGGGTTCAATACCCCTACTACTAACTATATGTCCCAAGTATTCGACCTTGCTCTTAAAAAATTGACATTTGTTTAAGTTCACACGTACTCTATATTCCGACAAACGACACAATACTTCTTTTAGGTTGTGAGCACATTCCTCAAATGTTGCACCTTTAACGATGACAACATCTATGTAGCATCTCGCGTCCAGTCCCCGCAGAATGTTGTCCATGACGCTTTGAAAAATACATGGCGCTGTCTTTAACCCAAAAGGTAATCTAACGAATCTAAACAAACCTACGTGAGTATTCACCGTAAATAGTTCAAGACATTCTTCAGAAATTTTCAGTTGCTGAAATGCTCCAACAAGATCTAGGACACAGAAGTATTTACCACCACTTAAAGAAATTAGGATATCATCTGCGGTTGGCAACGGATAGTTTTGCATATCTATTACTCGATTTAAACTAACTTTAAAATCGACACATAGTCTGATGGTTCCATTTCTTTTCGCAACTAGGACTAAAGGACTCGCCCATCTGCTTGTAAGCGTTCTTATAATGACGCCTGATTTTTCCAATCTTTTTAACTCGTCTTCTACTTTGGCTGCTAATGCATATGGAACACTGTAAGATTTACAAAATATTGGCGTGACATTTTCTTTTAAATTCACTGTAGCTTTAAAATTTTTGATTGATGACCCATCGTTTGAAAACACATCACTAAAATTCTTTTTAATTAAGTCAACTTGTTTTTCAATTTTCTGTTCCATATCTACTACCGTTTTAATAAATCTTGAGTTTGTTTTACCAAAAACTAATCTCCAGTCGGAAAAAAATACATCCAGCCAAGTTCGTCCCATCAATGGCTTAAAATTGAGATCACCTTTTATAATATAAAGCTTTAAAGTACGAATTATTCCATTACATTCAACAGAAACATTTATTTGTCCTAACACTTCAATCTGTTCGCCAGTTATTGATTTAAGGTCACTAGTAGGTTCAATATTAAAGCTTTTTACATAAAAATATTTTTTTAAAGTACTCACTGACATAATGGATTCACAAGCACCTGTGTCTATTTCCATTTTTACTATCCTGTTATTTATTTTAACTTCTATTAAATGAGGCCTCGGTCTAGACTTGTTGAGCGAATTTCTATCATTGTCGTTTGCCTTTCCAATTTGAAATTTAGCGCAATTAATCATATTCTTAGTTACAGATGCATTTTCACATACATAACGGGTTACTTCATTATTATAAGACACCATACATACATTGCTTAAAAAATCAGTATCCTCTTCAGCTGAAATTTCTTGCTCATCTGACTCATTGATCACTTTTATTGCTTTCTGCTCCGACTGTTTTGATTGTCTACACATACTAGCGATATGTCCTCTCCTTTTGCAATGATAGCATCTCCACGATATAGCTGGGCAGTCATGGGATTTATGATTTTTTCCGCAACGGTAGCAGCGTTCATTCTGATTATTATTATTTCTGGAACTAAATTTTTTCTTTAGGTTTGAATTTTTCGAGTATTTATACTTAGCTTGTGAATGTTGCAGGGCTGCTACACTGTTATCTGCTGTGAGATCGTGGATAAGTTTCGACTCGTTAGAAGCAAGTTCGTAGCTGATTGCTTTACTACAAGCTACTTCGAATGCAATATCACCTTCTGACAATAATTTCTTTTGTATTGTGTCATTGTAGAGACCACAAATTAATTTGTCACGAAGAGCGTCCATAAGAAATGCTCCGAATTCACATGCTCGTGCCAACTGTTTTAATTGTACCGTATATTCAGCAATTGTTTCTGTAGGTTTTTGATCGCGTTTATAGAATTTAAAGCGTTCAAGAATTTTTAACTTTTTCGGACTGTAATATGATTTGAGTAATTCTACACATTCAACATAAGTCTTTTGAATTGGATCACTTGGTGTACACAAATTTTTTAATACCCCGTATGTTTCACCGCCTATCAAGGTTATTAAAAATGACAATTTTTTATTCGCTTCTACATCATTTATTTTAAATAACTGTTCTAAACGTTCCACGTACGATTCAAAATCGTTTTTAGAGTCATCAAAAGTTTCAATTGACCCGATAAAATTCATTTTAAAACGGATTATAATAACCACGCTAATCCTCGTCGCCACTAAAATGTACTTTGTTAGACACACTGTAAATGAGACACACTTTGTTTGAGCTCTCAGACTTTAATGATCTATTCCCTGCGTTTGAATTCTTTACAGTCTTGCTATACATTACTACATACATATATAATTATGTACATTTCATATCATTTCATATAAGTGTAATTCAATACTAATACATTTTTCATATAAGTGTAATTTAATACTAATACGTAACATTTCCCCCTTTCTTTAATTCAATTCAATACTAATACATAACAATGCCTAGTGCCTTATGTGAGACAGATCGGAAGATCCTATTCTACCCAAATGAAAGAATATCGGATGAGATCTATGTCTATTTTTTTAGACTCATGATAGAGGAAAACCACAGTCACAAAAAGAAACTTTTGGAAATACTTCAGTTAGTAAAGAAAGGTCAGAAAATGGGTGCACTCGATATACTAGAAATTGATAGATTATTCAAGAATGACGGTGTAAATACCCTGAATGATCACCCTATTACGAATTTTGCTCTATTTCAACCATGATCAGTCAACTCAGTCCGTCTGATGATGCCTACGGGAGCAAAGTGAAAATAGCGGCCACTTATAGTAGAATACCTAGATCAAAGTATTAACGTTTTCAGTTATTTATTTATTCTACTAACAGACTCTATTTCTCTTGAATTTAAAAAATTTTGTTTACCATCGAAAAAGCCTTGGACTGGCCTAAAAGAAATCGGAGCTCACCAACAAAACGGGCAGGATAACTTTTCACTATCATTACAACAGTCGATTTCTATACTGCCTTGACCAGAACCAACTGTACAACTTCCAATTCTCGGAGTATTCGGAGAATCCCTGAGAAACATTGAGATTAACAAAATTATGGAGTTTGTTCTTGGTTTAAAAAAATATATATATGATATATATAATAAATAAAATATATATAATAAATTTTCTTTAATAAGAGATGAGTCCACTGATGTATTTTAGCAAGATTTTATGATAACGAAAGAAATGATATGCTAGATAAATTTTTAGGGACTTTAGAAATATTTGACTTCTCTGCAGAGGGTACAACGAATGCTATCGACAGTTATTTAGGTAACCTGAATATATAGAGGAACTAACTTAGGGAGTATATTATTTTTTGAAAAATGGCCACAAATCGCAAAATGAACCAAAAGCTTTCCAAAAATATTTTAATATTAAACAAATAAAAATAAAAATTGATTCCTACTCGATGGCTATCTTTGGGATCAGTTGTCCAATGCCTTTTGTAGAAATTGGATGTACTGAAACATAATTTTTTAGTTGCGACCTATATAAAGATACATAAATCAGGTAATACAGGAAAACTCCTAAATAAGTTAGGTAATCCTGGAATCAAATTATATTTTCACTTCTAGATTATATTTTGGCCATTATAGATTAGCTAAATTTATATTTTCAAACAGAATCTCCCAGAATCAGTACACTTCTTTTACATATAAGTAGCTCTTATAAAGTAATTTAAAAAAAACTTCGTAAAGGAAGAGTATGTTGAACCGGAAATCGACTTAAGTAAAATTACGTTTTTTTTAAAAATTTGAAGCCATTAAACGAAATTTATTTTGGTTTGAAAGGTGCGGAGATAATTAATGATTTGACAGTAGATAAAAAATGTAAATTTTTAACGAATGTTCAGAATTTTTATATAAAAATTTGTTGTCAAAATAAAAGAAAATTTGAATTTGATGATCCACTTTTAAATGCAATGCAAATTACTGATCCTAATTCTTTCAGATTAAAAAAATCACATTTTAAAGTTTAAATTGAACGATTTCCTAATGTATACACGATTGCAATATTAGGCTACTCTTTTCCGAGCTTCGCGAGGTTATGGAATTTAATTTTGAAAAGCAATTTAATTAAAAAGACTCCAAAAATTGTGGGCTAATGTAAAAAGTTTGAAAACATAATGATTCAGCCAATATTTGGAAATATTGCCAAATTTTTCTACATCTTTAAGTCTACGCCATTGTAGTGCTTTTGCAAAGAGATTGTTTTCCAGCTTGAATAATATTAAGACTGACAATAAAAATCATTTATCTTACAAAGTGACAAATGCTTTGATGGCCTATAAAGAAATTATTAAAACTTGTATTTGCTGTAATATCTTTCCTTCGAAGGAATTGATATATGAATTATGTTGAATTAATGTTGTTATAATAAAGATGATACGCCTGCCTGATAACTTTTATTAAAATTTGATCTTCTATATGCATAACTATCTGTTTCATACACGAGTAAGCGTACTGTAAGTAAGTACGCAAGTAAGTAAGAAGTAAGTAAGTAAGTAAGCAAGTTATTAAGTAAGTAAGTAAGTAAGTAAGTAAGTACGTAAGTAAGTAAGTAAATAAGGCAGTAAGTAAGTAAGTAAGTACGTAAGTATGTAACTAAGTAAGTATTGAAAATTGCTAAATGCATTTGAACTATGTAAAAAGAAAGATAACTAAACTTGATTTCCGCAACTTTTACTGTTAGAAGGCTTTTATTGTAGTCTCTAGTTAAACTCAACGATATAACAGAAATATTTCGTATATGTATCATTTATGTGCATTTTACGTAATCTAAAATGCCACTGTACTGAGCATTTTCGTATCAATATAAATTATCGAGACATTTCAGTATTATCATTCAGTTAATTTCCAGCGTATAACTCGATTGTCTAGTAACAATGATATTTCCAGAATTATACTATTCGTTTTTTTTTTAAGTTTGATACAAAAGTACCTACGATACCTTAAGATTATTGTTTTTATATTAGCCACCATTTTTAAAGCTGCAGACCCATATAATAATTAGAATTTTTCACAACCAACCGACATCGTCTTGCCAATACTCGTGAGGAATAAATATTACGTTAAGTGATAAAATGATTATGCGTCTTTTGTTTAAATTTTCTGTAAAATTCGATTTTCTTTTAGTGTACGCCAGAATGTCTAATTCTTCAAACAGTGGCAAAAACTCGCCCGCTCTTCAAATAGTGAGAAAAACTTAGCGCCCATCACCAAATCCATCAATTTCCAGTTTTTGTCCACCAACCTATTTTCTTACGAAAGAAAAGACTGGATAAAGTTTCGACATTCGATACAAGTCGTCTGGTTCGATGGGGCATAAAGGGAGGGGTGCATATCCAGGTGCGGATCTAGCATTGAAATTAGGGGGGGGGGTCATCTCTTACAAATTAAATCGAGCAAAAAAAAAAAACGTCCAACGCCGTAAGTCGGTTAGCATAGCCACCGGAAATCCGCAATAAGCGGTGTGGATGATGTGTCATTTTATAGTATACTTTCTTTTTACAAAAACTAATTTTTTTAATAGAATAAGGTGCAAACTGCAGGAGTCATTTCAAGCCCAACTTTTCTCAGTTTTACACACTGGCATATATAATATGGACTGCTCGATATGCTATTTCCTGCGGGTACAATTTTTTGTGTCAAAAATAGTTCATACGTCGGTGCCAACATTGAAAAATCCATTGGCGGAAAGTTGAAAAGTGAAACCTCTCGAATTTCTATTAACCCAAATAATTAATTTAAAAACATTTATTTCGACAAACCCACTTATTTATTTATTGTTTACAGCCCTTTCTCAGTTCGCACGTTACATAGAAAAGTGACCCAACTCAAAAAATGCAACTTTTCAGGAGAGCGAAAAAACGAAAAGCTGTACATAGAATTAATTCTAGCTTAACGTTGTAATTGTTTGCTAAAAATAGTCTGAACTCTTAAATTTGTTAGTAAATATATTTCTGAAGATTTATATAAAAGAAATTTCAAGTTTTTGTTACCGCAGTTGGCGAGGTAGGTTAGCTGTTAATCCCGCATCCTTTTAAGTTGTGTCGCTTTTCTTTGTTGCGAAATAAATATTTTTACAAATTGTTTTTAAGTGGAACAACTCAAAATACGATTTTTAAGAATTAAATTCCGTACTTTGAACTTTGTGAAAAATGTCATAACTCATAATAAAATTTGTAGAAATAAATGCTGTTTTGTGGAAAAATGACACAATTTAAAATAATACTGTTAAAATGTCGAAAACATATTTACGTTTGTTATGTAGATCGCCACAACTCAAAAAGTGACACTGACACAACTGTTTGATCAATTCATTATGCATGTTTAAATACCAATATTGGCTTTTCTTAGTTCTTTGATTAGAGTAACTAACACTGTAGTAATCCCGCTGTATATATGTAAGTTAGGTATCCGATATGCAAGCCTATGTAAAGAGAGTTCAGTTGTAATCAGACACTCCGAGTGATTAAATCGAAATATTGTAGTACTCAAGCACGCGTTGTTTCATTTTATAAAACACCTTTTCCACAATCAACATCCTAGATCCTTCATCATAAACATTTTTTGGTCCTTAAGTCAAGCATCTTTCGGAAATCAAGGTGTTCATCGATCGTACTGTACTACTTTATTACGTATTCGCGCTCGTTTATAAATTACTCGCATGAATATCGTAATTTTATTATGTGAAAGTGCAAAAGTGCAATAAGCAATTTATCATTAGAAACTACATTTGCTTAATTAAATGCATCAAAATATTAATTTCGTTCTTTCCAAAGAAATATTAGATTGTTAAAAATTTCTTGCTGCAATTGTTAACAAAAGGTGCCCGTTATAGTAAATGCTGCATTAAACAGGTTGTTGTGTGAGTGAATATCATTTGCCGGTGCAACGAATCACGCCATAAGTGAAACAGTAACGTACTATATACTGCTGGTTTATATACACTTTGGATATTATAAGAATATGATGGTGTGGTGATTACTAGCGGTATAAAAGTATAGGAGTATTGCAACAATAGTGTGAGCGAAAGGCAATCACTGTCAATATAGTATGCGTTCCAATTTGGGAACTTTTAATTAGACACTATTAAATTGTGAATTCCTTCATAACAATTTAGTATATCGAAATTTGTGACTGTGACAAGTGACCTGTATTAGTGCAGTATATAATCCGATTCAGAAAGCAATAATTTCCCAACTTAGTGATAACAGCATACTAAAATATATTGTAAGGGACATTGACCTACTGCTGTATATATGATGGAAGCCCTATTTAGTCAACAAAATACCAACATGAAAGCTATAAATAATTTCATGGATAACACATTTAAAACAGGTAAAGAATTTAGAAATAAACATTTTTATCAAGCACGCATAAATATCTTGAACAATTACTGGAATAAATTTTATGACATGCATCAACAGATGATCGCCAAAGCAACCAGTAAGATCATGCAAAAGGAATATTTTATTAATGATAATTTTTCTACAGTAGAGACTAAATTTATCGAAATAAGTAGTGAATTGGCAGGTTTGATAGAGTTATGCGATGACCAGGAAATAAAGCAAACACCACATGTACAGTCAAGTTTCTCGAACGACTTTCATCTGCCCAAAATCAGTATTCCTCGATTTGGTGGTAATTATTTAGAATGGGAAACATTTAAAGATACGTTCACGAGTTTAATTCATACCAATGAATCGCTTTCTAAAATACAAAAATTTCAATACTTAAAGGCGAATCTGCATGGGCAAGCGGAAAAATCTATTAAAAATATTGCTGTAACAGAAGCAAACTATAAACTAGCTTGGGATGGTCTCACTAGGTGTTATGAAAATCTCCGTGTTATAACATACGCTAACTTAAAGGCTTTATTTAATCTTCCGAAAATGTTCAAAGAATGTGCCACCGAATTAAGAAAGTTACTGGACGGAACAGTGGAAGTCCTCCGAGCGTTAGAAGCTCTCAAAAGACCGGTAGATAAATGGGATGATATACTAGTATTTATGACAGTAGAGAAGATTGATGCAATAACACGTAAAGAATGGGAAATTTCTATAAATAATTCGCCAAATTTACCATCATTTAAAACTTTAGAAGAATTTCTACTCACTAGGCTTCGAACATTGGAAACAGTTGAAACAGTTAAGCAATATCGGAAGCATAAAATATCATTTCGCTCTAATAATTCATGTTCAACGACATCTCACTTCACTACGTCAAAGTTTCGTTGTTTCGATTGTTCATATAAATATCCACTATATGTATGTCCTTCGTTTAGGAAGAAATCAATTCATCAACGTTGGGATATTATTCGCAGACACAATCTTTGCTACAACTACTTGCTTCAAGGCCATTCGACAAATAATTGCCCGTCGACTCATAAGTGTCATCGTTGTCAGGGGAAACATCATACCATGCTACACAAGGAGTCAACGGAAACAGAGAGGAGTCCAGTAAAGACGAATCCTATAGCTGAAAACTGTGGGGGCCCAACCTCAAATACGCTTGGTTCATACTGTTCTTATTCAAGCTCCTGTAAGCAAGTATTATTAGCCACGGCCTGGGTAATAACTTCAGATTCTTCGGGTTCACAAATAAAACTCAGAGCCTTACTCGATCAAGGATCTCAAGCAACCTTTATTTCAGAAAGCACTGTTCAACTCCTCAATCTGAAAGAAAGCGGAAGAATGTCACTATCGCAGGTATAGGCGCTGTTGATATTGGGTCATCCAAGGGTCAAGTATCCCTTCGTATCTCTTCCACTATTGATACTGATTTTACTATAAATGTGGAAGCATTCGTCCTAAACAAGTTAACGACATTACTACCAGAATATCATATATCATATACATATAGTAATTGGCCACATGTTCAAGGACTCCGCTTAGCCGACCCACACTTCTGTATACCCGGCAAAATAGATATGATTTTGGGCGCTGAAGTATGTAGCCAAATTTTCTTGGAAGGTGTGCTCCGCGGTCCTGAAGGAACTCCATTGGCGCAATCAACTCAACTAGGATGAATTCTCTCCGGTTGTGTTTTCTCGTCGCATAAGTCGAATACGAATACGCAAGAAACTAATAAAGGTCATCCCGTCTGTTTACATTCTGCCACTATTAGCGAAGTCAATGATCAGTTGCGAGCATTTTGGGAATTAGAAGAAGTTGAACCAATTCAATCATACACACAAGAAGAAGCTCAATGTGATCAGTTCATTGATCGAACTTGTCGACGTAATGATAGCGGAATATATATTGTAAAACTTCCTCTTTGCAAAGACTCGATGATGTTAGGAGAATCGAAGAAAGTAGCTATCAGATGCAGCAAAACTCTATGATCCACTTGGGTGGATTTCGCCCACAATAATCGTCGCAAAAATTATGTTTCAGCGTTTGTGGCTGCTTGGGCTAAATTGGGATGATCCGTTACCTGCGGATATGGCTAAGGATTGGTTACGTTATAGTGAGGATTTATACATTCTAGAAACGTTTGAAATTCCACGTTGGATTGGGCTAAAGGGAAACTCTCGTGCCTTCGAATTGCATGGATTCTCGGATGCTTCAACTTCAGCATATGCAGCTGTGGTCTATTCCAGAATCATCAACGTAAATGGAGAAGTAAGAGTCCACCTGATAACCGGAAAAACGAAGGTAGCACCTATACGACAAATAAGTGTGCCACGTCTTGAACTGTGCGGAGCAGTATTACTAGCCAAATTATTGAGGAAATGTTAACGAGCTCTATTTGCGGAACATGTATCGCTACATGCTTGGACAGACTCCAGCGTTGTGCTTTCATGGTTAAAAGGCCATACAAACCGCTGGAAAACTTTTATTGTTAATAGGGTTAGTGAAATTCAAGGTATTCTTAGCTTTGATCAGTGGCACCATATTCCTACCACACTTAATCCAGCTGATTGTGCCAGTCGGGGCATACAACCCTCAGAATTAAGACATCATACATTGTGGTGGTACGGACCTGACTTTCTACAAGTTGACCCACTCCATCTTCCCACTACACCAAACTGCAATACATCAGGAATTGATCTAGAGGAAAGAGTAAACTTGGTCATTACTAGACAAGTATTCTTCACTTTCCAGACTTATACGGGTGACAGCGACTTGCCACAGATTCGTCAATAATTTGAAAATCAGCCGACATAATACTCTGCAAGTAAACCGATGTAATAATCTGCAAGTACAGCGAGGTGATAGGCAGATTGGCGTTCTGACTACGGAAGAATTAACTAAAGCAATTAACAGCTTGATACTCTTTGTACAAGGTGAAATGTTTCGCTCGGAATTAATGGATCTAGAAGCAAATAAACCTATTAACTCCAAAAGTCGGCTTTTACCATTGAACCCTTTCATCGACGACAAAGGACATTTACGAGTAGGTGGGCGCTTGAAATACTCACTCCTCACATATCAAGAAAAGCATCCGATCATTCTTCCTCCTACTAATAATTTATCGTCGTTAATAATTCACAATGCTCACCTGTCAACGTTACATGGTGGACCGCAGTTAAACTTATCACATATCAGAAACAAATATTGGATAATCAATGGTAGAAACCTGGTCAGGAAACACATTCAACGTTGCATCGTTTGCATTCGTAATAGACCAAAACTTCTCTCTCAGATTATGGCAAGTTTACCACGACAACGTGTTACACTATTGAGACCATTTGTACATAGTGGCGTAGATTACGCTGGGCCAATTAACATCAAAACCTCTAAGTCAAGAACATCAAAGATAACAAAGGGGTACATATGTCTTTTCATCTGTTTGGCAACTCGTGCAGAGCACATAGAATTCGTAAGCGATCTGACGACAGAAGCCTTTGTTGCAGCATTTCGGCGGTTCTCTGCAAGACGAGGCGTTGAACTTTGGAGCGATCGAGGAACAAACTTTGTAGGAGCGAATGCAGAACTGACACGAAAATTTCATGAAATATGTTCAAAAAATTCTATTTTAACTGAAATTCTTGCTAACGATGGTACCAAATGGAATTTCATCCCACCTGGGTCTCTACACTTTGGGGGAATTTGGGAATCCGGCATTAAGTCAGTGAAGCATCACTTACGACGGGTTATTTCCGACAGACCGTTAACTTACGAAGAAATGTGTACACTCTTAACTCAGATTGAGGCATGTTTGAACTCGAGGCCGATTTGTTCGCTATCTGAATGTGCTGATGATTTGAAAGCACTCACTCCAGCTCATCTTTTGATTGGGACCTCTATGAAATTGGTACCAGAAGAGAATCTTCTTGAAGTGAATATTGATAGACTCACGCGCTGGAAACAAGTTCAGCAAATTCTCCAACACTTTTGGAAGAGGACTATCTTCATACCTTACAACAACGTAGAAAATGGAAGCACCCGCAGCCCGATGTCAAAGTCAACGACGTTGTATTAGTGAAGGACGAAAATCTACCTCCTGCCAAATGGCTTCTAGGTAAGGTCGAGGCTGTGCATCCTGGAAGGGATGGACGAGTACGAGTTGTTAGAGTAAAAACCAAGGGCTCACTACTCACCAGGCCTGTGGTGAAAATTTGCGTCCTCCCTATCACCGATCCTGATGCTGAGTACGAGTGTAAAAAAGATAAACCTACATAATTTAATTCAAGCATGGCGGGCAGTCACGAATTAAAACATCTCTATATAAGTATAGTTCGCATTTTATTTTAAAATTACGAGGCGGGCAGTAATGATCAATTCATTATGCATGTTTAAATACCAATATTGGCTTTTCTTAGTTGTTTGATTAGAGTAACTAACAGTGTAGTACTCCCGCTGTATATATGTAAGTTAGGTATCCGATATGCAAGCCTATGTAAAGAGAGTTCAGTTGTAATCAGACACTCCGAGTGATTAAATCGAAATATTGTAGCACTCAAGCACGCGTTGTTTCATTTTATAAAACACCTTTTCCACAATCAGCATCCTAGATCCTTCATCATAAACACTGTTTTATGAAGAATATCTCTGTTCTTAAGTAACAGAAAAGTGACACTATCGCTATCTAGCGGCAAAAACAATCAGATAGAAATATGCCAATTTCATGGTGTAATTAACTCAAAAACGACAAATTTTGAGTTAGGTCACATTTCTATGTGACGTGCGAATTAGTAGTTGGTGCTTAGATCGAAAGAGAACGCTATATAGAAATAAGCCCACTTTCTGCAGTGTATTTCTATGGACGTAGTCAGTCCATATTTTAAATGTCAGTGGTTTTAGATAAGAACGCTGCAAATATTTTAGAATGTTAGGAGTGTTAATTTCATAATTGGAACAGGACGAGGAATTTTTTCAATTGCACAATACATTGTGGAATACGTGACCACTCCGTATTTAAATTTAAGCGATTTACTATCCGTAACCTATAATAGACGTACAGCTCAGGAACTATGGATTTTTGAATGAACCTCATTCAGAGAATTCAAGAACATTCTCTCTTTTTTGTTATATTGAAAGTACAAAATTAAAAATTAATACTAAAACATTTTACAGAAATTGAATTACAGCATTTGAAGCATGTACATTTCAAAACTTTTGATTTGGCTTGTCTCATGAATTGCGGTTTATGTGTTGTACCACTATGAACGTTATGTTTGTGTATATGAATACACAAGAGTTGCTACTTAAGCTTTGTGAATAGGCTATTTCCTGCAAGATGTGACTTTATTATAATTTTATTATGTCTTCTTGTTTTGACAGCTTCGACAGACCAATAAAAAAATGTTTCCTTGTTCCATACGTTAAAAACGAAATTTCTTTGAAAAATGAATTTACGTACATAAATTTTCGAGCCATGTCTTGATGATTTTAGAAACTGATTTACTAGCCATAATCATGATGATGCACCATCCTTATCTCCTTCAGAAAATCGTTTGAATGAGTTTCAATGTTGTGGTAATTCGCTTAAAGATCAGCTACTAGAAAGGCATTCTGCTACTGCTATCTTCCCATAGAAACAATCGAACTAACTGGGAACAACTTAGTACACTCTTAGAGATATCGACTTGTCTCTGGACGTGGCCATTAAGAGAAGAGCAAACACATTGCATGACTATTATTTCACCATCATAGGAAAATTATGCACGCTAGATGTCGCACAATTTTATTGAGGTCCAAAATGGCAAATGAGTTGCCTGCAGTAAAATTAAAATTTTCAAATAAAATCAGTGTTCGATATTGTAACAGATGACAAAACTTGAATTTACTGCTAAGAACCAGAAAACAAGCGATAATTCCCATGCGACGACTTACTAAACAAAGTGTTAGCGCACAGAAGCATAATTACAAGAAAATGGTTTCCTTTTTCTTCGGACGTCATGTTTCCATTTTAGAAGATCATTGTATGGTCAATGATGCATCGTAATTTATTTTCCGAATTAAGTGGGCGAATTATCTTCCATCACAACAATATATCATCCAACATAGCATTTGAACTATCGAGTCACCGCTTCAGAAGTGTTATTGTTGATTCATCAAAGCTTGTCACCTTATTACTTATTATAAAGGATAACATTGAGCGGATTGACATTTAGCATCCCTCAATTGATGTGTGAAACTTACGAAGAAGTTCTTTCTGAGATGACTTCGCAAGTCTTTTGTGGCCAGTAATTACAAAATCCAATAAAGTGCATATAGACCTTGCTTTTTTTTATTTCTTACATTTTGTATGTCAAAGGGATCTGAAAGATCTGGCCGATTCATTTTAGGCTATCTTAGAACACGCTTTGCCACTATTCAATCCACGTAATTATTAACTATTTACCCAAATATTCGTGCACTGTTTTTAGGAAGGGTATTTTCTCATTACGGTTAGTTTTCTGAACAATGATGGAGCCATAGAAGTCTTGGCAAGCAAGTTCGCAGAATCCGTGAGCTCGAATTTGCATAGCTCACTTCTTCGTTGCAGAATTGGCAGTTTTGTCCATTTTCTTAAGCATTTACTCAATTGGGATATATCCAGTTATTAGGTTACTGCGTAGCCTGATATGACACTTACCACAGTTTGTTAAACTCTTTGTAGAATTAACTTATTGTCATCATGTCTTAGTCCAGTGACACTCTCCTATTGTAGATGATGAGCCCTTTTTGCTATTTGGACATTATTTATCCTGCTGGGTCCCCTTTGTAAGACCGTAAAGGGGTTCGCGTTCAGTAAATGAAGATTCCATTTATTTTTTAGACAGCTAGTCAGGTGTTTCATTACCTTCATGCCCCACCTAAGGGTTATTTTATTTACCTTTGATCGTAAATCCAAGACACCTCTACAATCCCAAACTAGCTTTGGGGTGAAGGCATTGGAATTAACGGCTTGGTTGTTGGAAATTAATAAATTATTATATATGTTTGTGTGCCGATAACCTCTCTGTAGATTGATTCTAATGGACATTTCATTGCATGGTTTTCTGCATACAAAACAGTTGAATAGGAACCCAAAGTCTTGTGTTACTTCTACCTACCATGATTATTTTTTTAAATTCACGTGTGTACCAGAATAGTGATCCACGTGGTAATTACAATCCAATGTGCTTCTAACTTTGGCGGTCTTATATGATTACTTCAAAGGTGCGACCAAATCATGGAGCCTTTCAATTTCATTTTAATTTCCAAAAAGAATTTATTAATGGCTTTGACAAAACTTTAAGTTAATCTGTAGCATTTTGAGAAATTGATTAGTATTCTTTTTTTCTTTTTGAACCTAAGACAAAATAAAGCAAACAATTAATCAAAATCAATTCATTGACAGGAGAATACGCACATATGTCGTGACACATGTACACATTAGACCAATGATTACAGCAACGAAATTATTTGCATCATGTGTCACCTGTCGACAGATTTCTAAAATCTATGTGCAACTAATTCCATAAGGACTAGAACAACTAACAACAACATTTTGTTTATGTATGTATGTATGTATGTCTCTATAGTCCTTTGAGAAAGCTTTACCCTGCATCCATTCATAAAGTAAAGAAAAGCGAAAGCTAATCGACAATTCGGTTATAAACGTGTCAGTCTTCAACTGGTAATTAACATTGATTTATGTTGCTAGTAATTGAATTGGAGAACAATCAATTAAAATTTGTTATGTACAGAATGTACTAAATATTAGGCATTTTGTACATAATCACATATATTCCTTAGATATAATTTCCAAATATATACACGAGGATTGTTATGAAAGAACATGGTTTATTAAATACTTTTCGAGTCTAATAGTTTGATAGAATGCAAAATGTTACATTTAACTAAAAACAATAAAGTCAACTAAATTTGTAAGCCACACACGAATTTCGCACTCATAATTCAGTTAAAAGCATTTGTGGTTTGAGCTTTTTACATCTGACCAATGATGTTTGAGTCCATTTCGCTGAAAAAAGCACAAAAGAAAATCTGATAATTAAAAGAATCTATTCTCTTAGGGACAACCCTGGCATTCAGTATAAGTAAGCAAAATATCAAGGGTAATGATGGATACTACGTTATTATTAGAATCTGCATCTAGATACTATCGTAGAGAAAGTTCGGAGGCCATTCTGGGACCGGCGACGGACGTAGAGCATGTGGTACGATATGAGATCTGTACGGCCATCATAAGACCCATGGTAACATATAGGAGACTTACATGATAGCAATAATTCAAACTCAGTGTCGTTAAAACCACATAGAGTAGCATACAGAGAATGGATTGGCAAATTATTACGGTGTCGGCAGTAATGTAAACCCTTCTGCTGGAACCAGTGTAACGTACAGGATTCATGTGCCGGAACTCCTTCGGAGAGTCTATGGGCTCGTAGACCCTCCCGAGGATATTTTTGAACTGGCAATGGCATCAGAACATAAACAGTCGAGACTCTCAACATTTAAATCCTGCAATTTAATGGTGAAGGATCGAGAAGTCCGGAATTTTCCGACTATCAGTAGCGAAAGTCTCGTCTAGCAGACAGAAGGGTCCAAAATTGATATGGATATTTGGGTCAAATTTCGGACCACTGTACATGGAAAGCCAGTATTGCATGCCATATTGTCGGAATGAATGATAAAACCACCTTGACAAACTGATTAGATGGAATCAGGTTAGGCTAATCCGGACTCCGGGACCTCTAGTTAGTTGAAAGCTAATATGTGGGAATGCAAAAGCACCCTTGACAACCTATTTAGATCGAATCAGGTTAGAGTGGTTTGGATCCCGGGACCTCCGTCTATGGTCAGCCCAGAACCAATGTGTGCCTTTCCTCTCTGTGCAGCTGAGCTCAGGGAGCAATTCGCAAATGCACAATAGCGAGACACAGCGTTGGAAACCCATAATGAAACAAAACAATTCCAAGCATTTCGTGGCGATTACGTATATGAAAAGGGTAAGAAAGCTTCTGAAGTACAGCAGGACTGGTCTGTCAACTGAGGAGGCACTTTGTCAGTATTGGCATGGGCTCTAATCGCACCACCTACACAGACTTTGTCTGAAGGTTGATGAGACTATTTACATGACATGTGTGAATGTTCCGCGATAGCTAAAAGTACATGGCAACTTTTGGTAAACTACAGCTGTACTCTGGTGAGTTAGTGGACAGACCGTTATGGGAATAGTTAAACCTGCTCAAAATAAGTGACCTGCTTTCAAGAGTTGAGAGAGATAGCACAATAAGCACTCTAAGTGGGTACATCGGCTTACTACCTCGCATCTCACTATTTAATCATAAAACCAACAATACCATGGGAAAATAATAGAGTACTATTCCACAGCATCCACTCTTAAGCTTTTTCAAATTTCTAATTTCATTTTGCAAATCATTAGAAAACAGAAAATTTTTCCACCTCTCACATTCGTAATTTAAAATCGCCGCTTTAAATAAATTATGCGTAAAATTATATTAGAAAAAAACCAAAATTTCAAGGATTCAACTGCTTTTTATGTCAAGAATTACAATCTTTCCCTGACGGAATTTTAAATAATTTTAGTTAAAAAAATAATAAAACGCTCCTTTGTCATAAAATCCTTACTACCATCATAATTTAGTTAACTACCGTTAGAATATGTCTTTCATTGCACGAACAAGAATTTACGATATCACATATTTTTGCAGCTAGATTTATTCATGGCACTGTGCAGGCAGCACACTCAGAAAACTTTTGAGAGCGATGCACTAAACACAAAATTGTTTCCGACCGGATATGGCAGAGCTTGAGTTTCAATACGCTTTTGATATGCCCTCTATATGTACTTACTTTCATCATTGAATAGCTGTCCTCGACGATTTATCTAAAACTCCCAGACATCATTCATCAGAAGTATCTTTGAACTACTCCACTTTGTGATTCCATCTTCATAGGAAGCGACTGAAATTGTGTAAAATGTGATTTCCCAGGGATTCTTTATGGTATAGACACCTGCACACAGGAACAATTCCCTATTATTCCCGCAGGGTTTATGTTCAGGAAATTGTGCAAAAATTTATTAGTTTTATTACATCTATGAGTCAAATACTGGAGAACGTTGAGATTTTAATAATGAAATGATATCATACTTAAATTTTATTACTTTAGACTCAAACATACATTATATAACTTTCTGAGCTGGAGAGATTGCGGTTTGAAAACTACACATATGAGGAAGTGTATTACACAAACGAGTAATTTGAGCTGAATAAGAATTCTTTAATAACTAATCTGTAGAATTGTGATGCTTATTGGTTTGTAAAACCAAACTAAGTTAGTCCGAAAAGATGAAACTTGGTCGAATCGAATGCAATTATGAAAGGTGACCTCGATCTGACCGGGCTCATATATTGTACTATCCAAATAATGAGAGATGATGCTATCACACAATAGCTAGAAGCTTACATACATAGATCGCATGTCTGTTAATAAAATAAATAGATAATGAAAGTCTTTTTAAATTGTGTTATCTCTCAAGGCTCTATTCTTTACCGTCTGCTCTTCAGTCTATAATATAGTGACCTTCCTAATGTTGTAAGACTGTATTGGTTATGTTAAACTCCGATTTACACAATATTGCACGCTGGCCAGAAAATAATCATTTATTACTTAATTCCAGAAAGTCAATTGAGTTACTCTCCTGAAATTTATGGTTGGCTTCGTTCGCTGTGGTTGTCTTCGGGAACCATGTCTACGAAGACGCGTTCGATGTTAGTTAAATCTTTAACTCTGCCGTACTTTTCACATGGTCGTTTCCTTCTTTATTTAATAAATTAGAATTTTTAGGCACCACAAGTCGTTTAGATTTGCTGATAGCAAACTTTCAATATTCAATAATCGAAAATTCGTACTATGTTTGTGATGTTCGAGCTTGAAATACTTCACCATCCCATATTCAGCGTACGAGCTCGATTCTTGGGTTTATGGAGCTGTAGCGGTTGTTGCACCATTGTGGATGTGTTTTAGGTGGTCTTGGCTTTGTTTTTTCTAGTTCTTAGTTATTTATGTATATTTGTATTCTTTTCTTAAATATAATCTTAGGTTTAAGTAATAAATAATAAGTAATAAATTATTAATTACTTATTCCCGTTGTTTAGTAGTATGATCCTTTGAACTTAATTTCTAATTCCTAATTTATTTATATTATTAATTCATAACTCGAACTTTATATTATTACTTGGTTGTATTGATTTATTCTTTTTGCGCTTTTTCGTACTAAAAAAAAAACTATTTTTGCATCATAAATAAAGCATTCTTATTCTTGTTTATTTTTATGTAGTTTATGCATTTAACATACACACTATTGCACTGTTTTACGTCGGGATCACCAGAACATTTAGCACATGCTTTACCACTCTTTGAATTCTTAACAACATGATTGTACCCATTACACTTTTAACATCTTCTACTCCTAGATAATTCATATACTAAGCAATCTCTATCTTTTTTTTTACAAAATAACTTTTGTCACAATGATTGATTTCGACAACTTTTGCGATCTAACATTCCACCATAAATACAACTGTAATGTAGTACATACATATGTACGCCATGGTGTGCAGAACTAAGTTTTGGATATTTTCTAGGATATTTATTTCCTTTAGAAAATCTAATAGAAAATCAAGATTAGCTCAAATTTATTTTAATATTTCTTTAAATATTTAAAAAAGGAAAACATAATCAAATATACTAATCCTTTACCATCTAAATCCACTCAAAACACAAATACAGTCATATTACGAAAATTTTCAACAGACCATGAGAGGGATGAACGGATGTTTTACGAAACAACGGACCAGAATCTTATCTTATATATTGCGGAGGCTTCTGCCCAGTCCCCTTTCTGTTGTCCTTCTTCTCATCAATAAACCCCAATGCAAAAAGAAAGAAATGTTATCCTAATACGAATTGTGTTGAGTAAGTACAAAAAATATCAGAGAACCTTTTTCCGTTAAAAGTTGAAATGCCCCAAGGTGAATTTTTCCTTGGCGCTTGCTTTCTATGGCCAGATGAAAACAACTGCGACTCCTGGAAACATACACCAAAAAGTTGCCTATTATATGATGAGAACTTTATTATTTAGATTACTATACGTGTGGGGGGTGGGTGTGATAAGCAAGAAGGAAATAGGCTTTTCTGCTGGCTTTAGATATATCTTGAACTTGGAAAACAGATATACCATAGACAACCGGAAATTGAATAATCTCAATAGTATCAAAGTGGAGTTTATTTTTCGAGTTGAATTTGTTTCACTTGACCGGGCCTCGGTGTGTTCAACGACCGGAATTTATACGTGTGTTATTTTATAAGTATCAAAAAGTGTTTAAAGCTTTCTTAAATTTTATCTGCGGTAGTTGAAGAGGGTGATATCGCAGAAGGGGATTTTGGTATTTATTCTGTCAGTCTACACCATATATTTTTTTTTCATGAGAGATTACATTTCATGGGATAAACTAAGCAAGGCGCATTTAATAATAATTAAGAAGTATCAGGATAATTAAAAATTAAAAATATGCTTTCTGCACTTACAAGAGACCTTAAGAGACAAACTCGAATTACGATTAATGGCTTTTCCTATACTACCAAGTTTTTTTTAGTTTTCTCAGTCAAGCTATCAAAATCCTTTTGGAGAAGTTAGAGTCTAATACAGTACCCGGAAATAATATTAATAATTTATTTGCCAATATTTGGTATGTCTTCTGTCGATCGCTCCATTTTTATGACTGATATATATAGAGATCAGTAACTAGAGGACATATTAGGAAACAACTAAACCTACGTGACTAGGTGTCTTCTGATTCAATTGTCATTTTTTTAAATTACAACAGCTTTATTTTATTCCTATAAATTCTTCCACCTAATTTTATACACATATACAAGTTGTTAAAAATTATAATTTCTAACACAACCAGAATTGTGACGTAAATATTTAAGCCTATTTACGAATGAAATATGTAAGTATGTCTGACAGTTTCCTTAATTTAGAAACCTAAGGTCAGAAGTGACACCATACAACGATTAAGAAACCCAAAGTACAAGCTTTATTACAAAAAGTTGTCAGGAAGTCGAGGTCTTGTATTTTGATGAAAAAAGAAGTGGAATTTTTTATATATAAATAGTTGCAGTTTTAATGACTTAACGGCAATCAAAAGGGAGCGTAAAAATTCGAAGACTTTCGTTTGGTATTGGGATACAAGGAGCATGACAATCAAACACCACCACCACCGACAGACTTCAAAAAAATCATATTCACCCTGGCAGAATAAGTATCCTTCGGGCGAGCGCACGAAAACTATTCAACAAAGCAAAATCGAGTAGAAGTTAGGACTGGGCTCAGTATAAGGAAATATCAGACTCTACAAGCTTTCAAAATGTTAAATAGTTTTCATGGAGAAACTATTGTTAATTCATAAAGAATACGAGCGAATCCGCTATACTGAGGAAGGTTTTACCCAAGAGCTTTATGTTCCCTAGTTCCTGAAAAGAGATAACGCTATATGGACCGAGACTGACGAAGAGACTCCGAGCCAACTGTATAGGTATTTCGAACTAAAAGTCTATAGGGGATATAGTTAAGGAGAATATGGGGAATTCAATCCTTTGCACTCTGCAAATAATCTGGAATTTATGGCATAATTCCTATCATGCTACAGAAGATATAAGAACTTGTAATAACGGGACTAATGGTGATCTATAAAAGTTACTTATACCACTTCCATGTCCTACGCATCTGAAAACAAATCAAATTGATATTTATTCACAAGGCAGGCTGAATCTTACACATCACCGCTAAGGACTTTAGATTTATCGTTTCTTTTGAAGATTTGTGGTAGATCCATACAGATGTTACTGGACACCCGAATCAACGGACGTGAAATTTCTCGATCACAACATGAATTAATTGTAAAGTAAAAAATCAATCCAAAATAAGGAATGCCTATTACACCCACAAGACAATAAATTTAGTAGAAGCCTGCCTAGGGGTAGTAAATAAGTCGTAATTTCACCTCGGCTGTGATTATTGATGGTTAATAAAATCCTCATATCTGTACAATTATTCGCAAGAAGTGAACGGCTATTGTAAAATCTATCTTTAACTATGGAATCTGGGTTTAGCCAAGTACTCTAAAGCGAGCGGTTCATTACTAAAATATAGAGACCTGCCTATATATGCAATACAGGAGGTCTTCGAATAAGAGCAACAGCAGTAATGGAGATTATTGCACCTGTTGCCGCTCCTTGAAATCCGTGGAATATGTATAGCTGTAGCGTCAGCATCCTTGTAGCGTTTTCCAGCTATAAGTAATGCAGCAAGGCTGCTGGAAACAACTTATAATGTACCTACTGATCGATATATTAAGATTTGTATTGACAGACAAGCTGCTAACAAAACTCTTGACTTGAAGACGATTAGATTGGGTAGTGAGATCGAAAAACTTGGTGCTAACCATTGAACTATTCTCTGCTGGGTACCTGGCTATATTAATATACCAGGAAATGCAGCGCCTAATGCGCTAGCCAGGAAAGCTTCGGTTATGAATATATACTTAACGGAAGAATCCATACAGCAAGCCTGTAAGCCAGCTAATCGCAGATGGGAAGAACTAACCAAATACATAATTTCATGATTTCCTGAAAATATAAAACTCTTCTAAAGAGGAACCTTCGGGACGTGCAGAAGCTTACTTCAGTTATCACAGAACAGGGGCTCGATAGCTGCCACTATAACCAAACCTAACCTATGTATAATAGCAAAAAAGCCTTTCATTTATAAAATCAAAATTGGAGTTAATTTCAAGCAAACATTAAAAGTTAGTAACACTAAGAAGGTACTTCCCAAACCTCAGAAGTGTAGTGCTTTGCATCGTGAAAACACTTATTAAGATTGGTATTTTGGTCATTATTCATTCTATGAAATTACACCTAACTTCACTTTATAGACTTCTTGAAATAATTTAAAATCTTTTCTTGGAAAAGCGCTACTATATATAAAACTTAAGTGTTCATATACATTCCACTCTCTTCTTTCGTCTACCACACATACGATTTCTCACAATATCATCACTGAAAAGGATGAACTGATGAAAAATCTCTTTCGCAAACTTTATGATGATTTGAACGCAAGTCATGTTCGTGACTGACATTCTAACATACTTAAAAAGAAATCCAAGAGTAAACTGCAAACGATATGTGTGCATTATAAATCTTCCATCTAAATTTATCTCGAATGCGAGTGTGTCATTAAAATAAAAACAATCATGGAAAGGGATGATACCAAATTAAAGGATAATTCTGAAGAGCTGTGCGAAGGGAAGGAACGAATTACAGAATATACATATATGTACCTAACTACTATACCAAGCACGTTTTTACATTGTTGATACACAAATTTTCGCATTAGGTTAGACGAAGGTTGAATTTAGACTTATTGAATACAATTCATAGAATCATTTGAATCCTACAGTAATTTAAAAATAGAATTAAAAAGGACCAAAATTGTTCATGTATAGAAAAATAAAATTAAATATTTATGTAGAGGAAGGATACTTTATTGTATGCTTACTGTATTTCGAATATAAATAAAATTTCTACAAATCAGTCCCTTGTTAATTAAACCAGAATTACTTTTACATAAGTTTTTGTTGTAGATAGGCGTGGATTTACGGTTCCACAAATTCCTGTTAAAATAGAGCTCTTAAAACAATTTTTTTTCATGACTCCTGAACATTTTTTATAATATGGATCTACATGCCAATTCAATAGATGGAGACCTTGTCATGGAAATATTATGCAATATAATATAGCGTATGTACAAAAGTATTGAAATTTAATAGACTTTTATGGATAACATTCGTATTCAGTATTGAAAACTGAAAACTCTCTATATTACTTTGATGTTCGACTGCAATTATCTCACGATGTTTTTGGTGGTGATTAACGCTATAAACACCATATCTAATTTGCGACCAGTGTGGGTAATTTCAAAAAGTTCTTATCCTCGTTGTCTCAACGCGACAACTTATCTACCAATAAAATTCTTTGATTTGAAATTGACCATTTTTGATGCACAAAAAACTCCCATGAAGTAGAGACAGTGCCGAAGATATGTTTACCAAAACGGAGAGGATTCATATTTTCAAAACCTATCCAAAAGAAATAATGTAAATAATATACATAGCGTAAACACATCAATTCGTGTCCATTTAAGGAAATTTTATCCTTACAAGAAGGATTTTAGTAGAGTTTACTTTGTAACCGGCGTTGCCGGTAAAAGCGAATATCAGCTGCTTTCAGTGCGTCATAATACCCAAATTGCTTGCTTAACCAGAAATCATTTGACAATATTCCGTTTATTCTCTTGATAACTAAGATGTCTCGCGGGATCAATCTCTTTCTATATCTCTCCACTCTACGAAGCATACCTCATCGGAGTCCAGCATCCACGCCACGCGATGCAATGAGCTATTGGATTTATTTGAATACTTTTCTGATGAACACCCTGCAGAATTTCGAACTTCTTTGATTAACGTCTCTAAGTGAGTATTGAGCAATGATTGTGATGTCCACAAAAGGTTTGAACATTCTCCATTAACTTATCCATGACAGAATTTTAATTAGAGCCCTACAGTTCGTACAATTTCCTCTCGAATTATGCCGGTTAATTGGAATCAAAATTTCGTAGATCTATTACGGCAAACATTGACAAGGATGTTTGTAACCGTAAAAGATATCCCAGCAATACGAGGTATTGCACACACTGCTAATATTAGCTACCCTATCTAAGTTTCCTACTGCTTCTATAATAAGGGCGAAGATAAAAGTCCAACGTTTTAGTACACAATTCCAAGGTATCTGAAGCTTCGCTTGAACAGTCACAAAGAGATTGGTTAGCCTCTGTACTGTTAATTCATCGAAGTTTTCTAGCAAAATCGTTGCATAGTAATCCATGCAGGCAACCTTTTGTACATCAAACTGAGCCCTGGGTTCCAACTGGTTGAACAGAATTCATATCGCCCATAAAGTACAGAAATTTTAAGAAGTAAAGGCATGCAAGTAAGGAATATAAATGTAAGCAGGAATATTAAGAGGTCCAGCATGACCCACATAGGCAGGGAAATCTAACAAATGCTCCAAAAGATCTCCATTCTCACACAGGCACGTGCGACGATATTTAACAAAAGTGAAATCAACAATAAAAGAACAATAATACATGACATGAAAAAAGAAGTAGTACGAGGAAGCAAACCAAATGTTTTAAGTATATCAACGCTGTTGATATAGGGCATATATACCTATAAATAAATAATTGTAGGAATCCAACCTGGAAAGCGTGGACGGACAGCAAATGATTAAGTTTATAGCAAGACTAGTACATAATCAAAAAGTTAATTAACAACGGAAACTAGTTAACAACGAAAAATTGTCCATCTGTTGGGTAAATATTCTCCGATGTCACAGCGAATTGTCACTTTGCGAGTAATTATCTGGCAGGTTGAAAACGAAAGATACTTGAGATTCTCTAAAGTAATAAAAGCTCCGAGCTAGTTAAGATTGTAATTGGATATTAAAAAAAATGTTGTAGATAATATAATTAATTGTCATTTTATAAAATATAAATTGAATTATTAATTTGGTTTAAGTAAGGCATTAGTGCAGTAACAGTACTATTTCAAGTAAAATCATGAAAAACTTCAAAATGTATGATAAAGAGAGAAATTGAGAGTGACACTCACAAAGTACGCGAACGGCTTCGAATAAAAACTTGCAAATATTTGGGATCTGTAATAACGACGTGAAATTTTCCAAATTTAATTTACAACTTTGAATACCTTGAAATGTTCTTGGAGAACATTCAACTCCTACTGGAGGAGGAGTAACAGGCTTTTCCATTTCTTTAAAACTAAAAACTTAAAAAATAACTGAATACCGGCGACGATCTGTCAAAACTGACACTTTCGAAGTTTTTACTCGACGATTTTTCTCGAGCTAAATCAAGTATTAAATTGCACGGAGAGGAAAAGTGACGTAAACAATTTCTCTCTCAATTTTCGAGTACGCGATCGCCTTCAAGTAAAAACATGCAAAAACTTTTATAAGTTTATACTGTCAAGCTAATACGCGCACAAACCTAGTATTAAGTCCAAATAGCTAGTTAGCTAGATCCCAATGTGTGCACGGCTTGGGTAAAAGGAAAGGACGAGCTTTTTCGCAGTCAACGGTGTGGGATGACTCGTTGAACTATGTAGCACAAGCAGAAATGGAGGAGTTTCCGGCCTTGTCACGAGTTTAACACACAAGATTTCAGCGGTGAAGCCATCATCTTGATTTAAAATAATTAAAAAGAATGGAAGTGATTAATAATAGGAAGATGTACAAAGTCGACAAGTCTAAACTATTACCAACTGGTACCTAAAATCGAGCAGGCTGCCGAAACCGAGTCAGGTAAAGGGCTCGTCAGAGAAAAAAAGTGTGGTGACGACGTTGAGATTAATATTTGCTTATTTTCCATCAGAAGGGCACCAGAACTGCAATAATTATCGTGAAAATAGATTATTATGAAGACGGAACGAGCCTCATTATTACCAATTGAGATAGCGAAGACAAGATAGAATGGCAACCAAAGAACTTAGAGTACGCGAAGAAGAGAAAATAAGATCAATTTTGGAGACTTAAAAGAAAGAAAGAAAAAAGAAAAACAAGTTATTGGGCACGTGAGTTCCGCAGATCTTCCTGGAAAGGGCTTATAGGACAACACGTGTTGTGAGGTTAGGCATTCCAGAAAAGAACAGTAATCACCATTCAAAGCAGCTGCAAGAAATCAACATAACGGATCACTACCACAATGCACATAACGTTTTACAGCCATACTGCACTTAACCACGGGGGATCATCGCAACAGTCATAGAGGTACCTAGGTTTGATTAGGTGATATGTTATACAGATTAGTACTAAGTATATTATATTTTATATTTGTTGCTACATTACATATTGAATTATATATTGCTTATTAGTTTTAAGATTCAGTAGGAGTTTAGTAGTTGTAATAAGTATCATCTTGAGTAAAAGAAAGATAATAATTGAATATTAACCAGTGGTTAATTCTTAACCAAAGACTAGTCCACCTCAACCAAATTTTTTGGACCAACAGGCTCGTTACAGCATAATGCCCGTGTTTAAATACTTATAGTACAATTGTAACCTGTAAATTTATCTTTTAGTTTAAACTGAAAACTCAAAACATTTATCTGATCTACGTACCTCCCAGATAGGAAATCGAAGATGATTCCACAGTCTGGTAGCCGGGATAGAGAATTGACGATCTGACACTTGGCTTGCAAGTCGTGAAAAAATAAGAGCATTAGTGCATTTTAAACGCGCAATAACAAATTTTTAATTAAGATACTAGGGTAGCTTAGAATTATGAATGTTATAGAGAAGTACATACACAATTTTAGGGAATATCCAACAACGAAGTTAGTGTAAGCGGAATCATGGTCATATATGCGAAGTCGATATATATGTAACGTATTAAGAGTTACTTCAAGTTTGCGTCATGAAGCTGAATCAATTTAGATGCATAAACCTCACACCCACATGTTATTATGGGAAGAATAAGTGCCCGGATCTAGCCTGAGTTTGGTTAAAAGTTGCGTGCAGATAGCAGAAACAGAGAGCAGGCGAAGGGTGGTATATACTTATTTTCCTAACAGTGGCTTTAACATGATTACTCCAAGTCAGACATTTTTTAAACATAATTCCAAGGTTCTTAACATTATCGCGGTATTCAATGCGGTATACTCAGGTATTGTGAAGTATATGGGGGGGGGGGGATCTTGTGTTCAAGGAAGATTCGTTGCATATTAAAAGGGGATTATTTTTGATTATTTTAACAGGGTTAAGTATTAATTTACTTTTCCTGGCCCATTCAGAAGTAGCTGAGAGGTCTGCATTGAGTTTCGGAATTCCTTCCTCAATAAGTCCCAGCGGAAAGGAAAATTTCGAAATAGTTTATGAAGATGAAGAAAACCGATGAACCCAAAACCGAACCTGGTGGGACGCAACAATTTATGTGCAAGAGCCTCGAAGATTGATAATTGCAAACTACCAACTGCATTCAACGTGAAAGGTAAAATGCGCAATATTCTCTAAATATTCACCTACTATATTCACTATGACTGAACCGTGAGATTTTTATGAAACATATTTATGATATATTAAAAAATGTTTCTTATATACTCATAAGCCGAGATATAATATATAGTATCGAAAAATAATAACTTGTAACAACTATATAAAAAAAAATTTTTAATTTATTAATCTACTAGCTAAATTTGTCCGTTCTTAGAACGGAATTCTCTCTTAAGCATGTAAATTTTTATTAATTTTATTTTTCCTTATTCTGTTTTTTTTTTTAATTTATTTTAATTGCTTTTGATTTATTTCTTTTTCTTTATTATCTCTTAAATTTTCTTTTATAATTTTTTCATTAAAAAATAGGAATGCTGTGATTCGAAAGTGTCATTACATACAGAGTCTGGGTTTTTCTCGAGTTTTTTTTTAACGGATCCCCATACATATGTACATCTGCTGCTATATTCTCAAATTAGTTTTTTAATTTATAAGCTATTCAAATCATTAATAATAATTTTACTTAACCTGAATTATTTCGTGCCAACTGTAGTTTTCAGACGTGTCGGTGCCAAGCTTCAACGCTGCGTGCGTGAAATTTTATGGAGAGTAGTCCTGGTAACAAACCAATATTCTGGACCGGATTATTGGATACCCTGTTTTCTACTAGTACTGATTAAAGTACTGCAAAATCAATTATACAATTTTGTAACTAAGTAATTGAGAACGCTTAACAGCGACCCTTAAAAACCGCTATCAATTTTAGTAGTCTACGCTATAATTATAGTTTTTGTTTTCATTTTTAAGACGTTTATAAAAATAATGAAATTTATGTGGAAAAATGTTTTTTTTTTACCTATTAGAAATCATTGTTAGTTCCATGTTCACAGTTAATTGCGCCAGATTTATCGTTTCAAGCTTGTTTTGATAGAATAAGATAATCACTTTATAATTTATAACAGAAAAAGAAACTCTGTTCATTTTCTTAATGAAAATAGATTTTAAATGTATTTAAAAATTCGTCAAGTTTTCCCAAGCTATACGGAAATTCTTATTTGACTTTATTGCATAGAAGTTTTTGTTGTCTATTCTTTAAAAGTAACTTGAAGTGAGAATATTAAATTTATGAAGAACAAACTTTTGTCTTTCTTCTGTAAACAATTTCCACTTTTCCGGGTGACGAAGTTCAGTAAGAAATACAGGTCCTAATTAATTAATGATAAATACTTAAATACCTACTCAAATATTAATCAGGGGTAATAAAAAAAACAGGAAAAACTGTATAAGATATTAGATATTAATAATTTATTTATTTGAGAAATTCTGTAAAGTAACAATCATTCGAAAAGATTGAAAATATCTAGTTGATTACTTCTCCTCGTTTTTTTCTTTCATCAAATATGTAAGATTTTGTTTTTTCAATGGATATATAGAGAAACAGATTAGCATTGAAAATCAAATTCATTTATGTGTACAGAATATAAGGAAATGAATTTTTTCCTTAAAAGAGTACTTCATGTTTTGATTATTTGTCGCATAATTATAAAAACTTTTGAGAGTTGTGGACTAAAGAAGCTTAATATTGCGAACATCAGAATTAAAATTCTTTGACCTTTTCAACAGCAGATAAATATTAAAGTAATTAAAAGCGGTTTGGTGATGTAATGAATAACAGAATTAATTAATTTCTCCATATGCGTTTGGGTGTAAACACTAATAGCAGCACTAATAACAACACAATATTCACTGTAAAGACATATTTGGAGGGATATTGTAATATGCATCTTCGATGATTTGAAGGTCACAGAGATATCGGTTGAATGGTGAAATCTTCTGTATTTGTATCGTATTTCTTCATTTTATGGTAAATTCCATTCAATTAACATAGTAAAAATTCTCCTTTACTGTATTCACACAGAACGTAATTTGAGTACTTTTTGCAAAAACCAAGAAAGTACAATTTAAGTGTATAATTTATTCAAACAAGTTATAAAACTTGCATAAAGTCATCATATAGAGAACAAGGAACACCAATAAGTAAGTATTTTAAGACATAAATAGTGTAAAAATAAAGCTTAGAAGTGTAGGTTAACCACCTTGAAAAGAGCAGTTCTTATATAGAAAAATTGTTAACTGCACATAAATAAGGACTGTCCCAGAAAATTTTAATAATGAAATAAAAACAGTATATTAGTTTTAAATTTTATTTTATTTTTACTTAGTCAAATGTATAAAATTAAATTATATACCCTTCCAGTACTTCTTACTAGGGCTGTTGAGAGAATTTGAGGCTTGGAAATCTAATTCTTCGAAGAATAAGCGTTTTACCGAAGCATTGAAGTTTCGAAGCTTCGAAACATGAATGTTTTTCCAATGCTTCGAAGCGTCGAAGCATGACCTTTTCCTGTTATCTGCTCTGTATTGTTATGGTTAGAATTCAAATATTTTTTTGAAAAATTCTTAGGTATATAACTTTCCGTAGTACTAGAAGACCACGAAAAATGAGACATCAAAGTCAGGGAAATTTCAGTTTGTTTTTTATACATGATAACATGTCTACAATTTTTGTGTGGATCTGAGATCATATTTTAAATTCCATCAATTTTAGTCCATTAACCACAGTTTGGCGCATTACGGGTATATCTGGATTGTATTATCTCCATGAATTATTTGAACCTTTTACTAGATGCAACCGATTACGCGCAATGAGGGCTTGCGTTATATTTTCACTCCGGTCCATGTTGAGTAGTCTTGGGTGCGGAATTAAGCGAGCCCTATTTTCGGCGTGTAAATATAAACGCATTTTCATATTAGCATGGCCACTATTCGGCCGGCTGAATCAACGGATAGACCATTCTACGCACCATGTCCACCCCTTTGAAGTATAAAATGTGTAACTGAGCCAAGTCAAACCATACCGAAATGTAGACTGTAAACTCCGGTAATATGTAGTTTACTGTAAATACTTGTTATGTAAAAAAATATTGATCGACCTTTGCACGTTTTTGCATAGGGAAAATTTGTCTTGAACTTATACATATGATGCTTTATTATTTTTTTAAATCTCTAGATAAATATAAAAATTTAAATGGCTCGGAGATTATAGCTACACTAATGTACTTAAAAAGGTATTTACGAGTATTATGTATTTTTGGCTGGTAGAACACAAAAAGAAGATTTCTTAGTGAATATGTTAAATTATAGTTAACAGTTTTGATTTATAAAATTCTCACCTTTCCAAACTTAGGCAGTTTGTTTAGGCTTCTCGCTGTGGCGGCGTTATATTATCTACTCTTCGAAGGTGAAGCACTATGTCTCATATGTCACAAGTAGTGGTTGAGTCGTCACTAGATTTTGTACAATCCAACCAAACCCAGCTCTTTCTCATGGTAGTCCTGAGCTCTGATGTACCGAATTTCAATATACAGAAAAAGTGTTAAAGTATGTTGTTGTGTAAGATCTATAAGTGCGCTACATTCTAGCTCAATGGCCCAACGGGAAACGAGTCAAATTGGCATTACAAATTTTGAATCTTGGTTGTTTCTTTGCTTGAATATTCTTCAGAAGCTTCAAAATTCAACAGCCCCTCTGCTTAATTTTGCTCAATAAATACTCGCACATATTCACCGAACCGAACACAGTAATTTTTTTTTAACGCGCAATAACATTAAATTGGACGCAGCTATAGCACATTTGGTGGATTAGCCGATTTGTGAGAGAACTTTATTTTATTACATTGACATCAAGTTATTGTCGCTGGGACACAGTGACTTGTGGCTAAGTTTGGTAAAAATAATATAGGACGATTGTCAGTGGCGTATTTAGGAATAACAAGTAAAGGGGGACTGGGTCTTGGGTGATAGTAGTATTAATACATGTAGGTCTTTTATTTCATATAAATATACATACACATATGTGTAATATAATGCGTGAAAAATAATGAGCGGCCAACAAATTTAAAATAATATTTTAATGCGCCTGTTCGTCCTCGTCACTGCAGCTCTTTGTAAATAGAATTCATGTTCTCAACCAAGTAAGTTGAATCAATTGCATCTTTGATCTTTATAGTCTATAGATCTCTTATGATGTTATTAATAAGTTTTCCGCCTTGATTTTTGGCTACGTTCAATGAAATCTTCTGTTTTTTATTCTTTAATACAATGTTCATTATGAATGTATATTAAAAACTTTAAACCAACTAACCCAACGAATAACTGTAACCCCTTCCCCCCCCAAGTAACTATCAAGTGGTGGCATAATGTAGAATTATGCAAGATTGAGGTGTTCACATAATCTTGTCCTCGTCCATACAGCTTCTGTAGAAATCATTACGTAGAGCGAAACGTGTGTACATATATCACACAGGTAGTGTCCTACGATAAATGCAGTAAGGCTCCAACACGCCATTCCGAATTCTCCTTAGCAGAGTTTCTATCATCCTGGGACATATATATCTTGGGACTTAGCTCTGCCTTGTTAATTCTCCCCACCAACGATTAGCCAGCTTGTAGACCTATATATATAAATTATTCTTCACTGATTCTGCCTATGAATTCTTCCGCAAAACATGCATGTTTTCATAAGTGAAGCTTTCTTTACCTGAACATCAGCAAACTAATTCCTTGATACAGCACTTGGTCCAGGCACCCAAGCGTAGACCATATTATATTTAGAGAATATACATCTTAAAGGTAAATATCATAATTACCACGCCTTTTTGCTCACCTGGAAAATATATTTTTCTTTATGTAGTAAAAGCGTTTTCTATAGGATATCAAGGCGTTGTCAATTACGGAAAAAGAGATGGTCGTTAAAAGATTACTAGAAAACTACATTGGTAACTCAGTCAATTAGAATTAATTTAAACATGTGTGTAGTTGAATATGTATGGTCGAGATGTATTGAAATGTATTTTGATAGAGCAGAGTAAGTTTGAGTCTCAATCTAGAATTTGTAGAGTACGGTTGCTACCAATTAAACTTATATAGAGTAAATACGTTGAAATAAATTATAATTAAAGTCAATTTAAAAGGAACCGGTGTTTTTATTAACGAAATATACAACATTGGTGCCGAAACCCGGGATATATGTGAATCGAATCGGACTTTAAATCGAAATAGTTGAAACGAATTGGTAGCAACTTAACGGGATCGCGATTGTACAAAAGTTTACGGTCGAAAATGGATATTGCCTCACGCGCTACGTACAGAGGGCAAATTACTAAACTTGCTAAAAGCGCTATGGAGTATCTAGGATCGCCTGCTGCTCAAATACTCGATGACGAGGAAAAATTGGATGTAATGCAGGAAGAACTGAATGTGTTCCTATCTCGACTCAAGGCAGCTAGTGACAATTTGAAAAAAGCAAATAGTGACGTACGTGCTTTATTAAAGCCCGAGGATTTCGAAAGGGAAGCTGAAACAATCGCTCAGTATGACGATAAGGCTTTAACCATTATTTCTCGGCTCAATTAAAGATTAACGAAGGTGCACCAGCGTCAAAATCGGCTAAATTCTACCATCATGCCCCAAAACACCGACCCAACGAATAACTGTTCAAAATCATCAGATTCCAAAATGGGAGCAGTTAAATTACCCAAATTGCAGCTTAGGAAATTTTCTGGTGATCCTCATGACTGGATTCCGTTTTGGGAACAATACAAAAGTGTAGTTCACGAAAACCAATCGCTAACCACCGTGGATAAATTTAATTATCTTCAGTCAGCAGTAGGTGGACGAGCGGCTGAAACTATTGCAGGCTTAACTCCCACCAAAGCCTGCTATGAGAGCGCTATATCATTACTTAATGAGGAATACGGCAATACAGATAAAATTGTCGATGTGATGATGCAGCGTATGTTGTCTGTACAGCAGGTCCCTTCAAGAACAGACGTAATGGGACTGCGACGTATGTACAACCATGGCCCCTATTCTGCATTCTCACTCACTCCACTCACTCACTCACTTAACCGATTCCACGTGTTTCTTTATTCTGGAACGCAAGTGAGTGAAATATTTGTGGCAAAGTGAGTGAGATATTACTACTGGGTATACGGTACTCGACACGGTCATTTGTGTTTGATTTGAATAACTCTTCCGCCCTAAACTACTATTCATACAGAAAAATGGTGCTTTGATAATCTTAAGCTCTTAAGCTTCCTTTCTTATCTTCCGAATCGAAATAAAATTTGTATACCTTTCCTAACAAAATTATATATAAAAATTTATCGGAACCAAATGTTTACGATTCCTCAAACAAAAACTGTCAGCTGAGTAATCATTGCAATGTCGCTGTGCCGTCATGGCATGCCGTGGGCTGATGATATCGAATGTAGCTGCCTACAGATTCGGACTCTGGCTGTACATACACACATGCAATTATTAGTGAACGTAAAATGATAAGATTATTTTGTAATTAAAACTATTTTATTATTTTGTTAAGTAAGGTATATAGAAAGTGTAGCCTTTGGGAAGCTAAGGAACCAAGCTGTAAATTCCTAGAAGACTATTTTCCTTTATGGATAGTAGTTTAGGCTCTATACCAAATATAAAGTCACATCAAAAATATTCACCACGAATGTGGTGGATTATTTTATTTTACAGTGTACATCGCATTCCATTTGTTTTCGAGAATACCTAAATGGTGGGTGAGTGAGATCGAAGTGAGTGACTTCTCTCATACAGTCATAAGTGAGTGAGATTGCAGAATAGGGGCCCATATCACCTCATGTACACGATCCCTGACAGCGTTGGGAATTTCAGCTGATAATTATTTCATAATGCTAAAGGGCGTACTCCTGCGTTGCTTGCCGTATGAATTACGAGTCGATTTTCATCGTCATTGTATTGACCTTGGCGATAATTTTAATGAAAAGGCCGATAAAGATGCAGCGCTCGTGGCAAAAAATGAAGATGACGCTGCAAATACTTCATCTGTTGTCAGTGCAACCATCTCTTCTGCTCTTGGAGATAAAAACGTAAGGGGTCTCTTAAGGGTTTTGAAGAGAGAAGTGGAATCTTTGGAAAAGGCACATGAAGCTAAACCCAATTCTCATCGTATTCAATCTCACACACACGCTGCTAAATCGTTGAAAACACAAACTGCTGTCGGATTATTTACCACAAACACATCGGATAATATTTGCTTGTTTTGTAAAACATCGGCACACGGCTCGAAGGAGTGTGACAGTAAACAAACTCTTACAGAACGAAAACATATACTGAAAAATGATGGAAGGTGTTTTAGGTGCTGCCGGCGGGGACATAATTCCAGAACGTGTAAAAATCACTATATTGCATGTAAATAATGTAATGGCCGACACGCCACAAGTATGTGTGACCCTAAATTTTGTAAGCTAAAGGCGGTGCAGAAATCGTCGGGGGAAAACGGTAGCAACTCCACTACAAACATACAGCCATTACAAAAAACTGTGAATTTGTACACAACAAACTCGTCAAAACGGATTAAAAATGTGTTTTTGCAGACTGCTTGTGTCAATGCCTCTAACCCAAAGGATAACTTTAGCAGCAATTCATACATACGTATCAATATGGATGGCGGTAGTCAGTTGACGTACGTTAAATCCAGCGTAGCACGAAAGTTAAAATTGCCAGTGGTAGGTTCTTACAATTTATGTGTTTTCCCATTTGGAAGTGAAAAAAGAGCGCCCAGCAAGATTTGCAATGTTGTGTTGGTGAAAGTGCAGAGTCAGCACGACAGCGATAATAATCCAACTGTATTGGAGGCAATCGAGATTCCCGAAATATGTGTAGACGTATTATCAGCTCCTAATGTATCCGAGATACTCAATAAAAAACTTCAGCTAGCAGATGCAAGGTTGGCTGGTGTTCAACTTGAAGAGGGAATCAGTCTCTTAGTTGGTGCGGACACGTACTGGAACTTCGCTACTGGAGAACACGAGAGAATTACAGATAAACTGGTTGCCATTAATACTATGTTCGGCTAGACTCTGCCAGGGCCGTCAAATTCAACTGTTTTTCAATCAGCTGTGCCGCCTTGTAATACATCTTTAATTAGCACTTGTGCGTGTGATGAGGCTAAGAAAATCTGGGAATTGGAGATTTTGGGAATACAGACCAGCAATAAATCTGAAGGTGAGAATATTTTTCAATTTGGTGATTTCGTAAAAAGAGTGGAAAATAGATTTATAGCTAGACTTCCCTGGAAAAACATGGAATGCGAGATAGATAACAATCGAGATGGCGCATGTGCGAGATTGAATATGCTGGTACGAAAGTTGTCGCGACAGGCAGAAAATTTAACGGAGTATGATGTTGCGATGCAGGAGATGATAACCAACGGCCTAGCAGAAAGGGTATCAAACGGTGACACAGTAGATCGTATCTACTACATGCCACATCGTCCCGTGTATCGTTTGGATAAGGCTACGTCACGAATGCGCATAGTTTTTGATGCGTCTGCCCACGCTTGCAATAAATTGTCCTTAAATGAACATCTCGAGGTTGGTGATAATTTATTGCCGGACATATTGAAAATAATGTTAAACTTTCGCTGTGGAAAAATAGCATTAGTTGCCGATATAGAGAAGGCCTTCCTCCAGATTATATTGGATGAAGCTGATCGTAACAGCCATCGATTCTTTTGGTTCTTCAAGAAACTGAAGTCTGATTCTCCGCTTCCGCCAATTCAAACCTACAGGATGACACGTGTTACCTTTGGTGTCAAGTCAAGCCCATTTTTGCTGGGAGCTGCTATTAACGAACATCTGAAAAATGAAAAGATCCGTTTCACCGAAGTGTGTACCCTACTTCAAGAAAGCTTTTACATGGACGATCTTGTAACAAGTGTAGATAGTGAGGAAATAGCACAGGATATATATCGCTATGCGAGCTTGATCATGAAGGAAATATCTATGGTACTTAGAAAGTGGAATACCAATAACGCCAATCTTCGAAATCAGTTTTCTGGAAAAGAGATGATGACAGACATCCAAAATGTCCTGGGAATTAAATGGTTTACTCTCACTGATGAGCTTGCAGTTAATTTGGAACCAGCGAAGACGCTTTTAGAGGGATATTTAGAAGGCACCAAACGAAACTTACTGAAGGTAATTGGCAAAATATATGATCCTTTAGGTGTGTTGGGTCCATTTACTGTACGGTTAAAATTGATTTGCCAATCGAAATAATGAACCTTTGGAGCTCATGTTGTGAAGATCTTTTTAAATTAAACGAAATGACAATCCCACGCTATGTTGGTGGTATTGAAGGAATTAGCAGGCAGCTCCATATTTTTGCCGACTCTAGCCTACAAGCGTTCGGAGCCGTGGCATACATCAGAGAGGTCAACATAAATGGTACAATATCGACACAATATCTTTGCTCAAAGAACAGAATCGCGCCCATAAAGGAAAAGGGAAGCAAGGAGATAACTCTTCATAACTGCAGCCCTCATTGCTTCCCGTTTAGCGGACTATCTGCGCCAGAACTTTAAATTACGTATTCCTGAAGTTTGGCGCTGGAGCGATTCTAACAAAACCCTTTATTGGATTAAGGGAAACAAAAGTAAATGGAAGCCATATGCTCAGAATAGAGTTAGAGAAATTCGAAGTTTGACATCCGCTGCCTATTGGAGATATTGCCCAGGTACTGAAAATCCTGCCGATATGATTACAAGGGGTATCAATGCGAAAACACTGCTCAATTCTTCTTTATAGCTGCATGGACCAGATTGGCTCTCAGATGTTGAAGAGAACTGGCCTGGTAAGCATTTAAATATCGACGCGATGGAATCATATCCAGGTACCGCTTGTCTTCTAACTGCGAACGATACTGATGTAGAAATACAATCCATCGAAAATGATTTAAAGCCTATAGTATCAGTCAAGGACTTCAGCTCTTGGACTAAGCTTTTGCGAACAACAGCATATGTTTTCCGCTATATCTCCTTACTTCGGGGCAATCCTAAACCATCAACGTATCTTAGTTCAGCCGAAATTTATCGAGCAGAAAAATATTGGATCGAGATTGCTCAAATAGATCACTTTAAAAACGAAATTTCATCGCTTCGAAATGGAAAAGGTATTCCTTCTCATTCGAAATTAATAACTTTGAATCCCTTTCTAGACGAGGCTGGCCTTTTACGAGTTGGAGGACGTTTGCAATTACTAAATAATGTCGAAAGGGCTCACCCGATTATATTGCCGAAATCATCTCATCTTACTTCATTACTAGTAATGAACGTACACGAAAAAATGTTTCACGGGGGAAGCTCACTGGTCCTTTCCCGTATTCGACAGAAATTCTGGATCCCACAAGGAAGACAGCTGATTAGAACAATCATGCAAAAGTGTACAGTATGCAGAATTCTGAAGGGCAAACCTATGCAACAGCCTTTTGCTCCTCTTCCACGCGATAGATTCTTGAAATCGCGACCATTTGAAGTAACTGGCTTAGATTTTGCTGGACCGTTATACACGACGAATTCTGATGATGTGCGACGGAAGGTATACATCATGTTATTTACTTGCGCCTCTATTAGAGCCGTACATCTTGAGCTGATACCTGATTTAACAACTGAAAGCTGCTTATTAGGGTTCCGAAGATTCATGGCGCGCCGAGGAATTCCTCAAGTGGTATACTCTGACAACGCAAAAACGTTCAAAAAGACATCCTTTGAATTACGCAAACTTGACAAATTCATTGATAATGAAAGGCTCCATGGTATTGTAAGCGATCTCAGCATTAATTGGAAGCTTATTGTGGAACGAGCCCCTTGATGGGGAGGATTTCGGGAGAGACTCGTAGGTGTCGTAAAGTCAGCTTTGAAGGCTGTTATTCGAAGATCTTCACTTAATGACGATCAATTGCGGACATTACTTGTTGAGGTGGAAAGCGTCGTCAACGAAAGACCACTAACTTTTTTGGGCGAAGACCCTCATGAACTGTCACCGCTTACTCCGGCTCACTTTTTGCAATCTGCCGCACCAACCTCGTTACCCTTTCCTTATGACAATAAAGAAGAAAGGGATTTTTCCGGCCAAGACTTACGCTTTCAGTGGAAGCAACGACTTAGAGCACTTAACCAATTTCGAAGACGTTGGCACAATGAGTATTTACAGCAACTCCGTTCTGCTCATCATGTCATCAAGGGAAACTTCTCAACCGTTGCGAAACCAGGTGATTTGGTGTTAATGCATGATCCCGCATTGCCGAAATTTTTTTGGAAAATGGCTATAATCGAAAAGGTATATCCGGGTCGTGATGGAAAAATTCGCTCCTGTCTAATTCGTCTCTCCAATGGAACAAAACTAAAGCGGCCCGTCCAACGACTTTATCCTATTGAAATGAATTGATTTTCGGTGCCCGGAGAGTGTTAAAAGATTACTAGAAAACTACATTGGTAACTCAATCAATTAGAATTAATTTAAACATGTGTGTAGTTGAATATGTATGGTCGAGATGTATTGAAATGTATTTTGATAGAGCAGAGTAAGTTTGAGTCTCAATCTAGAATTTGTAGAGTACGGTTGCTACCAATTAAACTTATATAGAGTAAATACGTTGAAATAAATTATAATTAAAGTCAATTTAAAAGGAACCGGTGTTTTTATTAACGAAATATACAAAATGGTACACTTACAATGATATTTCATATTAAGCCTAAAACCTGCCTGAACAAAAATAGAAAAAAACCATTAAGAATTCGACATACATACGAATATATATACCTATGAGGATTTGTTACCATCAGGATTTATTGCACACTCATCCGATCCGACCACAATAACTTCAGTGGAGAAAACCCAATGTGACAAAAAAAAAAAAATTATATTGATATATGCTAACATATGCATACAGTTCTACGAGTATATATGTATATAGTAATATCCTGGAATCTTAATTACATTCCTTAATGTCGTTAGATTTTCTTTATGGTATTAAAATATGCCTAACTATACGAACAGGACAATTGGCTTCTTGAAAATAATTGTACTGGAATATAGAAACACATGATCAAGAGTTGAAAAATAAAATACAATGCCACACAGATTGATTGTCGATCATGTTGATCCTTTTCCCATTCACATAAATAAAGGCCCGTTGAACCATTAAATCCCAGCAGTTCTCTCAAGAGAATCCAAGTTGCCTATATTATATGGATTACGTTTCTGTTGGAAATATTTTTTCCAGCTTCACAAAGTTTTGTTCGGTGTAAGTTTTTGCACGTTAACATACCACCATCAGACTCATAGTACACTACGTAGTATATGCCTACATATGTATATATTTTTTATTAATGTTAACACGAAAAATATATTATATGTTTTTACAACAGAAAACAAGTACAGGAGATAGTAGTCGGCCTGGTTACAAAGCCATGATGATGATGGTCTCATAACTAAAGTGTAAAAATTTTCCAACGTTATATGAATATCATAAGAAATTTTGGAGGATGGCATAATATAAAGTGTGTGCGAAAAAGGGTGAAAGTGTGAAAGTTCAGAGGTATACATCTAATTAATAATTTTGAATCGTGAATTGTATATATAGGAAGTTTCTTAACGTCACATTTCTGTAAAGGCGTTGGTCGAAATTGCGTTGAACGTAATCGTAAGCGGGTGAGAAGAGTCACTTAAAGTAGAAAAGTGTTTTGGCTCTGCACAGATCGGAGATTAGGAAAAATCATTGTTGAAACACCGTCGACAATTCAAGTTTTGCGTTTAGGGTTTTTAAGCAATTAGTTACGGTCTGAGGGAAGTGGTTGAGAGTTAAGGGTAAATTAGGTAATGACTATAGATGTCAGTGGGAAGAAGTAACGTGCTAACGAGGGAAGAATTGTTACGAGTTAAGGATCAGGAAAAGGAATTGGAAACCAGAACGCAGGAATTGAAGGAGTGCCAGCTAAAATTACAACATTATGAACAGGATTGGCGGTACCTGGAAGAGCATCTAACGGATGAATTAAAGAAACGATTGCCGAGTGAAGACGTAAATAAGTTTCTGGAGGAAATAAATGAGGCTACAGTGAAAAGCACAAAGGGAGAAACCTTAGATTTGTTGATAACGTCAACCTTTGAAGTTATTGGTAGAATTGAGCAAGAAACAGATCAAGCGTTGGATGAGTGCAAACAGGAAAACAGGGCTTTAAAAGGAACTATAAAGTCTTTAGAAAGGCAATTGGAGGAGGCAGAAAAGACTGCCACTGAACTAGAGCAAGAATTAGGAGTCGCACCATTACCACAAGAAGAGGGTCTAGTTCGAGGGATTTTTAAGAAGTGGTCACCCAAGAAATTAGTATTCCACGAACGGCAGCGAGAAGAAAGAGCGAGTACTTCAGGACAAGAAGAAATTTTGAAAGCTAAAAAGCAGACCTTAGCAAAGACGAGTGAAGACCAAGTGCCGAAAGAAAAAAACTCAGAGAAACCAGCAAGGAAAACCATAGCTGATGCTTGTGATAAAGTCATGGACTTGGTATCCAGATACATACCCACGTTTTCTGGAGAAAGAACGCCAAAACTGTCGAAGGAAGTTCACCGTTTCCTGAGCTGCTGCAAAGATCTTTACGATCGTTTAAAGGCCGAGGAACAGCCAATCTTCATGAAATGTATAAGATATCGGTTGTTAGACGACGCATATTATCTAGTAAGCTCGGAGAAGCCGAAGGATTTTGAAGCGTTGCAGCAGACAATTCAAACTGCCTATATGCCAAAAAAATCGTACTATGAGCTGCGAGCTGAAATGATAGCATGCGTTCAAAGGCCCGGTGACGACATAAAAGACTATGCGGATAGACTTAAGGAGCTACTGTGTCAAATCAAGGCGGCAGTTTCGGCTAAGTATCCAGGCAAAGACGGGGGATTGATAGCGGAGCTTGAGGCAGACGCCGTGGCAACGTTCAAGGCAGGTGTTATGCAGCAGACTACTCAGCTATATTTGACGGGACGCAAATTTCGATCTCTGGATGAAGCACGTGAGGAGGCAGACTACTTTGAGATGGATGCTAGGAGACTTAAAATTAAGGAGCCAGGGCTGCGGAATTATACGAAGGAAGAAAACAGAGGAATGGCAGCAGGCAGCTGGGATGATGGTGGGTTCAGTAAGGAGGAACCTAAAAGGACGGGACCGCAATTCAGGCCAGCATTATCGGGAATGCACAGGGGTTCTCCTAGTCAAACAGAGCAACCAAGACCTATTCAGTGCTTTCAGTGCGGACAATGGGGACATTTTGCTAAGGAATGTAGAGAAAGGAAACAGACGCCTTACTGTACAAAATGCCGGATATATGGACAATTGGCGCAGCCGGATAAAGAGTAGGTAAGTTTTTTTCTTTTTCAGTGAAATAATTTATTTTTCTTTTCATTTTTAGTTTTTTTTTGTGTATTTTATGGGAGTAAAGCTTTTTTAGCTGCTCCATTTTTTTTTGTTTTGTAGGAGTTATGCATTTTAGCTACTCCATTTTTTTTGTTTTGTAGGAGTTATGCTTTTTAGCTACTCCAGGTTACTCTTTTCAGGTTAGAGTTAGGGGAGAAAAACAAAAAGGGGAATAAATTGTTGTGATTGTGGTATATAGCATAAGATTGTTGTTGCGTGAGATTGTTTTTCGTTAATTGGTCTGAGTTTTATTTAATTTATAGTGTGATAGTGTGGTATGTAAACGGAGTAGTTTTAGTAGTTCAGTAGATTAAGTAAGTAAAGTCTAATTTTTTGGAATGGATTTCCTCAGTGACAAAGCTGTGATCGATTGTGTAAATAGGAAATTGTGGATTCAAGATGCCAACGAAGTGCAGAAAGAAAGTTCCGTTTTTAGAAATGTATCCAATAATTACAGTCCTAGAAATCAGTTCCATGCCAGAATAGAGGAGGCTCACAGGAACTTGACGGAAAACAGCAGACCAGATATCAGTAACCCAGATAGCAACCGGAAAAATATAAAATGTAATGTAAAGGAAGCCTCAGGACAGGGGGAGAAAAGTATACCCATATTGGATGAGCCAGTCCAGCCACAACAAGGGGAGAAGACTTGGACCATAGCTTACGACAGTGCGGTATTGGACAATGTAAGAGCCAAAAAAATTTGTGAAGAAGGGAGGATACAACAGAAAGGTTATGGGTACAACGGAATAGAGGATGCAAGGTCATTCGTAAGAATTGCTAATGCCACCGCCTGTTTCGTAGAAACCCGGAATTCTACGCATAGACAACGGAGGTCTCGTAAATTTTCCAGACGACCAGTATGGAACCATAAGGGCAGTTACAGCTTTCATCTGCAACGACGGCGATCCCAGGAGATGTCGCAAAAGGGTAAGTTGGATCTACCAAAATATGTTCGTCAGATAGAAACGGTAGCGCCAGCCCGAAATAGGACCGAAAGGAAAAATATTACGCCAAGTTACACCGGATGGTACAAGGTAAGTAATGGTTATGACCCAGGAATAGGGAGACTTAACCAAAGATTTTTTCCACCAAATTCCCTCTAATTTCAGGAGCAGTTCGATGAGCGGAGCTTGATATGGACAGGAAGATATGAAAGGAGGTATAAAGAAAACCCAGTGCCCATGTTAAGGTAAATTTACAGATAAAAAGGTAATAGAAGATGTTTGAAAAGAAATAATATATGTACGTATAGAAGAACAAGAAGAAAGACTAAAGATTATATAAGAATAAGTGAATAAGAAAGAAAAAATTGAAATGTTGCAAGAATAATTGAATAAAAAGGAAGAAATAAGAGTTTTAAAATAAAGAGAAGCTTGAAAAATAAAAAAGAATTAAGAGATTAAAAGGAAAATAGAAGTTTAAAAAAAAATAAGAAGAAATGTGTATATGTTGTAAATGCATAGACCGATTGACAATTAACAAGTTCGTACAAGTTAAAAGAAAAAGTCATCAAGTTCGAAAATATAATGTTTAGATATCGCAGTTTATAATTAAAGAACAATAATGATTACTATGTATAATAAGATACCTTAAGACTTAGATGTTAAGAAAGATTGCATGTATTTAGGGTAGTGTTAGCCTTAGAAGTTCAACGAGGGATATAATACGGTAACAGAGGGGGAAAAAACCGGTACGCAGACGAAAGCAATACCATCAAGTACGCAGCGAATGACAGGAAAAACAGTGTTATACGGAGCCCTGGATTATTTAACTCGTGTAGATATGGATGCAAAGTTTGGAAGTAAGCCCGGAAAGGATAGTTAAACACTAGGAAAATGCTTTGTCGAGAATTAATAAACATTATGGAATGACTAGCATACAGTTTCCTGTTAAGAGCTTGTGATATGAAGTATTTACATACATAGGTGATGCAGAAATTAAAAAATATTTCTTTAAGTACGGGTGGACTCTCAATATAATTGGGAGAACTCCATCGTGCCAAAAAGAGAATCAATAAAATGTAAATAAGTTTTTACAAATATTATTATCAATCCACCAACCATCGAGGCAACTAGATAATCGAGAGTATTGCTACATAAAGTGTTAATCATCTCCTGGAACAAAATATCCTCTTAAAACGTCGAAAATAAGAGCAACGATTTTTTTTTTGTCCAGTCTATTGTAATAAAATTAGAGAATCCTCTGTAACGAAAAGCGATGTATAAATGTCGCTGAAAATGTTAATGTGGAACTAAGATCTGGAATGCTCGATTCAGTGAGAATAAAAATACATTGATAATGACATTAATGAAAAAATGGTTAACATGCGAATCGAAATTTGCTGCATCACAAGATGTAAATATGTGTGTAATATGCAGGAAATATTACAAAAGCTGGAATAAGTGTAGCATAAAATCACTGGCAGTAGAAATTTGGAAAACATCTTTTAAGACAGACGAGAAACAGCAAGTTCAGGCCAACAGCAACAGACTAGATGTTCTACCCACTATAGGGTAGCATACTCTAAATTCGTAATGCAGAACAGCAACAAGTCGAAGCAGATATCGGGCTCGACCTTACCATTGACATGATAGATATCACCTTTGCAGCGAAACCAGACCATCCCTCCCCCTTCGTTAAGCAGCTGTAAATAGTAAAGTAGTTTTATTGTAATGATGTAATTGCTTAGGGCACCCATAGGAAGAATAACTTTAAGGCCTAGAAGACTGAAAAATTGTAATTATGGTAGAAAAGAATTTTGTTATGGCAGTATTTTTGTATTCTGGTTACTGTAATTGAGTGTAAAAAGAACGGTATTTTTGATAAATGATAATATTATGCATGTAAATTTATTAAGTATTTTTATTAATAATGAAATTTTTAAGTTTAGAAAGAAATATGTAATAGAAATAATTAACTTATTAGGATAGGAAATATGTAAAAGAAAAAAGCAGAGTAAGTTAAATAATTTGAAAAACAAATGGTAAGAAATGAAATGTAAAAGATTTAAAGATGAGATGTAAATAGAAATATTAAATATGAGAAGAAAAAGAGAAATGAAATGTGGTAATAAAATAAAAATGGAAATTGAATATGAAATCACGAAAAATGAAACAATGTAAGAAAAGGCAAATAAGAAAATTTAGATAGCAAACATTTTAAAGAAAAGAAACATACTATAAAGTAATTGAAGGAAATGTAAAAGAAAAAAAAATGATGTATAAAAAAAAATAAAAAAAATAGAAGAATAGAACAGAAATTGTATGTAAACCGAACCATAGTTATAAAAATTGTTTAAATGATAGTGAATATTGTACCTTAGTTTTGTGTAAATTAGTTAAGTTATATATTGTAACCTAACTGAGCACCCCGATCTGATTCCCCTTGGGAATCAGTTTTTCTCAGGGGGGAGGAATGTCGTGACCCAATATTCAATTGGTGAAATTGTGACATCACGACTCGAGCTAGCAGCAGGTGTACAGGTAATTAAATGATTTGCATTAACTAAGCATTTCACTTCGCACAGTGAAATGCTTGGCGATTGCGAATTGTTTACTTGTAAACTGTCGCATCTACTGCTGTATGTAACTGGGCATTGAGTCATGGTTAAGTAATTCACTTCGCATAGTGAAATACTCAGCTGGGCTCACTGTTTGTTTACATACAGTATTGGGGGCTCCCGCTGTCGGCAGTGATTAGCGTAATACTTTGTAATTATGATTGCAAGGTATTGCGCTGGTCACTGGGTCAAAGTCGCTTCCGCCTGGTTGAATGGAGGTAAGCACGGTCGTTTCGATAGATCGGGTTGCGTAGTTAGAAGTTAGTTTAGTTTTAATAAAAGATACGGTTCGGTGTTCAGTTAGTTGAGTTAAGATTCTGAAGCTCGATCGCGAGTAACCGTTTTTGTAATAGTCAGTAAATAAAGTTTTAACTTAGAATTACGCGAGTGTTTTTATTGGAGTGCTTATGGGACACGACAGGAGGGTAAAAATATGGTTTATGGAAATATGTAAAACATTAAATTTACAAAATAATTGATTCCTCCTGATTCATTTAACTTGCATACAACAAATTATTTATGAATGAGGAAGGATACTTGAAAAATTAATAAGCCCCGTACAGAATTAAAAAGCTGGTCATGAACGTAAAATGCAATCACATCTCTGGGTACTTGCGGATATATGTAGGTGCATTAGCATGCTTGTATTATTCCTTAATGGTAGGACACTGATTATATATATGTATATAGGTAAGCACTTAATTCAATGAAACAGGAATTAAATTCACGCTTAATTGAGATAAGGCTATTCAAAATTAATCTAAGTAGTAGCAAGAAATTAAGATAGAGGATGATAATAATTGGGCAAATGATCACAAATAATTGTACACATTCTGTGTAGGGGATGTAAATCTATATGAACATTTAACTTCCTCCTCAGCACTATTCCCCACAGCTTCTGACCTTTTGCATGCAAGTATTCAATCACCATCAGCTGATGGTTTCAGTTTTCGCTGCGTAGATTCTTTAAGAGAATTGTAATGTCATAATTTTGTCCTTTTCCGTTTCCCAAAATTACTTTTGCCTGCTAAGTATATTACCTGTTGTCAAGCATATGTCTAATCATACTTTAACCTCGGCAGAGATTCCAACAAACTGGAAAAGGGCACTTACTTTAGCCATTGCTAAAAATAACTCTCCACTAACATTTCTGACTTCCGACATATCAGCCTATTATGTTTTTTAGCGACAGCCTTCGAGAAGCTCCGATCAACTAGATGTTCGAGTACCTTGAGGAACGTCCGTTATTGTCTGCTTTTCAATTTGGTTTTCGTCGAAAATACAGCTGCGAAATAGTTTTCCTGAAAGTTACCAACAATATTCGTGGAGCGCTTAATAAGGGCTTAGACTGTCAGTGTCAATTACAGTAAATTATTACAAAAAATAGCTTTGAATTTTAACTTCACCTCATCCGCACTTTCAGTTATTAACAGCTTTATATCTAGACGAACACAGCAAGTGAAAATTAATAGCTGCCTTTCTAATGCAAAAAAGCGGAATGCCCACTTTTCTAACAACTTTAGGCCCGACATCAACAGACATGAGAAATGTTTTAAATTGAGATGTAGTAGTAGCACGTGAGCAAAGGAATCCACTAGTAAGTACGTGTGCAACGGAAAGTTATCCTGTCGTACATCGCAGCTAGATTTGGTCATTCTAAGCTTTACTTTAAACATTTTGCATTTAAAATTGAAATCAAACCAGCTGTTGTAATTTGGACCCTTACTCAACTGAAGCTACCCAGCCACAAATCAAGATGTTTAGCTGCCGACCGTCAACCGGAAGTATTGGCGCCCGAGTTAACCTCTGGACCAAGAAAAGGGGGTCTATATTCATCTAAGGAAAACGATATTATATAATAGTTACGCAATAAAATATCTGAAATTTTAAATAGATTTCTGTTAATAAATTTTGGGCAAATAATATTGCCTCGAGCTCTATGTATACTCATATAAGAGTAGCGAGTAATTGGTCAATTTAGATTTACTTGACCGCAAATTTCAGTTCCAGTTTTTTCCTGTATATACATACATATGTATATTTAGTAAATGTTCATTTGTATAACCCGACAACTAAAATAGCTTTCATTGGGTAATTTATTTGCATATAGACAAACATCTAAAGCCACCAAAACAGAAATATTCTCTATATGAGCTATAATATGTGGTTACAGGTTCAATCTACCATTTTGTTTACCTAATTCAAAACGTCCATATCGACATGTGCGTATCAATAAATGTTAATTAAAATTTGTTAGTCTACGCTAGATAATTGGACATTACCTCACTGAATCACTAAATATATGGAGGAAGAGATGGAATTGTTTTATGACTTCTGTTTTCAGTTTAACTTGTTTTCAAATAAATGGTCTGGACAAATTGAGGTTTATATAACTATCTACCAGTAATAAATGAGAGATTATTTAAAAACTTCTGATTTTTCTGTTTTCAATATCTATTTTAAATTTACTTTTTCGTTTTTTTATTTTATTTAAATACTGCTGGAAATTTTAGATTTTGTTCCGTTTTGTTATTGTGGTTACCATTTTCGATGAAGTCTGAGGTATGGATTAACATGTCACATATGTGTTAGACAGGAATGCGTAAAATGAATTCATATGAATGAATAAATGTTAAGAATTATATTAATTCAAATTAATCGTGACTAATCGAAGAATTGCTCACACATATCGAATTATAGTAAATATGCCCTTTATTGCATAATGAATACATGCACACATCATACTCTTGTTATACCCTTCAAGTCTAAGCAAATCGGTCATTATGACATTGGTTCATATTATGTAGTTTATATACATATAACATAAAAAAAAATGAAAAACTGTATTGATAGGTATAACGCATATATGCAAATTTATGTGGACATTTTTATTATGGCGGGAATATGATTTGAAGAAATAGACAAAATTGTGGAAAACTCGAACGAAAGTGAAAATCAGTTTGAAGAGGACGAAAACTTGATAAATAGTGAGACAATTTGAATGAAATTTTCATTAATCATTTTAATTCATTATTGATTATTATGGTAATAATAAAGTTACGCACAATTTGGACGATTGTTTCTGATAGCTTGCTTTCAGAAGACCAAACTTAAAAATCTATGTAAAAATATCGAGATCCCAAGAGTTTATAGAAAAATATATAAAACTTCTGTGGAAATAATGAATAAAGCTCAGAATCAACAGATTATCGCGGAGACAGCCAATGATTTTTTGTTTTATGTAAAGAAGTAAAAAGTGATAGCAGAAAATAAGAGAATTTTTGAAGCTAGTACTAACGTAGTAATTGTCGGCTTATGAGAGATGTAAAGACAAATGTCGGACACAAAATATATTTTGACATTTCCTTTAAGACTACTACTGTACTTGTAGAACTGGAAAAGAAAATGGGATCCACTCCGTAGGTGCAATTCGGAGGAATAGGATACCTCATTGCAAGATTTCAACAAACAAGTAAAAAAGCTAGAATTGGTCTAAGACCAATTCTTAGGATACCCTAGATGAATTCCCGTATTAAATTTCGTATGGTCACCGATCTATTCAAGTATTGATTTTGAAGTTGTTTTTCGCATATATTTCTAGAACGGTTTGTCGCACAGACAAAATGAAGTTTTTAATACCATAAAAATGTCTTGGACTGATCGTTTTCAAAGTATACGTAAAAAACCGAAATTTTTATATGGCAACACCAAGAAGGAGTTGCCCGATTTAGTCCATTTTTGACATTTTATTTGCTAATGTAGTAGAAACATCATGTACGAAATTTCAGCTCTCTACGTGGACGCGTTCTCAGGCAGTGTCCAAATATATAGCAGAAAACGAAATTTTTATATGGCAATCCCACGAAGGAGTTGCCCGATTTGGCTCATTTTCGAACTTAATTTTACTTTTTTTTTTAAAGTCTGTGTACAAAATTTCAGCTCTCTAAGTAACGCGTTCTCGAGTTATCGTGCGCACAGACGGACGGACGGACGGACGGACATGCAAAAATCGAAATAACTTTTAATATTATGAATGGGTGTCCAATCCGTTTTGCTCTACCATCATTATTTCGAGGTGTTACAAACTTAGTATACCCCTATGATTTCATCTAGGGTATAAAAATGCGAAGCGAAAGAAGATATTACATTGCTATGGTGTTGGTATCTCAGCTTTGATCTGGAAAAATAACAAACTTGCTTCGCTTGTTTCATCATGGGAAAAATCCAGTTGTCCCATATCTGTTTGATTAAACATAGTCTAAATCTATCAACAGTGATTGCCAAAATATATGTATAGTCAAGACATATAATAAGCATTTGAGTGGACTTGACCTTCTTGGTGTCCTTAAGACCAAAACACGATCAGAGCTGCGCAACATTGTTAGCGTTTTATTTGTCGAGTATGTAGCACTCCAAATACAGTGAACGCAACGCGACTTTTGCTTTTACAGCTGTCCTACCAATTGAAGGAATGTAAAAGTTGAGAAAATTGCTTAAATTTAGCATTATAGTCTACGCGGCCTTCTTTGAAAGGAGAGTTAAATTCAAATTTTGGACGCGAGGCTAGCATCGTGAGTGACGAGTTGGAAGAAATATGCTTCTCAGATTGAACGCGTTGACATTTGAGTTTCGCCAAATTCTTTTTTGAATTTTTTGTTATAAATTAGCTTACAGTTATACAAATTTCACAATAAGCATTTCTCAAATTCCGTTTTTGCATTCAGAAATAAAAAAAAATCTAAAACAAAACACGCAGCAGTACACTTTCCAAAGTGTTAGGTTAAATTGAACGCGTATACGCGACGAAAAGTCTAAATTCGTCCGATTTTTGCGTCACGTGTGGTGGTAATCCACAACAAGCGTACATTTGATATTACCTGTCAACGCGTGCTACGCAAGTTACGGGTTTGAAATTTTCAATATGACTCCAGCTTAAGTTTCAAGATCTGAAAAGACAAAACGAAAAATAAGGTGGTGGGTAAGTGATATAAATAAGAAATGTCAAATATCCGGACTTTGTTAAGAATTCTTTCAACTGAGAGAAACCGAGCTCGGATTGTTCTTCAAAGTTACAAGATGGAATATCGACTATTTTGATACTCTATTAAATAAACTGCGTGAACGTTTAGAGAAGCAATCAATTCGGGAAACAATTTCACAATAAGTAACATTAAAATATAATAAATGGCATAAATTTTGGAATTTTAACCTTGGGAGAAGTTCACAATGGGATTGTCGACATTTGTAAAGATAATGTTGGACCGAGAAATCCCATACATATATGCATATTTAGAGCAACCGAATGCAGCAGAATGGTATAAAATGTCATTCCATGGTGTGGTTCTATGTACTTGGTGCTTGTGATGTGATCTATTGCTTCAAAATCGTGGATATTGAGTCGTACAGGAGTCAAAGCGATTCAGCACTTTCCAGGAGAGCATTTTCAGGCAACAGCTTATTAAAAATCAGTTACCCATTCCAAATGCAGATGAGCTGCCAAATTTGACCGTAAAATTTCCGAACTTTTTCGTGGGAGATGCTGCTTTTCCTTTGCGACATAGTCTGATTGGTTTTTATCTGGATAAGCTTCCGTGTTTAATATAACATTTCTATTAATGTTCTAGGTAAAAATTTGCGGTTAGTATAGTGCTCCTGTTCATATCCCGAGCTCGGATGACGCTAGAAAATGCGTTTGGAATAATGGCATCTAGATGGCGAGTGGCCCGGAATATATACACTGCATACCTTCTAACGTAGATAAAACTGTTAAGGCTGTCTGCGACCTTTAGAGAAATATTGTCCTATGAGCCTGGCGGAATGAATCTCAGAATTTACTTAGCGCACGAGGAAGCATAGCGAAAATGGTTTTCGTGAATCATTTCGTCTCCTAGAGACGCTATCCATGTAATCTATTTACCGAGGTTGCCAAAGACCTGAAAAAAGTATCGGTGGGGTCTTCTTGTTTTTCTTCGTTCATTTTATGAACCCTGGTATTTGAATTTTTTGGAAGTTCTTATCCAGCAGTCGATATTTGACGGGGATACATTTAGCCCCTGACTTCCAGAAGTACTGCCTTTCCGCTATTGGATGCGCTCACACAAAAAACTGCATTTATTCAACGTATCTTCCTAATTCCAAATTCTGTTTAATTATCGGTTCTGTCTTCAAATGCCGGGTAGTAGTTGCTGGAATGCCTTGCAGTAAAATTATTCATTAATGAAAGATGAATTCATGTGGTACGTTATACGTTTACAGACAGTGCTCATTCAGTGCCGTGATGAATAAGTCAACCAGCATGCACCAGAGTATAAGGGAGAGCACGGCAAACTGCGCACTGCCTCTCTCTACCGGAAAATTGAGAGAGATTCGGCCACCCAACGCCATGGTTAAGTTTCGTCGCCTTAGCATTTTACCGATCCCTCGCACGATAGTGCAGCGAACACCATGCCGACGAACTACCCCGCACAGAGAATTGGGGTGGCGCTATCCAAGGCCCCCTCTATGGCCAGAAATGCTCCCAAGGCAGTCTCGGTTAAATGGTCGGAGCCATTGAATAAAGAGCCATCTTAGGTAATCTACCACTTCAGTAAGTGTGCTGCGAGGTGTTTAAGGGAGAGACTTCTCGAGCTGTCCTTTAATATACTCTTTCGCGAGCCTCTCCAGGCAGGTCAAATGAATGAGGAGAGGATTATGGTTGGGAAACTCTTCGGGTCCATATGCGATACCCACTAAAAGCCTTTGAAGACAAAGCTAACCAGAGCATATGCGAACAATCGAAACTGCAGTAATAGCGATCCTCGTCGGTAAGCCATTCACAGCTTTGAGAAATAGCAAAAGCTATAAACATTTTATTAAACATCTCCGCGTGATCGTGAAGATCTAATATAGGTTTATATCACACTACTTGAGGGATTTTCAGTCTCCATAGTTTAGTCATTCACGTTAAGAGAAGGATTTTGATTTCATTGTAATTTTGAAAATACGTTCATAATAAGGAAAGGGTTCCAGAATTGAATCTTATATGTCTGATTCTATGGTAATGCTTCACATTTTTCAACAATACTATTTTTAAGAAAAACATTGTTTTCTTTTACCTTAATCGCAGAGGTTCCAGATCTTCGACATTTAGTCGAACTATATACATGTGTACAAAATTTCATTTCTATGACTGCTGCAGAAAGTAGCGTATCTAGGTTAGAGCAGTGGGGGCGTTCCGCCTGGCGTTATTTCTATACCCTAGATGAAATCTATAGGTTATACTAAATTTGACATTCTATTTGTAACACCTAGAAATAATGATAATAGGGCAAAATGGATTGGACACCCACGAATAGTATTAAAATTTATTTTGAATTTTGCGTGTCCGTCCGTTTAACTGCGCACGATACCTCGATAACACATATACGTTGACTGAAATTTTGTACACGGACTTTAAAAAAAAAGTAAAATTAAGTTCGAAAATGAGACAAATCGGGCAACTCCTTCGTGGGGTTGCCTTACAAAACTTTTGTTTTCCACTATATATTTGTACATTGCCTGGGAACGCGTCGACGTGGCCAGCTGAAATTTGGTACATGGTGTTTCTATAGTATAATAGGAAATAAAATTTCACAAATAAACTAAATCGGGCAACTCCCTCTTGGTGTTGCCATATAAAAATCATTCTAAGACACTTTTATTGTACTAAAAATTGGTTATAATCATTCTTTTCTGTCCGACAAACCGTTCTAGAAATATATGCGAAAAACCACTTCAAAAATCATACTTGCACAGAGTGGGGTAACCGCACGAAATTACATACGGGCATTCATCTAGCGCATCATAAGAATTGGTCTTAGATCAATTGTAGCTTTTTTACTTGTTTATATTCCTTTCTAAATTATATAAAAACAAAAACAAATATTGTTTTGTAATGTAGCGGTAATTGAACACTACAGCTATATTACTGCATTTTAGGTAGGTTAGTGTAGCGGTATGTTAAAATGACAAGATATGTGAGCTTGTGTTTACTGTTACTTTATTGACCAAAATTCCTTATTTTACGTTAGTCTGAATTCTATTTTAATTTTTTCACTTTAAATGTACTTCATTAATTTAATTAATTATCTGTAGGCATGTATTCTTGAGGTGTCGTAACGTGACACGTGCTCAATTTTATACCTCAGATTTTCACCAATTTCACTTATATTTGAAAATTCACTGTCTATTATTATTAGTTCTTCTTAATATAATTCACATCACTCTTAATATTAATTAATTCTACTTTGTTTTTTCACATGAAACGTCTAATATGCTTAGCTTGCATGCGTTAAACGCTATATGAAAAAACCTAAAACTAAAATGTCTGCCACCAAATATATTTTAAAAAATGTATAAAAATACTTAGCCTAGAATTTCACCAAAACCTGCAACACCACAGAAATTAAATTGCTGCTACAATCTTTACTTAGCATATACTGTACCTTGCTTGGCACGTTGATTTATGCTAGAAAGATTTTGAAGTTATTTTCACTAATGAATAATTTTCCACTTTGAAGAACACTAGATCTATGCGAAGTTGCATTTACGATCGGTGTCAAACTAACGAGAGTTTAGTTAGGGAGCACCTCCTTTTTATAATGTCCGAGCCGCCATTTTCGGACAAGTTCCACATGAAAAAATGCAATTTTCATATATTTTTTGCACATTATAAGTCCATGCTGTAATGTCAAAATTTTCTAAATTATGTGAATTAATTTATTTTTAATTATCCATAATTTTTCCTAATTGATTTATTGCGATATTTCAATTTTTCTAAAACTTATCAATATGGCCGCTCCCTATCATACTATGTTAATTTCCGGTGTGGAACATAAATTCTCTCACGAATTTTCTTCTGTCTCGTTTCCACATCGTTCTCTTTCCCACTCATTATGGGAATTGGAATTACCTTTTTATTGTAAATATTTCCTTACCTGGGCAATTTCGCGTTTTTTAATTATTGCCAACAGGTAGAGCGCGGCCAACTTCGTAAAATTGATTATTTACGTTGTTGCAGTGACAGTTCGTTTCGCGGTGTTTAAGTCGTGAAGTGCCGTGTTTTGTGTTGGGTTTTTCTCATCAACAAATGGATTAATTATTAAGGTAAGTTGTTTAATCTCTTCTATAAGTGCTAATTATTGATTTGCCAGTGCATAATTTGCAAGAATCATGCAAATTATGCGAAAAATTGTGTATTGAAAAATTGTTAGTGAAATGTCAACAATGGCAACAATTGTTGAATTTCACTAACAATAGTGTGTATGGATTCTGCGAATTCATGTAATCTGCACATTTAAGCATAAATGCAAGTTTTGCAAATGTTTATTGTGCAGAAAACATGAATTTCGCTAAGAAATTCCAATGTTTATGTTTGCATGTGGTGTTGTTGTTGTACTGCCAAGAAATTTGTTTCTTGGCAGTTTGCATGTAACTATATATTTTTGTTTGTAATTTTTTGTGATATCTTTGCTCCAGTTAATTATATTGAACTAATTTATATGCTTTTTCTTATTTCAGATGCTGCATAGACGTAGGAAGGGCGTATGAGGACACTGGAGACTGGGATTTTACAGGGAAGTATTAAATAATGATCCCTATAAATTAATATCCATTTATTTATTTTCAGCTGTGTTCAACATACTCCCCCCCGTTGAACAGTTTGTTCAACCAAAGCCTTCTTTATCTTACGTATACCTCGCTTGTGGTAGTGATGAAACATTAATTCTCCGTCCTTGTTGACTTTTAATTTAACTTGGTACTTGTCGGGTAGGTTAATAAATTTTTCGCGGTTCCTCCGCTGCTGTATTGCCCGAACATTAATACGCTGCAAGACATATCGAGGTAGATATATATCTACGCCTTCTCGCGTTCGAAATTTTTGAAAGCTATTGTTCATTCTCATTTCGAACTCGTTTATGTTTGTGGTCAGCAGAAGTCTGGATAATTGTGATATCCGACTGCCATTAACTACCACTGTCTGATCCGGGTGTGGATCCGTAAAAGGAGTTGGGCCTACAAACGGTAAGTTTGTAGCCGTAGTTAATTCCTTAGCTGCTGCGCTCGTGGATGGCTCTCCTCTGGTTCTGGCAACTTCTTCTCGAACTCCTGAAGCCAATTCGTGGGCCAACTCCGGCCTGGGTCTGCCAAAAACATCACATCCCGGGTCACGCAACATCCTCCGCTCCGGGCTTCCTGGTGGGCTAAAATAAATGTCCTCCAGAATATATAACGTATCATCCTGTTCGTAGGTGAATGACATCTGAAATGGCAACCAGTTAGTATGGCGTAACGTGAATAGAACACAACCCTCAGCCAACAGTAGTACACAAAAGGACAGACACATGACGACACTAAGAACAGGTAGTTAATCTATAGCTAATGGTAGCGGACTAATTTTTGCAATTGGTCGTAGAAAACTACCGTTTCGCGTTTTGACCTTGACTACCCGAACCAGATCATCTGTCCCTGGATGCACTTGTTCGATTATGCCCATTAACCAACTTGTGGGTGGCATCTGATCGTGTTTTACAAGTACCACGTCCCCTACTTGAATATTTGGTTGTCTTGTATACCATTTGGGTCGATTTTGCAATTGGTTCAAGTAATCCCTTGACCATTTATCCCAAAATTGCTTATATAATAGTTGTATGTACTTCCACCGTTTGGAAGGTAGTATTGCTTCATGTGTATAGTCTGGCTCTGGAATGGCATTAAGTGCTTGGCCTATTAAAAAATGTCCGGGTGGTGTGAGGATAAGTAAATCCTCTGGATCATTTCTCATGTAGCATAGCGGTCTAGAATTTAGACATGCCTCAACCTGAGCCAGGACTGTAGAGTATTCTTCGAATGTGCATCTGGAGTGTTGTAATGTTCGGCGTAAATGGTACTTTATTGCCTTTACTCCAGTTTCCCATATCCCTCCAAAGTGTGGAGAGGCTGGAGGATTAAAATGCCAATTGATTTGCTTGGAGGCAAGATATTGTGCTGCTACTGGAGTTGCACCTTTAATTGCTGCTTGCAAATCCTTGTCTAAAATCGCTTTTCCTCCAATGAAGTTGGTGCCACAATCTGAGTATATGTCACTACACAATCCTCTTCGTGCTACAAATCGTTTTAATGCAGCGAGGAATGCTTCAGATGTGAGATCTGATACCAACTCCAGATGTACCGCCTTTGTGGCCATACAAATGAAGATGCAAAAGTATGCTTTCAGCAATTTTGCATTTCGTAGGTTTGATGCTTTTATTATTACAGGTCCTGCATAATCAATTCCTACGTTAAGGAACGGTCTCGTTATGTTCACTCGAGACGTTGGTAGATTTCCCATTAATTGGGTTCTTGTTGTAGTGCGATGTTTAAAACAGATAATGCACTTATGTATTCGACTGGTAATTCGGCGTCGTGCATCCAAGATCCAAAATCTATCTCGACTAGTGCTGAGAACTAGTGATGGACCGCCATGCAGAGTATCCACATGTAGTTTATCAATTAGTATTAGTGTAACGTGATGATCACGTGGTAAGATGATTGGGTGCTTCCTATTATATGGCAATGTTGCATTCAGAAGTCTACCACCTAATCGTATTAGACCGTTGTTGTCCAGAAATGGATTGAGCTTGTTTAATTTCCTATGTTGTGACAATGGTTTCTTGCCCAACATATTCTTATACTCTTCTGCGAACGCAGTTTGTTGTACGAGTTTTAATATTGTTACTTCAGCATTATTCCATTCCTGCACAGTGAAAGCTTGAACGAGTTTCGATTGCGGATGCCGACAATTGTGTATGAAACGTTGAATGTTTGCTACAATTCGTACAAGGCGAGTATACGACGAATATAGTAAAAGAAGATTGTTGTCTAATTTCGCTAAAAAACTTACTGTAGGCAGTTCTTTAGCTTCTAAATTTGTTTGTTCCGAAATGTCCTTAAATTTCGGCCAGTTGTCCTGTTCTTCAGCTAACCATGATGGTCCATGCCACCATAAATGATTACTGGTTAAATCTGCTGCAGGAACACCTCTGGAGGCTAAATCTGCCGGATTGTGTTTTGTGGATATGTGACGCCACTGTTCGAAGCGTACAACGTCTTGTATTTCGACGACGCGGTTTGCTACGTAGATTTTCCATCGTGCTGGATGTTCCTTGATCCATTGCAAGACAATTGTTGAGTCTGTCCAGGCGAAGATTGGCACATGATGTAGGCGCATATCATCAAGTGTAGCCTGAAGCAGTCGTGCAAGTAATAGAGCTCCATTAAGCTCTAATCTAGGAATTGTTGTTGGCTTAATTGGAGCTACCCTAGTTTTTGCAGTAAGCAAATTGGTATGAATTAAGCCGTTCTGATCGTCTACCCGTAAATAAACGGCAGCTGCAAAAGCCTTTGTAGACGCATCACAAAATCCATGTAATTGGATGCTTGCCTCAGATGAATAGTTGATTCATCTAGGGATTTGTATGTTTTCTATGCATTTTAAGTTACGTTTAAACTTATTCCATTGTTGTTCTATTATCTCCGATACCTTGTTGTCCCATGCACATCCTGTGATCCATAGTGCTTGCATGAGCACCTTGGCTGTGATTACCACTGGTGCCAGCCAGCCTAAAGGATCGTACAGTGATGCGATGTCAGACAGAATGGTTCGTTTAGTTACCTTGGCATGAACTGTCCATGGTTTGGTTATAATGGAAAAACTATCCAGTTTAGGATGCCAGCAAATTCCTAGTGTTTTTACAGATTCCTGGTCTGTGATTGTTAGTGTTTCTGTGAATTCACGTTGCTCTGCAGGAAGATGGCTTAACAACTCTGAACTGTTGCTTGTCCATTTCCTGATATTGAATCCTCCAGATTTCATCATACCTATTAGCTGATTTAATAAGCATTTGGCGTCATTAAGATTGTCAGCTCCAGTCAGGAGATCATCCACATAAAAATCTGTGGTTGTAACCGTAGAAGCTAAAGGCCATCTTTGCTGTTCATCATTTGCTAACTGTTGTAGCGTCTGAATAGCTAAGTATGGCGCTGACGCCGTTCCACATGTCACCGTGTTCAGCTGAAAATCCTGAATCTCCTTAGTTTTAGGATGTCTCCAAATGATTCGCTGAAATGTTCGGTGATCGGGATGCATGGTGATCATGCGATACATCTTTTCAATGTCTGCGTTCATAGCGATTTTATATTTGCGCCAGTTGAGCAACGTGGCGAATAGCTTAGGTTGCAGAACTGGGCCCTTTAGTAGATACTCATTAAGGGATTTGCCATTCGACGTCTTAGCTGAAGCATCGAATACTACTCTCACCTTTGTTGTCGTGCTTTCCTTCACAACGGCATGATGAGGTATATAATAATGGGGCTGATTGATATTGGCCGGAGGTATTTCCTCCATATGACCCAACAAGAGATTATCGTCCAAACATCTCTCATATTCAACTTTCAAGTCTGGATTTCTGGCTAATTGTCGTTGAATTCCTTGAAAGCGTTTGATTGGTTGTATTCTCGATTGCCCCAGAGTAGGGTTCTCGTCATTTACAAAAGGTAACTTAACTTGATAAGTTCCATTAAGCAGACGCTGGTGATTGAGTTGATAACTCTGTAGACATTCCTTGTCTTCTTTTTTGAGAATGGGGTTTGTGGGAAATTCTTCTGTTTCCCAGAACTTCTTGAGTTGAAGAGCCACATCATCAGTTGTGATTGTAAATGATGACGTTTTGTGCTCTGCTTCATCCATGCTAGACCCTAGCAAAATCCAACCAAATATTGTGTTGACTGCTGTAGGAGTCGTATTTGTTCCTTGCCGAATACCGGTTCGCAATATTTGAGCATAAACTCTTGCTCCTAATAATGCATCTATCCTTCCCGGTTTCCAGAATGTGGGATCTGCGAGTTGCAGTTTCTTTAGCTTCGCGCATTCCTTTTTAGACACTATTCTAGAAGGCAGAGGATCTGTAATGTTCTTAAGTATTAGAAAGTTTTCTTCTAATACTGCTGTAGATCTCGTTGTTCGAGGCCGAAGAGAGAGTATTGTTTGGTGCCTTGAGATGGCTGTATGGCTAGTGTTTAAGCCTGTGGTGGAGACTGCAATTGGGCTTTGTACTGCTCCTAATTTCCTGCAAGCTTCCTCCGTGATGAAAGATGATTGCGAGCCACTATCTATCAGAAATCGTAGAATATAAGGTTTTCCGCTTTTTGTCTGTGCTACTACTAATGCAGTTGCTAGTAGAGCATTGTGACTTTCTCGGGTTACGAAGTTATGACTAGTGTTTAAGCCATCAGTATTGTTGACTGCTTGTAACCGGGAAAAGCTTTCCTTTGAGGAGCTAGATTGATTAGCTTGACTTGAGCTCAATCTAACTTTGTCATGTGCTGACTTATGCTCATTATGAACAGCTGAGGACTTGGGTTTTTCCTTATTGTGTTCTTCATGAAGGGTGATATGATGTCTCTTATTGCATTTCAGACATCTAAATTTGCTAGTGCAATTATTTAAGTGGTGAATTCCTAAGCAATTTGAGCACCGACCTGATGCCTTCAATATCTGATATTTGGATGGTATGTCCATCGCTAGATACTTCGGACACTTTTGGAGGTAATGCCTGGCATTGCATGCTGCGCATTTAAATTCATTTGTAACGTGATATGACTTTGTCACATCTGGTGTGGTGTTTGGTTTGTGATGTGGTGTGGACTTAACTAGACTATCTGCTAACGATTCTAAAATTCTTAAACGTGTATTTAAGAACTGCTTAAATGACTTAAATGTTGGGAGTTCTTGTGTGCCTCCCTGCTCTTCTTCCCACATTTTGAGGGTAATGAAAGGTAATTTCTGTACTAACAGATGTATTAGAAGCACATCTCATGATGCCGTATCAACTTCTAAACTTTGTAATTGTTGGATACATTCGTCTGTTGTATCAATTATAGACTTGAGTCCTTTCGCAGACTCTGCATTTAATTTGGCTTGGTTTACCAAAACCTTTAATTGATGATTAACTAAAATTCTCTTGTTCTCATATCTAGCCTTTAACTTGTTCCATGCTGGCATGTAATCTTCATTTGTTACTGGGGTGTGCAGCAACAATTTCTCAGCATCACCCACTAAACAAGATTTCAGATGATGCAGCTTTTGAACTGGTGTTAGCTTTGTATTGTCATGCACAAGAGAGATGAATAGATCATGAAATGATCGCCATAAATCGTAGTTGCCGTTATACTTGGGCAACTGAATGCGCGGAAGGAATGATTCCTGTTGAACAACAGTTGTCGAATGAATAGGTATTTGTCCCGAGCTTGATGCTTCAGAAGTTGGGACAAATTTCCGCAATCCTTCTACTAATTCTCCCATATATTCGGAATATTTTAACTCTGTTGAGCTATGATTATCTTGGGCTAAATACTCATGTTGCTTTTCATCAGAACTTTCTAATAAAGCCTGATTTATTGCCATATCTGTATCGCTATATATTTCCCATAGTTTCTTCAAATCTGTAATTTTAGTTTCATAAAAGCCTTGTGTTCGTTTAACAAGGTTCGTTTTCTTTCCATTTTCGATTAACTTTTCAATTCTTGCACGCAATATGCTTTCCGTAAGGATTAGTTTATCTACTGAATCCATGTTGATTGATATTTTACGATTAGTTAATTGATAATTGAAAAAAAAAAAAAAAACAATTTAATGCCACGTGGGATAAATGTAAATTTAGTCGAAGAACGTAAATTGATACCGTGTATGACAAATTGACGTGAAAAATATTTATCTAAATTTTCGTTACTAATTTTAGTTAATTTAATTAATCAGCTATTTATTATTATTCAGCAAGTAACTATGTAACACGATTTACTGACATGTAAGTTCAGTAATTATAACAGAAATTTCGAAAATATTCGAGCTGCCTCGTCTGGGCACCCTGAAGTTTTACGTCTAAGCACGTTTATAAATTAATTTTTGTATTTTTTAATGAGAACTGCCACGTCTAAGCACAGTTATTATTTTGAAAACTTCTTAAAAACTGCCACGTTTCAGCACAATAACAGTAAGAATTGCTTGACTAATTTAATCGTAACTGAATTATTGTCAATCGCAACAGTAAACAGGCACACATTCCTGGATGGAACCACCAAAAAATGTTTTGTAATGTAGCGGTAATTGAACACTACAGCTATATTACTGCATTTTAGGTAGGTTAGTGTAGCGGTATGTTAAAATGACAAGATATGTGAGCTTGTGTTTACTGTTACTTTATTGACCAAAATTCCTTATTTTACGTTAGTCTGAATTCTATTTTAATTTTTTCACTTTAAATGTACTTAATTAATTTAATTAATTATCTGTAGGCATGTATTCTTGAGGTGTCGTAACGTGACACGTGCTCAATTTTATACCTCAGATTTTCACCAATTTCACTTATATTTGAAAATTCACTGTCTATTATTATTAGCCCAAGATTAGCATAATCGGCAACACAAACACTATCTCGGTGATGCTGCAGATAGGCGCTGACGAGCAAAAGTTAGTGAAATAGACCAAAGGCCACAGGAGTGCTGGGAACTGACTGATTGAGTGTTGCACATCTCTAAAATATTGACATAAAATTCCGACTAACTATACAAAATCGAGATTCGATTTCGACGTTAAATCTATCATCAATTACAAATTCCCCTTCAAATTATAATTCTGTATCATGCTGTAAAACACATTTGATGAATTAAAAGGAGGTGGAATTAAAGCATTGTCATTAGTACAATAAATTAGAGTTATTAGCACTCCATTAATTATTATCTTTAGGATATTTTTCAGTCCATTATTTTTCCTATTATCGCCATAATATAAGGGTGGAGAAAATCAGTATTTTGATCCTCATAAATTACTTCTAATATCTGATGTTGGTTAAATATTTTCACATGCAATCCTTCGCACCCTTGAAAGTCCTTAAGGCCTTCGACAGTAAAGATAGGAAGCAATACCTTGACTTTTGTCACAAGCAATAAAATAATTTCAACATGCAATGTACACCTACTATATATATGTTGGTATGTCCCCTATTCTCTATCGCAACTACTTAATTCTATACGGATGTGCTGATATAAAAAGCAATTAATTAAACCTATATATAGGAGGTATACGTGTGTAGCTTTTTAGTCAACAATTCCGTTTAGTTATAGCGACGTTAACGAAAAGTAACAAACCTCTTCCAAGTATCTCCAAACAGTCTGGAGTTATGATTCCGGAACCACTGTCAGGAAAGGGAACGTAAGGATGGGCGCTTGTACACACATACAGAATACTACATTTCTCCATCGTCATATATATCAACTAAAACTGATAAGGTCTGAATCTTGTCTTATACATCTTTAGACCATTCGGGATTGCCAAATGCCCGCCGCAGATTCCTTTGGTTAGTCTCAGTGTTCATATATATGTATATATATGTACTTATGTATGTCAAACTTGTCGTTACTTCTGGAATATGTTTTGGAACAGGGGTGATTTGCAGACGACAAGCTTTACTGTCTTTTCCGGTGTCTGTATATGCTGCTTAGAATTTCTAGTCATTAATAAACGAACTAGCTCTGAACAAGTAGCCACGCAAATAAATAATCAATTAAATGATTCCCTCTCCATTTGTCTTTGCTGTCCACTACAAAGATAATTACTCAAGTCATATAGGGGTAGCGTTCGAGTTGTTCAAATTGGAAAAGTGTGTATACGAGTTTATTGAACTGACGGTCCGAGAACTCTTTGTATATTTCACCTCTGATAAATAGGCATTTTTGCTTTTATGCTATGAGTTTAGTTAGATAATTTTTTAATCTTTAAGTTATCAGTAATTAAATAAGACACCTTCGGTGTTAATTAATTCGTGTTCAGAAAAAAAGATATAACAAAATCCCCCTGCCTCCTCCCTCTGCTTGCTGTCATCAAAAAGGAATGTACCGCCTTTGTTTAACTATATAACACCTGATCGAAGGGATAGCTGAATACGACAAATTCCAGAATTAGTATAATCCACTTCATTAACTGCCTAAGAAAACTTACATAGATGAAAGGATTTTTCAATTTTTGCGGAAGACGGAGTAGAGGTTCCTTCTTGTCTTGACAAATATTGTTTCCACATATATTTCCCTGTCTAGCGGTGGAGCTCATAGATCGGCGCCTAGCATCAGTGAAGATGAATTTAGACATACAGGCATTTAAGCTTGTACATAGCAGATAGGGAGAATTGACCACATGCCCGATTTCATGATAGCTGTGGCCCGAAGTTTGTCCTAAGAGGGCCGAATCTCTGCTAAGGAGGAACCGTAATGATGTGCGTAACCTTGTCTCAGTTATTACGGGCACTATCTTGTTGGTAAACATGTAGAGCACATGCAAGCACCATACAATAACTTCTGCAGAAACTGATGGATGAGGAATAGGTTGAGAGAGTTCAGCACCTGCTGTGTGAATGCTCTCAAATTGCTAGGCGTATGATGAATGCGCTCGACAGCTACTTCTTCGGCGAACTGGGGGAGCTAGAAGAAAAGAAGTTGGGACCTAGTAAAGTTTATAAACTCTTGCGGCTGGTTTCACCGCACAGGCTAAATCTGAGGTATCTCTCCCCACGAACCGCAAATGGTCAAAGTGAGAATGATCGCCAGAGTTCGTGTGATGGCAGACCTAATCTAACCAATAAACATTTCAACGCACAGGGTGGGCCATGAAATTTTTAACAATGTAAAAAATTTAAAACAGATAAGCTATATGCATTAAAAAATTAATTATTTACAGGACTACTAATAAATGGTAAATGACGTTTTAAAAATAATGTCATTTAAATGCCGATTACGCCAATTTTTGAAGACACTTCGGCAAAGGGAGCGAGAGCTTGCAGACATCTCTTTTTTAATCTTTGATTTTAATTGAAGCTGTGTCACTATTCTTCAAGTATGCCCATAAAAAGAAATCTGCTGGCGTCAAATCGGGACTCCTGGTTGGGCACGGCAAGTCGCCTGGCTTGGACATCAGCTTTTCCGGAAACATTTCTTTAACAACCAGCAGGAAATCGTTGGAGGTGTGGCAAGTGGCTTCGTCTTACTGAAACCACGATTCCAAATGTTCTGATTATAACCATAAAATTTGTGTAGCTGTGGTACCAGCAATTCCCGTAATATTCTCATATACTCAGTAGAGTTAACAGTAACCATTCGGCCGCGAATATCTTAATAAAAATAAGTCCTAATGAATCCGCTAACTGAAATTGCTGGCCATATAGTCTTAGGCGAATAGGGACCTTTTATGTTTAGAATTGGGATTTTCACTTCCCCTATATCTGCAGTTCTTTTTATTAACGTGTCCGTTAATATAGAAATGGGCTTCTTCGGAAAACAGGCCAACATTGTTTCGGCATACAACATGCGTAAATTTAATTCATTCGGCTTAACTTGATAAATCTGCATCACGCTGAACGGAAGCGGAATCTCTCTGTACATTCTCTTCACTTCGAGAAGTCCTTCCGCCAGTTTGTTTTACGTTTAGAATCGATCCCATCTCATCGAATTTCTTTACCCATTTCTTTAATAAAATAGCACTCGAACACTGACTTTAGTCGTGTAAATAGCACCCGATACGAAAAAAGTGCTGCACAATAATGTGTGAAATATTATTTAAATAAACTTGATTTACACAAGAGGCAAAACGAAATTTTGATATTGAAACCCTACGAAGGAGGTGCCCGATTTGCCCCATTTTTTAACTTGAATTTACTTTTTTTTTTATAGCCAGTGTGCAAAGTTTCAGCTCTCTAAGTGAACGCTTTCTCGAGTTATTGTGAGGACAGAGAGGCATACAAGATGGAAGGACGGACAGACAGGCGTACATACAAAAATCAAAATAACTTTTAATATTACGCGTAGGTGTCCAATCCATTTTACTCTCCCATTATTATGTATGTGTATTATAAAAGGAATGACAAACTCAGTATGCCCCATAGATTTAATTTAGGGTGTAAAGAGCATAAGGCACTCAACTTACTACAAAGACAATGAGCCATTAAAATTAAGTACACTTTAAAACAACAAAGCTATGACAAATTGGCCGCTACATTATTTTGAGCATCAAAGATATTTGCTACAGCAATAATATCGATAAGAGCATCGAAACTAGTAAACTCGACTGCAGCAGATTCAGGCTGCTTAACACGAATGGGAATGCAACCATCACTGGTAAATGCAGAATGAATTGTTAGTTAAGCTTAAGAGACTTGCTTAAGTTGTACTGATCTAAACCATTTTAATTTGTGCAGAAACATTTTCTGCTCGCTAGCAAGAGAACTTTGCTATTAGCGGCATACTTAGTTTTCTATTTTGACCGCGTGTTCTAGGTTTGGGTCGAAGAGCAAACGTACGGCGACAGAGGATGATTTATCACAGAAGATATTTTTTCAAGCAATGTGTTGCAGTTTTCGCTCGCTGTGCACAGTATAGCACTAATAATAATATCCGTAAGCCTATTGCAATAAGCACAATGCAAGCATCCACGTGCATAATCACTAAGCATACCTGCATATGCATTATTTCTTTAAACACACTTCAAGCGAGGTCAACAATCAGCATTTATATTACAAAGAATTGCCATTAAAGCAAAGAAATTACAAGCAAACCTGCTGACCTACTCAATCCATCATTTACCCCTTCGCAGCGTGGAATCACGATGAAACAAAGAAAACAAAAGTCAACACTGAATGAAAGGCTTTTGGTCGTGGGACAAAGATCAAGTTACAATGACTAGTTAACAAATTAGAAATGCAGAGTGAAAGTGAAACTTTATTTCCCAATAGCAACTAACTTTATTTACCGTTACAAATTGGTTCTCATACAAAATATTTTAGAATGATCGATTTGTAAGTATGAAAACCAATTGTATTTTAAGTGACCAATTTATGTATAAATAAGATACGAAACTGAAATAAAGAACACACAGTTGCAGTACAGTATTCGCAGTAGAAGTACAATCGGAGTGCAGTCACCTTGCAGTATTCAATCACTAACAGGCGTTGATTATATAGGAGTTAAAGCTGTTTAGTTGCTCCCTCCACCTCTTCTTTAACTTAGATTTAGCGCTGATAAGCTGTTCTATTCGCGTTAATACCTTCTGGCTGCTCCTTGGAAATCACAGATATCGGCAGAATTAATATCCACACCAAGAAGATTACTAAACTGTGGATATTTTTATTCTCTTTTCACTGAAATGATACCTGAACAAATAAACACAGCACCACACTATTCAACCTATTCAAATCTTCTAATTCATGTCTAGCATACATCAATTCCATTTTCGCAGCACTTAATTCATCATTCAGTTTCTGACAAAAATCTTACGAATTTCGTATTTTTCGATAATATCACTTCGTATTTTGAAATTTGCAAATACCCTATCAAAATTAGTGTCGAAATAAAATAAATAAAAATTTATCCGTAAATACTTTGAATAAGTATTTGCAATTCAACATTAATAAAATATATTCAGGGATGAAAGGGTTGGAAATCAATACGTTTCAAATAAGCAACAACATGACAATGTATAATAAAATTGAAAGAATATTGGATTTCATATAGATACTTCTCTACTTCTCCGTTTCTAAAAAATGAAAGACAAAAGGATAATATAATATTGAATTTTCATTGAATATTTCATTTCTAACATTACTACCACTTTATTTTTGTGAGTTTTTTAACTCCCATTGAGCCAATCCGATAATCATTCAATAGGAAGAAACAAAACCAAAAGGATATCTCCAAAGAAACATAATAAATACAGATTGCTATCCTATTTGAATTTCAGAAGGACCCAATTTAAATATTGTGTGCTTTCGTTTAAGAAACTAAATAAAGAAAAAGGACAGATCGAGGTTTTTCAATAATATGAACCGGCATTCGAACCCAACCCGTCCTAAATTAGTTGCTAGTGAACTGTAATCCTTCCTAAATGAAAGATGTCATGACATGACGATTTTTGGGATTTACCGTCTCTGTCTGTCTCTTGTTTTTCTAGTACATTTACATAAAGGGGTTAATTGCTCTTCCTTAATGCCTTCTCGTATCTACGTTATATAATGTTTTTTTTTTTTATAACAGATCTACTAAATTTTTAAATTCAATTTCCTAAAATCCAAAAGACTGATTCATTTAAAAAATTGAAAATCAATTTTGGCATCAATTCGCCACCTCATCAAAGCTGCTGGATTTAATAAATTTCAGAGTATTCAGACAAGACGAAAGTACCATCCTCGCCAATATCCATCCCATGCAGAAATTACACGCAATAGCCGTTAAGAAGGGTAACGTCTCCACAAACCCATATTAAATAAAAAAAGAGAAATGTGTCATGGAGGCAAAAATGGAGATATCTTCGTATTAGATTGAATAAGTAGCACTTTTTCTTCAGGTTCACCATCTATCCTTTTATACCTCCCCCGCTTTAGGAAGACGATTTACATATACATTTACATACTTCAGTGGATTTGTTTCAGTTTGAACAAACCATGGTTCTATTCGTTTTCATTCCGTTAGCAATAAAAGAAGTTAAGAGGAGGTATATTGACAGTATTGTACCTCATAATAAATTTTATTTCAAAAAGGATGAAGGAAAACCCCCCTAGACCTGGAAAACCTTCCAATAGCGAGGTTGAGCAGAAAATGTGCAATCGAATTCTTCAATCTTTTAGGATTTTTTTAGACGTACATATATCGTGCAGGGTTTAATGTTAGGACAACCAACAACCCAATGTGGAAATTTCTAAAGTGCTTGGTAACTCGGAGCGGTGATGTGTGTGCATTTAAGTGACTTTTTATCCATATAGATTCAGCAAAAGTCATTGTATGGAGCTTGAATGTGCTCTGCATATTTAGCGAAGAGGCAGTGATCCGTAATAACTCAGATAATTACGCACATCCTTACGGTTCCTCCTCAGCAGAGACTCAGTCCTCCTAGGACAAAGCTCAAGCCACAACGGTCTTAAACTCGCACATGTAGTTAGTTCTCTACATCAGCGATTTGCCAGTTTACAGGCTTGTATGTCTAGAATCATCTTCATTGATTCTGGGGACCGACCTAAGGGTTCTTATTCTAGACATATATTTCAAACTGAACCCTTTTTGGCCAGGGCATCCGCTACCACATTTGCAGATATTTCAATACGACCAGACATCCAGTAGAGAATAACTCTGCGGTTATCGCCCAGCTTGCCGAATTTACAGCAACGCTGTTGCACTATGCGTGATCTACTGGTGATCGTATCCAAAAGATTTATTGCAGCTCGGCTGCCAATACAAATCCTAATGACTCGATCGCTAGGTACTGAGTTGTACGCAGTAGCAGCACATTACAGTGATTCAGTAGGTGGTATGATCCCTGTATTCCAGGGAGGGTTGAGTATACCTCAGCACTATATATCATATATCAGCGGCAATTGCCACGCGATTACCATCCCATTTCTCTCTACTAGGAATGCTAGTTGATCACGCTCTCTAGAAGTCAAGTCTTAAAACAACGTAATCCGTTGTTGCCTGTATACAGTCTTCAGTACAGATCTTTAGTATTCTGCTGTGACCAATGTCTGCTGTTGACCAGCAGCTTGACTCCATAAGGCTTAGTGCACTCTTTGTGGCTATACATTTCCCATGAATATCGAGAGGCTGGAGCTGAAGCATAATCTCCAATGCTGCTCTTGCTGTTGTTCGAAGTGCTCTTGTAGTGCCACAACAGGCAGCTCTCTGTATTTTAATAAAACTTTTCAGGTGCGTCGTTTTCTCAAAAGAATTTCACTTCACCAGAACCCGATTAACGCTCTCACTCACAATTATCCTCCAATTTAATTAGGAACTCTAACACTAACTTTTCTCATTTCTGCACCTTTTAAAACTGTTCGTATCGCTGTCATTCTTACTTTTTCACGAGTAATTAGCAGAAGGAAATTTCGTGTGCAGTTTCTTCCCTTGAATTACTCATACGTGAGGAATGTGCAGTGAGAGAAATTTCGTGTACTCACGCGCTTTCTTATTTTGAATTCTCACTCATATGCGCACACAAACTCTACAAACGCACACAGCTTGCGTACGTGAGTGGAACGCGCCAGAGAACGCATACGACTCATGAGCATGTGCATTTTTATAACTTATATTACTTACGTGCATGTCGGTACAAGGGCGTACTTCGTACTGTGGTTCTGATTGTGCCACTATTTTCTGGAATTTTTTTAAAATAGCATGAGCCGCCTGTTCAGTGGGAATGAAAATTTGTCGTTGCCAGCAAATACCACATATCAAATGTAGCTTAATTTGGATTCGAAACACATACGCAAAGCTTAGAATTTTAAAACGGCTTTAAAAGTGTGAGCTTTTTCCTTCTTTTGCGGGGAAGGAGGCGGGAGGGACGGAAGATGTTAAACACTTATGTCGAGGCGGCCTATTGTGGTAATAACGGATTCTAGATGGAATTTGAGCCAACGACCAATGGCATGGTAATCAGCGCACATTTACCAACTGAACTATCGAGGTCACACCTTTTGTTATTGCTTTCAAATTCAATATAGTTTACAATTGTTTTCCTTAAATCTATACATTTACTGCCCTAATATCTAATTATGAAATACACCTACCCTCTGTAGTATATATGTGTATCTTTCCTATAATAAATCAAATTCGAAATTAAAGAAAGAGTTAGAATGAAAATTTGTAGTTCACAATAGACAAATCCCTTTCATAATATCTAAACGAGTTTAATAGCCGAGCATACAGCAGATCTTAATATACGAAAAAGCTCTAGTCTATTCCAATCTATCTAAATCGTTCGAACCTAATCTCTTTAAAATAATAGGTAAACACTAACATAATTAGAAAATAGCGCACAAAAGCAACAGCAATGAATAATAATTCATCATTTTTCTGTTTTTTCCTGATAGTATTGCACAAAACTTGCCTCTGGAAATTTTGAAACGTTTCAATTTATAAATGTCTGGCACAAATTTAATTTAGAATCTTTCATTTTTTTTGCTTTTAAATACATCGATAGCAATTAGGGCACCTTGAGTGGTAATTAATAAAAAAAATCTATCTTTTAAGGATAATATATGTATATAGGTATACGAAAGCATATAGCCCATACACATTGCTATACTAATTCAATCGATATTATATGTAAACAAGACTTTTGCGGAGCGCAGGTATAGAAATATATCTTAACTTAGTTCAAAACGTTATTGAACTGTAAAGCTTTAATTGGATGACTGTAAATTGTAATTAAATCTATATTGAAAAGTTCATTCAACCAAGAAATACAGATGTTTTCAAGTATAATCCAAAATAATTTCATATTATATACTGGTCATCATCACCGATATCTTCTGTTATACAAAAGATTTCAAAGAAACAACAATTTCATAGAAAAGTTCTTAGTCCTTTTTTGGCAAGTCAATACATATCAAAATTCTTTTGTTTTCTGTGTCATCTTTGTACGCAGTCACTAAATAATTAATAAAAAATAGTTATATATATATATATTTATATAAAATGGCAAATGCTATGAAGTCTGAGCGCATATACGCGAAAACAGATCTTTCCATAATAAAACTAATTTTACGATAGGATCATATTGAATTTTGCGGTCTCAGCCGCACCTTTAACCACCAGTGATCATAAATTGTTCTAAAAAATATAAAAGGCTACAATATAAATACAACTTACGAAAACAAGAACTCTATAGAAATCAAATCGAAAGAATTTAATGTGACCTAGAAAATAGACAGATTAATGCAATTAGAGTTTTTCGATAATCCATCTGCATAAATACATCAGCATTAGATAGAACTAAAAAAAGGATGGGATCAAGTACAGAGCCTTGTGTAAATTCTAGGAAAACTGACAAAATTTGGAGTGTGATGCATTTCACTTTATATATGCAAGAGACCTTACGATTATATTAGGGCCTTTAAAAATTTACTTTAGTCCTCCAAGCATGCGGCTCTTTGCTATGCGTTTAAAGTTAATAAAATCTATCATATTCTATACCATATATTTATGGACTCATATTTTATTTTTTTATTATTTCCAGGCTCTTAAGGAAGGTTTTGTTAATAGGGCTTCTAGCAGAACAGCACAATGGAACGCTCTGGCCTCCGCTTTTGCGATCTCCTGTCACCCTACCTTAAAAAAAACTCTTAATACTCTTTGTAGAAGTCACAAGGATTCACAAATCTTTCTCTACTAGCACTTAGAGTTTATAATTTCATCCTTAATTTATTGTTCTTAAAAAAAAAAAAAAATCATTCTAATCTGTGTCTGTTTTGTGTTGGTTTTTATCATTTAAAATTAATATTGTCTTCAAATGCAAAATAAAATTTGCGATTGGTCCCCATAATCTCTTTCCCGGCATTCTGAAGCTGTTGTTTTTGACCATCTTGCCATTGGCAGCCCATTTTGTACTTATTTCTAAAACATCATGAAAGCAAATATCCCCCATGAATTAATCGGGGACTTTTAAGGTTAAAAAATGCAAAGAATAAAGCATATAAATTTTTTAAACAATGATTAAAACAATGCATCTATTTTAAAACGAATAATATGAATAATATAATAATATGAATTTTTACTTTTGTAAGAAATATATTTGGTCTGCTGAAAGAAACATCAAAAATAATAGAAATGGATCTCAAAAAATTTACAAAAAGATTGGGACTTATTTGGTGACTGATTCGAATCTGTTTATGATTCACATCCCTCTCTTTTCGCTTACTCTTTTTCTGATATGCTCCATTCAACGTGACTTGCTTCATGAAGGGTAAGTCTTCAGCAAAATTCAACTGAGCTCAGGTCAGGTGCCAGTTACTTGTGTTAAAAACTTTATAGTGTCGTTGAAAGGTTTTTAGTGTTATGTTTGTCAGAGATGTTTTTTTCTGGAAGATTTCGTCACTGGAATTGATCGCCGTATTCCAAATTTATGTTCTGCTTTTTCTATTCGTGATTTTTTATACATTACTTTTCATAAAACTTGTTATGGCCAGTATGAAGCCATTAATCATTGATCTGGAAACTTTAATGAAGTTTGTACTTTCGTAGATCTTACGTAGTAATCTCAAAAATATTGTACAACATCTTTATCGATAACCACCTCTTTAGATATTCTTTACATTAGATCAACACTTAGTCTGTAGTTTTGAAATAAATAAATAAATTTATGTTCACTGTGAGCATTTGTATGCTAAGGAAATGTATTTGATTTTTACTTCACATTTGTAATTATATACTAAGATTTTCCCAGTTACTTAGAAAAGCACACCTTCGATGCTTTTGTTTATATTTTCAAACAAAACTGTATGATCTCCCTTAAAAGTTGAAATAAAACTGTTTTTATGCATCTCTATTAATGAAATTAGTAACTTTCTAAATTGCACACGTATACTAATCTAAAATTCATACATTCTAGCAATGTCTTAATTAATTTAACAAAGCCTTTAATATAATTAACTTTTATCTAACAAGAGACTTGTTATTGTCATCAAGCCATAAGGACACTTTCTGGAATTTCGAACAGAGTGCACGCCATACATAATAATAATTGGATAAACGTGATTCATCTTGATTCAATGGAAAATTTATTACACAATGACATGAAAACTATTTCCATATCATGATTATGCATATATGCATATGTGATATTTTCAAACATACATACTTACAATTAAAAGTTTGTCTGTAATAAATTTCAACAAAAGGTTTACGATACCATCGTGGAAGAACGGTTTTGTTCCCACTTAGTTCAGACATATAACTTTCGTTCCACTATTACTAGAGGAAACACCGCCTCTTAATCACGTGAATAAGACGACTCCAAAATAAATTACGAGAACATTTGACTCTGCACGTCCAAATTAATTTAGCATGATTTCACATGACAGGGCATCATCAGAGAGAGTATAGTTAGTAGAAATATAGAGGAACTAAAGTCAACGAGCAAACTCAACTAATTACTTACGTGGAATTCCACCTGTCAAATGATAAAGTTTTAATTGATATGAAAAAATATATATAGTATAAATTTGGACGACCGACGCGACGAGATGTATCTTTTTGTAAATTTTAATGTTGGCCACTTTGAACTTCATTAATTCCAATTATATTTCAAATTTTACAATTTCATTTGACTGTACAATTTTAAAGAGCTCTTACGATTATCACCCACATTCATGTCATATACATATGAACACTTATATTTACAAAACAGGGGATTGTAATCCTTCATTACAGTATATGTATAAGGTATTACAATGGCCTTTGCCTCTACCAAGAGATTAGGTGTTCCACAGGGTCCGATATTGGGACCAACCTTGTTTATAATATATTATATTTACAAATCGGTATTTGCATTGTTAGTATTAGTTATTTTGACTCTGAGTCAGTCATTAAAAAAGAAAACTGGTTTACTCACCATTTTAACTGGAAACTATACGTAATGTGATGTCTAAAAGGAAAAAGTGGAAAATATATTAAATTTTGTAAAGCTTATATGGTAATAGTAATAGTAAATGAAAAAGTTATAATAAAGAAAAAAGGGTTCAGCGGAGCTATTGTATATTTGATTCGAATATAAAGTGAATGAGTCCAATGATTTAAAATTGCCCTCGATTTAACAATTTTTAGGGCATAACAAAGCTTCAATTTATCCGTCTGTTCAACTTTTTTTTTTTATTATTATTAAGCCAAGCTCAGTGGATACCCTATGATGAAAAGCACAGCATGGCAGGAAGGAGATAGGGAAAGGATTAGGGGATATGAGGAGAGTGGCGGAGGTGCCGATGTATGTCGCCCTTAAACTACCGCAGATGGTATGCCGGGGGGAAAACAGAAGATGGTAAGCTGTTCCACATTCGCACTGTTCGTGATAAAAAAGCATCACGGAATTTTACTGTACGGCCGAAAGTATTTTGAAGGGTTAAAGGATGTGCGCGGTTTGCAGAGCGAGTATTGCGTGCAGAAATCATTCTACAAGGGACTAGACTAGATATTTCATCAGGACATTGACCATGCATATAGCGATAAAGGAGCGAAAGGCATCCAACTTTGCGGCGGTGCTCGATTGAGTCGATATGACAAGTCATTGCCAAATCGCCAATGAGCTTGAAGGCTCTCGTTTGGACAATATCCAATAAAGCTAAGGCTGTGCGACTAGCCTCGGCCCATATATGGGAGTTGTGTTCCATTCTAGGTCTAATGCAGGAACGCTAGATTTGACGGGCTGAAATATTTCTTACACCTTTTCAGAAATCCATGACATTTCGATGCTTATTTGGCAACAGATCACATCTTCGATCTGTCCAGTTTAACTTACTGGAAATATTAATGCAAAGAATGTTTAGTGACGGTGAATCAGAAATTAATGCTCCATCAAAAGAAACGGGTGTGGTTAAGTTATGATCTTGTTTTAATTAAATGAGACAGCTTTGGGTCTTAGATGCATTGAATTCGACGCGATTCGCTTTGCCCCAAGCGAGGATATTGTTAACATCGTTATTCAATGCGGCATTCCCCCTGGAGTCCGCAAGAGTGTCAAAGGAGTAAGCAAAATCAAGAGTACTGTCATCTGCGAAACTATGGATGAGATTGAAAGTAAGGGAAAGCAGATCATTAACGAAAATTAAAAAGAGAGTTGGAGAGATAACAGAGCCTTGAGGCATACCGGCATTTATGGGATGCGGTTCAGATGTAACGCCATCTAATACAACACGTATTTGGCGACTAGATAGGAAACTTTCACTTCATAATAGAAGAGGAGGAGAGAGACCAAGTGCTTTAAGTTTGGCTAAAAGGGCTGGATGCCAGACTCTATCAAAGGCCTTTGAAATATCTAGGGCAACGATTTTAGACTCATCAAAATTGTGAAGACTACGGTTCCAACGTTCCCTAAGAAAGGTCAGCAAGTCTCCAGATGAGCGTCCAGCTCGAAGGCCATATTGGCGATCGTTGATGAGATGATTAGTTTCTAGATACTTCATCAATTTAGAGTTAATGATAGATTCAAAAACCTTTGAAAGAATTGAAGTGATCGCAATTGGTCGATAATTTGAGGGATCGCTACTCTCTCCTTTCTTGGGAATAGGCAGAACGTGAGCTAGTTTCCAAGCAGTTGGAAATTTTCCTGTCGAATAAGACAAGTAGAATAGTTTACGCAGAGGTTTAGCTAAGGATGAGGTACAGCTTTTAATTAACAGGGGAGAAAAACCATCAGAACCTGCGTCTTTGGAGACGTTGATCCAGTTAAGAACCCTGAACACATACCTCGTACGAATGTGTATTTGCTGTTGTACACATTCACACGAGCGATGTAAAACAGGTGTTTGTAAAGTGGGTGGAAGACAAGAATTTGAAGAGAATCTAGCAGCTAAAATATTAGCTTTATCCGTGGAGTCAACAATCACTTCACCATTATTAAGTAGTGAGGGTATAGAGAAACTGGTGAAGTTGTTCCAGATGGTTTTGACCAGGGACCAGAAACCTTTGCTACCTTTGCGGCTTGCCAAGATTCTTTGTCTTATATTCTGGTCAAAAAGAAATTTTTCTCTCTGGATAATGGACTTGCAGGTGTTCCGTGCAGTCTTGTAGACTTGTTTCATTTCCGGACATGGATGCAATTGATAGGCGCGAAAAGCAGACTCTTTCGCTTTTATAGCTTGTTTGCACTTATCGCTAAACCAGGAGCGATCATGCTGTTGTTGAGATCTGCGCTAAGAATACGGAATGTATTCATGCATGCCAAGATTTAGTATGTTACTAAATTCTAATGTGCATTCATCAACATCCCTCGAAGCAAAACAGACCGACCAATCAATTTTTCTAAGATACTTATTGAGACTTTCCCAATCAGCATTCTTATAGTGCCAAAGAAGCCTAGTTGTAGGTGGAGAAGTAGGGCGACACAGGTGTGAGGTGGTAAATTGAGCCGTGATTAAGCAATGGTCTGAATTTCTGAGAGGGGAACCGACAGATATGAAATATTTGTCCGGATGAGATGTTAGAAACAAGTCGAGTAAATTAGCTTTATCTCCAGGTGTATCAGGAATTCGTGTTGGTGCATCCACTAGCTGTTGTAAATTAAATGATTCACAGAAGAGTTCAACGAAACGGCCCACAAGACTTGTGGTAGAAGAATGTCTGAGCCACGGTATATTATGAACATTAAAATCGCCTGCCAGGACTATTTCGGAAGAGGAGATATTGTCAAATATGGATACCGTGTCGTCATCAGACATATTTGGGCTACTATAAAGGAAACAGAAGTATATGATGTGCTTGTGAAGTTTGAACCTAATCCAGATGTAATTAAACTCTGGATTGGCAGAAGGAGAATCTTCAAGAATAGTAAAGGCAACATCCTTCCGAATATATACTGCGATCTCTATATGCTGAGAAAAACGAGGCACGAAGCTATAACCAGGGACGTGATACTGATTAATATCAGCATCAGAAACGACCTTGGTTTCACCTAGCGCAAGAATTCCGGAATTTTTGAGTTAAGGTGGCAGTACACCGAAACCCGATTTGCTCTTAATCCGCGAATGTTGCAGAAATCTAAAATAAAATTCTGCATGCTGAAGGCAAAAACAAAAAAGCCAAAAAAGAAAAAAAGCGACATACAACAACACAAATATTTGGGCGCCACCAGCAGCAGTCAACGACACAGCGAGGTAAAAAAAACAGCAATAGTGTTATGCCTATTTGCTGTTTTCAATAACTCAGACTGCGCAGTTCAATGACCACAGCTGGGTGCACACGGATTGCTGATAAGTGAGAAGTGCCAATGCATTTGCACTGATCACAGATGAAAAGAAGGAAAGGAAACGTCACCGTGCTACTGGCTTAATAGGGCATAGAAGAGCCCTTCACTTGGCGGATAAATTTTATTTTGATTAATTATTATTTAACGGTCACGTCGGATTTTAAATAATTATAATTATCGATTTATATGAAAACTGTTTAGCACAACACTATCACTTGTTTTAAATTAATTGATTAGATATGTATAGATTTGATTAAATGTACAACACTAGGCAAAGTACGATCGGATTGACTCCACGCACTCGACTTACTCATCTCTTTCTGTACGATAACACGAGAAGCTTGGAGATAGCATATATAAACTTTGATTGCAGTAATTTTCTAACAATATTAAGTATAGATATGGTCAAAAATTTACGAAAGAAGCAATAACGCGCAAGGAAGTTATGGTATAGCAGTTCACTATCTCAGTCAAAACAAATTGTCTAAATCATATACAAACACTAATAACACTCTCCCCACACAGCACAAGCACGAAAACATACTGTACTAAAATCATTAAATGCTAATTATCCTACAAAAAGTTGAGCGGATATTGTAAAAATGGATGCCGATTACAAAAAACATTGCAAACTCAAAAATGACTTACATTCGCAGGCCGACTACATCATGCCGGTCAAATCTGGCTGACAATATTGACATAAAAGTTAACAATCAAAAAATAACACACTCCAGTAAGGCCAAATACTTTGGGATATCCTACACCACCTTACTCAAATTCAGCCCTCACCCCCAACTCACCTTCAAAAAAGTTAACGGCCAAAACGGGCTCTCAGTTTCGACCGAATTAATATTTTACAAACAGTTGATTCGAGCAAGCATTACTTATTGCTACCCAATCTGGAACTCAATTTCGTAAAGCTACATTAAAACCTTTGGAAATTTTGAAAAGAAAATTCTTTTTACTTGTACTGGTTTTCGTAAAAGAACAAACTACAGGTACCGCACCAATGAAATGATTTACAAAGCTGTCAAAATTCTTCGTATTGCTGAGTACCTTGTGGCACAAGCGCAATTTCGGATGGAAAAACTTCGCTATCTTCCAAACCCTTTCATATTCAACCTGTCTTCATACACTCCTCCTGCAGAATTCAGGTATGTCTCACCTATTTAACTTGTCGATTGCGAAGGCAGGAGCATTTGCTTACTTCACAGGCTAAAGATTTACCGTTTTTGCAGTAAAGGGGGAGCATCATCCAGGTTAGATCTTCGAAACACGAGCCAACAACAACAAAGCAGGACACGTCATGAAGAAACATACCCGAGAATATTCAGATTCTGCCTCAAAAAATAATTAGCGTTGTCAAATTGAAGCTTGTGAAAAAATTAATTTTGACATTTTTTATTATCTATGTAGAAAAAATTTGCTTGAAAAAACTCTTCATACTTCTGTTTAACCAGTCTCAAAATTCGAACAAATCAAATGAATTACTCCATACAGCACAAAATTGCCCAGGGACATTCTATGCTTTTCCTATAGATTCCACAGCTTTCCCGGGATAAGCAAGAAGTTTCCAATATTTACTTAGGACCTTACGTCTAGGAGTTATTAGAAATTTCCAATTACTTATTCCCTGGGATATCCCACAACTTTGGGAACATTCTCAGTAGGATCATTTTTGGGACAAACATGGGAAAGACGTTTTCCCCCTTCCAAAATTTATTTTTGTTTGTTCTCTGATTCTCGTGATTCGATTGGCTTTCTGGTGAAAGTGCTAATTTGTCGCTTGGTGTATCGTTTTCGGAGCCCAAAAACAGAATAACAAAATTTGAACTTAAAGAAGCCACCAGCTACATGCGTGCAGCTATATTAAAATTCTATTCCCTTCTGCAATTTTTTTTCTACCACGGACATTCGTCAATCAAAGGGATATCCTAAGTTATTAATTGGGACCGGACGGAATTTCTCACGGAAAATTTATATATCCTAACGAGATATCCCATTAACATACCTTGGACACGTTTGTGCTGTGTGGGACAATATTTGTATATTGCTCACATAGAGATTTGCTCAAGATGGAATGGCGGATTTTTGACTAACCGGTCGTAATTGTTATGTCAATTCATAAAGAGTTTTTGACAAATTTTAATCCATTTTTGACGACTTTTAATAATTTTTTTTTCTGAAATTTCAGCAGCAAAATAACAAATATTTTGGCAACAGTGAATACAAACCATTCAAAGATTATACGCGCGAGGGAGGGGGGGGGGGGAATAAGCTGGTATGTCAGAAGTAAGAATTATTTAGACATATTATTGAGAAACTCGGTTAAGTTTACCGAAAAGGATAGGCAGAGGTAATGTTCTCTTTCGCTGTAGAAGATCAAATATCACTCTTCCTTAATGTACCCATTCAAAATTTTGCCGAATGATATTTTAGGAAGGATTATGAAAAATATAAAATTTGGTAAGTCTAACAAGGTGCGAATGTCATTAGACCTTTTCCAACTATGGGCATAAGACTCATAACACATACCACCTAAATAAATTGTGTGAGGACCTTAAAATTATACGTATTAATTTGGATCTATCCAAATTTCACAAGTAAATGCATATTTTGCAACTCACTGATGCTGCGACCTTCAAACCTTTCAGAGCGGGTTGATAGAGAGTAGTTTCAAAATTTAGGTATTCTAAAGAAATTTTAAGAAGGACTGATAACGTGAAATATACAAAATTCTTGTAGAAAATTATATAAACAAAGAAAAAATAATAAATGTACTTCGTGACTATTGTCCCTCTGTGTAATACTGATACAGAGAGGAGCGTTGAGAAATCGATAAATTTTGAAAAAACTTTTACGAAACAGTGAAAACAAATGATGATTCATGGTGAAATTTCGTCTCGTTGTACACAGGACATAATTTGGTTAATTTTTGTCTTAAAAAATGAAACTATTTGTACTATTTTTAATTGTACTAAATGAATTCACCTGATACAGTTTACCAGAATTCGGTTATGAAGACCCTTTGATCATTATCCCTGTGTTAATAAACAACGTTACCTATACATCCAAGGTATTTTTCAAACCGTTCTTATTTTCTCGCGTCAAATGTCTTGTCATAAATTTTATAAGTTTGGTTGTGAAGTCATCAAATAATCTAATATCTTTATTAAAAATTTAAAATCAATTCGAAATAAGCTACTAAAATTCATTGTCCATTTAAAGTCAGTAAATCACTCTCATAAAAGTAATCCCAATAAGCTTAAGCCTAATAAACTTTGCTGGTTATAGGTGGTTTTTACAGGAATATATAGTATACTCTTTATGCAAGTATAGCACATCTCGTTAAAGACTAATCCAACTTTATTGAAGTTGCATTGTCATCATGTTCCTTGAATTGCTAAAAGGTCATTTCAAGTTCTTCGTAATACATACTTACATAAGGACATCTACGCTATTTACTTTTATTGATCTTAAAATATAATCCATTCCTTGTAGGATGTCTGTCTTATCATCACTGAAATGAATATGTTGAATTTGAGTCAGATATTGTGTAAAGAAGTAAGAGATACCCAGGCTTTCAAGATATGATAGCAAAGGTATATAAAAAAAACCGAAATTGATTTCCGCCTCTACTTCATTTTAGATTCTGAGTATTGTCACAGACAAATGGATGAAAGGTCAATTTTGTTTCGTTTTTTTTTGCTCTTAGGATTAATGGAAGGAAATTTTACTCTCAAAAGATACACGTACAGTTGGAGAATAGTACTTTTGATATGAATTTAGTTCGAGAAACTTTTTCTGTATAAACAGTACCTACATACGTGTAGCGAGGTATATTATACCCACACTGTTTGCTCGGACAAAATGTATCTTATTCAGGAAATTTCTAAAACTATATTCATGTTCATTATAGTTACTATTGATGTCTCTATTGAGAAAATATGTATATTATGAATTACTGTTTAAAATAGACTTGCTATTATATTTCTATGAGACGCTTCAGATAATAGCCCTAGAGTCGTCTTTTTACGGGTACATTCTTTTTTTTTTATAAAGTTATAAAATTTAATAATTTAGAGAACAGAATTATAGAATGCTTTAGATTATAATTAATTGAATATGACTTAATGTATTTTTAAATAGTGAGGAGGAAGAAAGAACTTTTGATTTTTAAAAGAAGACAAAAAACGTTGAAAGAATATAGCTCCAAAAATACCACACATATGTAATTACCTTTAATTATTCAAAGTAATTAAAAACAAACCTTAATTTCCTTAAATTAGGTAAAATAATTAAAAATTATCTGACGATTACTTATAACTAAATTCAATTTCTTTCAATTATTTAAGGCAGAGTGTGCCAATGTTATTAGTTAAGCAAAGTATGCCAATGTTTAGATACTTTTGATGATCCAAGTATTTCTGATTTTTATTAACCGGTCTCTGGTTATTTATACAATTGAATTCTATAGGATATATTTATGCCATGGTAGGGGGAGGGGGGGGGGGGGTATTGCATTTCTGATCACAATACTTCTTAATAACTGACATTGTATTTGTTTGGTAAAGCGATAACCTTAGGCATGGATAAATTCACAATTGATAATTTTGCTTGCATAGCGTGCATTGCAAATTCTTGTTAAGGTCAAGACTTTTTGTTTGTTTTATTTCTTTGTCGTTTGTATTTCTGTTTATTTTCATTGTCTGTGGTCATGGATTTACAAAAGTATTAAATTGTATTGCTAGCTCGTTTTATTTATTTCACATAATTTTGAAAGTAATTATAAAAGTATAGACTAGCTCTCAAAGTAGTTATCGGTTTATTTTAATTACTTTGCTTATAAGTGACCACAATTCATTAATTTTGATAATTGTCAAAATAACTATTCTTTCCAAAATATAGTACCTAACCATAATTATGACTTTAATTTACTATTATCGAATAACCGTAATTGTCACGAAAAACTTTTAATTCCTATGAAATAATTATTATAATGTATAATTGTAATTGAATATTTACAGCTCTGATTAAATTCAGCATCAGGTAATTTATTATTTTCCTTATTTTGTTTACAATCGCTTGGAAATTAACCCTTGTTTTTTTTTATTTATGTACGGAAAAGAACTAATAGTAGCAATTCTGCCAACTATTAATTCTTTGAATTTATTATTATCAGCAAGTTACTTCATCAACGTTCATCTAGAGAGTTTTCATTTCACTTTTCTCATGGAACGGTTTAATTTCAAGTTAATTCTCGAAAACGTTCTGGCAAAATTTAAGTAATGCGGGGGTTCATGGGCGTGATTCGAAAAGCTTTAAGTTTAGTCTTAATAACTACTTTGTAGTTTACCATTCATATCCTGTGCACCCTAACCCATAGTGATAATTTTCAATCTTGGTTGCCTCGTCATTTCATTGTATTCAAAGAACTGTGAATGCTTCATTCTTCGATGTGTAAATGGCGAAGTAGACGATAAATCTGGTATTTTCTATCAAACCCAAATGCATCTGGTTATGATTAAGTTTCGCGGAAATTTCTTAAATTAGTCCTGCCAATGATCTTAAGGTCTTTTTAGAAGGTCTTTAATATGTATCTAACATTTCTTGCTTTGCTACATCTTGTGAAATTACAAACGCCTTGTACGTCCTCACTGTACATAATATTACCAGAACCGATTTTACTTGGCTTCATAAATCAAATTAAATAATTATAAACTTTAACTAAAACCAGCATATCCTCCCCTGAAGCAGTAGTTTTTAGACCGATTCGTCTAGTATAACTCCTCTCTTAAGAATCTGTAGAAATTAATGTACCTACTGTAAAATTCTAGAAAACCTACATATATGAAAATAATCTAATCAACTTATGTCAATCAGGCTTTTGCTGGTATCATAGCTGCGATACGCATCTACTCAAAGTAACAACTGGAAATGATAAATTTTTATGATGTCCATTTTCCTTCTATTTCAGATTTTTCAAAAGAATTTGTTACCGCTTGATACGAGAGGTACTTTTTGAAACTTACATCGCCTTTGGTTTTTCTCTAAATACATATGTCACATTGAATAATAGTGATTCCTCAAAACTTTTGTCTTTTTCCTGTTATGTACCTTTCAGGCTCTATTCTTGGCACTTTATTATTCAGTTTATACAAAAATAACTTTCCTGAAGTGACTCATGACTGGAAATTTCATCTATGTATACCTTATGATGTCTAGGTTTATTTGAGTTGACCTATAGATCTCATCGGAGATTGTGTACACCGTTTTAATCATGACCTTCAAAGAAATTACTGCTGGTAGATTGACAATGCTATTATAGTGGTAATCCTAATATAAATACCAATGCACTACATTCCATCCACGACTAATTGATTCATCTTCACTGCCAGAAATGTAACTTAATGACACCAATATCCTTTATATTTAAGTAAGGCTCGAAGGCTGAGAATGCCTTAATTTTCAGATGAATTTCTGCAATCCAATAACTACCATGTTGTCTAAAATCTACATTGGACTTGGTCCGCTATTAGTTATATTCTAGTATTATGTCACGAAGTTTACGCATGACTCTGGTTAGATATCTAGTGCTCCCCATTTCAATAATGGATGCTATATTTGCCCAGGTTCATGGCTTTCAATTCTGTGCGCTCCAGAAAACTAAGGATGGCATTCTATAATTACTGCGTAGATATGACCATGTCTCTAGTTACACAAAGACTCTCGCTACTGGGGTGTTCCTATGAAACGTTTTTGTAAATTTGGTATTGATATTCCAATTGGGATACGTTCCTTATTTCTGCAGCTGTTGCATGCCTTCCGCCAAGAGTCTAAAATTTCTGCTGCTATGATGTGGCACTTCTGCTCTAGCGATGGTCCTTAATTTGTTCAGGTTAATCCCCTCTGTAATAATTTATCATCCTGAGTTAAATGTGCGGGTTTATTCTGATAATTGATGTTTGCAACTAGCCTTTCTTTTTCTTCCTTTTTGGTGGTGAACATCTTCATTTTTCTTTTACTTAAAGTATGGATTAAAGATTTTTTAATTTTTGACTTACTATGAGTTGTAATACATAGACGGAATTACTTGCGAACCTCGCGCTATTAACGCAAGTGTACACCACTCTCTCCCTGTATTACTTCATTCATTGTTCGGAATATAAAATTGCTAGAGGTGCTGGGAGCTAAAACACATGCTATGTATTTTGTGAAACGTATATGATGCTATATTGTGAGCTTATGGGTGCACAGCCTCCATATCACATTTTGTTGTTTGACACCATGCCTCAGATCCACCCCATTTACCACAGTATAGTAAGTATGCCAAAACCTCACTCACAGCACCCAAAACTAGTTATGAATATATAATGAGGTCATGATTAGATCAGATCCTCGTTATGTTTGTTTTCTACTATTTTGTCTAGGAGATGCTTAAACTGGAGTACCATTCAAAACGAAGGTCCTTGCTTAGCATGCGTAAGGGCCAGCTCTTCTTATCTAATATTTTAATTCTATTTCTGTTTAGGTTTGTTGTATTGGAATGTGCTGTGACTAATTCAACATGGTTATAAAAAGTATTTTATGAAGTGATGTATCTCATTACCTTCCCGTAACTGGTAATGGATTAATGAGTGGAATCATAGTCAGCGGTCTGAATATGTTCGATATTTGGATATAATGGGATATTATCTATGACTTAAGGATAATATCAGGTACCGTTTAGGCTCTTACAGGGCTTTTCCGTTATTTTCAATCTCATTCATTCTTAATTTAATTTAGGTACAACTTCAGCTTAGTGAAAAACGACCTTAAACTAGAATGAATCGGGACGTATTTAATGCATCTAAGACACAAAACTGTCTTATTTCTTTGAAACAAGATCACCGTTTTACCACTTCTGCTTCCTTCAGTTTTTTTCTTGCTTCAATCAAACACATTCATGATGCAAATATCTTATATATACCACTAAAAAGTTAAAAAATCGTTACATAATCATAACAAGGGCTCAGGGGCGGTTCCTATGATACAAAGTTTACAATCCTAGAAAAAGTAGATATCATGGCTTCCATAATGAAGAGCAGAAGAAAATATCGCCTAAATTAATGTTCATAAAACATAAATATATTTTCCTCACATATGTGGGAAACAAAATCTCTTTTCTAAACGTTATTTGTTTCGTTATTCTTTTGTTACATGCTCAGCATGAAAGCTCTGAAGGTCACATTATTTAATATACCCTCCACCCCAGCCCCTTCCACTATGGCATATAATTTCAACATGAACAATTGTGTAATGTGGAAATAATCAACTCATTTTCGACGATAAAGCCCTACGGAAACAATATCTGCTGCTATAGATTTTCCTTCCCTGAAGGGCGGCATATATTCCACTGAAATTCTCTCATTAGTCAGAATTTCTATGGATTTGATTATGAACAGCTGCGAGGCTGTACAGGCTATGTTTTTGCATTTTTCGCAAAGTTATGTCTAAATAACACAAAATGGTGGACATTTATTCTTATTATTGCCGAAGCCGATCTATCTGAGGCTTATGTTCTGATAATAATTAAAGTTGCTTAATTTGAGTGTTTATATAATGTTAATTAATTTCGTACTTCGCAATTGATATTGGATTCGTTTAATATAAGGGATTTAGTGAAAGGTAACCTGTTTCTTGTTATTACCAATTATAAACAAAAGTAATTCCGGCTATAGCTAGCTAGCTAAGTTTATTCTCGTAAAACTAATTCTTTGTAGCATGTTCTAAGTGGTCACAACTCCAATTTTATCAAAGTCAAGAAGAAAATTACAAATTCTGGTGATTGATGAATGCATTGAAGAGATGTTGACACCCTGTGCGGAATCTCTCGAACGCAGGTCATAACAAGGCCAATCGTTCACCGATTATGGTGATACTGAATCTATTCCTATATAAAACAATCAAAGAATTCCTACCTTGTCTTACCTTGAAAGGCTCCAGATATGATCAGGTCAATACTGGACCAAAAGGAGAAAATAGAAGTATATTAACCGTGTCCGTTATAACGTGATTTCTTCAGTATGACAAAAAAATGAGACCCAAATGACTTGGGAGAAGAAAGGATTTAAAAATCCATCAACCGACCAATTTGAATAGGTTGAAATCTATGGTGACCATTATCAAGAGCAGGATGACATATTAAAAAAAATGTGAAGAGCTATAAATATGGGTAGAGCGCTCCGTGGGTTTATTCCTTTTCTCTTCCATTAGAAGTCCAGTAGTCGATCTATAGGAAAGAAAAAAACATCAGAAGTTGTGAAATGCCCCCTCGGCGTTGGTAAGCCTAGAAAGAACAGACCTTATGGTGCGATGGGAAGAGTGAAGAGGGCTCAGGCACACGAGGCTTTATTTTGTTTGGGTGATTTCATAATTCGTCGACTAGGCTTAAGAAAATTTTCCGAAAGTACCCGAGTACCAAAACCCAATAATCGTCATAAAGACCTGGAAGGCCAAGATATAGGAATACAATGGCCCTCCAAAAAGAAAGATCTTTATTTGAATGCAATTTTTGCAATGTATCATCGGACACTATCGTAATAGACTGTACATTCGAATGATTAAAAACAAACCGCTGTAATTGCTGTAAACAAAGTCCAGATAAAGTACTTTGAGATACATATCTTGCTGACAACACTGTTATATATAACATGGACTGCCTGATTATATATTTCATGTATGGCTCAACTTTTGTTGGCAAGGGTGTGACAATTATCTTAATTTCAAGTTTTATTACATATTAAAAGTCCAACGAATTACAGATGCATTCACAATTAACTCTATTCATGGAAACTTATCTCCTACAACATGAAATATTTTTTTAAATTGATTTTTAAAGAAATAAATATAAGCACTTTTTGCCTGCCGTATCCTTAAAAGTTGGTATGGATGGGGACAGAGTAAGGATTACAAATACTGTATTGCCATCAATTTCTATTCTATATATTTATTTGGAAAACCACTGAAATGAAACTGGACTATGGTGGATTTTTTATAGAACTTATTGTGTGTAGTTCAGCGGAATAAACTAGTTAAACCAAAAAGAGACGATTATAGAAAAGTGATGCCATAATAATGTCAAATATTATAAGCACTTTCAGTAGGGTCAGCAGTCCATTTTATATATCTCAGTCAGTGGCTGACGACAAAAAGGATTAGTTAGGTATGACTTAAAATTGTGAAAGATAATAAAAAACAAATGTAAATAGTACTAACGTCAGCTTCAGATCGAAGAGATAAAAAAGAACAGAAATTTCATAACAGAACTAAATAATCAAAGTCGTTGAAGAGCATATTACCAGGATAATCCCTATACTAAGGGCAATGTCTGTCGATGTGTTTTTGCATGAATAAATGAAAATTACTTCACACAATCTTCTCCAATTTTAGCTTTGCCAACAGGCGGACTATCGATCTGTCACATAGGGTGAACCCTGCAGACAGTACCGCCAGCAAAAATTCCGCAGACAACATCTGCATTACGGTTGCTATATGATCGAACTGATTTCCGTGTCATAGTCGTCCAGATTCCCGAACTACTGTCTTATTGTGGAATAATAAAGCAATCGTTGCACCCAACGCGGATTTGTGCTGCAAGACAGCCTAGTCCCCATCTGGTCGCTGACTGGACCTGGACGAGGACTAGTTGACATCCATTCGAGACCCCACTGTGTGTTACTTCTAAACAATTAGATATCTGCTCAGGGCGGTTACCCGTTCCAGAAGACACAACAATTGCGGGCCACTTGCCTCAACACTAACTACTATTGGCATGGCCACCAAAAGACAATATCGCTGACCTTTTTTTAATTTAGATCAATCTAGAACACAATGTGACAACAGAGTTTAGGGACTCAGTAAATCTAAATGGTTTATGACACCATACGATCCACTCTAAGGACAAAAGGAAACAGTTTGTTAAAATATAGAGATGGAGAATTCGTATGCAACTCCTCGAAGGATTACCGAGGCATTTTATATTTGTCAGATAAAAACTAAATCGATTTTAAACAGTGCTCAATGAATACAGTTTCCTTTTGTACTATTTATCAATTCCACAATTTTTCTATTCCTCATTTCCATTAATTCACAAAAAGAAATTAAAGCAACTAACTACTCCAGGTGGAAAATTAACTGTCGAAAATAATTTCACAGAAATCATTTTATTATATGAATTGCAAATTTTCATATTTCTTGGGGAGGTAGGATGGGTTAGGTAGATAGACAGGTCAAGATGAAATATTTCAATAATTTCTTCGTGTTATCGAAGCATTTATCACCCAAATGTTTTTCGAATTCTATCATTTTGTGAAACAAGGCAAAAAAAAATGAAAGTAATCGGTGCTAGACCAAAAAAAGTAAATCACCAAAAGAATAAATCTCGGTCATGGTTTATAAGTTGAATAGATTCCATTCAACACTAAATCGAGTGTTTCCAATAGGAAAATTTCTCTCCATGAAAAACGAATAGAGATAAATCAGTTCCTGTGAAATCACCACTGGGACCAGGAATTTATCATACCCTTTTAGTCCATTTAGTAAAAAGATAACAGTCATGCATAAAAATTTCTGCTTGCTATATACATATTGTATACATATGTATACAAGTATGTATATATTATACAGTGAAAGCTTTCTATTGCATCTCCATCTTAAAATCTACGGACAATTTACAATATGGTTTTACCCAATTTATTCGTGCAGGTCTGTAGGAGCCAGGCAATTTTTTTTTAAGATAGGATGAACCGCTCACAATTCATCAGAATCTCTTTCATCAATGTTGATGCTAAATTGCTCAGAAATATTCATTATTTTCTGATTTATGAGAAGAGCTTGTTGAAGGAACAATTAGGGGGAAATAGTTAATAGCTTAAAAGTATTTTAGTAATAGAATTTTCAGTATTGACGGATATTCTACAAAATTCCCACATTTCCACATCATAATTGCAGTGGAAAGAAAATAGCTGATTTGGTTATATAAGGATGAAACTTCTTTTGAATCATATATGAGATTTGAATGCATAAAGAAATTTGTAACTATTCCATATCCAAGGAATATTGTCGAGAGTGTCGGTATGTGTGATGTGATGTGATTTGACTCCATTTCGATATTCATCAAAAAGTCTTTCTATGCTTTCCATACTTTCTAAGAAGAATACAATGAGCATTAGTACACAAAGTTTCAGATGTAAAAATCGTACGAAATAAATCTTAATGCCTCAGCATGTTCAGTGTATTTCAACCTTAACCTTAGCAATAGTGCAACTGTCATCAGCAGTCTTGTAATATATGTTTACCATTCAACTTTACGCCTCCTTTTTCCGCCTGCAGTCTAGCAATGACTCTACATTACAAGCCTACATATCTCATCTCTTGACTCACTTTACTCTAGCATTGCAGTCGGAAAACTTTTTAGCGCTTATATCCATTGGTGCGTCGCAAAGAACCAAAAAATCCAAGTCATAAACGAATTCATAATTTCCAGAATTTCTACTGTTTGCTTAATAGCGACGTTACACTTAAAACATTCGCAACACAGGAGCTATACTCCATCGGGAACCCCTCCCAATTCGTCTATTTGGTATTTTTAATAAGGACACTTCAATCCATCAGCACCCAAATAGAGCGAGTAAAAATTTATTCATTGCCTTGATTCAAGAAGATCAGCTAAATTGAGATCATAAACGGGAAAAAATTTTGACTTTATTGGCTGACGTCTGAATTTCCCCAAATCGTATGGTGGTGAGAATTGCCCAAACATTCAACCAGGTAGTAATCCCTGCAAAGTCCACAGCTTCTTACGGATCATTATAGAGGAGGCGCTAACAGAATGCGATAGGTCGAGGCAATACGGAGTTCCTTAATTGATTCAGCAGCCATCAGTAGTGGTATCAGTACCACATAAATTTCTTTTATCGCAACTATGCCACGCATGTTTTTGGAATAGAGCGAGTAGCGAGTATATATTTCAATGTCTCAATAGGACTACGGATGCGGCATTTGAAAGTGCAGGTTTGTTGTACGAACACCAAGGTTGTGGAAAATTTCAAGTGATATCACTTCTTTAAGCCACTATTTTTTTTTTAATATTGAGGATGGAATGGGTCTAGCTTCTTTACGCCTTTCTTTCTTTCTTTCTTTTTGTTCTTTAAATCAGGGACTTAATCTTGCTCAAATGAGGATGACACCATATCGAGAGTATCTTCATAACTCATATTTGTGTTATGTGAAGATATTCCCACTCGGCACTCGATTCGCTTGTGTACTTTGCTGATATCCTCAACTTACAAACCCGATATGTCATACTACTTTCAAGCCGAGATATATATTAACGCTAATCACGCATCCAACACTGATTCCAATGGATGTGTCAGAAACAAAAAAATGACAATATAAATGCGCGGACCATCCCTGTAAACCACCATAAAAAAAAAGTGTCCAATAGCAGCTTACCATAAGCCTGCCGCTTTTCAAGAATGTACACACGTTATAGCTGCTTAATCGTCCTCGTTTCCGGAAGGTTCAGGAATGGCTTCTAAGAGGTTGCGCTCTTACGCTGTAGCTCTGAGATCTGTACTGAGGAGATAATGAATAAGCCTGGGGAGAGCTTTGGCTACTAGTTCTTATCTTTAGGCTTTTTCGAATTCCAAGGATTGTCTTTCTTTTACAAGTCGCACTGATTTCAAACATTACTCGCACATCACAGCATCGCAATGGTTTATAGAAAATCTCCGAATGATAAACGACAATGGTGAGGGGGGGGGTATATTTGACACTGAGCTTTCTATAACAAGTTAAATAACAGTTCAGTGCCGAACCAACCGTAGATTTCGGAATACAACCGCACCGAAAAAAATTATATTGATAGTATGGTGCGATCTAAATGATACCTATAACCTATAACTCTTTAATTCTATTGAAAATATTCAAGTAATGATGACGCTATAAGAATGAAATCGAAATCCAAAAGCTATGAACCTACGCAAAATTACCTACGGAAATTGAAGAAATTGGAAATTTCAGCAAAACTTCCCAGAAAACTTTCTCATTACCATATAAAAGCCGGAAGTCAATCTTGCATACAAATGGCTTGATAAGAATTCACTGACGTATAAATGAGAATCTGAGACAAGTCAGAATTTAGCCCGTTCCACATCAAGTAAGGGTCCTTTCTAATGGCACCTAATCAAAATTAACATATTGAATACATTGTAGAAGTTTAGTGAGAATTCAGTAAACGTTTGCCTATAAGAAGATGACACTGTTCAAAAGTTAAGTGGGTGATAACTGGTTAAAAGGTTTTGTGACTTACTCGTATATATTAAGATAAGATTGCTACAAAAAATTAATTTTAGCATTCCGTAAAGATTTTCCAACATTCCATGTCATTCGGCTCGTTGTCGGTAGTAACAAGGACAGTAGATACGCAAAGGAAAAAAATGATAATTAAAACATTTATTTATATGGCTTTCATACGAACAAACAATTAACAATAACAACACTCCTGGAAAAAGCAAAGAGTTCGATATAAATCCTGTTTCTGGATGCCTACATTTGTACACAGAAAATTGATGAACATTGAAGGACTGCTCTAAAACAAATACGACGATCTGGTTTTATAGAAAGAAACAAGGGATTAAAATTTTTGTGGTGTATCATGAGATGAACTATATCCGGTCGTATGGATTATTGAAGGGGAGCAGGTGAAAATGATAAAAATAACAATGGCAATGTATATATATACTTTGACAAATTTTCTATTTACTCTTCCTCTCTTCCATGATACATATAATCGCCGCAATTAATCCAGATTAAGTTCAAGCAATTTGCTGATGAATATTCAGTTTATCCATATTAGAGGAATGAGTTAAATGTTGATGACGACGCGCTAGGTAGATGGAGAAAATAAAAACAACATTTATCGATTTCTGAGAGTCTTTTTGTACAGACTTCATGAAGATTTTAGGAACGGTATTTAGTTATAAACGTATTTCATGGGACTCAGCAGTTGCAGGAACTTTAAAATATTAATGTACGGATTCAAGCAAATAAGGGGACATAGTTTATTTATTATAATTAATCCATTCAAAGGATTAAGAATAATTTGATGATTCCTCGACTAAAACAAAATCAACAGGCTCTATTTCGCAGATAGACAAACTATTGTTGTTGAACTAAGATGTAAGGCAGTCTTACTATGGTTGGTTGGGATTTACAGTCCAATACACTACTTCTGTTTCCATCGTCGTAAGATTTTAATGTTGACGCGATAGGTCTTACTGAAATCTGATTATGTTCATCTATATAGGATGCACAGATGTTGAGTTAAATTTTCAACAGTTCAGAAAAGCCCTATTTTCTTCACTTCAAAGCTTTGAGACTATATAGAGATTTACTATCAGAAGACAATAAAGTCACCCATAATGGGTACCAGAACACAAGGGACCAGGAGGAAATGAGACTGCTGACTACTTAGCTATGAAAGGAGCGGAATCTCTATTTACGGCAATTACTATGGCAGCACCTTCTGGTAATGAGGCTTATGAAGAAGTTCACTAACTTCCCATAAAAAGACTTTAAAAAAGTCAACAAATGTGGGAAACACCAGATCAGGCTATTCACTGGCATAATGACCGGAAATTACCCACTTGGTTACATGCTTAAGAAAATGAGCAAGACCACAGACGATAACTGCCGGTTCTGAAACGAGGAGCAGAGGACGGACTCTGCGTTTGCACAGGACTTGCTCGGCAAAGGTATAAAAATGGACCTTACATGGCAGGCGTATACCACAAAAGTTGTTTTAGGTCACGGTGCTTAGAGGCCGGATCTCCGATTTCACCCATTTATTTTATAATAATAAAATATAATAATCTCCGTTGGTCAAGGTGTACTTCTCACGATCCGTAGCTTAACTGTAACTTATTGATGCCACCAGTATAGTAAGTAACTAAACAGCATTTTGTGCATATACAGGAGAATAGCGAATATCTACATTCAACAAAACAAAACCTAGAAACTGACAATAATTAAATTACTGCTATCGAATTGAATGCTGACAGATTTGGAGATGAGATGAGGGTAACACTAATGGATTTTTCTTTCCTGTTAGTTCTGCTTCTGCTGTTGAAGCCAACGTAATGGACGATCTGAATGCTTTTAGGCATATAAGAAAATAACTACAGCCTGAACTCCTTCAATAGATTGTTGAACCTACCAATTACATATGATGCTAGCAACACTGCAGTGATTCGAAGTGATATTTCTTTGATTCCTGAAGATTCACACTATCCTGCTCTTATTACACCCTAGATGAAATCTAAAGGGTATAAGTTTGTCATTCCATTTGTAATACCTTAGAAGAAAAGTTATTTTGATGTTTGCATGTCCGTCCGTCAATGCGTCCTCACGATAACTCGAGATGGCGTTCACGTAGAGAGCTGAAATTTTGAACACGGGTTTTTTAAGGAAAATGTAAATTTAAGTTCGAAAATAGGACAAATGGTGTAATTCTTTCATAGGGTTGCCATACGAAAATTTGGTTTTTTAATATGTATTTCAACACTGCCTGAGAACGCGTGGAAGTAGAGGGCTAAATTTTCGTACGCAGTGTTTTCATAGTAATAGTAAATAAAGCTTCATAAATGAACAAAATCGGGCAAGCCCTTTAGGCTTTTTACATATACTGTAAAAACGATCAGTCCTAGATATTTTTGTACTGAAAAATTCTTCAAAATATTGAGTCGAAAAACTCTATTACAATCGAAAAATAGTTTTAAATAGAAATCTCTATACAAAATCAAGAGTTTCGTAATAACAGGAACCGTATTACTCATCAGTATGGCTTGTTTCCTGCCTGCCATGTACGCCAAAGTGGACAGCCCAGCCGAGCTCATAAAATAGCTTAAAATAATTTTTAAGTATGAGTTAAATGCGAAACTAAATACTAACTATTTACTTGAATGCCTAGCAAGATTAATCCTTTGTCGTATACGGTAGGCAGGAACCAAGCCGTACTGATGAGTAATATGGTTCCAGATATTCCGGAACGCCTGCTTTTGCATAGGAAGTTGTTTTTAAGATTTTTCGATTGTAAAAGAGTTTTTCGTTATGATTTTATTTCATAGCCAAACTCCTATGAAATTGCTTTTAATAGTTTTTACTGTGCAACAAACGTTCTAGAAATATATGGAAGAAGCCACTTCTAAAATCAAACTTGCACAGATGGGTGACCATACGAAATTACATACGGGCATTCATCTAAGGTTTCATAATAATTCGTATTAGACCAATTTTAGCTTTTTTAGTTACTTATATAACAACTTTACCTTGACCCTAACGTAGTTTTCATGCAATCTTATTCTTTTGACCTTCATAAAGCAAACTTTTCACTGATGAATACTTTTTATTGTGGAATGGTCTGTGGTGAATAAAAGTGATGATTCTATTTACAAATTCTACAAAAAAATGTGCGATTGATTTATACTGTAAAAATGTCCCCAGCTTCCCCCCTTGGTACGATGATGAAATTAGGAGGATGCGCAATCTACGGAAAAGAGCGTAGTTGAGGTATTATATACATGCTAAGCTAAAAATGTGACTTACTACAATGAATGCACTAGTCTTCAGCGAAGATTCTCTGAACTAACTAATATTGCATTTTTTTTAATTATACTTAAATCGACTTACAAGTCTAACTAAAAAACTTTGAACTTTTATCAACAAAACTATTCAACCAAGTCAACTGGAATACTAGTTCCGATCCTAGCATTATCCGCAACCATTTCGCTGAATTTTTCAATACTAGCTTTACTCAACGTAGTGACGAAATTGATAAATCCTATTTTAGTTCTGTTCTTCCTTCTTCAGAAGTGATGCTTCTCTTTAGTGATCTTTCAATCTCAATACTAAGTTCAATACTAGTCCTGCTGGGGTCCGTTCTGTCGTTTTAAGAATATATTGCGGGGAAAATCTTGACTTTATTTAACTAATCTCTGTGGATAGAAGTTACTTTACATTATTCATATAGAGCAAAAAATGTAGAAAAGATAAAGTATCTAATTACAAAAATATTGCCTAGCTTTCGGCTATTATAAATTTTCATTGCAAACATGTATTAAATATAAAACAACATAATTTTGTGATGATGTGATCAACTTCTGCTTACATCCGTTTGCCTCGCAGCTAAATGGAAAATGGAAACCAAGTTCACTGCATATTTACTAACTTCAGCAAGGGGCTTTCGATAAAATTTCTGGCAACCGTTTGCTCTTCAAGCCTTATGTTCACGAATTTTCTATATTTTCAATTATTTAATTTATTTATCAAATAGGATTCAGCAAGTTCTGTTTAGGTCAGCTGTTTCGGGTGAAATAGTAGTACAATGCGGTGTTCCTAAAGGCAGCCACCTTGGGCCTCTGGTATTTATCTTATATATTATCGATGTACCAAACGATATCTGCTGACGATATTAAAGTTTTTAAGACGGCGGAAAGTTCTGTTGATTGTTACGCTTGCCAATTAAATATTGACAGTTTCTTCATTTGGTGTAGTAAACATATTATGTATTTACATATCGACAAGTGTAAAGCCAAAACAATTTAGTTAGAGACCTTTATGTATTTTTAGACACCAAACTAAGCTTTTTACTACATATTAACAAGAAAATCAATACCACTTTAGATTATGTAAGAAGATGTTCTCCCGATTTCGATGATCCATTAACATTAAGAACTTTTTTTCTAGCTTTTGTGTGGCCTGTTCTTGAGCATCCTATTTCCGCTTGGTGTCCTTTTACAACATACATCTAAGACGCTTGGAAGAGGAGATTTATTCGCTTCGCACATAAAGGACTGCTACGGGATAATCCTCCCATCAATTTGAGATCCTCTTTACCTATCTACGCTCACTAAATGAAGTGAGATCAGTAAAATAGTCTTTATGTTCCAAATCATCCTCAACTCTTATCTAAAATAAACTTTAATATTCTCCCACAAATTTTGAGAGATGACTAGTATGCACTGTTACGCGCACTTCTTCGTTTATTTTTCTTCTGTGATAATCATGTGCAATAATTTCGTCCTATTGGCTCGACTTAAATAAATAAATAAAAACGTGGAAGGACATCCAATTAATAACCCGCGGTTTGCAGACTTTTGTAAATAGCTATTTACATGGAGTAAGATTCATGATGAAATCAAATTGAAAGAAAACAACTTTATTGAGTAATAACTCGATTGAAATAAGCAAGACGTCTCATCGGAAGGTCAAGAAAATTATGGAAAATAACAATTCAAACAGAAGCAGCAACTACTACCAGGTTCTGATAGTTGGTGATAACTATCTTCCTTAATCATATCTAGATGACATTTTGAGATGAAAATAAATTCTAGTAGGATAATGGATTTGGGAAAAGTTAGGCCTATCGAAACAACTTCTGGTTTCAAGAGTCCTTCCATTTAAAAAAGTATATGAAAAAATTCGGTAGGGAAAGGGGAGGGAAGGGAAAGAAAGGAAGAAGGAAGAATGGGAAAAGAAGAAAGGTAGTTTCATATTTGATTCCAAGTGTTTGGATGTTGTAAAGTAATATATGGCTCCATAATTGCCTTGGAATCGTCTTATAATGTGTGAAGGGCCTATAGGGGGAAGACAGGGGGGGGGGCGGTTTGAAAGATTAATCATAAATTCCCACGGTTGAATAACTTGGAAGCCGGCAATACTTTGCTTTGGTAATGCTCGGATTCTTGTGCACTCCAGTGTTTTGACAGCGTTCATTATGCCAAAAATTTTTTTTAAACATAAATGTGTACCGTACCAGTTAACTGTTTTCTTAGCTAAAATAGCTAAAAGACTTCACCTGGACAAATAAAAAATACTTCTACCATATTACCGTTATTATTTGATGTGCTCAAGGATCCATACTGATGCTTGTAATTCTTATCAGTTATATTAATGATATTTTAATGGAATGCAACATCAACAGAGACGTTGTTTTCTGTTTTTTTACTATATCCAAAGTATTCTAATGAAGGGTTGCCAACTAACGCATATGTGCAAAAATTTTCCATGCTACCTATCTGAGGCGTTCGTCTAAAACTTTTTACGATTAGATTGATGTGTGCTAACATCATGGTTTACCATGCAAAAAATATCACCGAAAGAGTTTCCAGTGATAAGTCCAGTAATAGCTAAAAAATTAATTGTATTCCTGGTAATTCCTGTGATTTTCAATATGAAACGGGATAAGCTTTTAGGCCCTGGCATCTACCCTTATCTACCCCATATATAATCCATTTGATGCCCTTTGTAAGTCTTCCGCTTTTTTTAAAGCTTTTCTGCTACCGCTACCGGTACAGTGGGATCTGGATCAGTTTGATCGCTTGTTGAGAACGTTCGTAGAAGTATTTAGAGAAAACAAACAAAATGTACATCCAGGCCTTGAAGCTATCGCGGATATACACGGTGTATTTTCGAAACTTGATAAAACGAAATGTGTGAATACTAGACACCTAGCAAATAAAAAATTCTATGGCAGGGGGATCCACATCAACCGTTCGGGAGTTACAGAGCAATTGCGAAAAATAATCTAGATTTTCACATAACACATTGTATCTTAAAAACTACGGGGCGTACGGTCACAGTTAAAAGCTCATTGAATGCAGAGCTTCATGGTCTTTCCACCAGCCTAATATCCCTCTGCCATCAAGAATTATGGTTGTCTAACTAAAAAATTTCGGATTTTTTTACCTTTTTTTTATAATTTGACCTCTATTATTTTTGCAAAAAGGTCGTTAACATAACTTTGATTTATAAAACCTGTCAACTGTAGACTTTTCTCTTTAATTTGACCTTGGACACCCTATGTGCTAAGTGTAGCCCTTTTAGAGTTATTAGCTCTTAGCCTATTCTCAAACCTATTTTCAAACCTATTTTCAAATTTATTCTAAAACCTAATTTCAAACCTATTCTCAACGATAATTTGTTCCCTTAACACGTCGTTTTAAAAAATATCGTCTAATTTCGGTGTGACCTGAATAGGTTATGAGTTATTAACTGTTCAACGGGTACAGTTAGCACATGGGATGTACTAGGTCAAATTAAATAGGAGAGTCCACAATTTACAATTTTTATAAAAAAAGTTATGTTAACGACCTTTTTACAAAAATAATAAGGTCAAATTAAGAAAAGGTAAGAAAATACGAAATTTTCATTTTATACAACCATAATTCTTGATGGAAGAGGGGAATTGGGCTGGTTGAGCAGTCGCCGTAAAGGCCATGAAGTTCTGCATACAGCTTTCTGTGATCGTACGCCCTGCAGATACAGGGTGTAATGTGAAAATCTAGCTGTTTTTCTTAATCAGCCTGTAACTCTTAAACGGTTGATGTGCGCTTCAAGCCTCAAAAACTGCATTATATGCACGTTTTCTGTGAAGTTATTCAGTTCGCGCGTGAGTGTGCTATTCCTTTTCGATATTAAGTATACGTTCGCAAAGCATCAGGATTGTATATTTTTTATGCATTGAACACTTTTCTGGCATGACTAAAAAAGTGTTTAGTACTGGCGAAAGTTAGAGTTGCTTGTTTTTTCCCAAAGCGGAATGAAATAACATTAACAGTGCTATGCATGTGTTGTGCTACCTTTGAATGCAATGTACGAATTAATAATTTTGTAATTTCTACGTTGAAACATTCCTAAATTTTACTTCGGATGGTGTTTTGCTCTTATAAAAAATAAGCAGTCGAATTCAGTCGGTTTTAAGCATATGACAAATATAATGCTCCAAAATGAGAGTATTGAACATACTACACACACCTAAGGTATTCTCCATGAGTGGTAAACAAGCTTTAAAATTCTTGAAAAGTTCGTAAACTACGAAAAATAAAATTAAGTACACGCCTATTCGACAACCCGTATAGAGATATCAGCCACCACGCATTTTGATGAATTAATAGCTAATACAGTGAAATTGGGTTCTGTTAGCATAGAAAGGTAGCTATCGAAATAGCTAGATTCACTCACACTTGGAAGGACAATTATCACTTCTAATACCACTTCATGGGGACCTTACCTGGAAATGATTGTTTAACTTAGGGTGCTGCGTTATCACCAGCCACACGAGTTATTGAACCTTACTAGGTCCCGTAACTCCGTGTCTGCTATTTCCCTCAATTCGCTTAAAAAGTAGCTATCAGGCGTATGTCTTCTTCGTTTGGTAAGGTTGGAGCATTCACACAATAGATGTTGAGCGTTGAGCACTCTCAGTGTCCTCGTTGTTTTTACAGCTTTTTCAAAAGACATTCGCACTGAAACATTCTCAATAAATTAAAAAAAATGGAAGGATCGAGTCTGAGAAATTTTTCTTTATGAACAATAACTGCCCGAAGATACTATTTTTTATACATCTTCGACAAACTTTCCGATGTAAATATTAGAGATCATAATCGTTGCAGTGACAGCTTCTCTTTTCCACCCTCCTTTGGTTAAAGATTGTCTTCGTATTATATCACGCATCCTAACGCCAAAATAATATTAGAGCAATTATCATAAAACGCTTTGTAACATATCGCTCGTAGGCTGTCGGAGCTATTAACATTGCAAATTAAATTTGTAGACTTAAATGATGGATGATGGAAGGAAGTATAGATAAAAAGTGCAGCATAGAAGATGATTACACTATTCGTAGGACGGTATTTAACTGTTAAAAACATGTGGAACCGCTAGTAACTCATTAATTAATCATTCTCAGAAATAAAATTTGATTTGATAATCTGTCGAATGATATTTTGTTGCATTATGGTATGTGGATAAAGTAAAAAATGTCGATCTTTTAAAAATTCGGTAATAATTTAAGGCATAAACAAAATTGCGAAGAATCGAAAGAACTAACGAAAACTCGTTCCCAAATCAGCCAGTCCACTCCACGATTAAAAGAAATTGCTAATTTGTGAATAAGAACAGGCTGGGGCAGAATAGCGTTAACGGAGGGGCAGAATTACAACCAATGACGACAGATATGAAATAAGTTCTAATTCCACATTGTTCGTTGGTAATTGACAGTTTTAAGAAATATTCAACATATTTGCGATTAATAGAGAATGAAAAAGTTCGCTTTCAAATTGTCAGAATCAAAGTGCTTTATGGAAATACGCTAAGTAAGAGCTATTAAATAACAGCGATATAACATGAGTCGGAAAATAATAATAATAAAAAGATGAGAGTATATTAGCTCATCAGTCTGTCCAAAGTATCCAAGATCACAGTAAAATAATTATCGGTAAAAGTTGCCGTACGCCTACAAACGACTACAAACAGAATAATTGAATCAGGTGGTGAGATTGATATCTGATACCCGAGCAGTGAACAACCACAATTTCCCGATGTAGTAAATTGACGTTTAATTGAGACTGCGTTATATTAGTTATATAGATGCCAATGTCTCCGCTTTTTTTGGAAGTGCTGTGAAGTCTATGAAGCTTATCTATATCCTGAAGTCTCAAATATTTGCGAGAATAGATGAAAAACAACTTTAGCCCAAGTTGCACAAATCATTCGAAATTCGCTTCCGGTAAAGCATTGCTAAACGTAGGGCAGTTGAGCTAGTTAGACCTTGACTTTAGAATAAACAGAAGAAAAAAGCACACTATTTATTACTCTGAAGCCAACCGACACTTCAGCCACACTACAAAGAAAAATAATAAAAAAAAATAATAATCAAGCTCACGAAAGAACACCACGCTATATAAAGAAAAATCCCCGAGACGATTTCATAACCGAAGAGCCGGCGTTTTATTTAATGACCCCAAAATAATTTTTTTAAAGAATATACGTTTGCTTAGGTTTCTCATATTGACCTGACGATCCGCTGCGGCAGCAGAAGATGCCTTCTTGAAGCTCCAGCATCACTGTTGCTGTTATTAAGCCCACCAAATCGACATAGGGTTGACTGGATCCAGACTGCTAGAAACAAGCCCCTCGGCAGACATCATCAGGTTTGTCAATTCTCCTGAAGCAACCACCTAGACAATGTAGGGTCGGGTTAATCCCAGCGTTCATTCAGACAGTCATAGGGACAGTTTAGGCCTGAGATGTAACTTTTACAACAGCACGCAGCCTCCCTTCAGCAGACTTGGGGCCACAGCACTTTTTTGAGGTCCAGAAGTTGATCACCTGTAATCTGGCGAGTAACTAAATGCCTGCTCGACCAGAAGCAAGGCATCCAGGACACACGGCTGCCCACGTCGCAGCGACCACCAGTGACATCAACTTCCTGCATTAAACAGGCTTTCAAGATGCCTCTGCTAAGCAGAATCTCAAGGCCCTTCCTACATTAAGTAGGCTTTCAAAACACTGCAGCCCGCTGCCCGACTTAGTAGCGATATTCAAGTGATCACTGCCCTACGATAAGCCGGCTTTCAAGATGCCACAGTTTTCTACCACCGAAAACGCCATTGGGAACGAAGTTCGCCAACAACAATTGGCATTACTCCAAAAGACCACTAACTTTGTCCAAACCTGAAAAAAGCTAGTTAAGTTCTTCGGGGGAATAGTAAATATTAAAGGAAGAACTATTAAGATTTATAGCCAGAATGGTATTATTAAAGAACTAAGTATTAGTGACAAAGTTGTAATGTCTTTTATGTATTATGTAAGCTGACTCCAGGAATAACTAAAGTATCCGCGAATTGGTAAGTAAAATATAAAGTAATTTCTAATGAAGACTTTCCATGTACTAAGCTATGACTTTTGAGACGATATCCTTGTGCTTCGATATCCAGGGGAACGAATAAAAATATATCCAGGAATTTAAACCTCCTGGGACTGGATCCCGTAACTGAGAAGAATTTGCCAGTGTAAGCGATTTAAATAACTCACCGTGAGGGAAAGTGTACACTTTTGAATTTCAAGCGATTCCGTAAGAATTTGTGTGCAGTTAAGTGCTGAATGAAACCTTTTCTGTGCTGAATGTTATTTGAGTGAGAAAATAGACTTTTTGAAAGAGTTAAGTTTTGTTATAAGAAATGAGTTACATGAATTCGCTAGTATTAAGGCAAGTACTGCTTAGAGAAAGGTAAAATAAATAGCATAACAAATAATTTTGAAAATACCGCTTGACAAAAACTTCCAACTCCCATTTTAAAATTCACGACCAAAATGGCCGTGAGAAAATATTAATTAAAGTGTATATAATTTTAACAAAATTCATTTCCATATTTGCGGAATAAGGTGGTGTACACAAAATTTGTGTACAGGAGTAAACTCATAGTTGCGGAATCCAACCCTGCCCTGGAGTAAATAAAGAGTTAGATACAAGCTAAGATGTGTCATGTAAGCTTAGGAGTCAATCTTCCTCCTTGTAAAATCTAATGAAAGACGCTTAATTAATTCATAACACAGTTCGTGTAAAGGTTTTCCATTAAAAAGCAAAGCGAGTTCAATTCTATTGTAAAACAACTTAAAAACTTAAAACACTTAATCATAACAAAGACCTGAAGTAGGTTGCCTTCGAATTTCCCAGAAATAGTACCTACGTGCACTCGGAAAATTTCTAATAACAGTTCTCTTCTTAACATAAATACGAATATAATATATTAATTGAGTTAATGCTCAAAATTTAAAAGTAGCATTGATCACTCTGCAAAATATTAAAGGAGCAATCTTACATAATAATCCTAGCTCAATATAATAAATTTTAAAAAAACTTACCGCATAATTCCATATGAGAGGATTTTCCATTGGGGAAATCATCTATTCTCATCCTGTGCATGACACTTAACACAGAGCACTTAACTTTACTAGAAATATTTCCTTTCACTTTTTCACAAAAATTACCTACGATCACTATTTGAACACTACAAATCCGTTCACCTCGGCACTTCACTATTTGTCCGTATATCATGTTCCGCGAATAATTTTTCTAAACAAAACGCGATAACGGAATAAGTACATATCTAATTAAATAAAGAGGTTAACTCAACTTTCCTGTCATGAAAATTTCATCTCGCACATCTTAGAATGTAGAGAATGTATATTCTAAGAGCCAACACATACCACAGAACTGTCAATTTGTGTAAATGTTCTCTTGAAGAATCTCATCCGGCATCGCAGCACGTCATTGTTTTACTTCGTGCTTATTCGTGCTGTTTATCCCAAAATATTTTCGATGTTGGCCGCCATATTTTTCGAATTTGATGTGCTGATGACTTTATTATGAAATTATCTGAAAAGAAAATTATTACAAATAATTAGAATTTTCCAAAATATGAAGAATTTTTTTTTTTGTTCTACTTAATATTATCAATTAAGGTTTAATTAAGGGGGAGACATGACTTTTGATAAAATTGAATTAGCCTAACAATACCAACGCCTGTGCCTATTTATAGGCAATTTTTTTGCTTTATTTTTTCACTTGTAAAAATACCCCGAATTTTCTCGTGTTGGCTTACAGACATTATTTTTATGGCTTCGCTCGACCCATTTTAAAAGTGTTCTATTAAGTTTACCACTCGGATTATATCTACTCGAAACTGTTTAAAATAGTAAAATATGCTATGATGTTCTTAATAACTCAAATACTCATTTTTAAAAGCAAACTATTTTCTAATAGTGGGAAAAAATCACTGAAGGAGTGAAGTTATTAAAAGTTCCTAAAGACAAGGTGATACTGATTTGGTAGTCATAACTGAAACAGGAGATAGGTTGCAGTATTATAAACAAACACGTTTATGATAGTATGGTAGTAGACAGGAGGGGTGGGCAACTGCATGCTTTCAGAGTAATGGGGGAATTCGTGATTTTAGGAAATTTTCCGTAAATACTCCGTAACTTCATTACTTTATAACCTATGAAGGTGATTTTAATCATAGATGATAGCAAACAGTCTAAGCTTTCCAATGAATGCAGAACTATTAAACAAATAAATTATTGAATCATAACAACTGGCTTACCTCAAACAGGGTTGAATGTATGTAGATAGGTACATGTGTGGGATTAATTGAAAGGTAACATTCTGAGCTTTCCAAGTTTTGCAAGAAAATGTAACAGTTATCAGCCATTCTGGCGGAAAATCGTTTAAAAAAATATGTTTTATTTTTATTTTGACGTCCTATGACTAGCGACTTGAGGGGGTTCTCTGGCTTTTCGAAACTTTGGGAATTCCTTTTACAACACATATATGGAGTTCTCGACGCTACTAGACTTTTGTAAGACGCGCGCTGTTGTACCTTCAAAGCCTCTTTTTTGATTGCAGCTTAAATCATCTATTCCCTCTTTTTCTGGAGTATCCATCACTAATAATAACCCATCCGGGCATATTGTCCATTTTCTATCGGCTACTTTGAGAATGCTTGAAAATGCTCATAATGAAGGCACAACTGGCTTGGTTGTTTCAAAGCGACAGTTATATATGGAATCAACTCCTGAATTTTTCTTCTGGTCAATGTAAGAAGGCATAAATAAATTAATAACGTTTTACACTTATAACATAAATTCCATCAATTTGCACTTAAAAGAAAAAGAAGAACTTAATGTCGAAGTGTCTTTTCCCTTTTGGAAAAGCCCTTTTTTGCATTTATTTTATTATGGTATTGTTGTTGCTGCAAATTACTATCATTTTTAGGAAACTTACATAAAATCTTGAAATAAGAGGACAGTATTAAAACCTCATTCTACAAATTTATAGTAAAAATCGCTGGCTTATAGTTCAAAGGTGAAATTCAAGCCAACAACATAGTAATCTTGGGTTTTGAACTACATAAATTAGAAATATACACACATATGTACTTTTTTGCATAACGTAAAATATATAGCAAACATGAATGATAATGAGCCAGATTGCACGTTATAAATTCTGGTAGCTCATGCTACTCTGATTGAGAGTACAGTACAGGCTTACATACATGATAAATCCGAGGAGGAGGAAAACCAAATTTCTAAGGGTTTAAAAAAGTTTTAAGTTTGGTGACCTATTTTCATTTAATTCAACAAGTAAGCTGTTATTTTTGTGAACTCGATTTGGGAAGTAGTTCACACTGTTGACAAAATACCCAAAAAATATGACATCCAATACCGTACAGACGCGGATATCTCAGGCATTTCTTACATATTGAAAATTCTCCCCCGCAGGGTAAATATTTGAACGTTGTCACTATTCTTTCCGTTAAATGCCCTTCACAAACCAAAAACAAATTTGACAGTGGCGCATGTAACGGCTCTTATCACACTGCATTAAGCCGAGTCGCAAATTTTAGAACCTATTACATCAGATTAGATTCTATAATAAATTGACCACCAATACCACCCAGGTCTTCAAGATTTTCTTCAAATTGCTATGGGTGGGTTAAAAATGTCCGCACTATAATCGGGGTTCTAAATTGTCTCTATTATATTATTAATATTAATACTTCAATGTTAAAATGTCATCAGAATGCAAACGTATTGCCATAATTTCTTTATACATGAGGAAGGAAAATGATCTGCGGTAGTAGGTAAATTACTCGATGTACCGAAAAGAACTATCTAACTACGAAGCCATCAAGCGTTTTCAAGAGTAAGAGACATATAATGATCGTCATCCGAGGTGTAGAAGGCCTCGGGCTGTAGATATCTCTGCTTTTCATGACAAGATTTGAAAGATAGTGTAGTCAATGCGCAAATAAGCTAAACATATTAAAATAACTGAGTGGTTCCTAAGAGATATTATAATAAAAAACCCAGGCTTTACCCTTACAAGCTCCAGTAAGCTCAGTCCGCACATAGATACCATCGATAAGTTTTCTCTATGCACGAAAAGATTTCTACGGTCGCACGTGTTTATAATCCACCAGAATATCCGGCAGGTTCTCCTGAAAGTTTTCCCATGAAATTTAACAATCTGCCGGTCACATCTTCTATCTTTCCTAATGATTTGGGCAGGTATTTGTCTCATGGGTAAGGAGCAATTTTACCCATATTTGATTGAATGGAAATTATATTTATAATATTATTTCGTAGGAATACAAAATTTCACCTTTCAAGCTCGACGGAGCTTCACAAGCAATGTATAAAATATATAGTGAAAATCACAACTTTTTATATGGCAGTACTACGAAGGAGCTACCTGATTCTACTGCATCTATAAACTTCATCTTATTGTGTTCTTAAATTACAGTGTGTGCAAAATTTCAACTCGACAACTCTCAAGTTATCGACAATCGAACGAACATACAAAAATCAAAAATCAATTAATGATTGGTTTCTTGGCGTGACTTCCCATAATATTCGGTCAACTAACTCAATTATTAAAGAATTTAATAATAATTTATTCAGTCTGCATACCTGCATACACCTTTTCCCAAAATTTATAGTTATCCATCTGGTCTCGACCTCACCGACTCAATGACTATGCTTTTTGAACATCTATTTATGTATGTAGGTATACTCGTCGTTTATACACTTTGAAATAATTAATAAAACTCTCGGCGAATTAATGGCACAAATGATGAAATTAATTCTCATAAATCTGTCCACTTTAACATATATAATCATAAAAACTACCTGAGCCAGCCAGGTAACTCAACAATGAATGCACTAGTACACATCGGTTGGTATCCAAAATAGAGGAACCTGTGATTTCCAAAGAAATCGCTGTTTGTTGTTTCTTAGCCATAGAGGGAGCATACCACACCATTTTTCAACAGCATATCCATCAAGCCATCCAAGAACATGGAATAAATGTCAATAGTAGCTGAGTAATTGGATAAATCTCATGGTAGAATAAACTCGCCACTGGCAAAAATGAAACTTTGGCGATCGTGGCCGCCGAAGGCTGTATACTACCCCCCCCCCCCCACCTGTTTTGATTAATTGTAAAGGGATTTCCAATAAGTGTGCTAGAATTTACTTTTGATTGTCACATCCACCCATGTATTTTTAGTAAATTATCATGACCATGTGATATTTGTATTCAGTAATGATTGACAAGTCATTGTGCATATCGATCGATTTATAATCAACATTGAACGAATAACAGAACTCACTAGTTGGCGTTTAGTGGAAAAATTTCGAAGACATTGGTTGAGTTGCTGATCAGCACGGCCGAGCAACGCAAGTGAAAGTGATGTTGAGAATCCAAGTTAATAGGTTCCACGTGGTTCTGAACAATTAGACATTCTGTTGAAAATAAGCAAATATTTAGCACTTCATCCTTACAAAATCCATTTAACTCAATAAAGCCATCTGGCAATAATTTACGTCGAGAGTTTTCTGATTGGGCTCTACATACAGATCGAAAGTGCTGCTAATTTTGCCCAAGAAACTATCTTTAGCTATGAAAGTTACTTTTGAATGGATGGTTTTGTCAACAAGCAGAATTTCCGAGATTAGAGAAGATGCTTGTCCTCAATCGAGCAGCATGGCATACAAGAAACGCACCGCGTGATGTGGCTTTTGGGGTGATGGGCCCTTAGTTTATTTTGCTCCGTGTCCAGAGCACAAAAAATAGTCTCCAAACTAGCTATGGGGAAAGAGTTTCGAAAGTAAAAATAAAGAAATATAATACCTGGGGCCAGATTCTGTAACTCTGGGAGTTTGGGAGATGAGAATTTTCGTTTTCCCCAAGTAAAACTCCCTAACTCTCCATTCGAGATTCTCTAACATACTTCGGGAGTTAAAGAAAACGTGAGAAGTATCGAAATATTGAAAGACGGGCAACTCTGTGTGGGAAGGTCATAGAGCATTAGGGTTTTTTTTCCATGGATGGAGGGCCTAGAGTACAAAAATATAGGTGAACAATTTCTGAAGCAGGGGCTTTTGGGGATTGTGGGGTCGTACCACCCCCAATTTGGGGTTGCCCAAAATACATCATGTTTGGTATCAAATTAAAGAGGGAGAAGCCGGTAATCGAGTAGTGTAGTTCGTTTTTGATCACTTTAGCTTTATAACGGACCTTTTACCGCCGAAAAAATTATTTTTTGCACTTGGGTCATATACACCCCAGTTCCTACATTTTGCATATATTCCTTCCGTTCTTTGTTTCACATCCAGTAGTACTCTATTGTGAACATTTTTCTCATGGAAAGTGAATTTCCGCGACTTACCAGTTCTTCATAATGATGAGTTGGAAATATGTCCATTTTTGTACCAAAAAACGGCCATTTTTTCATCTTAAAGGACTGATTCAGGTCTTTTGCAGTTATCTCCAAAAGTATTTACCGGACTCAAAAACTAATTACATATCTAATTAGGGGACAAAATGTAGTTGCGATTTCATCCTACATGCAAGCTTTAACGTGCACATTTAAATTTTTTACGGCATCTCTTCTGTAATGGAAGACGACCAAATTGATGATTATCGAGTGATTTACAATTTTTAACGGATACCTTGAGACACCAGAATCCTTATTTCTCTGTAAGTATTACAAGGATGTCCATAATTTGTTTTTGTAAACATAGCCAGGAGGAAGGAGATTTCTCGTCTAACAGACTGAAATTTATTGAAAATAATTTCATTTTAAGTGCAAAAAAAATTATTGAACTTTTCGACCCAGCGATCAGAGAGGTCTCATCGGTATTGAATTTGAATCCATAATTCAATTTGAAAATCCTAGGTACATAAGTACCTTCACAAAGAACAATAAGAGCAGACAATACTGTCAGTTGAGAAATATTTTTCTTACTTCTCCACAACACAGCCGAGAGTTTTGCCGAGTGGAATAGAGAGTTTGGTAAATGTCAATACAAATTCCACGAGTTACTGAATTGCGAGTGGAGAGTTAAGTGGCAAAAGAGCTCTCATCTCCAAAACTCCACAACTCTCCGAGTTAGTGAATCCGGCCCCTGCAGAGAGCGCAACGTAGTTTGTTCGAGTCGACCGACACTATATTTGTTAAATGTTAATGGCAAGGTTTTTGAAAGTTTTAAATTTTATATTGTAATGCGAATGAGTTCATCATCCTCCTCCTTTATAAAATTCACTCTTTTTGTCAAAACTGTGTTATGTTAAGTGCAACCGTCGTTTAAAAACGCCGACGTTAATGCGTCGGAATCAAACAATTTTGATTCCATTGTATTAGCGTTCGCAGACACGAGCGCTGGCAAATATCTTGGAAACTATAGCTTTAGAGACCGATAAAAAAACATGTATAAATATAGCAAAAGTCACATTATGTTAAAAACTTCGCATTTAATTGCGGCGGTACTTATCTTTGCTTCCACTTTTCTTTTTTTATTCCTTTAAATCTCGGAAATGTTTCCAACAAGATGGTGTCACCTGCCACACTGCTCGTGAACCTATCGCTTTATTAAGAACAAGGTTTAATGAGAACATGATTTCCTTAAATCCATCTGCAAACTGGCCACCAAGATCTTGAAACTTGACATCATTAAGCTTTTTCTTATGGGGCTATGTTAATTCCTGCAGCAAGCATTAATTATGATGTAAAATTGGTCCAGGGAAATTGAACTCAAAGTAATAAGCCCAATTGTTACTTGTACATTGAGAAAAGACAGCAATAAATTGATAAGCTTTTTCTTTGGAGAAACAATACTGAGTATTCTAAAGAGGTTAAGATCACAATAAGATAAACTTGAGTGCTCATACCAAACACGTCATTAAGAAGGCTTTGGTTTCTCTTTGAGATGCTTTATAGATAAAATTTTTGGGAAAAGAGTCCAAAATAGCCCACTTGATGTATACATGGCAATAGTCATACAACCTGCCCATATGTAATCTCTATTGTGTGATAAGAATACACAGGAAACAACACAGCTACAATACAATAAAGTAGAAAGATTTGTCAGTATACCAGTACTAGGTAAGGGCTGTGCAAACCATTCCTACTGCAGCTCTAGAGGTATTACTAAACCTACCATTTCTACATGTATTAATAATGAAAGAAATAAGGCACAAAAACCAACAGACTTTTGACCGCGGAAAGTAATGAGTCGAAGAAAATAGCTCACCCAAAATTAATGATACGAGTTCAAAAAGATATCAACCTTCGCGTTATGTTAACAGAAAACGTAGTTAAAATACAATTTTGACATCCATTCAGTACTCCTTTAGGAAGGAATACATTAGGAGTCAAACAACTCCGCATTTAAAAACGGATCTCTGATAATACAGATGGTTCCACGAGGAGGTTGGGCTGAAGTAATCAACGAGGGACGAAAAGTCAAGATATATGTATGCCAGATGGATGCAAACAATATAATTTTCCAACCAGAAATCCTTGCTATTTAGCTCTACGTCAAGGAAAATATCAATAGATGATACAGGAACCACAGGGTCTGTATTCTCTTTGATAGTAAAGCCGCTATATTGATCAATCGATAGAACCGATTTGAAACAAACCTGGCACAGGAATGTCTGCAGGAGCTAAAGAATATAGTTGCTCTAATTTGGTTGCCTCTGCAACATCAAAGTAGACCGGCTGGCAAAAAGGGATCAAAATTGACGAAAATTCACGAACACGATACCTTTTTGTGTGATCCCGACCACGGCAGCCAAAGAAAGATTATCGGAGTGGAGTGCGTAATAACCTAAACTGAACTCCGCTAGAGGGATAGCATAAAGATTACAGACAAAGCTGTTTTCAGAAAACCACTGCAAAGGGAGAACTGACAAAAAGTACGGCATTTCAACAGGTATATTCCGGTGGAATAAGCATCTGCACACAGGGATAATGCGAAAATGAATAGGAAACTGCAAAGATAATTCTATGCAACTGGTGAAGTATTATAGCACACAGAAGATTCGAACCTCTTGGGCACTACATCTGAACCCCGACAGAAGTAATGCTCATCACTCGTTGAGAAAAATACTGGAGTTCACCGAAATAACTCCACTCAAGAGCTTTTAATATGAAGGAATCACAATAGCCAATGGTGGCAGCAGTGAGTAGAGATATACTGTACTGTACACTGTCACTACTCAAATCTGAATGTGAAAACATTATTGACATATGCAGGGTTTACGGTCGAAATTATAAGCCAATTTAAACAGATAAAATTAGATTTTATCTGCCGTCAAGAAATACGCTATATGTCTTTGTCTAATTAACCCTATTCTCGATTTACGACTATTTCGAAACATTGAACGTTATGACACTTTTCAGTTCATAAAACCGAAGAATATGTAACAAAAGTAGCTCGATTCTAAACCACAAAATATTTCAGAAAATCTTTTCTTCTGGGCTCCTAGCGTCGCGACCCTAAAGCAAATAAAACATTTAGAAAATGTTGTGAAAAATCGTTCGAATAAATTTCGAAGAAAACAAAAATTAAATTTATATTCTGTCCTCACAAATATTTTTCGCGAATTAGGACCCACGTCAATCTCTTTTTTGTATCGCATTTCGAATTGAAATAGTTGTAGGTTCACTAAACTTTCGATGATTACTGCGGCGATGCTCGAGTGAGTCGATATGACAAGTTATTGTCAAATCGCTAATGAACTTGAAGCCTCTCTTTTGGATAATATCCAATGAAGCTTAGGCCGAGCGACTAGCCCCGGCCCAGACATGGGAATTGTATTCCATTCTAGGTCTGATAAAAAACTTATAGAGGAGCGCTCGATTTGACGGTTTGAAATATTTCTTACACCTTTTCAGAAATTCGAGACATTTCGATATTACTTAGTAAACGGAAATTCATTAGCTAGACTCGAACAAAACCAAAGATTTGCCGGTTTTCTTTCGAGGATCATTTTCAATCGTTAACAAAACTAATGCTACTCTGTTTTAATTTGCTTCGTAATAAGATAAGCCCACGAATATGAGGGCGACTATGTTACGAAATATCTCTATTGTACTTTTTGCATGGAGCGATAAACTCACCTGAATTGTTGGGAATCATGAGAATTTCTGTTTCGTCTTCCTCCTTTAAATATCATTTCACATAAAATAAATTAATCTTCAGAATCTACAATTTAAGGGATCTGAGCATAAAACCAAAATTACTAAAATGCATGAAGAGCTACGATTTTGACTCAACGTAATAGGCATGGGAAACTTTCCTGTTATTTGGACTTTGTAATTAAGCCATTCAAATAAAGAAGTATTTTGTTTGACTATCAGTAAATACCTATTTCGCAATTCTCATACACTTTTCCTTTCCTAAAAAGTTGCTAATTGCTTTAGTATATCCTTTGCAGGACTTCCAAAATCTAATTTATGTGTCCTTTATTTTGAGTCTCCAGTATTCTATTTATATAAGGATTATACTGATTGACTAACATAGTATCGCTTTTTATCACGTTTTTTGTTTGAAGAAATGAAAAAGTATGAAAATTAAAAATAATATACATAGTTACATCCCTTTGAATATCAAGTTTCCTATTTCAATTAAATTCAAACATTCTGTTTACAGTACGTTCGGTCCAATCGGCTGCTTATTTATATGCTACCAGAGAATTTTTATGAAATAAACCATTGTACATATCTATCTATATCAATTCAGTGGTGTGGTTAAAAATTTCGATTGAAAGGCTATGTAGGTATACCCCTACACACACTCATATTGAGCTTGGATGAAACGTAAATAAGAATATTGTTGTTAAAATATTCCTTTCCAATAATAGAAAAATATTCACAAAGATAAATATATGCGGACGTTGAATGGAATCGAATTATTACAGTTGTCGTTATTGTTGTTTTACTCTAGTAGTACAGAGTGTAGGAAGCTGTATATTCAGCTAGTTCTAGGCGATCAAGGCAGTCATGCATCCCTCTAATTTAAATCTATAACATACATATGAATTGACCTTTATATTTATTGTAATTTATTTCACCATAGGACTTTTTTTCTAATACCAGAACTCAATATCAATATGTCATTGGTTTAGATTCGGCTTGAAGGACTAATGTTTCCTAAATTTTTGATAATATCGAAAATAAACACTGCACAGTTATTGTGAACATTACGTTTATTTAACAGTTCAAAAATATATAATAAATTAATGCCTTAACAACTGTAAATAAAAACCAACTCTATACTCCCCAATATATCGCGAATTTTTACATGAATGATTTGGTAGATCTTCTTGTTGTTTACAGATTTCATTAGCTAAGAATCTAGACGTGTTCAATCGCAGCTAAAAAACCAATCCAGGAAAGCTTACAGGAAAATCGATAAAAGTCACCTATCGGAAAACCTAAACTAAGCGATCTGCTCAAGAAAAAGCAAAAAGGATGTTGAAAGAGCCGTTGGATGTGTCCAAAATTTCAAATAAATCTCATATTATGAGAATTGTCTTCTAAAACAAAAGGGGATAACTCTAAAATGTACACTTGTGAGCCAACCATACCCTGTTCCGGGCACAAGATTGGGAAAAATATAAAAAGAACCCTAATTGAATACAAAGAAAAAATATACAGGGTGATGATATCTCTAATGAGATGGTTTAGATACTTTACTTGGAAGTTGGGAAGGGCTTAAATTGTTTTACACTTAGATACCATCTTAAGAAGATAAGTAAGTTCGATACCGAGATCTGCTGCTTCTGCATGGATTATGACTACGAAGCTCTTGGTCGGGTATAGTTATAACATATCGAAACGTAATTTCTGCCGTCATAGGATGTTACAAAAATGGCCCCAAGAACATTATTGTTTTTTTTTTTTTTTTTTTTTTTTGACTAATTTGTATTGGGCACCTTAAGAAACTTAGACGTAGTGTCACAAATGATTTTCAGATGTCACAGTAACAAGATGAGAGACAGATTCAATATCTCCCTTTCCCATATAATAATAATAAGAAAATAGGAAAATAGAAGAAGTGTTTGGATAAAATTTTTATATAACACTTTCGAATAGAAATAAATTCAATTCGCATTATTTCTAAAAATTCGTTTTTATCTCTGTGGAATAACCATTTCTATAAGTAGACTTTTGTGGCTCATCAAAATTAACATTAAGTTCTCAACAACATAATTTTCAGAATTTGTATATTACTTTCCTCAAGAGTATTAAAGCGATTGCCATCTTCTTTATATTTAGCACACGTTTTCTAAACTCTCAACTTCAAATATATATTTTTCGAACCTCGATTCCTGTTCTATTCATATCTTACTGTATTTCAACGTTCATATACACCTACGTTTACATATATCTCTACATATACTTTCAAAGGAGGAAGAAGAAACACCACAAGAGATTTTGTTCCTTAAGTATAGATCTATCGCTGTGGGCTATTACAAAATTTACCTAAGTTAGAATTCCGGGTGGTAAATTGAGAAAACTGCAAGATAAATGTTTTCCGCAACCCCCATTAACCCTTCAATTTGGTTGGATAGCTCTAAATTCAGTGTCCCCGATGATGGGAGAGAAACGAAATTAAGTTAAATAAAACGATTCGTTCTTAAAGATAAAATTTAAGGAAACGATTAACTTTTCTGTTCTAGACAGAAGAGTTTTCTTCGTTTTATTTTTCTAATATAAAAGAAACTTTTTAACGTAATTTATCGTTAATTAAGGAGGGAAAATTAGTCTGTTAAGACAAGATAAGTTCGAAGATAATTTGTTTCTTTTTTTTAGGGTATTTTTTTTTATTTTCTTTATTTCAGATGTAGATAAGATATTTTATACAGGATGTCTCGTATGTGGGTTTACACCCGAAGCCTATGGACAGGTCATGCATAGATAAAAAACATTTAAGTGGAGGGGAGATGGGGAGAGAATCCTGACGCTTTCTGGAATGAAGTTCCCTTATTTGGGTATGTTTATATAGATCACCCTGTAATTCCTAAATGCGTTATACCCTATAATTGTTGGACCTTTCTTTAATGCACTTTTCCCCTGCTCCTCTTCGTTTTAATGTTATGGTGCAACAAATTTAAAATTTCGGAATTTTAACTCGGTATTTATATGTAAGTGTAAGTCTTACAAAAAATAAACACGTCATGAACACCAATTTTAATATTGGATTTAAGAAGCCCAAAAGCAGAACTTTAAAATGAGTTACCACAATCTGCACCCAAAATGTAACCCTTTCTGAGTTTTATGCACTTTTTCTAAAACATATCCATTGAATCCAGTGAAAATATTGAATAACTTTGTTATCAATTCATTGAACTGTTGAGGTAGTCTGGCATCTCCACGAATACCACCCGTTTTGATGTAGCTGTAAATTGTTCTTGTGGTACATTATTTTATACAATTGTGCCGACTTAGGGTTGATTTCAGACAGGTTTCAAATAAATCCCCCTTCATTTGGTTGAACATCTGGTCATCCTTCTTGTTGTTACGGTGCTTCTTCGAAAAAGTATTTTTAAGTGTCACGTACAAATAGAGTATAAGTAAGTCTTCTTGGGCCAGTTCGTTGTCGTAGATATTGCAACTCAAAGTTAAAAGCGTAGGTATTGAAGAGTATGTTGCTTCAGAAGATACTGCTGCTTGAGAATATACTATTTATTAGGACGATCGGCTGCTTCCAAAGGTCACCTTTGTTATTGTTGCTCAATTGAGGCGGAAGGTGGTGCTGATAAGTTATTCAGATTCAAATTCAGATTTATAGCCTTACTGAGAAAAACAATAGGCAATACTATTCGCAATTCAACAATGTAATCAATGATTACTTCTTCATCTTATGCCGATACTTGATAATCTGGATTTTTTATAATATAACCGTCGTCATCATTAAAGTTGGCGGTGAAGTCATTATCTTTATCAGATTGATCATCAAGATTTGAATACATCATTTCCTGTATATCTTCATTAAACATTTTTGACAAACACTTTTTTCGTTTTCATTCAACTGGAGAGTGAGCCACTTTTTTCATTTCTTTGGGTAATTCTTCAGATATTTCTATAGCAAAGTAAGCAAAATACACTAACTTGACAACTAAAATGATAATATGTATGTAAGTGGAGGACATTCCACCGTTAAAACAATGAAATTGATGTAAACACAAAAATTACTCACCCAAAAACACTTAAAATGCATTCGAGAAAAACGTATCCAATATGGGTATAAAACTTTACGTCACATTGATTACCCGGTCTTTAGCGGGGTGCATTATCCACCCGTTGCTAGTCAATTATTTTTTGAAAACACCTAAACCACTTAGACCATCACAAGATTAAGTTAATTTCCTACCTGTCAATATTTTTTTTTAGCTTCCAGAAAAAACTACAGATATTAAAAAAAAATAATATTTAATTAACACTATACAGTGCTCTAATTTTTCAACCGCTCGCGTTGAACACTTTCAATGTGTAGATAAACACGGAAAAAGCTTTTCCGGGATGCTAGAGAAAAAAATAATAATTACAATAAGACATAACTGGAAGGAAAGTCGAGCTGGAGGGATCAGAACAGAAACCGGCTAACCAAGTGAATACTCCCCAACAGCGTTATGTCAACAAGAAAAAGGCAGAACATTACTAGTGCTGCCAGACGCAATGTCCCATAATCTAGTAAGACAATTGGATGGATATTTTGGAGCAAAAAAATTTGAAAATATTATCAGAGACGAGTACGAAATAAGCAGACTGCAGAGTTAAGTTGAAAAGTGTATTAAAAAATTGTGTTGTGCATGCTTGTTACCAGAAAGGAAACAATGCAAGAAAGAAGGCTATCTACACTACATCCCAAAGGAAGATAAACCTTTCCACACACTTCGTTTTGGACACATGGGTCCGATTACAGAAACTAAGGAACATAACAAATACATTCTAGCGATGATTCACAACATCAACTAAAACTGCAAATTCAAAAGAAGTAATCAAGAAACTCGAACATCATAGCGAACGCCTCGGTAACCTCGTAAAAATTATAATGGACAAAGGATCAGCTTGTACATGAAAACTTCTTGAAATCTCGCACCAAGCCAACCATACCAAGAATGTGTTAACAACAACACGGTAAATGGACAAGTAGAGAGATTAAATAAAACTATAGACTTTAAGAAAACTATACGAGTGTACAAAGCGTACTCAAGCTACCAGCTGATGTTGATAGCTTCGGCGATATCGTCGCCATTCACTGCATCCAATTCGGAATCAAGCCGAAAATAAAAGGACATTATCTAGGACCCTATAAAAACTTGAATGCTTCAAGAGAAAAAATCAATATAAAGTCGAAAGATAAGCCGCAGATAAGAGGCCATATCGGGCAATCAGCGGACAACATCATCCCGTGGGTGATATATCCTTCCTAGTCGGAAAAATGAAAAGCATGGTCAAATTTGGTAGCAAGAACAGTAGCACGATCATTTTTCTTCATAACAGAAACAGCTTCATTCATTTTATGTAAATGTAGCAACTATGTATATTCTATCAGCAAAGGCGGACTTATTAACAACAACAACAAAAGAAAGAGGAAAATATAAATGTGAATCAATTGACGGAAAATGGATTTTCTTCGTAATTAAAATGAGCATCCCATTCCGAACTAATAAATAGCCGAAACACATTACACAGTGTACCTATAATCTCAAAAAATTGTATTATAGAATTTTTTGATCTTCGGCTTTAGGCCAGAAACTGACAGTACCTCGGTACTTGTCTTTTAATTTTCTCTGCTCATATTCAGTAGGTTGAAAATTGCCTGTAGACTCATATTTTATGCGGGTCTCGAAACAGTAAAAAAAAAACTAATTACCGCTTTCTATTGAAGAAGGAAATAGATGGACCATTGTTTCTAGCTGTGCAGACATAATTGTAAGGATTTCATTTACGAAGCCTCTCGATTATCCGAGCTCAAAGTATTTTTTGTGGTGTCATCGAATATAAGGAAGGTGATTCAATCCAGGCTATAATGAACGTTATTATTGTACGTATTAAGGATATTAATTGATCTAAAATAGAAACGATATTTTGTAGAATCCATGCGTTACAAGGTTAACAATTAAGTGACAACACACTTAAGTAAGTCAAGCGTGCATGCTGTGAGATTTAGTTTTGGTTAGACGGGTGCCAATAAAATAAAATTTAGCCTGCATCAATTAGACTATACTATTGGATCCATCGTATCCCTTCTGACCATATTCATACATCCACCTTTTTTATGTAAGAAATCTCAGGATATATTTCGCAACTCCGAAAAAAAATTGTTACCAAGTAGATATTCGCAGATCGCATGTGAAGTTGATTCTTTTCAGGAACTTTACCTATACTCAATGACCTACCAGTTTCTTGGTTTACGCTCCGTTTTCTTCTGTGCCTCGCAAAAGAGCACGTATCCCGATACATCGATGATTTGTATTCTTGTAGCTATCATTCGAACCCTTCTGGAGTTCCGATCGGAATTTTTACATATTCTATATTGAATCAGAGCAATCCATTTCAGAAACGCTCTTTCCTGTCTCATACGATAGTTCATTGAATTCGATATTTTAATGACTACATTTGCGGTATGAAAATCCCTTCAAGGCTGCCTTTGTATAACTGCACCAGCCTTGATTTTACTACCACATAGCGCCTGGCTGCCAGTATATAAACAGAAGAATCCCCACCAATTCTGCCTAAAAAACACTACATTTATCTGGCAGTCTGTATCACTCATTTCAGTGTCAATTGTTCAAACTCTCGTACCTACAATCGTTTTCAGTCCATCTGTAAAAATGGAGTTGCATAGAATAGAAGTTATTAGTTCTATTTACGAAATTTTATGTAATTATGAAATGCTTATTAAAACTACTTTATTTTTAACGAACACATGTTACATTTTTTTTTATTTATTAATACAGTCTTTGCTAGACCTCTATCTTGCTACCTAATTCCAACTCTACTCCCCAAGCTCTGTACCAACAATATAATCCTAATTTTATAGTGAGAATAGTGTTACAATTACATGTCATTTAATTTTAGAATTATATAAAACTACAACTAACTTAACTTATTACACAGTATAAGAATGGATTATGCAAAGGTGATTCTCCAATCCGATATCCATGAGGCTAGAATGAAGGTTGAATCCGCCTCAGCTTTGCTATACGCAAAACCTTTTCTACACCCTAGAGTTTTAACACTAGCTACGATAATAATAAAAATGCTATCGCTAACAAGAAATATTAACGCGAAAACATTCCTCTTGCCAGTAAATTTATTAAAATTTACCCCACAATGCAATGGTGGCAGAAAATTTAAAAAAAATGTCATGCTGTAATTTTTAAACTTAATTGGGCAATTTAATTCAATCTTTGTTTCAAACCAATTAGAGATAAGTGTACAACTTGTCCGATAATGCCAGAGAAATTTATTCTTATCTCAGATGACTAACTTACGCTTACATGTTGCACTAAGGCTGTAATTATAGTTGACAATGCTCTTTGCAAGATTTATGAGAGCGTGTTTAACCAAGACACGCCTTTCATTTTACGCATAAATAAGTTTCAACCGCTTTGCTTAATATTGTTAGCAAGTTGGCATGTAAGCAACAAAAAGTCCTTCCATGCGAAGTACAAAAATATTGTAGATGGATATCTAAAAGGAAAAAAAAAGTCTTTGGAATATTTCCAATCTGAATGAGACTCTTTCGTCGGTGCTAATATAATCAGGCAAATGTTATTTATGTGATATTATAGTGCATGAAGAAATCAAAAATTAGTTTTAATTAATGTATCCTTGGATTTCTCGGATCGTTGTTATACCCTAGACGAAATCACAGGGTATGCTAAGTTTATCATACCGTTTGTAACGCATAGAAATATTGAGGGCAGAGCAAAATAGATTGAACCCCACACAAAACATTAAACTTATAATATATACTATATACTATATATATACTATATAAGTTTTATTTTCATCTAGGGTATACTATTATTGGTCTTATCGATCTACATCAAAACATCGCCGGCAGCAATATTGAACTGAAAAGGACGCAACAATTTCAGACTGCACTCAGATTTGGCCTATAATGGCAGCACTATAAAAGTTCGAGCAGATCACGTACATTCCTCTTTCATGATCGAATCGTTGAAGTGCTGTGACCAAGCTCCTTATAATACCTTCCTGATATTCTCTTGTCTTGCATTGCAAGGCATTGTTGGCTGGACTCTGGACCAACAGACATTTCCTATTGTTGTTATGGTTGTCGCCTCGCGTTGACCACCAAGCGCTTGCTGTTGTTGTCAGTTTTGTGGCCTCTCATTGGAAGGTACTCTTAGCTGGGCTTTGAATCGCTAAGCACTCTCCTTTTTCCTCTCTCTCTCTCCTGCGTTGCGTTGAAAGCCAATCTTGGGAAGAGAAGATCCATCCCTTACTTAATAACATGTCCTTTTACAGATCACTGCGCATTAGAGCTAAAGGCAACTCAAAAAATGGAACTCTAGTAATATTTCAATTAAAACAAAATCGCAATCATTTAACTTCAACATCGCAATAATACATAGGCAGGATTTAACAAGGTGAACATTGTGCAGAATAACTTTGACGCACATAGGGAGGAAGCTTTAATAGAAGCAGTATCAACTGGAAGATTATGGCAAAATGCTTCCACAAAGAACATAGCTCCCTCAATGTAGAATAGTAGCTACCTGCGACATGTCCGTCAAGGAAATAAAAGGTAGTAAAAACAAGTAAAAAAAGCTAGCATTGGTCTAATACCAATTCTAATGATATCCTAGATGAATACCCATATATAATTTCGTGTGGTCACTAATCTTTGCCAGTTTGATTTTTGAAGTGGTTTTTTGCAAATATTTCTAGAACGGTTCGTCGTACAGAAGAAATGATTGTAACCAATTTCATAAGATTTCATATTCTGAAGAACTCTCCTGTAAAATAAAAAATTTTGCGATTGATCGTTTTCGCAGTATACGTAAAAAACCCAAATTTTTATATCGCAACACCAAGAAGGGGTAGCTCGAATTAGTCCACTTTTGAAGTTTTATTTGCTATTACTATGAGAACACCACGTACCAAATTACAGCTACCTATGTCGAGGAGTTCTCAAGCAGCATCCAAATATATAGTGGAAAAAAAAATTATTGTATGGCAACCTCACGGAAGAATTGCCCGATTTGCCTCATTGTTGTACTTAATACTACTTTTTTTAAAATTCCGTGTGCAAAATTTTAGCTCTCTAAGTATACGCGTTCTCGAGTTATCTTGCGCATAGACAGACAGAGAGGTGACAGACAGACGGACGGAGATGCAAGAATCAAAAGAGCTTTTAATGTTAGGTTGTTTTTGATCCAACGTTTTGGTATATTTTTCGCGTTTCTCCCAAGGATTATAGGCCTGCTGTATTACACTGGTATCGACTCAACACAAATATTTCCAAATGCTCTTTAGTATTCACTATGATCACTTAGTCCATAATAATACGTATGCACTTGACAGAATTTTTACCTATAGGGCACAGAACTCATTTCCTTGATTTGGTAAATTTAACGGAAATTTCACATCGAATTTACGTAAATTTTCCTTAATCTCTACCTATTTTCTACCTAGTTTAACCCATATTAACGTATGGATTAACGTAGAAGGAATTTCATTTTATAAATTGTATGTGTATATTTTCCCTAGTACATAGGTAATATTATTAACAAGCCGCATAACTCCAACTTGAATAATTATGAGAAGTATTGCTTTGATAAAATATATAGATATTGTGGGCTTATTCTAAATTAATTCTCGCCGCTTATAAGCGTTCAATTTAAAACAAGAGAAATTTTATTGATAAATTTGGAAATAAATAAATATAAATAAATATTTTATATTTAAAAAATAATAATTTAAAATTTTTTTTTAATTTTTTTTTTTGGTTTGCGATTCGAGTCTTGAAATTAATTTAAATATTCTTCAATTAAGAAAAATCCATTCATTTTGGTGTTTTTTGCAGTAACTATGGAAAAAATTAAATTATAAAATAATGCAATTTTTCTATTCATTGCTTTAATATATGGCATCCATGTTTTGTTAAATAAATATGGCACATATTAAATTTCCCGACCTAAAAGTTTGGCTTAAAGTTTTTCCTTATACGACGAATTTGCTGGATGGCAAGGATAAATAACCAAATTTTTTAGGGCAAAAATTTCTGTATGGGTAATTTTGTATTCAAAGGTAATTATGCATTTTTTCTATAAAGAAATTTCGACGTAAAATAAGACAATACGCCCTAAATTATGGAATTTCGCCATAAATAAGTAAAAGAGATTTGACAATTGCAAGAATTGAATTGATTTATTTACATATTTAAAGTAGTAAACCATGTCATTAACATCATCATTTGGATAAAAGATGTGGTAAAAAGTGGATGAATACAAACGCAGTTCAATATGTGTCTATTTCGCATTTTTGGGAAGCAAATTATCAAGTGTATTGGCCCAAATAAAGTGTAGCACCTTTGAGAAAGGACGCAGATGGTATACCAGAGCCTCACTGGTTCCGAAATAAATTTGTCGTAAAAAGGAGTAACATTTCTAATTTTGATGAAGCGAATCAATGGGAGCAGCAGTTCATTAATTCCAGTGACAATAAGGACATACAAAAGTCAATGAACTTTAATTTTTGGTTGTCTTTATACGTGATTTCAACTATTAGAGATTTCGCTAAAAGTGCCCATTTAGTCCAATTTACCTTGAGGTTAACTTTTTTGGAAATTCGGACTTTGAGGGCGAACACAATAAAATAGAGAATTATTTAAGGATATTTACGTTACCTTGCCCTGAACTTGAGAATACATATAACTACACAGTCTATACATTTCCTTAAATTTGACCTCAAAGTTAAGTAAAATTTAGGTAAAATGTAAGAAAATTTTCCTCAGATTTAGAAAATTTTACTTAATTATTTCCCAATTTTTCTTAATTTCTGTGAGGTAAATTAAAAATGAATTATTAGGTTAGTTTTCCATAATAATTTTCTACAAAATCAAGATTAATTTGAAGGCCTAATTTAAGGATTCAATAAGTAAAATTTCCTTTCTAATTAACCTTAAAGGAGAGTGGCCTCTGAGGTTAAATTCTTAAGTCTTATTTACGTAATTTTAACCAAAATAGGTTGAACGGCCCTCAAAGATAGGTAATTCAACCTCCAATGTTGCTTGGGGTGGTGTTCTACTAAACTGTCCTTCCAACAAGGATCGATGGTGTGGTATACAACCGGTTTTAAGACGAACAATGGAATCGGACTGGGCGTATACGGTCCCAAATGTCATATATCAAAGGCTCTGGGCACTACTCCTACCGTATTCCAAGCCCAGGTATTGGCCATAATAGAATGTTCCAATGCCTACATTCAAACAGTCATAAAAGGCTCAAATATTAATATCCTCTCGGACAGTCAAGCTGCCCTGAACGCCTTAATGTCCTACACTATCAAGTTAGGGAAAGTCTGGGAATGTCCACAATCCCTCAAAAACTTATCACGGAGAAACAAAGTGATCCTCATGTGGGTACCTGGATTTGACGGCCATAAAGGCAATGAAATTGCTGATGTCTTAGCCAGAAGAGGAGCCGGAACTTGTCGGACCAGAGCTATTTTATGACACATCAAAGTGTTACCTCAAAGTTGCCCTAAATGACCGGGAGAATAAACAAGAATCCTTGTATTGGGAAAGGCTACAAGTACTTCGTCAGGCAAAAAAGTTCTTCTACACCTCTGGTGGAAAAACAAAAGAACTCCTACTCCTTAGAATAACAGAGCTCAAAATAATTACTGAGTTCTTCTCAGGCCATTGCCGCTAAAGGTATCACCTAAACAAGCTGGGCTTGGCTAAGACTTCATCCTGCCGTTCCTGTCAGGATGCTCATGAAAGTTCGGAGCACTTGCTAAGCAATTGCGAAGCATTGGCCAAGCGGAGACTACTCCACCTCAAACATGCTTTTCCAACCTACGTGTGAAACCTCAATCCCAGAATGGTTCTAGACTTCATTAACAGTCTGAGCCTAAAAGGGGGCAAATGGAACGGGTACTCACAATAGATCTTTCAAGTCGCAGTGATTGCCAGGCTAACGTCTAAACACCCCTTCACAAATCTAATCTAATCTAAAAAATTCAAATGCTCTATCCAGAGGATGACTACTGACATTAACTTATGAAACAATGTCCAAAACTATTGGGACCTATTTAAACAATGTATATTGGACCTTTTCAAATCAAGTGTTATTTCATTTTCTACTACTTGGGCGTTATTTCTCTAGACTTTATTTTCCGGTCTCATTTACTAGCGCGGACTTTATTTAACTGTCTACCGCACCTTTTCGGGCATTATTGCGAAATGACAAGTCCAAAATATGCGGACATTAGTGTTTCTCTCAACTGTTAGATCGGTCTGCAGTTTCTCATTTCATATCAATTCTCTGCAATAAATTATCGGTAGATGGCGCCACTAACGATATAGACACCGATCAAAATAGGAAAAAAGTACGTAGACGACCTAATTCTTCCCAGTAAAATAGAGAAAGCAAGTGATTCAGTATAACACATACATGTATGTATGTGTTTGTGTTCTATAAAATTGTATTTCAATTAATCATTTCCACATCCCCCTCCTCATACAAAGAATTCAAAATTACAAAGTTGGCGGCCATCAATTTGAAGTTGCTTTATCAAAGTGCACTTCAACGTCTTTGTTCATTACGGTAATCGCTTAACGCATTAAGCGTCTAAGGAATATGTATTCAATGGAATTGAAGTACTTGAAAGGTGAAACTAAAGAATGAAATGAAATATAAAGCTCCCATTTGCCCTCTGGACATGAATAGGGGAATTATTATGGCTCCCTCTTGCTTTACACAGGATTAACCTATAATTACGTATTCTGGGTAGGAAGCAACAGGTAGTTTGGTAAAATTATACATACAGAAAAACATTCCACTATTTTTCCAGGCAATTTGCTTTTAAGTCTTTCATAAAAATTCCTTGGGATCCTTTCCTGGTTTAGAACGGATACAATTTTGAATCTCATATTGCTGTGTTATTAGATAATACACATAAAATGTATGGTATGCAAAATGAAAAAAAGTGGCATAAATACCCAACTATGATAGAATTACTCTAGCGTATGCCCGTTAAAGATCATAAAAAAAAAATTAAATCCCATTTGCGAATAACCAAAAGGAGTTTCGGATGCAGAGCGAACGTATCTCAAACAATTAAGGACACAAGAAAATATAACTAACTCGAGCCAGGTTGGTCAGAATGATCGTCGCCGACGACAAAATTTGGCAACGCCAAATTCACATCCCTCTACATCAGCGCAATTGGGAGCTATCAATGTATAGCGCTAGCTAAAATCATGCTAGGATCTTTATTTTCTTTCCTTTCGCAAAGCTTCATTGAATTCGCAAAAAAAAAAAAAATACAGCGTTAGTACCCATCCCCTTTTTTTACCAGCGACCATATAACTCAATTTTTGGTAGCTTCCACTCAGTCATTTAATGTACCTGTCCTGCCATCGATTGTTCGGAAAGTAATATTTTTTTTGTTTTTTTTGTTTTGTTTGTGTGAAAACAAAAGCCGATTATCTTATGTTGTAGAAGATTCTTATTGAATTATATATTCTTTATTTTTAGGCAATACCTTTTGCCATCTTTCTGGTAGCATGATTCCACACCCACATAAATCTTCCGATCTTTCCTGCAAAAAACTGATCCAAATCATTTTTGACGTCATCACTTGAAGTAAAGGGTTTTCTGCAGTTTAAAAAATTTGTAGAGACCGGAAGATGTAATAATCCGAAGGTGCCAGATCTGGAGAATATGGTGGGTGTAGCAGTACATCCCATCCAAGCTGTAAAACCTTTTGCCGAATTACCAAACTTGTATGAGGTCTCTCATGCGCAATGCGACGGAGCAAGATTCTTTCTGTAACAACCTGTGGAACCCATATGTCGAGTTTTGAAATTAAACCAAGGCGTTTCATGTGATCATAAACGGCCGGTATTCGATAAATTTAATCTTTCTACGATCGCACAAGTGGTTATTCTACGGTTTTCATCAATCAATGCCTTTAGATTGTCTTCATCAACTTCAACTAGCCTTCCAAAACGTAGTGGATCTTCAACATCAAAAATGTCTAGACAAAATTTTGCAAACAAGTTTTGGTACTAGCCATACACATCGAACAATTTTCTTTTTTGAACAGCGTTTATATCTCTTCAATAGTAAAAATTCTGCTTTAGACTATCCATATTTGATAGGGTACTCAACAAAAACTATAGTACTGTCTTCAACAAACTTTTCCACACCCAAGCCTTGCTATATCCGCTGTCAAAATATATAACGACAATTTGGGTTAAGTGTGAAGTTGGCTGAGAAAAAATACAATTAAATCCTCTGTTGAGAAAAAACGAAATTACTTTCCGAATAACCCCATAATATAGTGTTCCATAAAGTCAATGGTAATTTCACTATACTTTGACAAAAGTTACATTATAATCTTCTTTAAAAGTTTCCTTCTAAAATATATGATACCTTCCATAACATTAGGCAATATGAAAATCCATAAAAATCCACATTCCCAGATCTCGCTGTTATAAACAAAGTGCTTAATATATTATGAGGGATATGAGTTCTAACATGTATGAAATTCCCAAAAGGTTTACTCTAACGATAATATCATAGTTTAACCAGGGACAAATCAACTTTTTCATTATTTTTCTCTTTTGAACAACTTTCTAAGCACATTTTAAATATCCAATAAAAATTGTCATTGCGGGCTTGAAATTGTTGCCAACGGTTCAATTAAAACTTTCCAGTAAATGAACATAATATCCCTTGAGACCAAGGAAATCCTCCTTTACATAAAAACTTGTAAAAGCCTGCGAATGGACGTATTACTTCAGTCAAATTAATTTACATAAAGCGATAAATTGCTTTGAGGAAATGCTCCAGCAATTGCTACTCTCCCAAAAATTTCTAGCGTAGAATAAAATGTTGCCATGACAGTATGCGTCGTGTCTATGCCTGTAAATCGTACTGGTGGAAATATACTTCGTATTAAATTGGATCTATATAGTTATATACTACATAAATAACTGCATTAATTTTTACGATATTGAAGATTTTTATGAGTTGTTAATTTTATGAAGTTTTAACTACTTATCTACGAGTAGTCTAGGTATCTAGAGTTCTGTATTGAAGTCTGCAATAATTACTGCTCTGTTTATTTTATATCGAGAGATTAAGAAGACAGAGGGTCTCATAAGATGCGGTAAAATATTATTATAGAATTTCGTTAGATCTCTTGCTGGTATGGTATATACGTCCAGTAAGTAGCACACAGGTGGTGCTCTATGGACGCATAAACGCGTTCACCGAATCGGACGTACATAGACACTCGAATTTCGTCGAGCTTTTGTATCTATTGAATGTGGACTGATAACGTCAGATTTAGATAAAACTTTCAAAGGTTATATGGAATAACAAAATTGCTCACCCATATTTTTTGCTTGCACCTGCCTTGTTCAGAAACCTGAGTCCATTAAATTTTACGTCAAAGAACTTCTGTTCTTAATTATTATTCTAAGGGCTTGCGAAAAATTTAAGTTTCCCTCCTATGAAGAAAGTCCTGTCTCCATTTAATATATTATGAAACTCAGATCTAAACTAAACTCAACAATGCTTTTCAGCTGGCAAAATCACCGTTTTCTTCTGCTATCATATGTGCAGCTTCGAGCATGCAAAATTAATCTGACAAAGAAAAAAAAATTATAAAAGTAAGTACTTTTGCTCATTTTCCCTTCTGATTATTATGCTTGAAAAACATTTCTCTGATAAACATTTTGAAGATAATTTATTTCTTCATGCATATATATATATTGCCTTCTAACAATATTTTAGACTGATCTCCAGTATAAGTACGCGGTATGAAAAGTACATACTTTTCAGTAGTTTTCTTTTAAAATATTCCCTGTATACTCAACTCAATTTCAGTATCGTATAGTTTTATGATTATACATATACCACGTATTACATTTTCATGTTAATTCATTCTTGCTAGAGTAAGCGGAAAATGAAAATCTGACATAGCATGAAAATTGAATGTACTCTGCTATGACTCGTGAGTAATAAAATAATTTTTCAGATCGTTCATGCACCACAGAATAAAATCATTTTACATACATAATTTAGCTTTTGCTAATTTTCTTAGTCAATATTTCTCTTCCCCTCAAAATAATGTACTAATTCAATAACTTGTAAAACCTGTAAGGTAAACACCATACTTCACAATGTTATAATTCAATTCAAGGAAATTATGCTTTCATTTTTCCATTCAATTAGCGTCTCGCTTTATATTTTATCCATTGATATAAAACTTCAAACGTCAAGAGTTCGCTGGTACATGTTATTCATGTCGACCATTAATGAGTTAACGAAAAACTCACTCGTAATGTGTGCAATCATCCCATTTGTGTCCAGCATATTAATTTTGTTCTTCCAATTAAAGTATAATTCAATAAACATTAATGTGAAACTATTCCATTTGGCTTTGTATTATTTTTTTTTTATACATAAGTATATTTTCTTTTTAATTTCAGCTATTAAACCAAAAGTAAGGAAAGCAAAAATCTCTTTATTTCGCTCATTAGTAGAAATGTACCAAGTCGCTCGCTATAAGGCGTAATAACTTTAGACCCAAAAATGGAATATTTCTAATAAATTTTTCGTACTTTTTCTCATATTAAATGTGTTATTTTGATTAATTTGAAGAAGAACTGCAAGCTCACCACAATATATTGCGCCTTTCATGTGAATTTCCTTTAAAACATTTACGATTATTATATTCGGAGCACGTCGCTCATATAAGGGTTAAGTAGTGTGTTTACGGCACAGTTTGCGTTTATACATAAAAATGCAATGCAAATGTAATATCGTTTTTACGCACGTAGTTTGCGATTTTATACATACATGTCGTACAAAGTGCGTCTTACATACAATATATATGATTTTACATATTTTGTACTAATTATCATACATTGATTAATACTGCACACAAATTTGTGAATTTCACCTGAAAATAGCGAAATAACTGTTCCTGTGTGTACATTTTTACTAGATTTAGAGTAGTAATTTATGGCTTTTTTTTTACTGTATACATATATACCTTTCTCTTTAGGGGTTTCGAACAGCTCAGCCGGACAGAGATCGTCACACAAAATAATCCGCACAGATAAATGAATTCCATTTAAGAAGGAAGAAAAGAACCTTGGACTAGCTAATAGGGAACTCAAAAAGGATCAGAAGAGATACGCCAGCTAGCTGTTCGATGGAATCGAAAAAAACTGAGAATTAACTATGCCGAAAGCGGAAGATAATAAGGACCATTATAATAAAATCTTCTCATCACCATCGCAAGAGGACAATCAAGGAGTGGCAGATGGTGCTACTACCGCAACAACGAACAGCATTCCGAAAACATTCGAGGAAGTAACATCCGATACTAAAAAGAACAAGTCGAACTCATCCGGACATGATGGAGCTACACACAAAGATCTCCAGAAGATGCTTAACCAGAGGCTGGTTCTACAATTTTACGCCAAGCTTGTCCTGGAGAACATACCACGAGCTTTTAAAAACTAATTAAAATTAAATTATTGGATGCTTCGCCAACTGCATCACCCTAGAATTTGTGAAAAAACCACGAATGAATGCAGTACAGCCGCTGGCGGTAATTTTCTTAGACTTGTTTAAGCTTTTCACTAAATTTACATGTGACAGCATACGGAGCGTTTTCAAGAGGAAAAGAGTGGGGAAAAATACAAATGTCATCATGAACTGCTACAAAGACACAAAAGCTACCATTTCCTGTACCGAAGTGTTGATATGCGAGTTCAACATCAAGAAAATTGTAAAGCAGAGGGCCATCTGGCGCCAGTCCTCTTAAATATGGTATTAGCAACTGGAAGACGTGGAACCCCGGTGTTCGACGAAAAATAGCATAGTGTACACCTGACCAGCAAGGAAACCTAAAAGATCATTAGTAGAACCTTAAGATGAGGATATGTGATACACTCACAACTCATACTTCATGAAGATAATCTGGCGTACCTACTAGGAGAAGCACAAGTGGAAAATCGAAAGCATAGGTCCCATTGCCAACATCACAGCGGAAATAAGCAGTCTTATTTTATTTTATTTATAATCGTTAAACAATGTTAGCTTTAAGCTAATATTTAAGAAATTCAAATCTTCTCTGAGTAGAAAAGAACAAGACCGAATAAATATCTAATATGTGCGTGGAACAATGGCTTCAAATATCGGTTAATATGCAATATTAGAGAAACGTAATTCGACATATGTTCGACGAAGGTTCCTGCTTCAAATTGGCAACCATTTTGATGACTTCGCTATTAATCAACTTCGCCGAACACAATGACATTTTCTTCAGGTGGCAGTCTGGTTTTCGTCCTGGGCCTAGCTACGAGACTGCTCTACTGAAACACACTCCAGTCATTCAAAGAGCACTAGAGAATAACACCTATGCTTCTTAGTCTTTTCCAAGGCTTTCAATAGCGTCGACCACACACATCTTCTAACAAATTACGTGATGAATTCTTTTCCTCCCGAACTTCAATTAGAATAATCAGCGAATTTTTATCCAACCGGTTTAAATAAGTTTTAGTAGATTTTCCAGCTCCACAAGATTCTACAATAGGTCGTTGTTTACTCTTCACATTATTTATAAACGACCTTCCGCATATTTTAATGCATTTACATGTATGTAGTATGCTGATAATGTGCAGCTAAATTTGTCTAGACCAATTGGATTACAGGAGGATTGTGTTGCCCGTATTAATCGCGACCTTAATCAAGTATCTGCTTGTGCGGAATCTAACCGGTCTTCCTCAATCTGAAGAAGTCGACTTGCTTAGCCTTTTATAGTGGGGGTATGGACACGACAAAACTGCCTCACATACTTCTGAATTATGATATAAGTATTACCTTTCTCTGACGGCTATTTAAAACTCTGCTTGTCCCTCATTTTATTTACTGCAGCATTACGCTCTGTTTTCTCGACTCAATTCGTAAGTGTAAGCTAAATGTTGCATACGACGGTTGTATGCGCTTCGCGTATGGCCTATATTCCCTCAGTTCTAGAATATTCATTGAAAACCACCCTAACTGTTTCCTATATCTTCTAATAAATATACGTTGACCAATGTAATCGAATATCTTGGATTCATGCACTCAGGCTGCCACTTTAGCTTACATATACGCTGCTTCCTCACACTATTTGCGCAACGTATTTTCTTTGACCACATTGCTTTTTCAAATTACATTAGAACGATTGGCTCGACTAGGATTTTCAGAGAGAAATTATTTCAGTACATATTATCCATTGAAATGGATTGAGGTGGCGAATGCATCAGATGGGTCCGCTCCTGGCAAAAATTGTAGGTAGATTTGTTAAGTTTATGTCTTCGTAAATCTTTTCCATTCTTCCCTTATTCTTTTCTTCCTATCATGGTTATTGTAAGCACATAGCGTAAGATGGCTCATATTTATCCTTTTTTTAATTTAATAATCATTTTTTGATATACAAGTATACATCTTAAAAGGTCATCTTGTTGTATACATTAAATGAAGTATTTGAATTAGAAATTGAATTGTAATATTATTAGTAAAATTTTGATATTATCCAATTCTACTATAAGTGGACTCAGTAGTTCAATTGGTAAGTGCGCTGACTACCAATTCAAGCTTCGTGGGTTCACGTCCCATGCGCCTTCCCTCCTTTCTATGTAGTATGCTTTCTATTTTTACATCATTGTGCTTATCAATGGCTGGGCTGTCAAGTTAATATTTAAGTCTTTGGAGATAATGTTTATTTTATTATCAAGGAACACATCCGCAATACTTGTAGCGATAGATGACACGTTTTTCACTTACGTTGATACCCGCAGTAATTCGACGAATTTATTGTAAGATTTTCATCTTCATATTTAGAGTAGGTAGTATGTGAGTGTGGTAGTATCTGTGCAATAATTAACTAAAATAGAAACTAAACAGCAAAAAATTTGCATAAATAGATAAGTATGTAAGTTTGTATCTAATACAATATTTTCCTGTGCACTAATCACTAGAAGATGTTACCAAGACTTTATTGCGAAGCTTTTACTTTTCACTTTTAAGGGAACTAATGGATCTTTGGATTCTTGATGGCCAAATGATTTATATATAAATTATGAGTTTATGTATTATGTATGTGTTTTGATGCTGTGTACAACCATCAAGACAAGGGAATTCAAATTTCATGAATAATTCAACTTCCACATGTTTCAATACAATATAATTTTATAATTCCTCACAAATTTTTTTGTTTTTATAAAAAAATATCAATAAATTAATTGTTTTACTTAATAATTACGTATTCAAATTATTTTATTCAAATATACCTAGAACAGATTACTCATCGTTATACTATTTATTTAGTGAAAAATTAGTAAAATATACGTTAATAAAATTGAACATTGGTTTCAGGATGATTTCCGCCTCTGTCTTCAATTAAATTGATTCAATTTTGGTAATATTACATTAAAGTAAATTCTGTCATTGAAATTTAATCCATAATTTATGTAGATAATAAAAAAAAATTAAAATAATAAAACAATTGAAAAATTCGTGATCTAAAAAGGCATTTTTTTGGTTTTTCTCAATTTTAAGCAGTTTCCTCAAAAATAAACCATTAATATGTATATACAGACCATTTTAGAGTAGATATTTCAACAGTTAAAATGAGCCCGGATAGAATATTTAAATCGAAAAAAAAAAACACCAATAAAGTTTTTCGTGAAAGATTTTAGTTTTTGTTTTTCTGAAAATTATAAATATATCGGAAGCTACATGTTTCCCAGATTAAAAAAAAAAAAATCTTATTTAATGCAAAAAAGGTATACTTTCACAAAATTTATGTGATTTGAATTCTCTTTACGAGAGAAACTGAAAAATTGGTTTTCCGCCATTTTCTCGAAAAATTTTAGGTTATGTTGAAAAATGACTTTTATGAAAGTTTCAGATATTTTTATTATCAATAACTTTCGCCATGAACATTTTCCGCTAAGAAGTCACATTTCGCTGAAAATCGCAAAAAACCACTTTCAACCCCCCATTTCGCAATTTCACTTTATCCCGAGCTTAATTTTTGTTTTTTTCTTAATTATGACTTTAACTAAACATCCGAGGGTTTGACAAAAATTATAAACTATGGTAAGGGTTTGACAAAAATTATAAACTATGGTAAATGGATACTCCACACCAACTTAGAGCAATACAAGGCCTTAATTTCAAAATAATATTTTTGAATTTGTAATGTGAAGTGTCATTTTCAATTCTATCTACGTAATGTAAGGCTTGCTTAAGAGAATAATGATACAAAAGGAAAGCGACATTAAAGTACACAAAAGATCAGAACCCCCCGCTGATCTCATATATTCCACAGACTGCAAAGATGGTTAGGCCGGCAAGGTTGGAAGACCCAGCACTATGTTTCGCACTTAAAAACTGTCAATTCATCTCTCTTATGATTTTCCTAATTTCCTCGTACAAAGTGAATAGTAAAAACATGGAATTCAAGATGAATTTGAGTCTTGGCATTATCGGCTGAAACGCACTTTGTAAACCTAGCAAAATTAATTTCAAAATTGTCGTCTAGTAATATCTACTTTGATGAACGCAGAAAGGCTTAACTAGAAGGGGTTTTGTTAATGCAAAAACATTTTTTAAAGGCTAAGACACAAAGTGAGCGACATGATAAATAATGCTATAAAAATCGCTGTCATTTGATTCTAATGACACATCGGTGTATGATATAAAACACAATGTTGACGACAAAGTTCGGCGTTGAATTTAATTGAAACTTGAAATTTGTCCCACGTAGTTAGAGTATTTAATAAAATTAAGACTTGGGGCTGCGTTTATATACACATTTTAACGTTTATCATAAGCGTATGATTGACAAATTAAAAATATCACCAAATAAGCAATGCAATGGAAAATATCGAGGTTAGTAATATAAAAAAATGACAGAAAAGTTAATTAAAACGGTAGAATTCCACAGTATTTTCTATGTTGGTTACATTTTTTTATATTCCTCATAAGCCAAAAACGCCGCTCAGGTTACAATAATATTCTTTTTTTCTTTTAATTTATTCATTGAAATTGTTATTATTTAGAATTGGGAATACAAATGAGAGAATTAATTTAAGTACGGACTGACAATTCTAGTCGCGCTCGTGTCGTTCATATTGTATTTTATTTTATTTTTTCGTTATTTATCGTATTTTATGGCAAAATATGCGAAGAAAATGGTAAAAGCAAAAAAATATACATAGAATAAAAAACTTACCATAATTTATGTTGCAATTTTATGTTTTCCATCAATCAGACAACGCAGAAAAGTTAACACTGCACTGCGGTAAAATAGAAATTTTGATTAAAAGGAAAAAAAAGAAAGCTGTGGTAGGATAGCTCCCGTATGCAAGTATGCAGTCGCAATACCAACAGATTTTACCAACTGAAAAATACGGCAGCGTGGTGTATCAACACTACACACACGGAAACACACACAAATAAATATGATAGTAACTTGAACCTTGTGCATAGCTCTTCAATTCCACTTATTGCACAAATCGCACTAAATTAATAAAATACACGAAATTCAAAATTTTTTTATTAAAAACTTCCGAACGCGTCTATTGGCAGGTGCAAATATGCACTTGGTAATATAAAAATCTAGCCGGTCTTAATTGCCGCCATATTTGAAATTACGATCACGATGTACACAAAGCCAAAATTCTGTCGCGACTGTCTTCATTTATAACAGTGAGGAAAACAAATGCAATGAACGCTTTGCTGAAAGTAACGGTACAATTTGCTGCGATGCTTGTTGTTGTTGCAATTTCACGCAGTGTTTTGATAGATGTTGCGAATTGTGATCAGAGATCAACGCAATGTAAAGCAATCATAGCCAGCAAGGCAAGATTAGGAGAAGGTCGACAGACAGGCCATGCTAAGCGACTTGTGGGGCTGACAAGGAGAACTATAATAAATGGTTGGGGATAACCATTATTGCTTGTAGCTTACATCGCGTCTCGTCGCGTTAATTGGTCCATTTTGGGAATATTGAAGTTCGAAATTCGAAGTTCAAAAAAAGGGTGATGTGAAAGAATTGCGAATAGTGGAAGTTTACCATGCGATTAGCAACGCAATTAAATTTACTTGCAGTCGTCGATTTCTTCTATGTGCTGCGCTTTTTTTTTAATAATATCAAAAACAAATTTGCCTTTTCCTTTTTTATAAATTAAATATAGCCCAGATCACGATAAATTAAATTTATTAGGTTAGAATAATTCAATATTTACAAATATCCTTTTAGTACTGAATTAAAGGTTTTTTCTAACGCAAAAAAAAAAAAAAACTAACAAACTTCGCGAATTTTACTAAAATATTAGTGTTGCCACTTACGTTGAAAAACCTTTGAAATATTTAGGGAAGCAATTTTCATAACAAAACAATCAATATTTGTATTCATTTCGAATTTGAATTATAAATTTAATAAATTTGACAATTTCTTAATTTAATTTATAACTGAGGTGAAAATTTTAATTGTTAGTAGGTAGGATCTATCTAGGTGTTTAAGGATTAAACAAATTTAATTTTTTTTGTTACTTCCACATACAATATAATTGGAGAGATATTTAGAAAAATTAATACAGAACGGATTTTTAAGTGAAACTTTATTAATTATGTTCACAAGAGAAAAGAAAAAAATGCATTTCAGTCTACAGTATCTGAAATTGTGTGTTTTGATACAATTTTTATGAATTCTAGATATTGCCGGCAATAATATAAATTAGGATGGAAGATTTTTCAACGTGGATATAAATGTGTTCACTTTAAACGTCAACACTGCAGCTTTGTTAATACAAAAAATATATGTATTTTTTCTTTCTTATATAAGCGAGAGGACAAAGGAACTTGCTAACTTTCTAGAAACCCTTTTACCAAAACTTTCGGTCCTCTTAATGAAGTGCATCAGGTTTTGGCGTGGTAAATTTTTCAGCTCATCAACAAACAGGTGGGCGGACTCACGTGTATCAAGCTTACTCTGGGCAAATACCGGACAAGCACTAAGGAAGTTTTCGGTTTTCTCAGGCTATCATTTTAGGCAGGACAGATACTCAGGGCTATAAATACCTCTTATCTTTGTTAGATGAATGTGAAGTAAGATGTTGCCTGTGATGATACCAACCAAAATTTTACATCGTTTTCTTCCTAGCCCAAAAGAAAGTAAGAGGAATTCCTCTTGGGACCATCAAGACAGGGTTTTGTGTACCTGCAAGTACTCAGGTTCGCCCTTTCCTACTGATGCTTCCTATAAAAAGCCGCTTGGAAGGGAGACGGGATACCCGATGTGGCGACGCCTACCGCGGAACGGAGAATCAGAGCCAACCCCAACTAGAAGGTTAGCTCTTTCATTTCCCTCGATTCAGCAGCAAACCACTGAAAGGCGAGGCGACCTTGTTGTGGATACACAGCATATGCACGGACGACGTGCAGTCTTCCAGTAACGTAGATGTTATCCGACGTCCATTCAGAATCATCAAGGCTGCCTGACTATTCGAAATAGAGCAATGACCTTTCTCTTGATTTGCATATCAAAGGCTACCTTTGCTGCTATTGCTATGGTGAAGACATCAGCCTAGAAGGCAGGTGAGTATTCCGACCCAATGTCTGGTTCAAGAAAGTAAACACCAGCATCGGCTCCCTCATAATACTACAAAGTTTAGAGTAGGCTCGATTGAGCACTTCCTTCACCCTACGACTCCACTTCAGGAAAACCCACAGAGATCCAATGACCAAAACGTAGCTTTAGAACTAGCACATCAAGTGGCATGTGGACAAGAGGGTTTTCTCGATACAGCCCACAGACCATAGAGCAATGGCAAGAACCACTCCAGCTATCCATCCAAAAGCACTGTTGAATAACGTACGCTGGCCTTTTGAAATAGAATCTGTATTTCATTACTACTAAATTTAATTTACTGATTACAATCTTTGTTTTACGGCTGACTCTACGTAACTGCTTGCTCTTTGGATATATAAGTAATTTTAGTTAGCTGTGATATCAATATATTTGAACTGTGACATTTAGATTTGTAATATTTCTTTGGTTTCAATATAACAATCTCAACACAGCCCTTTAGTCATCCACACAGCCGTTTTGGCATCTGTCTAAATGAAAGGATCCAGGGGTGGCAGATCAAGCTAGACTTCAAGGGTAGTGGTATTCGTATATCGCACGGAGCCTGTGATTCCCAGGCAAGGAAACCTTTGCAGGCTTACCAGATTCCGGATCGCAATCCCCACTTGTGTCCTAGACCACCATACAAATGGATATATGTGAGCATGGGCCTTAAAACTGAAGTATACATGCAGTGCACTGCACTCAGTTTCCTGCCACATTTGCAGCCAGAGGTTCTCCTGCATGAGCAACGACCCTCGTAGGTGCATTATATTTTTTTCTGCATACATTCCTCACGTGAACTTTGAGTTTAGGTAGACACTTTGGTGCTTCACATGGGCAGACAGTTGGGGAGTGTGCCAAAGAACTTTGGAAGAACAAAGCTCGGAAGCTTACGTCTCCTGAAGAAGAGCGCCACGCTAGTCTTTGTAGGATTCACACTAGTACTCAACTCTATTAAAAACTCATTGGATGAAGACACAGGTAGAATTCATGCTATGCCTGATATTGAGCAGAGCGATATCATCCGCATTTTTCAACACCATGATAAGTGAGTTAACGACGCAGGTATTCTGGAAGAGCACGCCACCTGCACGCAACCTCTCTCCACACCAAGCTAAGAGGTTTTCTGTCACGTATTACTTAAATACGTACGATGACTATGTTAAAAACCAACTTGAAAGCAAATACCTCATTTACGGCGCGTGGTTCCCACAATAGTGGTTGAACCATTGACTTGACATAGTTTATTTGTTACATAGGTGGTTCCATATAAGAAGGAAATATTGGAGTATATGCTTTCTACGATGACCTTCCTGCGGATCTGGTCAAATATACACCATGAAAACTGTGCCACGGTCTTCCAGGCAGAAATAAATACCTGACTCGAAGCCGGAAAATATTTCTGAACTGTGATGCAGAGAACATGGGGATTGATATCTGCTCGAACAACCAAGCTGCAGTCAAAACCTTAATAGAATTCATAATTCGCAATATCCGAATTGAGGTAGAATAATAAAAGAACTAAACAAGAAATCCGATCCAATCTCAACGAAGAATCTATTGAGGGAATTAAGCAAATTTATAGGGGTTATATACAGCACCCAATTATAATCTTCAGATTAGCCACCTAACGGGGCTAAAATAAAATATGTGTTAGTTCGTCAAATCACAATAATTGAGAAGTTCTTTATTAATGATACTAGATATTGTTACGGCTAAACAATGTCAACACTTATATGTAGGTTCCTCAAAATACTTTTTCAAAATATCCTGTACTAGAAGTAAAAACAGAATTGCATTTTCTTTGCCTTCTTGACGGACTAACTAATTGTTTTTTTGTAGATAGCTTTGTTTTCCTTTCTTTTTTTTAAACTAAAAGCAAATCTTCAGCCTACTGATTAGCCCATTCGCAAGTCACTGAGTTCTTCGTCGACTTTTGACTAAAACATTACAAATGTACCGAGGATCTGGCAGAGGCAAAATGCTTGGAATTCGCCGCCACAAACTAACCGGGCACTCCTCTTTAAGGGTCACCTACACCGAATGGTACATGTTGAGGGCCGTGCATGCATCAGAGCATTTGGGTCTATCCGGTAGATTATCATTTTACTTCACTTACATCTCCTAAATGGACTAGTCTAACCGGAAATGGAGGCTTGGGGACTAATCCCAAATTTTGTTGGAGCGTTCGGCTAAGTTTAATGAGCAATGGTTCGAAAATATTTTAGAAGAGTAATGGGACTTGTAGTAACCGAAGTTCAAGCTTAGTGGGTATATAATAAGTTGAATGTAGCCTTCTGAAATGTAGCGAGCCTAGTTAAAAATCATTCGAGGATTATTTTCCTATATAGATAGTAGTTTAGGATCTATGGCATATATATAAAATCAATGTGACGTCAGTTTTCCATAAGTATCAATATGCATAGCGCATTTTATAGAATCGGTTCCGCATTCTCGCATATATGGATTGTTGTTTCATAGTTTGCGAACTATTTCTTGAGTGCCTGACTTATAACAATGGACTGAGCAATTTGCTGTTCCATGTGGCACAAACATTGTGTTTCTGTATATCAGGGTTTCAGCACCCTTTAGAAGATTTACTACATAAAAATACATATAAAACGTAACTAATGAGATGAAATTTTACACCCCAAAATCGAATTAAATTAAACAAAAGTAAAATTTTTCTTATATCCAAGTGATATTCTAATCACTTATAAGGAATAAAACTCATTCAAACTATAATTTTCCAAAGGTTATTTTTACTTGAATCCTTCATATGGGCAAGAGAGACGGAGCATGTTAAACACTACCTTTACCGTATCTACAGCCAACATAAAAACATCAAATGGCATAAGAAAACGTTCCTTCAGTGAATTTTTTTTTTTTTTTTGTAACTCCATCTCTGCCGTAGCGCGAAATAGAAAACTATAAAACTTGTGCCATTCTTTCCTATAGAAAAACAAGGATACGCTTAATCTATTGTTATAAGTCAGTGCATATAACTGAAGAAACTTTTTCGCTTTCAACTAAAATTAAAACCGTCATGGCTTCGGAAGTAGCTTCCAAGCATTTTGCGTATGTATTACGATTTAGAACATTTGAATGACGAAATAATATTGATTTCGATGGATAAAACGATGGCATATTACATCGGATCGTTTATTTAATAACCCACGTTTTGATTAATGGCTTATTTGTTAATATCTCCTAAATAAAACCAAATGTAACTTATATCACAGACAATAAATACCCAGATATCTATGGCACTACTAACATAGTGATGTATGAGAAGAGCTCGTAGCAAACCTTCGTAACACAATAAAATAAATACATATATCATGGGTACGAACCAAAGTTTTTTGTAAAAAAATTTTTATCTTTATCTTTATCTCTACTTCAAACGTCAAAAATTTAGCGTGGAAAAAGGTATTGAACTTAAACATATAACTGTGGAAATCACTGCCATGTACGTGTCAAAACTAAACAAAGTTCTAGCTGATAAAAGACAATACCACTTTTCCCAGCAAAAAATGTAAAAACATACAGAATTTATCCGCTAAATTAACACAATAACGGGACTAAATCGGTAGGATTAAATCTGATCGGAAAACGGGTCTTACTATTCACTGACAACGGGTGCTTGTGCAGCTATTACTGACATATATTAAAGTGGACTGAACGTTATTGTTTTAAAAATTGCACAAATTTTGAGCAGAATGCGAAAACCTTTTATTTCGTACAATTTTTCACCGGTTCATAACTTACCATTATTTTTCTATTAGAAACACTAAAGATCTTGTAAAATTGGATTGCGATAAATAAAAACTGTTTAGGAAGTTAAACTTGCTTTTATTAATACAAAAATTAATTTTTTTAATATTACTGAAAAACGGGTTCTTCTGCAGATTTCATGTTAAACTTTATTGAGCTTGTAAGAGACAGACGTATATAAACAATATATTTGTCTGAATTTTTATGTCAATTCCAATGCATTCCAATTAATACAGCCGTACTGTTTCCAAAATTAGTTACAGTTCAGTTTACATTTTGAGTTTGAAAGAAAGAAGTAGATTTTAACCAAAATTTGTGCCATTTTTGACAATAGAAATTAGATAGGATGGCTCAGTCCATTCGTATTATATGTCAGTGTTCGTATGTGACAGATAAGAAATCATCGTTTGCATATGTAAGTACATAATGTGATCTAATAAATCTTTCAATCTGATTTCCGCACACGTTTCTGTAATTCGGTACGATTCCGGCTTTCTCTTTTAGCTTTTTGTAGCACGAATTAGCAAGGGTATAGCTTAGTGATAGGTCAGCTTCCACGAAAATATATAGTGCATGTATCAAGTTTATCTGTTATATGGCATGTATTCGTGTGCTGCTGGCCACTGCCTTACGAAATTTTATACTGCGTAACTACATGTATTGTCTGTGTTGTAAATATAATAAGGTGATAAGAGCTGAAAAATCCTTCCGATACCATCTTTTCAAATCTCTAGATAGACCCTTCTGACATTGAGTAATCCACACGATGTTCGACATTGTTTTATTAAAAAAAACAACAGATTAAAATTAATTGTACAATATATGTTTTTAACGCTTCTAACAGTAAATATTAAAATTATGACGTAGGTTTTACTCGATTTACTTGCTTAAGAGCTTTCATAATAAAAAAAAATTGGATTACGAAATAATTTCGTTCAAGTATGGACAAGGAATGATACAAGACATCTCTTCCTGTATCTTGGGGAGTACTTGAGCTATGCTTATAATGTTTGGCTATTTCAAGAGGTTTTTTGTCGCTAAAATGAGATAAATTTTGGAAGGCACAACTATTTTCGAAATTATGTGGCCAATTTTTTACTTATCTATAAAACATTTTGAAAGCAAATTATTATCAATGAAAACCAGTAGAATACGTATAAAAACAGTTAGCAAAGCGAACTTAGTTACATGGCTGTAACAAAAGACAAAAAGTGTTGCAAGGATCACTTTTTCGAAAAAATCTAAAATCGCCTCTAATTTCGAAAATAACATGAGTTCGAAAGAAATTAATATAGCATTTTCGATTTGAAATATCCCCTCATCTGTTAGAGATCTCAGTATTGCATAGTTTTCCTGGAACAACTTGTCTTAAGTCTACAAGTACCTAATCATATGCACTGTTTGTACATAAATTTCAAAGAATTTATTCAAAAGAAGTGTTTAACTGTAGGCTTATATGTAAACATAATGTTTAGAGTAAATTGATAACTCTGTAAAATAATAACAAGTAAAACGCAAAATTAATTTCATGTGGCACTAAAGCTCAGATTTCAAAGTTTAACGTGAATTTATAAAATATTTTTGAGTATGGGTTAGAAAATATGAAAAAATGTAGCAGGCGTCACTGGGCGCCTATAGGAAGTGCTGGAAATCAGTGTCTTCCAGCAGAAAAAAAAAATCTATAATCAACTATAAATATTCTATTTCGATCTCTCTTTTTCCTTTAGAATAAAGACTTACTAATTACAGTGGTTTCAATAACCTTCCACAGTAATATGGCTAGTGTCGGCCTATTTAAAAAGAAAAAGGTTGATATTAAAGCTTCAAAATGTGTGCCTATGAAAAATGGAAAAAATCACCAGTTCTTGACTGACTTGAAAATTTACTGAAAGGAAAAATAATTTATTTACTCAGTTTGGCTTTGTATTAAATTCTGCCAATATACTGCACAAGACTAATTTCAAGTCAAAACCTCGATATGTTTTTGGCGACTGCTCGAAATGAATTGGCTGATACTCGAGGTCCTTATTTATACTCTGAAAAATGTTGAGAGTAAATAGGGATTTGAAAAACAAAGAATGCATAGCAGTTCCTTATGTCAGCTCTGGAAATGCTTACGTTTGCTATATAGGAAGATAGTGTAATTTTCCAAAATTTTACCGTAAATGACCATAAAATACATGGGCGATTTTAGCAGCAGCAATTATTATATATTATATTATATTATAAATATTATTGAATTCTATAATGAAAAAAAAAAAACATGTTAAAACTGGGATTCCTCTTTTGATATATTTAAAAATAGGGAGAGATGATGGTAATTAATTAATAAAACGGCATGCCATATTCCCCTCCTTAAAATTATTTAATAAAAATTCATATAATATTTCAACAACAAATCTCACTATGACATTATATTCTATGCATCTATTCAACAGCCACTAAAGGTCTGTCAATTTAAAAAATTTATGTGCCTAATATTAAATTCCATGCCTATCCATGGGTCTAAAATATTAGCTTCACTTAGATGCCGTTAAATATAACGCGAAATAAATTATTCTGACCGCGAGTGGATTTAATTCGTCATTACTATAACCTGTTGATGGAATTAAGGGATATTTAAGGTATGCGTACGACATAAATAATTCCCTCTACTCAAACTTTATCCTCTCTTCTGTTTGGCCTTTATGATGCAATAAAAGTTCAGAGTAGTCTTAAAATGCCATAAGAGATGTCAAAAATTACAGTCATTTCACTTCAATAGCTTACCCTATGTTCCTTTATGTTATGGGTGACTTTCTTAAAATTTCTCTCTATCGTACTACGTTAATTCTGGGCTTACAGCCAATAGATGTAGTTCAGTACCTATATGTTGCTATTTATATACATATAATATATTGCCTTGTAAGTATCATGAAAAAATCGATTAGATCTTTGTACATAGGTATGTGATCCAAATAAGTGCATACTTACATATATATATACATACATATTAGTGAGTATGGATCTTAGAACATTTTCCGTCGAAGAATTCGTTTTTTGAAAAGTCTTAAAGGTCTTAAAGAGCACCCACAAGTTTCTGAATTTTCGATGCGAATGATTTCATAACTAACTTTGTACTACTGAAATTTTGAACGTTTTGTCTACTACTACATTTGGATCGCAAAAGCTCTACCCATTAGTTAAAAAGTAGAATTCGAATTTCGCAACTATCGGTGGTAGATATATTAATATTTGGATTTTGCTTTCACTACTCCACCCACACACCCCTCTTCACACCCTGTTGACTCCTTTGCTTATTCGTTTTCTTTCTCTATACACAGGAATTAATTTTAGATTGGAAATTTTCCATAAAATTTAACACTCTATGGAACCCATAAACATAGAAGCTATTGCAGAAGCTGCATAACTCAATATTAATAGGACTATAGAAATCTTATAAGGTGCGTTTCATATTTATAACGCCACTAAAGAATTTAAGATTTCTGGACAACCATTTGTTCTAGCGGAACACAATATTTGGCGAAAATGATGAAATTCACGAGGAAAATAAACTTACTCACAAATTGTAATCACACCACTTTATTCATCGGTTCTTGAAAGGAAATAGCGCTTTTTTACTATTTCATAATTATAACGCCACGTACATTTTCGATAAAAGTAACAATTTTATTTCTCCAAAAACAGTAATAAGATACAGTAACATAAAATTCATTAATCAAGAGCTCCTCCTTGCTTCAAAATTGTATTAAAAATTCTGGTTTTCATGCTACTAAAGAGGTTTTTAATCAAACTCAAATCAATAGCATTCCATTCTTCCAAAATTGCCCGTTTTAAGTCTTCAACGGAGTTGTATTGTCGATTTTCCTTGTACACCCGGCGAACTAAAACTCCCCAGAGATTCTCAATTGGATTAAGGTCAGGAGAGCATGCTGGCCACTCCAAAACCTCAATCGAATTAGAAGAGAACCAGGACCTGGTTTCGCGACTAACATGGACACGAGCATTGTCCTGTTGGAAAATCCACTGTGTTGCAGGATTTTGCCGAATGAAAGGGACTAAACTCATCTGGAGTACATCCGTGTAATCTTTGCTTTTCATTCTTGATAAAGTGAATTGCAGTTCTAAGCAGCCGGACACAGAAATCGCACCCCAAATCATCACGCTTCCGCCGCCAAAATTTCTTTTGGAAAAATATAACGGTTCTTTTCTCAAGTCACGCCAATATCCTCGAAAGCCATCCGGTCCATCTAAGTTCCACTTTTTCTCATCGGAGAATATCGCCTAAATATGTTTTTTTTTTATTTAAAGGCGTTTTAATTTTAATTTTAACTAAGTACTTACAGTTTCCCGGAAGTTTCACGGAAGCGTGATGATTTGGGGTGCGATTTCTGTGTCCGGCTGCTTAGAACTGCAATTCACTTCATCAAGAATGAAAAGCAAAGATTACACGGATGTACTCCAGATGAGTTTAGTCCCTTTCATTCGGCAAAATCCTGCAACACAGTGGATTTTCCAACAGGACAATGCTCGTGTCCATGTTAGTCGCGAAACCAGGTCCTGGTTCTCTTCTAATTCGATTGAGGTTTTGGAGTGGCCAGCATGCTCTCCTGACCTTAATCCAATTGAGAATCTCTGGGGAGTTTTAGTTCGCCGGGTGTACAAGGAAAATCGACAATACAACTCCGTTGAAGACTTAAAACGGGCAATTTTGGAAGAATGGAATGCTATTGATTTGAGTTTGATTAAAAACCTCTTTAGTAGCATGAAAACCAGAATTTTTAATACAATTTTGAAGCAAGGAGGAGCTCTTGATTAATGAATTTTATGTTACTGTATCTTATTATTGTTTTTGGAGAAATAAAATTGTTACTTTTATCGAAAATGTACGTGGCGTTATAATTATGAAATAGTAAAAAAGCGCTATTTCCTTTCAAGAACCGATGAATAAAGTGGTGTGATTACAATTTGTGAGTAAGTTTTTTTTTCCTCGTGAATTTCATCATTTTCGCCAAATATTGTGTTCCGCTAGAACAAATGGTTTTCCAGAAATCTTAAATTTTTTAGTGGCGTTATAAACATGAAACGCACCTTATCTCTGATGAACAGTAATCGCAAGTACCCCTCTTTTTCAGTTTTTTTTTTTTATCTAATTAAAGGTATTTTGAATTTTGAGTTATTTTTAAAAGAATGGAATAGATGGCTCAAAGTCAAAAAGTGTACGTATCATAACCCGAAAAGTCACACATTTATGAATAGATAGGGAGGAATAATATTGGGCCAAACTTTGATATACATATCTAGACATAGACTCTGAGTCATGTACTAGCACTGGATTTTTATTTAGTTCCGTCGATGTGTCTGAGATATATTAGGCTATTAATAAAATAAACTCCGTCCAAGTCGCAAAGTTTCAGACGTTCGTTCATCTCTACATATTATAAGATCTTAAAATCTTCTCTACAAAAACAGTAAATAAAGTCAAAGTATACATTATATAAGTCTAATTTCTGGATTTTTTGGAGAGACATCAATGTGTCGAAAACAAGGGGAAAATAAATACTTACATTCACTGTTACTCTATATGAGCTGCTTCCTTTTCTTTGCGAATGAACTTATTATTCCCTATGACGCATCAATTCTACAAATATGATTCTGCTAAGTATAATAAATTTAGAAGTTCATAATTCCGAAATACATAATCTTGAAATTTTTAGTTATGCTTCCCGCTACTTCAAATTTAGGAACGCTAAATTGCTGACGTCAGTCCCAGAATATAAATATCGGAGTGCTCGAGAAAATTCAAGCAACCAAAAAAGTCGAACGAGTTACAAACAAACATAGAAATACATTACAAATACATACGTATACGTAGTATGTTTTATTGTCGAGATAATTTTAACGGTATATTTTAAAAGCAATACAAGTTTATATTTTCAGAAATTTATTCGCTGATTTTATGAAGAAGCAGTTAGAAAACCCGATAGAGCAAGAAGTTAACCAACGCATTACCGGACAGCAATTGCTGAATATATTAAGTTGTTTATTGATCTATCGTTTTTGATTGATTCGTGTTTGGAAAAAATAGTAAATCTTAAAGGATTCTACTTATCCTGCGACTTTTGCTATTGCCTGCCTATTCTTATTGGAATACAATTATTGCTTGTTGTAGTTGAACTTTTTGTTTGCCCAAATTTCTGATAGTTGCCTATTGTATTGTTTATCTACTTCGTCAAGGTAAAATATGAAGAATAGTCCTTAAGTAGATATTATTTATATAATTTGTTTAAAATAAAATATGATGTTTTGTTGATTATACCAAAAATTAATCAATATCTAAGATGAATTGTTTTTTTTTTGTTTTTTTATTTTATTTTTTGTCTTTGTCACTACTTATAAACTGTAGATGGTAAAATGCAATTATGTTATTCCATTTTATTTCGTATTTTATGATTGTCCTTTTTAGTACATTAGCTATAAATGGTAAGCTCAAAAATTTTGCTGAATGTTAAAAATTGATATGGTATTGTATTAGTAACTTTTTGGACCTTTTAGCAAAAGTTACCTATAAATTAAATGTTTATTATTATTTTGGTGACAAATTGAAAGTGTAACTGAATTGAGTTGTAGCATGTAGTTGGAAATATTGAATTTTCATAAACTTATATTGTATCCAAATTTCCTCATCTATTATATCAGCTTAGCTGACTGAGTGGGATGAGTTGCAATGAGCGAATGAATATTTTAGGTTAAGAACGATATTTGTGAGCTCGCTATGTGAATTGAATAATAATAATTTTAATGTAAGAACTCATTCAAATGTAAAAAATGAGAAATTTGCAAATATATTATTTTCTCCATTATTTTAGAAATAATTGATAGCAAATTATTTCTAAAATAATGGAGAGAATAATATATTTCCAAATTTAATTTTTTAAAGGATGATACTCCACACATTTCATACTTTACATGCTTAGGAACAGGTGGTAACCATCTTTGAAGACTGCTAAGCTCAAGGGAATCGCAGTTCCGAATGGATGCGCAAGAGCAAGCACGATTCCAGTTGAACATGTTTTTACGAACACGGCCTTTGTTCATTATTCAAACTCAATATTATTCACATGTTCTTCTTTTATTTATCTGTACTGTTTAGTTTTATAATATTTACAAACAATTATCAAATCAACTCTACTTTACTTATCGCTTTACTGCACTTCTAATTATCGCAATCCAAATAGCTTACTTCGTTCACTTCACTGAGATAGGACTCGCCTCCTGGTGGGGAGAAGCGCCGTATTTACACTCTATAAATTTTCCTTGAACCTTCATGAATATTCTATTCTCGAACCTGAGCCCGAACCTGGAGGTGTTTATTCCCATACTTATAGATGTCGCTTGTCCTTTTTTGTAGTACGATTCTCCGAAAGTTGTTCATGTCCGTACTTACTTACTTATTTCACGCGAAGTGTGTAGATGTCGGTTGTCCTTTTTCTAAAACACGTAACAATATTTTTACAACCCTAGGACTTCAGCCATTTATATCATACCACAGTAGATTTAATGCCGTCCATTATCGTAATGAATTCATTAATATTTGTCCTTAGGAGGCTAAATTGAGATTCATCTAAATTTTAGAGTATCATTTTCTGCTATCCAACTTGATAGTCAGTACGTTTACATAAATACTTGAAGTATATTTAAAATAGAGATCAAGTAACCAATATGTCACGTAAATACGCATTGACTTCGAGTATATGTGCATCAGAAAATTTTTGTTCAATTTACTTGAACAAATTCATGTAAATACATCTGCTGTACTTGAACATTTCATATGTCTACGAGTTATGAAAATAATAACAAAAAGAAGATTGTTGTTGATAATTATGGCTGTGTTTTTGATAAATTTCAAGTCAGTTAATTGGAATTAATTCAACCAAAAGCCAACTTGAGTTTCAAGTGGATTTCAAGTCAAGTACTCAAGTATTCATGTAAACGTATTAAGTTATACTGCTTGCATGAAGTAATTGATGAAATTGATGAACTGTGTCGTAAAATTGGAACTCATTGCATATAGGGTTCATTAGCGACATCTTATGTTATATGAGGTCTAATATTGTAGGTGTGGACATTGTTGAAATCGGAAGGGGAGTATACACGTCCATTCAAAAAGTACAGGGACTATTTTCTTTCTGAAAAGAAATGAGAGTTTAGAAAATTTTTTATTTCATTTTCAACATAATTCCCTCCTATTTCTATACAAATTTTAGAACGCTCATATAGCCGCTAGAGCGATCTGGAGAACTCTTCTTTTGGAATGGCTTTAAGAACTTTGGTCACATTCCTTCTAATCGCCTCAACATCTTCAAAACGTTCTACCTTCATCGTGATACTGGAAAAAGTCCACTAGAGTAGGATCTGGTTATTAAGGTGCGTGGTGTATTATGGTGACTGACTCACGTATTAAAATTTGTGAAACGAGGATCGTGGAATGGGCCGGCGCATTGTCATGCAGAAAAAACCAATCACCGCTGCGGTAAAATTCCGTTCTCACGCGTCGAATCCACTTCAATCCATGACATTTTTATAGAATGCTGCAGTCTGGCCTTGTGACACAAATTCCTTGTGGATAATCCAGCTTGAATAAAAAAAAAGTTCGACATTCTCGTCAGTAGTCGAGGTGGGCGACGTCCTTCTCGAGGATCGTCGTCTAGCGACTCTCGACCGTTTTTAAATCAACCGTACCATTCGGAAACCTTACTTTGGCTTAAACAGTCATCACCAAACGCAGTTTTCAATATTTCGAACGTTTCCGAACCACCGCGCAATAAAACCACGTTTATTAGATCGAGGTTAGAGCGCTAAAATCTCGTATGTAGATAGATAAAGAATAATACTACATAGTTCCGTCATTGAGTAATAGACAGGCATGATTATAGATTTTATACAAAATTAGTCCCGGAACTTTTTGAATGAACCTTGTATAATGGACAATTTTATCATAAGATCTATTGCTTTAGGCTATGGTCATGGTTCCAGCAATCCTCCTTCTTTGAATTAATTTTTACACCTGACAACGAAATACTCTTGAAAAAGTAGTAATTTACTTTTAATGATTGCTCCTTTATCTCCTTGCATTTATGTAAAGTTTCTTCAAGACGTTTCCCATCGAGTTGCACTGAAAATGTAAGAACCTACTTCAATGCTCTTAAATAATGTTTATTCGAAAGAACATAATATGTCAGTTACGCATTGAAATGGCATAATTCGATTTTCCTTGAAAATACGAATTTATTTGGAAAATACCCCACTCTGATAATAAACAATTATTCGAAAGGTACGCATACGAATATAATGCCCATTTGAGGGCCTCTTAAGGACGATTCCGATTTTATGGTTCTCTGAAAATAAGAGATTGTTATGCTTGAACAATCGAGAAATGTGTTTTATGTCCCTGTTCCTTGAACTGGTAATAATTTATTTGGTGGTTGTAGTTTATTCTAACTTCGACAAATTAATGCCTTTTCTCGTCCTGAGTAGATAGAGAAGCACTAGAGGTATATATGTTTCATCCTGAGTTTTATTTCCGTTAAACTGGAAAAAAAGGAAAAATGGTGATATATTGTCGGACAGAGCTTATTTCATCCATAATGCTCGTATGTTTTCCTAGCACAGTTATGGTGAATGGTTGAGTAATAAATTAGGTATAATAAAGATTGCAGAGAATTTAATTTTCGCTTACAATATATTGTTTGCCTGCATTTTTTGTTTGTTATTAGGTAATACTTAGAGATTAGCAATTTAAAGGACACTTGTTCTTGCTTGTTCTCGTAAGAAAAAGAAAGCTATTATTTAAAGAAAACAAATATTTACGCTAAGTAGAAAATTTGTATGAAATGGTCGCAAAGTGGTAAATGCCTACTTAAAGTTGTGTGTTGATAAAAAATTTTTGTTACCAAGTATGTATGTGCAATGTTACGAATCAGAAAAAAAATGCTTAAATGTTTTATTTTTTCATTATTAATATGATCCCACTTGGGTCCGCTTCATGCCAGTAACATTTTGATACATATGAAAAAAAAAAGTATTAACTGGTAAATTTTACCAACTCTTAACTCTTATGGTAAAATATTATAACGCTATCAATTCGTGGAAATAGAAGAGATCTTGCACTTAAGTATAGTAGTACCAACAGTGACAGTGTGTGTCAATTTATCTCTATTGTAGTTTTAAAACTGTTTTTCTACTTATTTTCTTGTAATGCAGTAGTATGCACACTGATATACTGTTCAGCATTTGTAGGTAGTAATAGAATGTTATTAAATTTAAGCTCTGGTCCTGCACCGGTTATATTACAAACTAAATACTTTTCCATGTAAAACTGCTCGATGGGTTGTTTGGTTAGTTTGGAGATTAGGAATTGGTGGCAGAAGTGACTATCGTAAAAGGAATTCTTGGAACATCCCAATGTTTTAAAAAGTTTAGATGTACTTTTTAAGCTTTTTTTTTTTGTTGGATGTGTTTGAAAAAAGTGTAAAACATGCAAAAAACTGGTTACATTATTAAGAGTCTAGTTATACATAAACATAATCAAAGAAAGAATTTACTTGGTACACCGCTTTGAAATTCTCTTTGCTTTAAAAAAAAAAATGTCAAAGGCGAGTACTCCCAAACCACAGATATCATATAACTAGATAAGAAAACCATAACCCGATAAAACGAGGTAATGGTCCTGTGATAGAAAGCTCTATACATGTAAAGTTAAAGAAAAAGTGATCCGGGTTTATGCCTAGGTTTTCTTATCTAGTTGCCTGTTCTCTGTGCCTTAGCCCACCAGCTCTGACTTTTGACTGCCCAGAGGAAACAGATACAAAAGAATGTTAACCAATAGCACATTGCGCAATCCCTTCAATTAGTTCGACAGTCTCGAATAAGCCTGAAAGCTTGTATAAGTAAAAGAGGGAAAAACTCTTAATCGCTCTCTCCGTCTCTCTCTCTCTCTTAAATTGAAGGCTTAAATTCGGTAGAAAAAAACCAACGTTGGTAAAATAAAGTGAGTTAAAATTCCGAAATTTTGTTTCTATTGAGAGAAAATTTCGTAAGGGAGAGAAGGAAAAAATATGAACCACTAGAAAACTCTAAGATTTAACTAAATTTCCTTTTACTCGTAAATCATCATAGGGGTATCGTTCAGGTTTTAAAAGGTAATTCTTGAAGTAAGTAACTTTACTTAATTCGACTTCTCCAACGGCGCATTTTACCTACCTATCCAGTATAGGATAAAATTTTTGTTACTCCCGACATCTCCTATTAGCTCCTGTATTAGTCCACGAGTGATGAAGATCACAATGTATATGTCCATACCAGATGTAAAAATCAATGTTAGACCCGTAGTTCTTAAAAATGTCATCATCATCTCATGATAGGACCACAAGAAGCCAGAAAGATTTTATATCTTTAACTGGCTGTCTTTGCCGATTCTTGATAGTAGAGCCACGCACACAGTTGTGTATGGGCAACAGAAGAGATATTGACCTCTAATTTGCTGTAGACAACTATTTCCCCTGGCGCTAGCTGAAGAATCTGCTTAGGGAAGGGAATAGGTGGATTCAGCAGCTACAGCGAACATTTAATGCGTGTGGATCTTATTATTTTTAGTCGATGAGGCATTCGCTGAACGACCAGATTAAGGCGGCCAGCTCCTGTACTTTAAAATGGCTTAGATACCCCGAGTCTACCTGATGTGAGACAGGGGTTGAACGCAAGTTAAGCATGTTGAATTAGTTAGTTATCAAGTTAAGAGTGTCTCTAGGATAGCTAGAAGGAGTATCAGGATGAAGTCGTAGCTATGTCCACTTTATGTCTGCGGTCCTATGAACGTAGCCTGTAGGGTAGCTGCCCACAGATAAGGCAGGTCGACCCTACGTCATCGTGGAGGAAGGAGAAATAGCAGCCGTGATGCTGAACTGCGGAAAGAGAGCCACTCTTCTGAAACAGGTCGCAGTTACGATCTTGCTATACCTAAATAACGGAAAATCTGAAAATAATTTTAATTTTGGGGAAAAGCATTCAAGAAAACTTTTTTTCCAGTCTTCTTTGCTTTATTCGATATTTCCGACTTGGTTGGAGGTTGGATCTTGGTAATTACTTTATACCTTCAAATTATTATTATGCAAACTTTTGGTCAATGATTTTATAGAAATTTTCATAAAAGTTTTATTATCAGGCTTGTTTAAGGCTTTTGCTAGTAAAGTTTTTGTATTATAAATCAAAAATATATATTTAAAATTCTTGGGTCAATCTATGCCAAATGTTTATTTTCAAGTCTGTACAATTCAAAAAGAATACCAGAGATTCTATGGGTTAACAGAAATATATTTTTTTTTAAAACTTACACTTGCTTGTAAATAACTTTTTGTCAATTTTTTTTTTTTTTTTTTTAATAAATGTTTATTAAATCTATATTTTGAGAAAGAGATTCGCTACAGCAGCTTACGGCTCTCAGTCGCACTTGCGAGCACAGGAGACATTAGCAGATACGAAGCAACTAGTAGATGCCTTGCTTATACACATAATTCAAAGCATGTCGACCCTCATGCAAAGGCCAAGTGGGAGGAGGAAGCGCCACCTGATGTACTACCAACGTGGGAGAAATTATCAAAATTCAATGAAACTATAACATCAGGTACGTTTAATTCCAAGTTTAGTAATAAAAGGCATGATCAATTTCGAAATTCTTCACTCATCGCTTCAAAAATTGAAAATGTGTGTATTTTTTGCAATTCTACGGGACACATTATTCATCAATGTCAAAAATTCATAACTCTCGAAACCTTTTCTCGATTCAATGATGTCAAACGCCTTAGTTTATGCATAAATTGTTTAAGGTCTGGCCATAGTGTAAAAAATTGCAAGTCTAGTAGATGTCATCGCTGTTCATTCAAGCATCATACCCTCCTACATATTGTCGCATCACAAACTGAAGATGATGACACAAATGCACAGGACTTTAACTATCCTTCGCAAACATTTTGTTCGCGGATAAGAAAAAAGAATCAATAACTACTTCACAAGAAGGAACGTCCTTTGCATTGACAACACGTGCTTGAATTCAGAAAGCCTCACAGAATCACCATATATTATTAGCATCGGCATTAGTGGACATTTCAAACGGTCAGGGGGGTTTTGTTCCTTGTCGGGCCCTTCTCGACTCCGATTCTCAGTTGCATTTCGTAATGGAAAGAGTTGCTCAGTAGCTAAGACTACCAAAAACGAAAACTAACATGGCTATCAGCGGCATCGTCTTCGTCAATTCTACGGCTAAATTTTGTACTAGTCTAACGATTAAATCTCGCCGTTATCAATATACCACTTCTACTTTCTTTGGATGGATCTTGTATAGCATCCTAAATGCTTACAATTTTTTCAACGTTTTCCTACATGACTTTAATTGAATCGTTATGAGTGCTCCAGCGAATATCGAGTAAACTTTTCAAACTCTTTACTATTTTTCTACAAAAATTTAATTCCCACCTCTGTATAGAGAACGAGGAGATTCATATAAATTCTCTACAGTTCGAAAACAGGTGCCGCTAGGGGGAGCACATGTGAATGCATGGATTCTACAAATATCTAAAGAATAATTAGTACATGAATTGAACAGAAATTTTGGATTGACCTTTCGAATTTTTCCTGCAGGTACTCTCCCATGTACAGTTGACATTGATGACGTTGTATTGTCATAACCATGGGCCCTAAGCTCGTCTGTAGAATTTCTTTTGACATATCTTCGACATTCTTTCCCGATATAAAAACACAAAAACTAAGAAGGATTTTTGCACTTTTACAATGCTATCTTCTACATGCACGTATCTAATATTATTTGACTTATTTGTCCAGTTCTGCTTTCATGGGGAGTGCTGTCAAAAACTATTCCGTAATATTTAGCCTCCTTTAGCTCTGCAATAATTTATCCTTAACATGTGTTTCGACAAATGGGAAGGTACTCTGCTTGACCAGCGTAATATTCAAGTTTTAAGAAATGCACAGGTGACTGTGTAGTGGTTCTTTGAAAATCAGAAGATCGAAATATTCAAAAAATTTAATCCCTTTAATGAGTTATACTTTATTAATATTGGTAATTGGCAATAAAATGATGATGGGTATAATAGGAATTTCCCTTACTTTCTCTTGGGGCTCGGAAAAAAAATGCAGAGCTGTGGTTGGGATCATTACACGCCACACCTGGCATTACGCTCAGCTAGCAGGGATGGGAGTTGATGACAGACATAAGTATCTGTTCTTTCTAAAAGGAGAGATTGACACAACGGAACACTTTCTAAGTGCTTGTCTAATCTCTACCCGGAGAAAGCTGGATACCCTTGGGTCTCCCCACCTATCTGTGGGTGAGTTGAAAAACTAACCTCATCAAGACCTGATGCGCTTTATTTAGAGGACTGGAAGGTTTTGGTGAAGGTGTTTCTAGTAGGTTGGCAAAATGTGCCGCCTTGGCCTCCTGCCTATATAAAAAAATACTTATATTAAAAATAGAAATAGAAATATTTATTTAGGAATAAGATTTGATAAGCTTTTTTCGTAAATTAGATGTAAGGGTGCTAGGAATCGAGTTTTCAAGGCTAACAGAAGAAAGAGACATACAGATACAGTTTTTCTAAATTATAAAGCAAGTTAAAAAAAAGAAGAAAAGAAATTAAATATAATAAGGACTACTATACGAACTTAGTTTCCTTTTAGAGCTAAATGTGAAAATTTACCGTAAATTCTGCTGTGGATCATGAATATAATTCATAGCACAGGAGTAATAAATATTATACTATAAGTACTGCTTAATTTATATACTTATTTTATGATAAGAAAGCTGCAGTATTGTTCTTTAAAGTGAACAAATTTACATCCACGTTCACATGGGACTGTCTGAGATAAATTTCAAAAATCTTTCATCTTATTTTATAATATTAGCAATAATTAGAATTCACCAAAAATACATCAAAACTCCACGTTCAGATTCTATACACTCAAATGCATTTTCTTGTAAATATAATTAATAAAGTTTCACTTTAAACCTGTTTTGTATTCATTTTTCTTTATATCTCAAATTACAATGCATGTGGCAATGCAAAAAAAAAATGATTTCGTTTAATTTTTAAAACTATATTCTACCTATACCCACAATTAAAGTTGTCATCTCAGTTATCAATTAAATTAAAAAATTGTCAAATTTATTAAATTTAAAAATGAAATGGATCCAAATAACGATTTTTTTTTTTCGTTTGAAAATTGCCTCTTTAAATTATTTAATTGTTTTTCAAGGTAAGTGGCAACACTAACATTTTCGTCAAATTCTCAAAGTTAGTTGGTTTATTTTTCTCTTTTTTTAGTGTTTCAAAATAGCTTTAATTCTATACTAAAAGGATATTTGCAAATATCCTGTCACGTATGTACATATGTATATGAATTATTTTAACATTATAAATTTAACATCTGGACTAGGATATTTAAATAAAAAAATGGAAAGAAACATAAAAATAAACGTGTTTGAGTATAATTAGGAAAAAGGCGCCGTTAGTAGAAATTGACGAAAGCAGAAAAAAAAAAATTTAGTTACGTTGGTCATCGCATCGTATACTTCCGCCATTCGCATTTTTGAAACTTCGAAATTCGAACTTCGATTTGTCCAAAATGGACTTAAACGACACGTTTATTTACCGCAACCCAACAAGATGCGATTATTGTTACGAGCAAATAATATGCACCACAGGCCAGCCAAAACCGCATCAATTCTTTCGTATCGTTTTCCTTTGTCGCGTAAACCCCACAACTCACAAGCCGCTTGGCCTGTCCTGCTCTAAGCTTGCTTTGTTGATTATGATTGCGTTACATTGCGTTAATCTCCGATCGCAAATCGCAGCATCTATCAAAAATCGAAAGACGGCGTGCAATTGCAACAACAACAAGCATCGCAGCAAATTGCAACGTTCACTCAGGCGAAGCATTCATTGCATTTCTTTTCCTCACTCTTGCAAATGATACAGTCGGTTCAGAATTTTCGCTTTGTGTACATCATGGTAGTAATTTCTAATATGGCGGCAATTAAGATCGGCTAGATTTTCAGTTATTAAGTGAATATTTGCACCTGCCGATAGATGTGTTCGGAAGTTTTTAATTAAAAAAAAATCTAAATTTCGAGTAATTTTATTAATTTAGCGCGATTCGTGCTATAAGTGAAAGTGAAGAACTGTGTATAAGCTTCAAGGTATTCTCACATTCTTTTGGGGGTTCGGTTCCGTGTGTGTAGTGTTGTTAAAAAGAACAATTAATCGCATCCCAAAATTCAAATCCGATTTACCGTAAACATTATTTTTTAATGCAATATAAAAAAGCACAATTAGTACATAAATATACATAGATACTGGAAGCTTGCAGTATCTATGTATATATGTACACCAAGGTGCCGTTGATAAATTTTTCAATTGGAAAAATCTGTTGGCAATGCGAATGCATACATACATACGGGCCTACTCTGCCGCAGATTTTTTTTTTTCGTTTTAACCAAAAATTCTATGCCACCGAAGTGCATTAGGTTTGCGATGCTAACTTTTCTATAAATTATGGTAAGTTTTTTATTTTATGTATATTTTTTGTTTTTATCATTTTCTCCACATATTTTGCCATAAAATACTGCTGTGAAGCATTTTTGTTAAATTCATCCCTTCAACATTTTAATCAAAAGCGTTTTTTTTCCATCTACTGTAATAATTCGTCTTGCGACTTAGCGGGCTTTCAAACATGCAGCATGACCCATGCTTGCCGGTGGATGTATGGCAGTGTAGTGGTATGGAAAAGTAATCGGTTCATTCTTTTCTATATTTATATTGTTTTGAAGTTCTGGACTGGGATGCATAATTGAAAGCACTCCCTTTCATCAATATGTCATCAGTATGTCAAAGATAGGTAAGCTCGAATTCAAGAGTTATATTTTCTGAAACATCTAAATACTTAATATGCATAATATATAATTATGTCTGAAAGCCGAACCGAAATGACGTAGACCATATAACGCCTGGTTATTTGATTATCTGATAAAACAAGCCATACATAAAAACGGAAGAAACAAAGTCTGATCTCGATCATCTTACAGAAACTATTTCAACTTCAAATTGAAACTAAACAATTTCAAATTGGGACTAAAAAATAAATAACTTATTACAGTTCATTTAAAGTAGATTTATTAAACTTAATTAATTAAAAATTGATAATTCCGGTTAAAAAATATAATTCGCGAAAATATAACGCAAATGATTACAGTTCCGAGTTACTGTATTAGTTAAAAAGTCAATCATTCATATTTATCGCAGCCGGTATAAATTTTTGAATATGAGCGACGTGTCGGTTACAATTAAGAACAGTAATCATCATCGTTATATTTGCCCGAATTTTATATATTTTCTAGCCGTAGTAGACGGAACTCGGTCTGCTTCAAATTTGATCTGCCTTCACCAGCTATGGATTGGCGGTATTTGAATAGTCAAATCGCTTTTGACTCCAGATTTTAGGTTTGACCAAGCATATTCAATTGCATTTAACATTGGGCTATATGGTGCGAGTCTTAGTAGGTGATTATTAAGGAATTCATCTTCTTGGAATACTTCTTCAATGGCAGCATGACAAGGAGCATTATCAGTTATCATTACAATTGATGTTCGGTACATATTTTCAGCATTTCGAAGACAACGACGCATAAATACTTTTGCTTCTGGTTTCTTAAAGGATCCTCTTATAATTTCATGATGAATTAAGCCCATATTTCCTATACACCCAATTCCATGTATATTAGATCCTCGGCTGCCTGCTGCAATGTGAGTGCAACGAGTACCTTTTTTGGAACAACCTTTGGCTCTCGATATGCATAAATTAAAATTAGTTCCGTCCATGTAAAGTATCGCAGCCTCGTTAGATTGATGATTGAACATAATCGCATCGTTTTCTTGTATTACTTTCAATGTTTGCTCTTTCAGGCTCATTTCGAATGTATTTCAACGTATATAGTAATCCATCTAAATGTCTCAGACATTCCGCAGAAACAACAATTTGATAATTATTTTGAAATTTATCTCTCAGTTGTTTTAAAGTTATTCTAGGATTTTCTTCAATACATCTTTCTATAAACAGTCGATGTTCATTAGTAATTTTTATTTTTCGCTTCCCACCACGTTGTTGTTCAGGTATTTGTTGGTTTTTCACCCTTCGATAGCGAGTAGATTTCTTCACGCCTAAAGTTTTTGCGAGTACCCTCCAATCTTGATTATTATTATATAAAGCACAGATTGGCTTCCTTACGTTATCTGCTTGAACTTTCTTGATGTAAGAATAAATTAATTAGGGATAAATTAATTAATAATGATACTATATTAATAAAAGACACTTTTTTTTTATTTTTCAAAAGCATACTCAAATTTAAAATTGTCATATTTGTTGGATTAAATTATTTATTTTTTATTCCCAATTTGAAATTGTTTAGTTTCAATTTGAACTTGAATAGGTATAGACTAATTTTGAGTAAGTAAATTTGTGAATGGACCATTTTGGATTTTCATGAAGTTTCACAGGAATGTTGGCTATACAGTGTGTTTCCAACTATGTGGTCCATAGAGCAAGAGGTACTAAAATAGTCAAACGAAACCTGACGGTGGGTCCATATCAACCGTTACAGGAGTTACAAGATGATTAAGAAAAATTCTAGTGTTTCACAAAATAACCTTGTATTTTAAAATATGTATATAGGATCTACGGTAACCGTATAAATTTTATGAATAACTTCGTGCTCAACCAGCCCCGTACTCCTCTCCTCACAGGAGCTATTGTGGTCTAAACTTATTATTTCGGATTTTATTACCTTTTCTTTTACTTTGACCTCTATTTTGTTTTGCAAAAAGGTCATTAACATAACTTTTTTATAAAAATTGTAAAATTTAGACTCTTTTCTATAATGTGACCTATTACACCTCTATGTCCTAACTGTAGCCGTTGAAGAGTTATTATCTCTTAGACTATTGTCAAAGATAACTTGCTCCTTTAGTGACTGAAAACAGGTCATTTAAACAAAAAAATCGGCTAATTTCGGTATGACCGTGATCTAATAGCTTCTTCACGACTGTAGATAGAACATAGGGTGTAATAGGTCAAATTCTACAATTTACAGTTTTTATAAAAAAAATTACGTTAACCACCTTTTTGAAAAAAACTTAAAACAAACTTAAAAAAATCCGAAATTTTTAGTTTTAGACCACAGACCACAATAGCTCCATAGCTCCTCTGTAGAGAGCAGTATGGGGCTGGTTGAACATGAAATTCTGCATACAACTATCTCTTTTTAGTTCACCTATGTAATTCAGAAAATCTTGAACAAAAGTTGGACGGTACCAAGGTGCTACGCCGCGGGGGGGGGGGGGGCAACTGGACCGGTTGTCTCCCAGAAGGTCAGTTTAAAAATCGGAAATAAAATGTAATATGTGTATTATTACAAGGTCCGATAAAATAAAATAAAACCATTAAATATAAAATATGAATATGATTAATAGTCATAATTCAGCAACATGGCGGCGGTCATGGAGAGGCACACGATAATCGTGAGGAATAGTTACTGTACAGTATATTTCATACAATAGAACAGTTACAATAAACGACTGAAAAGTTAATTTCACAAATTACTGACAAAAAAAAATGAAAAAGAATAACATAAATAAATTGTCATAATTTCTCCCCTAAGAGGGGAACTATTGAGAATGATATGGAAGGAAATCGCCGAAAAGTAGGTAGTACATCTCAGATCTTTATATTTAATTCAAGGTTCCATCAGAACGTTCCAAATAACGCTTCTTTCGTTCAAAATTTTATATTTAGAACCTTGTAGCCCAGAACGGCCGTACGATATAAAATTTCTACTGTCTCATCCCTCCGATAAAGACATACATTTCTTTTAGTTATTTCTTAACTTTTTACACACCACGATGACTATATCCTTTATATTATGTGACAAAAAGGAAATTACTAATCACACAGTAGGAAATTAACCTCCAAGCAGCTATCACTGATCGCCCATACGACCAAAATAGATTTTGCCTCTTTTGGATTTCATTTGTAAGAAAATGTGAAAATTTTATCAAAACATGGACTCAAAAAATATTGTTTTCCACATTAAATACATTAAAATTTTCAAGCAGGGATAATTTACGGTACACCACACCGGAAGTATGGTCTTTTTGTAAATTTTCTGTCAGTTTCAGACGTACAATAAACGTGTACATTTTATAATCTCCACCAATTATAAATTTGTACCGTCAAAGTTTTCTTTTTAAATATTTGCGAAAGCGGCACAACTAGATAATCTTGTAGATATTTCGAAAATTAAAATACCTGATAACATTCTACAAAGCCTGGTAGATCCTCACTTTCACGTACCACAGAAAATTTATTTGCTAATAGGCATTGATATATTTTTAGAGCTAGTAACTGTGGTTCAAATTCGATGAGGTCCTGGATTACCCACATTACAGAAAACTCTTTTAGGATGGGTTGCATCAGGCGGATTTCCAGTAAACGTTTCGAAGGCATCGTGTTTCACAGCAAATGCTGAATGTATAGCCAGTGAGCAGTTATATAAGGTCTTAAGTAAATTTTGGGAAGTGGAGGACCACGAAGGCTGTCCGAAATCATTAACTTCAGAAGAAAGAGAGTGTGAGGATAATTTCGTACGTAACTATGAGATATTACCTTCAGGGAGATATAGAGTAGCGCTACTACTTCGTGAAGAACCAATTGTGCTTAAAAATTCATTTGATATTGCTTAAAAGTGTTCTTACAATCTGGATTCAAGGTTAGCAAAATTTCCCAAACAGAATGAAAATTATTCAGGATTTCTTCAAGAGTATCATAATCTCCAGCATATGCAGCTTATTGCCCATCGTAACTTGCCTCAACGCCATTATTTGATGCCTTATCATTGCGTTTCAAAATCGGACAGTAGCACTACAAAGCATCGAGTAGTATTCGATGCAAGTTGCAAGTCTTCTTCAGGGTGTTCTCTCAATGACATTCTTATGGTTGGATATAAACTCCAGGATGATTTATATAATATACTTCTTCACTTTCGGACATATCGTTATGCAGTCACAGCGGACATTACAAAAATGTATCGCCAAGTTGAAGTTAACGAGGCAGACAGTTATCTACAGTGTATAACTTGACGTAAATCTAAGTACGAGCCATTACAATTCTTTCGTTTGAATACTATAACGTATGGAACGGCATCTGCATCTTTTTTATCAACTCGATGCCTGAAGCAACTTGCATATGATGAAAAGGAAGCATATCCTATTGGTTCAAGATATCTTTTCTTCGATTTCTACGTTAACGATATATTAACCGGAGCAGACACTGTCGAAGAAGTCCTCAAATTGCAAACGGGAATTGGTCAAATGTTCAAAAGGGGAGGTTTCATTCTTCGTAAATGGTGATCAAATAGTACAGATATCCTTTCTCTAGTGTCAGACGTCGACAGAGAAAGTTTTCTTAATGTTTATGGTAATAATGTAATTAAAACACCTGTCTTATCCCAGATACCTAAGTCTGATGAATTCTGTTACACTTTTGTTGTCTCAAATGATACCAATAAAACAATAACAAAGAGAATCATTCTCGCTAACATTGCTAGAATCTTTGACCCATTAGGACTTATAACTCCTATTGTGGTCAAGGCGAAAGTATTGATGCAACGATTATGGTCTCGCAACCTCCAGTGGGATGAATCATTACCTTTGGCCTTTCCTGGAAAAAATCGAAATTAGAGTTTCACGGTTTCGCGGATGCCAGTTCAAAGGCCTATGGTGCATCTATATTTATAAAAAGCATACACTATATAGGCAATATTTCCACAAATCTGCTCAAATCTGCTCGCGGGTCGCGCCTTTAACATCGATAACAATTCCGCGTCTCGAACGTTGCGCCGCGCTTTTATTAACCAAACTTATCAAACGTGTTGCATCATACCACAGACAAAAAATACCCAGTTATCGACGGTAGTACTATGAAAGTGATGTATTGAAGAGCTAATAGCAAACCTCAATAACTCACTGATCTCGGCTAAATATATCGTGGGTACGAACCAAAAATGTTTTTCAATATAGGCAAAAGTTCATTTCTTTCTTAGAATTTAAATCAACCATATTTCTTCAGAATTTGTGTGAATTATTGGTTGCTGCTGAAGATGATTCGAATAAGTTGTTTGTTTTGTCTGGGCAATCTCGGCTTCGTGGAAGTTGGATTGATTTGGTTGCTTGGGCTTTTTAGCTAAAAAATTTTATGAGCGTAGATGTAGGCATAATCATTTACAATATTATTTGTGCACAGTACTTTAGAGACTGTTGCTGTACAGACATTTGTAATTTGTAACGGATATATGTTTCCTAAAAAATAAAAAAAAAAAAAAAAACTGATCCATGTTTGTAATACTTTTATTTTCATGATTCAGTTAAAACAATTAAAAAAATTTATCATTCAACAAATAATTAGAACAAAAAGTTTTTTCACAAAATTATTTGTTCATCCAATTTTCTTCACAAAATTATTTGTGCACACATAAAAAAAAATTTTCACAGCGTTGTAACTATGTTATTGTTATACGGGGGCCCGAATGTGGTGCTACACTTGAATGCAAAGAATTGAATGGGTATGGGGAGGGAAATTCGAGATAACGGGACTTAAAAAATATGTGTGCATGTTTTTAGAGATTACCCTGTAACTTCTGAACGTGGCACCCTATGAAGATGCTTTAAAATTTACCAGAATTCACCAATAATGCGCACGAATTCTGAAGAAATATGGTCGATTGAAATTCTAAGAAAGGAATGAATTTTTGCCTATATTGAAAAACATTTTTGGTTCATACCCACGATATATTTAGCCGATATCAGTGAGTTATTGAGGTTTGCTAAGAGCTCTTCCATACATCACTTTCTTAGTACTGCCGTCGATACCTGGGTATTTCTTGTCTGTGATCATGTACCTCTGCGTGGTAGATAATATAATATTTTGCTGGACCGATTCGCAAATCGTTTTAGCGTGGATCGAATCTAACGCGAGTAAGTGGACTGTGTTTGTATCTAACAGGGTAATGAAGAAGACTTAACCGCCAACTATGAATGGAGTTATTTTCCAACAAAACCCAGCCGATATCGTCCGTCGAGTCTGTTCAATATCTGATTTAGTTCATAATAGCTTATGGTTCCATGGCCCTCAGTTTCTTCGTGATATTTCATCTCGGCCTTCAGATATGAACATATGCAGGGATTTGCATCCAGAACGCCGGCCAAACAAGACTGTCTTAGTCTCTGCATCTAATAATGAGGAGATCATAGGAAAATGTAAATTTCATAATACATTCAATAAACTGCTAAACGTATTCAACTATATCTTTCGATTCTATAACACCTGCAGGACAATAAAGAGTGTCCGCAATTTCAAGCCACTATCCACTATTGAGATAGATTTCACACTTCGCCAACTTACAGCCAATCAACAGCTAACGAATGGCGCAATTCAAGTTTTAAGCCCATTATTGGATAAAGAAGGAATTATCAGAGTTGGAGGTAGACTAAAAAACTCTAACCATAGCGTTGTTTCACGACATCAATTGCTTCCAAATTCTAATGAAATTACAAAGTCCTTAATAGCCTATCATTACTATAAAAACCTTTATGTAGGTTGCCAATTACTACAGGCCATTATTAGAACAAGATTTTGGCCTGTTGGAGGAAAAAATATAGTGAAACAGGCAATTCATCGTTGTATAAGATGCTTTCGCTTCCGTCCAAAATATTTCGTTCAGCTAATGGGAGACTTATCCCCGGAACGGGTACAACCCCCACGTGTATTTCATCATACTGGAATCGACTTTTGTGCCCCATTTTATGTTACATCTTTAGTGCGAGGGCACGCAACCATCAAGGCTGACGTTTGCTTATTTGTTTGCTTTAGCACAAAGGCAGTGCATCTTGAAGTTTTATCCAGCTTAACCACAGAAACTTTCCTGGCCGCACTAAGTCGTTTTGTAGCAAGAAGGGGCAAGGTGGCAAAAATATTCTCAGACAATGCAACGAATTTTGTTGGTGCGAACAACCGATTACGTGAGATACGCGCATTTTTTACTACAAGGAGAACAGCGACTCACTTTAGCAATGGTGCCGTGAAGATGGAATCGAATGGTGCTTCATACCTCCAAGATCACCTCACTTCGACGGACTGTGAGAAGCGGGAGTAAAGTCAGCGAAACACTTGATTCTTCGCGTCGTATCAAATGCATATTTTACGTTTTCGAAGAGCTTGCCACAATTGTCTGCGAAGCTGAAGCTGTTATGGATTCTCGACCCCTCTCGCCAATGTCAAACGATCTGAACGATTTTTCTGCGCTAATGCCCGGACACTTTTTAATTGGGGATTCTTTACAGGCTCTGCTGGTATTCTAAATTGATGATGAAAAACTAGCACGTTTGTCTAGGTGGCAGCGAGTTACTTATATTAAGCAGCATTTCTGGTCGAGGTGGAGCCAGGAATATTTACAGTCTTAAAACAGCGACACAAATGATCCGATCCAGTACCAAATATAGCGATTAACATCATAGTTTTTGTAAAGGAGGAGAACATACCACCACTCAAAAGGTCTCTAGGAAGAGTCACCGAGGTTTATAAGGGAAAGGAGGGTTTTGTTAGGGTACTGAGCATCAAGACCGACAGGGGAATCGTGAAGAGAGCTATTATCCGGTTATGCCCTCTGCCAATGGAGACACCGGAGATCAGAAAGTTATTACTTCCAGCGAGGGGAGAACGCTCAGTCTGCGACTGATTTGACTAGTCTTCAATTAACCTTTTTGATCTACTTTATTTGAATTATTCATCCTAAAATAGAAGTACAGTCCATAATACTAATATTGCTTTATAATTACTTAATTTCGTTTAATATTGTACGAAAATATTTTTGTGACAGTACCATATATGCACAGCATCTCATAATATGCATCTGTTTTGTTAGATTTTGTTTAGAAAAATTAACTTTAAAGAAAACACGAAAGATTGAGATCTTCATATAATTTATTTTAAATTTAATCCAAAGGAAACTGTTACAAGCGTATTAAGAATAATTTACAAGCGTAATGATTCTACTCGTTGCTACCGATTGCTATGAGATTACAAGCGTAACTAACCGATAAGAGAATTATTGAATGCACATTTCAGAAAATTTATATCTACAATATGTATGTATGTACTTAACCTATGCAAATAGCTAGAGAATGATTTGAGAAAATTCTGTAATGGATGGGATGGATGATATATTGTTCATGATGAACCGCTAGATTGGTTGTCTGCTGCTTCGGTCTAAACATTTCCGCCCGCCTCGTCCCTAGGACGAAAAAAATTGAGAATCCTGAGCTCCAGGTGGGCCTTCCGCCCGCCCTGACGAGACTGCATCCTCCGTTACATCCTCGTTATCTTGAACAGGGAGAATGCATAGTTTATTTAGTGGACGCTTGATGAGATGATTTTGCGTCTTAATAGTTGCCACTCGGACAAGATGATCAGGACCAGGATAGACCTTCTCAATGCGGCCTAGGCTCCAGTTTGATGGTGGAAGGCGGTCATCCCGAATAAGAACCAAAAGTCCTGGTTTGATGTTTTTATACTGATGAGTCCATTTTGTACGTGCTTGAAGATTGTTAAGGTAGTCCTTCGACCAGCGGCTCCAGAAATGTTCATACATTTGATGGACGAGCTTCCATCTAGAGAGTCGATGTGGATTGACGTCTTCCAGAGAGGGTTCAGGTGTTGTAAGGAGGGCGGAACCAACTGAAAAATGCCCGGGTGTTAACGCCTGTAAGTCATCAGGATCAGAGCTTAATGGATACAATGGTCGAGAATTAACACATGCCTCGATCTGGGTAAGCAAGGTATAAAGCTCCTCGAACGTTAATGTAGATGTTCCAATAACTCTTTTCATGTGATGCTTTACCGCCTTTACACCAGCTTCCCACAGTCCACCGAAGTTGGGAGCATTTGGTGGGATAAAAGACCAATCAGTTCCTTTCGATGTGAGGAAATGGTTGAGTTCCTCAGGTATTTGTAATTTACAAAAGAAAAGAAGTTTGCGAAGCTCTTTAGCTGCACCAACAAATGTAGTTCCATTATCACTGTAAACCTTTCTGCAGGGTCCGCGGCGTGCAGTAAAACGTTTGAAGGCCGAGATAAATGCTGCAGTCGTTAGGTCTGACACCAGCTCTAAATGAACCGCTTTTGTGGCCATGCAAACAAATAGCGCGATATAGGCTTTATGTGAAATTTTACCTCGTCCAGGTCCATACCGAACAAGAATAGGACCAGCATAGTCGACGCCACTGTGTAAAAACGGTCGTGTAGGTTTAACTCTAGCAGCTGGCAACATTCCCATAAATTGGTGATTGACAGAGGTACGTTGTCTGAAGCATCTTATACATCGTCGGCTTAAGTTTCGAATGAGATTTTTTGCTCCTAAGATCCAAAATTGTTGTCGAATAAAATTTAAATTCATCTGGACACCTCCATGCAAGGTCTTATCGTGCGCATCAGCAACTATGAGTGCAGATAAGGGGCTATCCTTTGCCAACAGAAATTGATGTTTGGAATCATAAGCCAACTCAGAGTTTTGTAATCTGCCTCCTACACGTATCGTATGTGTTTCAAAATCGAAGATAGGAGATAAGCTAAGAATTGAACTACGTTTATTAATCGTTTGTCTGTTCGACAGTTGACTGTATTCTACAGAGAAATAAACATGCTGATCAGATTTTACCCAAAAATGTAGAGCCGTTTTCAGTTCGGATGGTGTAAGAGGTCCTTTTTTGCAGAGGTCAGCCGATATATTGCAATTCGATGCTAGGGATTCCTTCTTGCGGTTTTCAATCAAAATTTTGCAGGTCCGTATAAATCGGATGCAGTAAGCTGTGATTCTCAACAGTCGAGACAATGACGAATACTTTAAGATAAGATCCCATTGGGTTGGTCTATTGATTGAAGCAAGAACACTGATGAGTCCAGTCCTGGCTTCGAGATCACCATCGAGCTGCAGATTGTGATGTGCAGGGCGTTGGGGCCAGGTTGTTGAGGCGGATTTCAGCCACGGAGGTCCTTCCCACCGTAAGGAATGGGACATTAGTCTATGTGCAGGAATTCCTCTCGATGCACAATCGGCAGGATTATCACGCGATGGTACATAACGCCACTTGACGGAGGGAATTAGTTCTATTATGTGACTCACCCTATTCGCCACAAATGTCTTCCATTTTGATGGATGAGTAGTAATCCATGTTAACACAGTGAGTGAATCAGTCCAGCAGTAAATCGGAACGTTTCCTATATCCAACGTTGAGTGAAGATTATTTACGATTCGAGCAAGCAGGTGAGCACCCATAAGCTCCAATCTGGGGACAGAGATCCTTTTAAGAGGTGCAAGCTTTGTTTTCGAGCATAGGATAGACACTTGAATATTGCTGAAGTCATGTAACGCTCGGAAGTAGATAACTGCTGCGTAGCCGCTTTCCGATGCATCACAGAAGGCATGTATTTCATATGACAACGCGGACGAATCATAGCCAATCCACCGTGGAATTGTGATAGCTTCAAGTTGAGTCAACTCCCTACGGAAATTGAGCCATTCGGTCGCAATATCCTGAGGTAGCGGAGTATCCCAATCGAGCTTGAGCAACCATAGCTTCTGAAACAAGGCTTTAGCCATGATTATGGTTGGAGATAAAAATCCAAGTGGATCGTACAACTTTGCGACGTCAGATAACAAATTGCGTTTAGTTATAATCGCTGGAGCATCTGAATGTGTTACTTTAAATCCGAAGCTGTCCGAAGTCGGGTTCCAAAGCAGACCTAATGTTTTGATAATTGTATCTTCTGATAAGGTGAGATCACGACTTAATGAGTGTATTTTGCTTAACTCTAAGGCTTCATTCGAGTTGGATGACCATTTATGAAGGTGGAATCCGCCGGCTTGAAGGATGTTTATTAATTCACGCTGACAATTTAAAGCTGAAGGAATGTCGTCTGCTCCAAAGAGCACATCGTCGACGTAGAAGTTTTCCCGAAGAATTTTAGATCCTATTAGATAATGTAACTGCTCATCATCAGCTAATTGATGTAAGGTGCGTATAGCTAGATAAAGGGCTGATGTAGTACCGTATGTGACGGTAAGCAAACGGTATTCTAATGGCATCTCGCCTTTAGAATTTCGCTAAATGATTTTTTGCAGATCACAATCCTGTTTGTCCACTAGCATTTGCCGGTACGTCATCTTAATATCAGCCGCGAAAACCACTACATGCTTTCTCCAATTTAGGACTCTAGCAGCGAGATCAGATTGAAGCTTTGGTCCGACTGCTAAGTAATCATTCAATGCAAGGCCTCCTCTAGACTTTCGTGATCCGTTGAAGACCACACGGAGCTTTGTGCTACTACTATTTTCGTTGATCAGGCCATGATGAGGCATATAGAAGATGGATGATAATCTCTTTTCTTTCTCGCCACTATAAATAATTTCCATATGATTGAGGCGCAAGTATTCTTCCATAAAGTCAACGTACTGATCCCGTAGGTTAGGGTTGGAATTGAAACGTCTTTCAAGTGAGTGAAGGCTCTGCAGTGCATTGGACTTGGAATCGCCAAAGGCTGTTTGTTGATAAATAGGACGGATTGGAAGTCGAACAACATAGCGACCATCTGATCTTCGTCGAGTCGTTTCTTTGTAAAAGATTTCACAAGCTTGTTCATCTTCTGACAGGGTATCTTTATTTGTAGGCACCTCTTCTACTTCCCAAAACTTTTGTAATAGTAAATCTACTTGATGAGAGGAACTGTCAAGCGCAATGCAATGTGATTGCACAGAGTCACTTTTAACATAATCTATGGCTGGAACAGGTCCAGATAAAATCCATCCTAGGGAGGTATTTTGAGCGGTAGGGTTACCCTTTCTAAGTCCTTCTAGCAAAAGAGACCAATAAATATCCGCACCAATGATAAGATTGATTTCAGTATTATCGAAAAACTCAGGGTCAGCTAGCCTTAGATTATTTAAGTGGGGCATTTCTGCTATGGAGATTTTCTGAGTGCTTGCAACCTTTGTGAGTTTCGGTAGGACTAAAGCCAATATCTCAATAGAGTAGTCGGTATGGACGCAGGATTGAATGCATAGTGGAACCATTGATTTAACGCATCCTCCATCGGAAGCACCGATTCCTTGAACAGGAATATTGACCTTTTGGCGCTGTAACTTTAAGTAGGAAGATACAAACGATGATACAAAAGTAGCTTGAGATCCCTGATCGAGTAGTGCTCGCACCTGTAGGCTTTTTCCTGAAGGTGATCGTAGACGAACTCGAGCAGTAGCGAGTAATATCGTAGAAGGGTTTTGTACTAACTTGACGGAGAGTGTCGTTATAGGTTGTGTTGATGTAAATTGTCGAGTTACTTTAGCATCGTTTTTCACATCATTCGGCGTACAATATATACCCGTTGAAGTTGACGCTTCTTGTGTTTTGTGCAACATCGTGTGGTGTGATTGATGACAATATTTACATCTATATGAAGAGGGACAATTTGTTACAGAATGGTTTACGCGTAAACAATTTTCACAAATTTGCTCCTTTGACACGAACTCCAGTCGCTGAGGGACACTCAGTTTACGGAATAAAGGACAGAAGAGGAGTAAATGATTTCCATTACATTTTGCACATTTCCCATAGTTACTAGTTTTATTTGTAGCTAGATGAACTTTGATCGGAGATGGTTTTACCATGTGTTTTTGGTGATAAAATTTATTAACTTCCTTCTGCCGCGTAGAGCTAGCATCTACTACTTCCAAGGTGGTAACACGGTGTTGAAGGAAAATACGCAACTCTGTGAAGGTAGGCATAGTGGTGGGGGAGGAAAGTTAATTTTCCCAATCACTTCGAGTTGAGGGATCTAACTTTTGAACTATTATGAAGATTAACCAGTCATCCCAATTATCCACTGAACGTTTTAATGATTCTAAGGCCTTAAGGGCTTCAATAGTACCATCATATAGTCGTCTTAGTTCATCGGCTGATTCAGTTTTCATAGACGGTACAGATGTTAGTAATTTTAGATTGGACATGACAAGTAAACGTTCATTTTGATAACGCTCGCAGAGAACTTTCCATGCGGCGGCGTAATTACTATCGGTAATAGCGAGATTTCGAAGAACTTGTTCGGCCTGCCCGAAGAGGCTGGTTTTCAAATAGTAGAGTTTTTGTGAGCCTGTAAGCTCACGACTCGAAGCGATGAGACTTTGAAACAAATCATGAAATGCTGGCCATTCTTTTAAGTCTCCACCGAAGCGTGGTAAATGAATTTTTGGAAGAGAAGAAATCGAGTGTGCACCCATGGAAAACGATGGATCTAATGAATTGTTTGTAGGATTCTGAAGAGAGGATTTAGCTTCATCCATCATATCTTTTAAATCCGCACCGGCTTCACAGTAATTGACTTCCGTATTCACGTAATGATCCTCAGCAAAATATTTCTGGGTAAGATATTCTTCACTTGCTTCGGCGATAAGAGAATCATGATTCCTTTCAAATTTTTCCCAATATTTCTCCAACAACTCTATCCGCGTTTGGAGATAATTTGCCGTCAGATTCTCTTTACCGCTTTTCTTTGTATTGAGTATGAAATTACTAATGAGAGTCATTAGTGTTTGCTGCTGCTCTAATAATCTGTCCATGTTAGTACGATAAGAAAACTGTAAAAGACTTACCGAAAACACAATTATATGTATATGTTCATACAATTTAACTATATGATCAAACGATCGATATCTGGCTTAGGTATCCACACCAGACGGAACTGTTTTGTCCAAAGCAAAAAAAAGTTGTTTATAATAACTTCTAAACAGTGAGTGAGGTCACAAACAATTTTATTCAATAAAAAATCAAAAATCTTTCCTATAAGCTGCACTGTTCACTCACAACACCAGTTTTTTCCACGTGTCCCGTTTTTCACAGCACTTACACATAGGTGTTTAGCACAAAGATTAAATAAGGTTTTTTCTCGATGATGGGAATGATGCGAACTGATTTTTATCACAATTCTAGAAAAGTCCAGAAATTCCCGGGTTTCGGCACCAAAATGTTTTGTTAGATTTTGTTTAGAAAAATTAACTTTAAAGAAAACACGAAAGATTGAGATCTTCATATAATTTATTTTAAATTTAATCCAAAGGAAACTGTTACAAGCGTATTAAGAATAATTTACAAGCGTAATGATTCTACTCGTTGCTACCGATTGCTATGAGATTACAAGCGTAACTAACCGATAAGAGAATTATTGAATGCACATTTCAGAAAATTTATATCTACAATATGTATGTATGTACTTAACCTATGCAAATAGCTAGAGAATGATTTGAGCAAATTCTGTAATGGATGGGATGGATGATATATTGTTCATGATGAACCGCTAGATTGGTTGTCTGCTGCTTCGGTCTAAACAGCATCATTCTGGTTCATACATTGCTAATATCACCGTCTCTTGACGCAATAAATTTGTTGAAACTAAATTATCATTTCGTGTTTTATTTGCATAGAATCAAACTTGAAAAGGCTCAAGTTTTTACAATAGCTTTGTATTTTCCATGAAATTGAATTTTGCTAGACCGAAAAATGTTGGCGGCTTTCAAGTGTTATCTCAATAATTAAGGATTATCATTAGCTGCTCAAATTTGAATTAATTTATTCCTGATGAGAGTGCATACAAAATTTAAAATGCATTTTAAGTACAACATTGTGTTTTAGTTCGAGAGATAATTGTAGCGAAGAACAAAAAGAAATAGAATATATAATGAATCAATTTAAATCAATTTAGTAATTTACTAGTTAATATATTCGTGCATCTCCAACGCGAAGATAAATGTATTATGAAAATTATGCGCGTTAAATGGAATAAAAACGGTTATTCTATGTTGGTTCGAACTGACATTTTAACCTTCCGCAAATGGAACCCCGTGGCATGTGGTGTGCGGGACCGCAAGTAAATTTAACCGTTTTCAAAAGATAAAATAATTGTATATTTTTCTAACTTTTTATTACTAAAGAACGATTTAGCTTTTTATACAAATGAGAAAAACTCAAGTATTCATGCTAACAATACTCCTTATTAATTGCTAATAACGCCTGCCGATTTATTTTCTATTGGTGCGGACTCATAGACCTCGCGCCATTTCCGGAAGGTTAAATACACCGCCTACTGTGTGGATAGCTACTTGTAAATAATATTATAGACGGGTAATCTGAACAAGGTATGAATTATCTATGACTATGTAGCTTATGAAATACTGGCATCGCTATATTTCTAATCCGTTGGATGTTATAAATAAGAAAAACTCTCTAAAATACTCCGGTTTATTTGACTGCAGTATGTTATACAACAATATAGGTGACCTGCGTGGTAGAAAATGTTTCAACGAATGTCCCAGTAAACGCATTCGAAAATACAAATACTTTCTTAATATTCGTTTCATATAAGCAGCTGCTCCTTAACATGTAATTGCTCTATGCAAATTTCAAAAGTTATAGGAAATAGAAAAGAGAGAAGAAAAGAGAAAAAAGGAACACCAATTAAAAAAACTGCAATTGCAAGGTTAATCATTAAACAACTGTGCAAACTTAAATAAGAGACAAAAAAATAGAGAAGGAAATCGTGTTGGTGAAGAGAGTTGTGCCAAAAACCTAAAAAGTAGGTAGAAAAATAATTTAAGGCAGTTATTTTAATCCATGCGTAGTGCGTTCCAAATCTTGGCACCAAAAACAAAAAAATATCTGTCATTTTCCCATTGTTATTGCGAGGAACAACAAGATGAATGGTCAGAACAGATCGGAACAGTTAGATTCTCCTCCATAAGTAATCAGGTAAGAGGTCTTTAACTATTTTAAAAATAGTTACAGATATATGATATTTTCTTGTCTAACTCAGGATCTTGCGAACAAACTCTCAGATGTGACTAAATCGATTTATCTTAAAGATATACCAAGCACACGCATTATTTGCAAAGTTCAGCTTTTGTCGGAATCTCCATCTAGACAACATATAAAATAAAATATAAAATTTTATGTGGGAGTAAGTTTATAACTAATCGTCGGCGGATATCTAGAGGAGTAAATTAGGCGTGAGCTTATACTTTCCTAAGAGTACAAAATATTTTCCTCCCCCCTTGATGAGTGTCTATCCCAAGATTGAGTCTAACTGAAAATCACACCTAACTTATTAACTGAGTCGAAGTAGGGAATTACATCGTTACTTGGAAATACAGGAGTCAATTCATTCATGTAGACAAGATTAAAATAAAATACGATAACCCGGAGTTTATGGATGTTAAGTTTAAGTTTATTAACATTCGACCAACTTAAGGCTTTTGCGTTATCATTATTCATACTGGAGATAGCAATATCATCTACAAAAGTGAATGGATTGAGTTGGGCATGATGGGCCATCCCATACGAGTATTATTGATGCAGTATGCATATCGGGTTTGTATGGAAGAGGTGAGAAGAAACAAAGAGTTATATTCCTATATATATTCCATCAGGAATACTCGTGTGGGATGGCCTGATCAGCATATATTTGAATACTTGCATTTCGGGGTATATTAGTCAGGCCATTTATGTACAATACAAATAGGAGTGGGTCCAGAATTGAGCCTTGAGGGCCACATGAGGGGATACCTGATCAAAACTGTGTAATCTAAGAATGAATGGAATACAGTTGATAAATTCAAAATCCAATTTACGTCCACATAATAATATGTAGAAATGAGAAAAAATTAACGATTTCACTAGCATTAAACGAATACTACAAGGAATGATATTGGTAGAAAGCCAAAGTCTTTCAATCCAGAATATATTTTTCTCAAAATATCACAATATCAAAATTATCACAATAGTCCTCTTGAAGTTTATCCCTAAATTGGTGACCTTACTAAGCATAGGGAGAACGGAACTGTTTAACACTGCTGGTGGAACATTGAGCAAATCAAAGGAATTATTTTAGAAGCACATACCCAGCCATTTACTATAAGGTTTAATTGCAACTTATTATGCTTGGACCAAACGTGGATTCTGTCTAAATCAGAGTTAATGCGTGCCATAAAATCATCAATAAGCCCAATGGGACCGCTCACGTACAATTGTACATTATCTGCAGAAGTGAATGCTCACATCAGCGAACTACTAATGGCAATTGATTAATGAATTGGCTGAGAAACAATCGGCCTATGATAGAACGTTAAGACATTCCTCGCAGAAGATTTAGCGGAGTGGAAAATTGTCAAAAGAAAACAAAAGGTAGGGGAGGGTGATTAACTATTAGCCTGGACTACTTGTTGAAACAGAAAACTGAAGGAGAAAATGTAAATAGCTCGCCTTACGTAGCCAAATTGGCTTCAATTTTACTAACCATAATTTAAAATTATCGAATATTTCTCTGAATTTGATTAAAAGACGAATTTTATTTGTTGTCATTTGATGTAGAAATTAAAATTGTGTGTAATTATAGATAAGCGATTCCAACACAACCTCAAAAATGCTACAAATGCTTTCACAGCTTTTTTGCGTTTATCTTATGCTTATGACCAACATCGATATCTAAATATTCGAAATACCCCGTTAATACACCATGTGTGCATCAAATACTCCGAATATATCCAGAAAGCTAGTGGGTATAGACTAGATATCTCAATATCAATATCCTGAACAATTACTGGGTTTAGCTAGCGCAGCACCATCTAGTTGTTAGTAATAATATGATAATGTGTCAAATTAAGCCAAAAATATATATCTGGGGTCTCCCATGAAAGCGAAAAATAAGAAGTACCAAACAGAAGCAAAATGTTCACTTCTTGGTCAAAAAAATGAAAATATTAAACTCCGCGGAAACAACGCTTATTATGGAAATATAGTGAAATCGCATTGTTTTCTTTTTTCGCTCCAAATCTTGAATTTGAGAATTAATTGTTGCCGTCCGTTAAAGCTAATATATTTTTCATTTCTATTTCCAAAATGTTTACGCTTGAAAATCTGTCAACTGAATTGGTATGTCAAAGTACGGTTTGTCACGTCAATGCCCCCTTTTATGTGTGTCAGGGGTCCTTTAATATCTAGCTATTCGGATTATCTAGATATGAATAGCTAGATATCGACACCCCATGTCTGTCATAAGCATTATTAAACCATTATTAAACCAGATCAAGTGTGCTGATTACTTCTTGGTTGCTTGAATATAGCGGTAACAGGAATTGCCCTATTTGAAATCCAACATAAAATAATTAGACTAAAACTAGTTTTACAATTAGGCTAAAATCTTAAACAAACATTTCTTAATATCAACTCACTTACTCTATAAATACTTAGATGGCACGTAAAAATCGAATGCGTGGCATTTATAATTCTTCGTGCCAAACGCTTTGCGGGAGAAATGAAATTGTTTGGCAAATTTTCGCTTGTGTTTTTGTCATTTTCACTCGCTGGTTTCTCTTTCCCTCTCATTGGGTATATAAAAATTGTAAGGTTGATAAATATTTTTAAAAATAGATGTATGTTCAAATTTTGGCTATGTTCATTGCATTGTACGGGAAAAATACTCTAACAGCGATTTTTCACCATTTGACAGAAATTGAAGTTCTGTCAGGTTTTTTAATGTTTTTATCTGGCTCGGGAGCTATGTTTTTTTCGGTAAAATTAGAGTTTATAAGTAAATTCAGATAAGTATTGCTCTGAATTATTTTACAATATTCTGTTTATTTGTTTAAGAGTAATTTTTATATGTCAATTTAGAATTTCCTTAAGATACCGTAATGTATGAGGAAATTCTAATTTCTGACAGGTGGAGATTTCCATCACTGTTTTCACCTATTTACATTGTAAAGTTGGTACTATATTAGTAAATAAATGTCTGCATGAACCCTTTAACGATAGGTTTTTTGCGTCGATTTTCTGTAATTTTATAAATTACAGGTTTTTTCCGTGTTTGTTCCTTTCATAGAGAGTTTTGCTATGAAACTTCATAGCGAAATAAGTCAATCCGAAATTGACTCAGTTTGCTTCTAAGTCTGCAGCTCGAGAATTGAGTGGAAAAAACTCTTTATGCAAACAAAATCTCTTTGATAAAAGAAATTTCATTGCAAAAAGAGGGCATTTCATATAACCAGGGATCGTATAATCGTCAATACGGCTTCGTTCCTGCCTGCCGTATACGCCAAAGCAAACAGAAAAGCTGGCGTATTTGGTAGGCAGGAACCATGCCGTACTGCCAACTCTAACAGACAAAAAGGCCTTTATACCCACAGCTATATGAAAGCGAACTACTTTAAATGCCATATCTCTCTAACACCACTAAAAGAAATTACGAATTCGCGTGAAAGTAGAAAATCTGGTTTCTCTGTAACTCCGGAAGCATAATATCTTCAAGTCGGTTTTACTTCTTAAAAATATAAGTTCCAATGTAATAAGAACTACAATAATTCAAGTAAAAACGATGATGAGCTCTGTGGCAGGTAACAAATAATATAAATTCAGAGAGGGAAAAGAAAAATTCTATCTACAGGAAGCCCTGCTCAGTAATTAATTAATTAAAGTTACTGTGGAAACTCCTTTCTTGGATGTTTATCACTGAGTAATCCCTGGAGAAACAAATCTTTCTCTTACGTTTCTCAGTTGTGGAAATCTCAAGATGAATTGAGAGAAAATAAAATGATTTAGATTAAGTAGGGGATAAAGAGTGTTAATTGCACGATATCATAATATTTTAAAGAAAGTCGGTGGAAAAAAGTTCTTGAAGATTCTTCCCCATAGAATTAAAAGATATATAACTGTTTAATGATCCAAATTAAATAATGGGGTTCGTGGTGCGAGTGTAGTAAATTCGTGGCTCTTATACAGAAAACTGAAGGAAAACATGCCTTTGGTTAATTTCTAGAAACAAGGCTCGTTACAGTTGCTTGAAATATTGTGGCCATAACAATTAGATACGACACAATGGGACATTGAATTGTGAAAGAAAATCAACCAAATTCGCGTTGTAGAAATTGTAGCGGCCACACCGTAAACCTACACCGAAAATGCAACATTCCATAGCATCCAGAATGTTATCTTCCATACCATGTCCAGTAATAAAATACTATACTATCTTTAAGATAATCATTTAGGTAGACTTTAAGCTAGTTTTAAATTTAATACATTCGATTTTCGTTGATACTAGTCGTCGGACGAATATTGGGTTGGCGTATACGCCATCTTTTCATAATGCTAAAAAACACATTTTAATGTTTTACCTTCAATTAAAAAATATCTGACCGATAGGTTTATGTTATTTTTGTACCATTGTTACCCCGATTAAGCAGATTACTAAAACTGCTTAAATTCAGCTTCCTACTAAGTAGTTTAGGAGTTATAATAAATTTAATTCAGTATGAGTTTGTCGTATTTTTTCTCCATATACATACGACAAAATAAGAGCACGTACGCCACTCCAATAAAGTTTGAAATTGTATATTCATACCACAAAGATTTAAATAATTTAAACAAAATTACCTCGAGAAAAAGATACAATTGGTATAAGACCAATAATGCTATATGAGCATAAAAGTTAAATAAAGTGAACATGAAAAGTTATGTATGTCAACACCAGGAAGGAGATTCCCAATTTAGTTCATTTTTAAAATTTCATTTACTTATGTTATGAAAAATCTGCGCAAAAATTTTAAGCTCTCTACGTCGATGCATTCTCTGGCAGTGTCCAAATATATAATGAAACCCTAAAGTTTTGTGTGGCAATATGATGAAATTATTGCCCGCTTTGTCCCATTTTCGTACTTTAATTTATTTCTTTTAAAAAAAAAGTCCGTGTATAAAACTTCAATACCCTTAGTAGACGCGTTTACCAGTTCTCGTGCGGATGGACAGACGGACAGACAGACAGATGAACATGCAAAAATCAAAATAAATTTTAATTTTATGAATGGGTGTCCAATCTATTTTGCTCTGCTATTATTTCGGTGTATTACGAACGGAATGATAGACTTATTATACCCTATGATTTCATTATCTTGCTAGGGTATAAAAATTCGTCAAAACATATCAGAGTTTATTATATTAGTGTTGTTTAAGTGGAATTACTTTAATTTGTTGTTTTGTAATACTTTTGTAATATAATCATAACCATGCACAATTCGTCGCCTTAGATCCTTTGTCGTAGCGATAATATCCTTTAACATCATCACTGTATCCTGGAGTTCTTTACTTTCATCAGAGATAGTCGTAATATACTTACGAAATAAATTAGTTGTCGAGAATTCTGTCGACGTCGATTCAGAATAGAAACTACTGTAATAATCTCAAATATATTCTGGTATATGTTGTCCTTTGAGGACTTGTTCAAATTTATCGACTATCGATTCGACTTCCCAAGAAGCAGTACGTCGTCTAGTTGCCTGGTGGAAGTACTTGGTTGGAGATTCTTCTTTCCTCAGCCAGCGTAATTGGCTTCGTAGAACAAAATAATAATAATAATAAATTTCAGGAAAGTGATTCACTTTCATATTTCTAGTTAGATTGAAATATTCTGACGAATGTATAAAACCAAAAGAATTCAATTTCAATAAAATTTGTAAAATCAGAAGAAAAACTTCTGGAAACATATTTATCTAGTACTGATCTCTCTTGTTATCGCACATCAAACAACTTTTAAAGTAGCGGTGCGGAGAACACAGAGTGAGATTCTGGTTGAAACATGTGGAAGTTGAATTATTCATGAAATTTAAAATCTTTTGTCTTGATGGTTGTACACAGCATTAAAACACAAACTCATAACTTATATATAAATCCAAAGATCCATTAGTGCCCTTAAAAGTGAAAAGTAAAAGGTTCACAATAAAGTCTTGATAACATTTTCTAGTCGTTAGTGCACAGGAAAATATGGTATTAGATATAAACTTACATACTTATCTATTTCTGCAAATTTTTTGCTGTTTAGTTTCTATTTTAGTTAATTATTGCACAGATAATATCACACTCACATACCACCTACTCTAAAATTTATATATGACGATGAAAATCTTACAATTAATTCGTCTAATTACTGCGGATATCAATGTAAGTCAAAAACGTGTCGTCTATCGCTGCAAGTATTGCTGATGTGTTCCTTGATAATAAAATAAACATTATCTCCAAAGACTTACATACTAACTTGACAGCCCAGCCATTGATAAGCACAAAGATGTAAATATAGAAAGGAGGGAAAGCGCATGGGACGTGAACCCACGAAGCTTGAATTGGTAGTCAGCGTACTTACCAACTAAACTACCAAGTCCACTTATACCAGAATTGGATAAGATCAAAATTTTAGCAATAATAATAAAATTCAATATATAATTCAAATACTTCATTTAATGTATACAACAAGATGACATTTTAAGATGTATATACTTATATATCAAAAAATGATTATTAAAATAAAAAAAGGATAAATATGAGCCATCTTACATTATGTGCTTACAATAACCATGATGGGAAGAAAATAATAAGGGAAGAAAGGAAAAGATGTACGAAGACATAAATTCAAAAAATCTACCTACAATTTTTGTCAGGAGCGGACCCATCTGATGCATTCGCCATCTCAATCCATTTCAATGGATAATATGTACTGAATGAATTTCTCTCTGAAAATCCTAGTCGAGCCAATCGTTCTAATGTAATTGGGAAGAGCAATGGAGACCAAGAAAGTGCGTTGCCCAAATAGTGTGAGGAATCAGCGTATATGTACGCTAAAGTGGCAGCGCGAGTTCATGAATCCAAGATATTCGAATAATTACATTGGTGAAAGTCTATTTATTAGACGATATAGGAAACAGTTAGGGTGGTGATATCAAAATAAGTTTTCAATGAACATTCTAGAACTGAGGGAAAATAGGCCACAAGCGAAGCGCATACATCCATCGTATGCAACTTTTAGCTTACGCTTACAAGTTGAGTCGAGGAAATAGAGGGTAATGCTGCAGTAAATAAAATGAGGGACAAGCAGAGTTTTAAATAGCTGTCACAGAAAGGTAATACTTATATCATAATTCAGAAGTATGTGAGGCAGTTCCGCCGTGTCCATACCCCCACTATAAAAGTCGAAACAAGTCGACTTCCTCGGATTGAGCAAAATCGGTTAGATTCCGCACAAGCAGATATTCGATTTAGGTCTGTATTAATACGGGCAACACAATCCTCCTGTAATCCAACAGGTCTATGCGGAAGGTCATTTATAAATAATGTGAAGAGTAAAGGGCCTATAGTAGAGCCTTGTAGGGCTCCAAAATCTACTAAAAGTTGGCAACCGATTAGATAGAAATTCGCTGATTATTCTAATTAAAGTTCGGCAGAAAAAGAATTTATCATGTAATTTGTTTAGAAGATGTGTTTGGTCTACGCTATCGAAGGCTTTGGAATACTATGCAGAATTAAGATGCATAGATGTTATTGCCTAGCGCTCTTCGAATGACTTTAGTGAGTTTCAGTAGAGCAGTCTCGCAGCTAGGCCCAGGACGAAAACCAGACTGCCACTTGAAGAAAATGTCATTGTGTTCGGCAAAATTGATTATTAGCGAAGTCATCAAAATGGTTGTCTCTTTGAAACAAGAACCTTCGTCGAACATATGTATGTCGAATTGCATTTTTCTAATATTGCATAGTTACCGGTATTAGGAACTTGTTCCACGTATATATTAAGTATTTATTCAGTCTTGTTTTCTACTCAGAAATAATTTGCGTTTCTTAAATATTAACTTAAAGCTAACATTGTTTAAAGATTATTAATAAAATAAAATAAGACTGTTTATTTCCGCTGTGATGTTGGCAATGAGACCTATGCTTCCGTTCTTCGATGTGTGCTTCTCCTAGTACGCCAGATGATCTTCATGAAGTATAAGTAGTGAGTGTATCATCCATCCTCCTCTTAAGGTTTTACTAATGATGTTTTGGGTTTCCTTGTTGGTCTGGTGTAGTTTCTTCACTATGCTATTGCTCGCCGACACCAGGTTCCACGTCGTCCAATTACTAACACCATGTTTAAGACGACTGGAGATAGATGCTCCTCTGCTTTACAACTCGCTTATCAACTCTTCGCTACAAGAAATTGTAGCTTTTGCGTCTTTGTAGCAGTTTATGATGACATTTGTGTTTTTTTTCCACTCTTTTCGTCTTGAGCGCTCTCCGTATGCTGTCATGTGAAACCTTAGTGAAAACCTTAGGCAACTCCAAGAAAATCACCGCCAGGGGCTGTACTGCATTCATACGTGTTTTTATCAAAAATCTCGTCGTGTGATCTCCAGACAAGCTTGGCGTTAAAATGAAGAACCAGCCTATCTTTAGGCATCCTCTGGAGATTTACATTAATGTTTATTCAATTATGCTTTAATTGTAAGAAAACTTATAATATGAAAGAACGACAATTTACAATAGAACTTGAGTGCTTGGCACAAATGGGACCATTGCACAAATTACAAGTGAGTTTTTCGGTAACTCATTCATGGTCCTCATGAATAACTTGTACCAGCGAACTCTTGACGTTTGACGTTGGTATATCAATGGAAAAAATATAAAGTAAGACGCTGATCGAATGGAAAAATGTAAGTACAATTTCCTTGAATTGAATTATAACATTTCCAAGTATGGTGTTTTCCTTGCAGGTTTTACAAGTTATTGAATTAGTATATTATTTTGAGAGGAAGATAAATATTGACTAAGAAAATTAGCAAAAGCTAAATTAATAAAATATAATGTAATGAATGACTCTTTTCTGAGCTTTTCTTATTTGAGTGAAATTTCAGTTTCAGTTTCAATGTTAATTATATCAGATTCTCTTTATGATATTCAAAACGTGATTTCAGTCCGCTCAACTCAAGTGATGAGTCCGCTCAAGCAGTAAGTTCGCTCAAGTCCACTCAAGCAGTGAGTCCGCTCAAATTACGAGCGATGATCCACCGCTCAACTGTTGAACGGACTCACTGCTTGAGTTGCGCGATGAGTTGAGTGAAAATTTGAGTCCTTTACATCCCTGGATTACGATATGGAGACTATAGATATCTATGAAAGGGAGCAACAACTTAACTAGCCGTGGAAGTTTATAATTTGGACCGAATCAACTCAATTCAATATGAAGAAATTTCATAAAGTTCTACTTTTTAAAAATTCATCCGTTTACCATAAATATTGTCGTCAATATTTTCTTATTGCGTTACATTTACAGCTCTTCTATATACAAAGTAATATTTAAATCTCATTAAGAGCTTTACAATATCCTGCCCTACTCAAAGGTTCCTACCGCTATATAATTCATAGACTCAGTGAAAATGATAGTGGTACAAGTTATCAATTTCCTGAAAGAATAACATACAAAATTATTTATATTCTGTGATGCATTCAATTTTCATGCTATGTCAGATTGCTATTTCCGCTCACCCTAGCAAGAATGGATTAACATGAAAATGTAATACTTGGTTGGGTATATGAATAAGCATAAAACTTTACGATACTGAAATTGAGTTGAATGTACAGGGAATATTTTAAAAGAAAACTATTTTAGCGAAATAACTTGGAGTCATGCTTGAGGATAGTATGAAAAAATTAATGGCAGTATAGAGTGAAAAGTATGTACTTTTCATACAACATCCTTATACTGGGAATCAATCTAAAATATTGTTTGAAAGCATAACTTATATTTAATATATGCATGAAGGAATAAATTACCTTCAAAATGTTTATCAGAGAAATGTTTTTCAAGCATAATAATCAGAAGGGAAAATGAGCAAAAGTACTTACTTTTAAATTTTTTTTTTTTTTATATGTATGATAGCAGAAGAAAACGGTGATTTAGCCAACTGAAAAAAATAGTTGAGTTTAGTTTAGATCTGAGTTTCATAATTGATTAAGTGGAGAGACGAACCTCTTCGTAGGAGGGAAACTTAAAAATTTCGCAGGCCCCTTAATGATAAAGAACAGAAGTTCCTTGACCTAAAATTTAATGGACTCAGGTTTATGAACAAGGTAGGTGCCAGCAAAAAATATGGGTGAACAATTTTGTTATTTCATAAAAACTTTGAAATTTTTATCCAAATAGGACGATATCAGTCCACTTTCAACAGATACAAAAGCTTTATGAAATTCGGATGTGCATGTACGCCCAATTTGGCGAACGCGTTTATGCGTCCATAGCGCACCACCAATATGCTACTTACTGGTAGTATATACACCGCCATACAAGCGAAAGAACTAACGAAATTCCATAATAATATTTTACCGCATCTTAGGAGACGTTCTATCTTCTTAACCTCTCGATATAAAATAAAATAAGTATACTCAGAACAGTAAGTAATTCTTGCAGAACTGTAGATACCTATATTACTCGCAGTTAAGTGGTGAATAGTTCGTAAAATTAACAACTAATAAAAGTCTTAAATATTGTAAAAATTAATGCAGGTATTTATGCAGTATATAACTATATAGATCCCATTTAATATGAAGTATATTTCCACCAGTAAGATTTACAGGCATAGACACGACGCATACTGTCATGGCAACATTTTATTCTACGCTATCGAAATTCCCTAGAAATTTTTGGGAGAGAAGCAATTGCTGGAGCATTTCCTTAAAACAATTTATCGCCTTACGTAAATTAATTTGTCTGAAGTAATACGTCCATTCTCAGGCTTTTACAAGGTTTTATGTAAAGAAGGATTTCATCGGTCCCAAGGGATATTATGTTCGTTTCCTGGAAAGTTAAAATTGAACAACAGCAACAATTTCGAACCCGCAATGTACTTTTTTATTGGATATTTAAAATGTGCTTTGAAAGTTGTTTAAAAGTGAAAAATAATGAAAAATTCGATTAGTCCCGAGTTAAAACTATGACATTATTGTTAGAGTAAACCTTTACGGATTTCATACATGTTAGTACTCATATTCCTCAGAATATATTAGGAGCTCTTTGTTTATAACAGCGAGATATGGCAATGTGGATTTTTATGGATTTACTTACTTCCGAATGTTATGGAAGTATCATATATTTTATAAGGAAGCTTTTAAGGAAGATTCTAATGCAATTTTTTTCCGAAGTATAGTGAAAATACCATTGACTTTATGGAACACTATATTATAGGGTTGCTCGTAAAGTAATTTCGTTTTTTCTCAACAGAGGATTTAATTGTATTTTTTCTCAGCCAACTTCACACTTAAGCCGAATTGTCGTTGTATATTTTGGCAGCTGATATAGCAAGGCTTGGCTGTGAAAAAGTTTGTTGAATACTGCGCTATAGTTTTTCTTGAGTGCCATATCAAATATGGATAGTCTACAGCAGAATTTTCGGCATATTTTACTTTTTGACTATTGGAGCAAGAAGAGCAAGAAAAAAATTATTCGATGTGTATTGCTAGTACCAAAATTTGTTTGCAATATGTCCTCTAGACAATTTTGATGTTGAAGAGCCATGACGTTCTGGAAGGCTAGTTGAAGTTGATGAAGAAAATCTAAAGGCATTGATTGATGCAAACCACTTGTGAGATCGCCCAAAAATTAAATTTATCGAATATCGACCGTTCATGACCACATGAAACGCCTTGGTTTAATTTCAAAACTCGACATATGGGTTCCATAGGTTGTTACAGAAAGAATCTTGCTCCGTCGCATTACGCATGAGAGACCTCATACAAGTTTGGTATTTCAGCAAAAGCTTTTAAAGCTTGGATGGAATGTACTGCCATACCCACCATATTCTGCAGATCGGGCAACTTCGGATTATTACTTCTTCCGGTCTCTACAAATTTTTTAAACTGCAGCAAACCTTTACTTCAAGCGAGGACGTCAAAAATGATTTGGATCAGTTTTTTTTGCCAGCAAAGTTCAGGAGATTTATGTGGGTGTGGAATTATGCTATCAGAAAGATCGCAAAAGGTATTGCCTCAAAATAAAGAATATGTAATTCAATGAAACTTTTCTACAACATAAGAAAATCGGCTTTTGTTTTCACACAAACAAAAAATATTACTTTCCGAACAATCGATGGCAGGACAGGTAAATTAAATGACTGAGTGGAAGCTACCAAAATTTTATTATATGGTCGCTGGTAAAAAAAGGGGATGGTACTAGCGCGATAACTTCTGTGACATGGTGGATCACTGCGTCAGTTCTATCCATTGATAGTTTCCGATTTCGCTGATGTAGAGGGATGTGAATTTGGCGTTGTCAAATTTTGTCGTCGGCGACGATCAATCTGTCCAACCTGGGTCGAGTTAGATATATTTTCTTGTGTCCTTCATTGTTTGAGATGCATTCGCTCTGCATCCGAAACTACTTTTGGTTGTTCGCAAATGGGATTTAATTTAGTTTTTATGATCTTTCGTTTTTTCGGTCCCGCAATTCTCAATTCTCATCATCTTAAAAAATTTATTTGTAGCTTAAATATACTGCCTATAACATTAAATTAAGGCTAATACCTGTAGGTAGCTATTAAAAAAAGATTATTTCATCCCAATCCATTCATTGGTTCGGACGCTTTATCTCAGAAGATTGAATGGCGACCGTGCGAGTGGGCAATTTTAGAGGTCATTCGCGAGCATTAGCACGAACATGGTAAAGTGAAGGCGGGGAGGGATTGCATAGATAATCGCAGAATTTGTTTGTACAATGGTATTACTTTTATATTCATAACTTTAAAAATTTAGTCGCGCCAGTCTCTCGAAAGTACAAATTTTCTATAACACAACTTGTCTTTTCTCCCTAGTAGCGAAACGTTAGATGTTCATTGAATTCACGTCCAAACTGTCAATAATTATTCTGCTGGCACTTTAATAGCGATGTACATACAGAATATGAGCGCAATAAGGACGAGGAGCCTCCTCTTTTGCCAAAAGTTTTCATCCAGGAATTTAAAGCAACGACCGCCTTTTTAATGCTCGTATTTACATTAATGCTGAACTTTAATTCGGAGTCTATTATCAGGTCTAGCCATTTGGTTTTAGTTTTCATTTCGCGGGTTAAATTAGTCAACTTTAGAAGAAAAAAATCGAAATAACTATCCTATATGTGAAGAGAGCTAGTTCGGTACTTCTGGAGTTAACTTCTAGGCCACTGCTTGTAGTCTAGTTAAAAAAGTTTTACAAACTTCCTGAGGGCAGTACACTGAACGTCGATAACAGCTAAATTATTTAATGTTGTTGTAAAAAGAGATGAAGATGATATTCATCGCCAATAAGCAGTATAGAGTTGAAAGTAACTGTCATTAACCTAACTGTTTCTTGCTTTTAAGCATTAAGAATATATCTATCTGCGAATGTAAGATTCGACTCGTATAACACTTTAAGGGCACCATGAATGGCTTCCGTTTTGATGTTATTATAGGCTCCCTTGATATTTATTGGAATTCATGTAGATGTACCATGCTTTCAATTGATTTTTCAATGCTTCACTACAGGACCTTCGAAGCAAAAAACAAATCTTACATTTATTGGTAAAAAAACGAATGAAGAACTTCCTTATCATGCAAAGTTATGGTCTTGCAAAAGACGATTGTTTCACAAAACTGTATTTATTCGCATAGCTGAACTACCCATGTATAGTAGTCAGAGTCAGTTCGAATCCCGAAAATTTCGTAGACAAGATCGCTGAAAAATCGACAAAATCAAGATCACTACAAAAAGTTGTTTGTAGATTTGTGGTTTTTTTTGTGTTTTTTCCGAAATTTTCCTTTTTGGGAATTTAGACTGTTGAGATTTTGTTTTTGAAGTTTATACGAATTATGGTGCATTTAAATTAACGGGCATACGCTAGAGTAATTCTATCATAGTTGAGACTTTATATCACTTTTTTCATTTTGAATACAATGCATTATAAGGATATTATCTAATATGTAATACAGCAATATGAGATTCAAAAATCAATCCGTACTAAACCAGGAAAGGATCCTAACAAATTTTTATAAAAGAATTGGAAGTAAATTGCCTGGAAAAATAGCGGTGTGTGTCTTCGATGTGTTATTTCGCAACTACCTGTTACTTCCCACCCGGAATACGTAATTATAGATTAATCCTGTGAAAAGCAAGAGGGAGCCATAATAATTCCCCTATTTATGTGCAGAGGGCAAATGGGAGCTTTTCCTTTCATTTCATTCTTTAGTTTCACCTTTCAAGTACTTCAATTCCTTTGAATTCTTACTCCTTAGACCCATGATGCATTAAGCGATTACCGCAAAGTATAAACAAGTTGAACTGCATTTTTATAAAGCGACTTCAAATTGATGACAACCAACTATGTAATTTTGAATACCTTATGTGAGGAGGGGTATGTGGAAATAATTGATTGAAATACAATTTTATGGAACACAAACACACACATACATGTATGTGTTATACTGGATCAATTGTACTTGCTTTCTCTATTTGACTGAGAAGAAGTATGTCGTCTACGTACTTTTTTCCTATTCTGGTCTGTGCCTATATCGTTAGTGTCGCCATATACCGATAATTTATCACAGGGAATTGATATGAAATGAAAAACCGCAGACCGATCTAATAGCTGAGAGAAACACTAATGTCCGCATATTTTGGGCTTCTTGGCATCTCGCAATATTGCCCGAAAAGGAAACTGAGAAAACGTAAGGTGCGGAAGACAGTCAAATAAAGTCCGCGCTAGTAAATGAGAGCGGAAAATAAAGTCTAAAGAAATAACGCCCAAGATATAGAAAACGAAATAACACTTTATTTGAAAATGTGCAATATACATTGGTTAAACAGGGCCCAATAGTTTTTGACATTGTTTCATAAGTTAATGTCAGTAGTCATCCTCTGGATAGAGTATTTGAATTTTTTAGATTAGATTAGAATTGTGAAGGGTGTGTAGGCGTTAGCCTGGCAATCACTGCGACCTGAAAGATCTATGGTGAGTCCACGTTGCACCCTTTCTAGGCTCAGACTGTTAATGAAGTCTAGAACCATTCTGGGATTAAGGTTCCACACGTAGGTTGGGGGAGGACAAGCATGTTTGAGGTAGAGCTAGTGCTCCGAAATTTCATGAGCATCCTGACAGGAATGGCAGGATGAAGTCTTAGCCAAGCCCAGCTTGGTTAGGTGATACCTTAAGGGGCAATGGCCTAAGAAGAGCTCAGTAATCATTTTGAGCTCTGTTCTTCTAAGGAGTAAGAGTTCTCTTGTTTTTCCGCCAGAGGTGTCGATAAATTTTTTGCCTGACGAAGTCCTTGTAGCCTTTCCCAATACAGGGATTTTTGTTAATTCTCCCAGTCGTTTAGGGCAGCTTTGAAGTAACACTTTGATATGCCATAAAATGGCTCTGGTTCGACAAACTCAGTTTCCGCTCCTCTTTTGGATAGGCCATCAGCAATTTCATTGCCTTTGTGGCCCTCATGTCTAGGTACTCATATGAGGATAACTTTGTTTATCCTTGATATGTTTTTGAGGGTTTGTAGACATTCCCAGGCTATCGCTGACTCGAAAGTGTTTGGATAGGCCATCAGCAATTTCATTGCCTTTGTGGCCCTCATGTCTAGGTACTCATATGAGGATAACTTTGTTTATCCTTGATATGTTTTTGAGGGTTTGTAGACATTCCCAGGCTATCGCTGACTCGAAAGTGTTGAACCTTAAGGCCTTGAGGGCAGCTTGACTTTCCGAGAGGATATTAATGGTTGAGCGATTTATGGCTCATTTAATGAAGGTGTTGGCTCATTCTATTATGGCCATACCCTGGCTTGGAATACGGTAGGAGTAGAGCCCAGAGCCTTTGATATATGATATTTTGGGCCGTTTATGCCCAGTCGGACTCCATTGTTCGTTTTTGAACCGTCTGTATACCACACCATCGATCCATGTTGGAAGGACGGTATCGTGGAACGCCATTTCTGTCGGTCTCCCAGAACCACTTGGAATGGCTTTACATAATCTACCCTGGGTGTTATTATATCATATAATGTTATCATTTCCTCGAAATATATATGTCTTACGATACCTAAGTGGCTTTGCACTCTAATAGCACTGGAGATCGCTTCCTTTTTCACCTCCAAATGTAGGCTGGAAGGTTTAGTGAGGCTTCCATGGCTCTTCTAGGACAGGTTCTTATGGCACCAGTTATTCCTATACAAGCAAGCAGTCGGTATTTTTAAGCAGCCGTTTTCTGATTTGTTTTCGGCCACCATGCGAGGGCCGCATAGGTGACCATGGGCCTAATAACCGTGGGGTACATCCAGTACATCATTTTTGGCTTCTGTGCCCATGTTCTGCCAATGAAACAACAACACGTGTAGGGGGATTGCACCGCTCTATCCGTCACTCTGGACAGATGCGAATTGCAGGTAAGTTTCGTATCTAAAGTTAACCCCAGATATGCGGCTTCGTCTGAATATCAATTCGTGTTATAAAGAAGAGAAACCCTTACTGAAAGCTTCGATCTTCTTGTAAACGGAACGATAAGCGCCTTGTTGGGGTTTAGGCTAACGCCTTTGTTTAAACACCACCATTTTAATTTTTTACTTCTACGTGAATATTCTTGGCTGGCTTTATGCTGTCAGGTACATACATATTATTATTGGTTGAGTGAACATAGTGAATACTAAAGAGTATTTGAAAATATTTGTGTTGAGTCGATATCGGCGTAATACAGCAGGCCTATGATCCTTGGGAAAAACGCGAAAAATATACCAAAACGTTGGATCTAAAATAACCTAACACTTTTACACCCTAAACGAAATCTAATGGATGGAAGACCCACGCATAATATTAAAAGCTCTTTTGATGCTTGCATGTGCGTCCGTCCGTCCGTCTATCTGTCTCTCTGTCTATCTGTGCGCAAGATAACTCGAGAACGCGTGTACTTAGAGAGCTAAAATTTTGCACAAGGACTTTAAAAATTAGTGTTAAGCTCAACAATGAGATAAATCGGGAAATTATTTATTTCGTTTTCCACTATGTATTTGGATGCTGCTTAAGAACGCGTCGACATAGAGATCAGCAATTTGGTACGTGGTGTCCTCATAGTAATAGCACATAAAACTTCAAAAATGGACTAAATCGAGCTACTTCTTCTTGGTGTTGCGATATAAAAATTTAGGTTTTTTACGTACACTGCGAAAATGATTGGTCGTAAACATATTTACTGTATTGTAAAGCAGTGCCGGACCCTGGAGGGGGGGGGGGGGTCATGACCCCCCCCCCCTTAAATTTGAAGAAAAAATATTTAATTAATTGAGTTATTTGAAAAAATATATTTTTTATTTTATACTTTTTTAATTTATATAATTCAACTTAAAAAAAAATTTTATTCCAAAACTTAAAAAAATAAAAATTTATTTCAATGAATGCTATTGTATGCACGTGCTGTATGTGTATAGGTTTTTCTCGGAATTTGGGTTTCGGACCTCAGAGAAACACTTCCCAAGCCACGAAACAGACTCCCTCGTTACCACATCAGAGCCCTAACTTAATTTAGTCCTAACTCCTTTTATATTTCGGGGCTTACCTTAGCCGAAGGCAATCACTCTACGCCGTTTCAGGAAGCTATGATTAAGACAACTCGCACACTTTTATTTTATTTATATATATTTTTTTTTACTTTTGCTTTGTTCACAAACTTTTTCTTTCACAAACTTCCTCTTATGTTTATTTTCACAAAACGTTTATTTTTTTTTCTTATCGCAACTTCTATTTTCTTTAGCTGTTTACAATTAGTGTTCAGCCTATCGCGGCGGACGATGGTTGAAATGAAATTTGATATTTTCATAAATATCAAACCATCGTCTTGCTATTGTGCATACAGTGTTGCATCCACAATGTAGGCCGCTCGGGACAATTTGCTGAAAGGAGACTTTTTGGTGAAGACTTGATTGTTTAAATCTTCACCGAGTAAATTTTATGCGCCCGATATGTATGTAGGTATATATGTACATACATATCGTATTTTTATTTTCGACAAATATTACTGAAGGTAAGATTTATCGCACGTCACATAGAAATGTGACCTAACTCAAAATTTGTCGTTTTTGAGTTAATTACACCATGAAATTGGCATATTTCTATCTGATTGTTTTTGCCGCTAGATAGTGATAGTGTCACTTTTCTGTTACTTAAGAACAGAGATATTCTTCATAGAACAGTGTGTCAGTGTCACTTTTTGAGTTTTTTGAGTTATGATGATCTTCATAACAAACGTAAATATGTTTTCGACATTTTAACAGTATTATTTTAAATTTTGTCACTTTTCCACAAAACAGCATTTATTTCTACAAATTTTATTATGAGTTATGACATTTTTAACAAAGTTCAAAGTACGGAATTTAATTCTTAAAAATCGTATTTTGAGTTGTGCCACTTAAAAAAAATTTGTAAAAATATTTATTTCGCAACAAAGACACAACTTAAGAGGATGCGGGATTAACAGCTAACCACGCCAACTGCGGTAACAAAATCTTAAAATTTCTTTTATATAAATCTTCAAAAATATATTTACTAACAAATTTAAGAGTTCAGACTATTTTTAGCAAACAATTACTACGTTAAGCTAGAATTAATTCTATGTACAGCTTTACGTTTTTTCGCTCTCCTGAAAAGTTGCATTTTTTGAGTTGGGTCACTTTTCTATGTAACGTGCGAACTGAGAAAGGGCTGTAAACAATAAATAAATAAGTGGGTTTGTCGAAATAAATGTTTTTAAATTAATTATTTGGGCTAATAGAAATTCGAGAGGTTTCACTTTTCAACTTTCCGCCAATGGATTTGTCAATGTTCGCACCGACGTATGAACTATTTTTGACACAAAAAATTATACCCGCAAGAAATAGCATATCGAGCAGTCCATATTATATATGCCAGTGTGGAAAACTGAGAAAAGTTGGGCTTGAATGACTCCTGCAGTTTGCGCCCAATTCTATTAAAAAAATTAGTTTTTGTAAGTTTCTGTAAAAAAAAGTATACTAACAAATGACACATCATCCACACCGCTTAATGCGGATTTCCTAGTTCCAAGTACTGCAGTAAGTACTGCGGTGGCTATGCGAACCGACTTACGGCTTTGGCGTGGGATGTGTTTTTTTTTGCTCGACAGATTTAATGTGTAAGATGACCCCCCCCCCCCCCTAATTTTAATGCTAGATCCGCGCCTGCTGGAAAGTCCTCCAGAATACGAAATCCTATAAAATTGGTTATAATCATTTTTTCTGTTCGACGAACTATTCTAGAAATATATGCGAAAACCCATTTCAAAAATCAAACTTGCATAGATCGGTGACCATACGATATTACATACGGCTAGTCATTTACGGTATCATAAGAATTGATCTTAGACCAATTCTAGCTTTTTTACTTGTTTTTGTTACCTTTTATTTCCTTGACGGATATGCCGCAGGTAGGTATTATTCCATATTGAGCGAGCTAAATTCTTTGTGGAAGCTTTTTGCCATTATCTCCAATTGATACTTCTTCTATTAAAACTTCTTCCCTAAGTGCGTCAAAGTTATTCTGTACAATGCTGACCTTATAAAATTCTGTCTATATATTATTGCGATGTTGAAATTAAATTATTGCGATTTTGTTTTAATTGAAATATTACTAGAGTTCCATTTTTGAGTTGTCTTTAGCTGTAATGCGAATAGGTCGTTAAATAAAGGATGAATCTTCTGTTCCCAAGATTGGCTTTCAACGCAAGGCAGGAGAAAGAAAGGAAAAAGGCGAGTGCTTAGCGGTCCAAAGCCCAGCTAAGAATACCTTCCAACGAGAGGCCACAAAAATGACAACAAAGGATGTGCTTGGCGATCCAAAGCCCAGTCAAAAATGTTTTTCAACGCGAAGCGACAACCACAACAACAATAGGAAATGCCTATTGGTCCAGAGCCCGGCCAAGAATGCTTTTCAATGCAAGGCAAGAGATTATTAGGAAGGTATTATAAGGAGCTTGGTCACAAGGCTTCAGTGATTCGATCATGAAGGAGGAATTTAGGAGATCTGCTCGGGCTTTTATAGTGCTGCTCTTACAAGACAAATCCGAGTTCAGTCCGATATTGTTGCGTCGTTTTCAGTTCAATATTGCTGCCGGCGAGTTTTAGATGTAGATGGATAAGACCAATAATATTATACCCTAAATGAAAATAAAAGTTAAATAAAGTTCAAATTCAGAGCTTTGTCTGGAAACACAAAGAAAGGGTGTTGCCCGGAATTCTATTTACTATAGCTATGCAAATAAAATGTACCAAATTTCAACTCTCTAGGTCAACACGTTTTCAGGCAGTGCTAAATATATAACATCAACCAGCAACACCAAGAAGGGGTTAGTCGATTTTACCCATTTTTTAAATCATATTTACAGTGTCCAAATATATAGTTAAAAACGAAATATTATTATGGCAACCCTACAAAGCAGTTGCCCGATTTGTCCCATTTTCGATTCAAATGTTACTTTTCTCAAAAAAAAAAAAGTCCGTGTGCAAAATTTTAGCACATTAAGTGAACGCGCTATCTAGTTATTGTACAGACGGACTGACGGATAGACAGACGGATATACAAAAATCACAAAAACTTTAAATGTTTTGTATGGGGTTCAATCCATTTTGCTCTACCATCATTATTTCTATGCGTTACAAACGGAATGACAAACTTAGCATACCATGTGATTTCATCTAGTGTATAAAAACGATCCAAAAAAACCAAAAAAACTTGAATTAAAACCAACTCTTGATTTTTTTTTATGCATTATAATATCACATAAATAACATTTGCCTAATTATATTAGCGCCGACGAAAGAGTGCCATCCACATTGGAAATAGATTTTAGATGTCCGTCTACAATGTTTTTGTACTTCGCATGAAAGGCTTTTTTGTTGCTTACTTGCCCACTTGTTAACAATATTAAGCTAAAAGCTATTAGAATTATTTATGCGTAAAGTGAAAGGCGTGTCTTGGTTGAACACGCTCTCATAAATCTTGCAAGGAGCAGAAATTGTCATGCCAACAATAATTTCAGGGCCTGCCTTAATGCAACATGTAAAGGCACGTATGTCAGCTGAGATAAGGATAAATTACTCTGGCATTATCGGACAAGTTGTACACTTATCTCTAATTGGTTTGAAGCAAGGATTGAATTAAATTGCCCATTAAGTTTCAAAATTACAGCATGAATTTTTTTTTTAATTTTCTGCCACCATTGCATTGTGGGGTAAATTTTAATAAATTTACTGGCAAGAGGAATTTTTTCGCGTTAATATTTCTTGTTAGCGATATCGTTTTTATTATTATCGTAGCTAGTGTTAAAACTCTAGGGTGTAGATAAGGTTTTGCGTATAGCAAAGCTGAGGCGGATTCAACCTTCATTCTAGCCTCATGGATATCGGATTGGAGAATCACCTGTGCATAGTCCATTCTTATACTGTGTAATAAGTTAAGTTAGTTGTAGTTTTATATAATTCTAAAATCTATTGACATGTAATGGTGACACTATTCTCACAATAAAATTAGGATTATGTTGTTAGCATAGAGCTTCGGGAGTAGAGTTGGTATTAGGCAGCAACAGAGAGCTCTTGCAAAGACTGTATTAATAAATAAAAAATACAAAACATGCGTTCATTAAAAATAAAGTAGTTTTAATAATTCTTTACAATTATGACTGCACAGCTAGAGACAATGGTAGATCTATTATCTTCTTCAATAGAAAGCTGTAATTAGTATTTTACTGTTTCGAGACCCGTATAATATATGAGTCTACAGGCACTTTTCAACATACTGCGTATGAGCAGAGTAAATTAAAATACAGGTACCGAGGTACTGTCAGTTTCTGGCCTAAAGACGAAGATAAAAAATTCTATAATGCTATTTTTTTGAGAGTATAGGTACTCTGTGTAATGTATTTTGGGTATTTATCAGTTCGAGGTAGTTGCTACATTTACATAAAATGAATGAAGTTGTTTCAGTTATGAAGAACAATGATCGTGCTAATGTTTTTGCTAAAAAATTTGACCATGCTTTTCATTTTTCCGACTAGGAAGGATATAGCTCCCACGGGATTATGTTGTCCGCTGATTGCTCGATATGGTCTCTTACCAGCAGCGGCTTATCTTTCGACTTTATATTGATTTTATCTCTTGATGCATACAACTTTATATAGAGTCCTAAATAATGTCCTTTTATTTTCGTCTTGATTTCGAATTGGGTGCAGTGAATGGCGACGATGTTGCCGAAACTATCAACATCAGCTGGTATCTTAAGTACGCTTTGCACATTCTAGCATAGTTTTCTTAAAGTCTGTAGTTTGATTTAATCTCTCTACTTGTCCATTTACCCTGTTGTTGTTAACACATTTGTAGTATGGTTGGCTTGGTACGAGATTTCAAGAAGTTTTGATGTATAAGCTGATCCTCTGTACATTATAATTTTTACGGGGTTGCCAAAGCTATGATGATCGAGTTTCTTGATTACATCTTTTGAATTTGCAGTTTTAGTTGTATGGACCCTGCATAAATTTGTCTTTTGTTGTCAATGATGGCTAGAATGTATTTGCTATGTTTCTGTAAGCGGATCCATGTGGCCAAAACGAAGTGTGTTGAAGGATTTATCTTCCTTTGGGATGTAGCGCAGTTGCATAGTTTCTTGTTGTACATAACGCTGTTGGGGAGTATTCACTTGGTTGGGCGATTTCTATTCTGATCTCTCTAGCCGGACTTTCGTTTCAGTTATATCTTATTGTAATTATTATTTGTTTTTAGCATCCCGCAAAAGCTTTTTATTTTTCACTTCGAAATTATTTAAATCGATTTTCTTTCAAATTATTTAGTTAGATTTTACTTTTCACTCAATTTAAGAGTTCGGAACGGATTTTTAAAACGTTCGCAACTCGACGGGATTAAAGAACGAACTCCCCGAGGTTTGGGCAAATTGCACCCAGGTACCCACGATATCTTGCAAAAGCTTTTTTATATTTTATTGTTTTCTCACGACGTTGAAAAAACGTACGTGAGCAAATGCAAAAGTTTTTTTTTTATGCTAGCTATATGCATCAATGGAAACTGTAATCCGATATGCACTTGTGCGCCCGTCTTGAAATATTAATTTTAAGAGGGCGCGAATAATTTTGATAATTCATTGTATGTATGTACATACAATTAGATTGGATTAAGTAGGTAATGTAGGTATGTACATAGTACATACAAAAAAAAGTAAGAAGAGTGAAATGTGTGTCTGATAACAAAAAGCAATTTATGCTAAATTGCATTTTGTTATAATATGGGAATGCATTTCTAAATGCATTTTAACTTTTGAATGAGATTTAAAAATGAAGTAATTTTTCATTTTCAGGGTCAATTAATGGTACATCAATATATCGTATTGGACGATATATTGATGTATCGGTATTATGGTTGTGATTCGGGGCATTGGGCATCTGAGTCACAACAGCTATAAATCTGAGCTTGAATCAGACTAATTTATCAGCACCACCAATATTTGTGTATACACCACCTTCCGCCTCGATTGAGCAGCAATAACAAAGGGGACCTTTTCCGGAAGCAGCCCATCGTCCTAAGAAATATTATATTCTCAAGCGGAAGCATCTTCTGAAGCAACAGACTCTTCACTATCTGCGCTTTTAACTATGAATTACAATATCCTATGACAACGAACTGGCCCTAAAAGGCCTAGTTATACTCTATCTGTACGTGACACTTAAAAATACTTTTTCGAAGAAGCGCTATAACAACAAGAAAGATGGCCAGATGTTCAAACAAATGAAGGGGGATTTATTTCAAGCCAGTCTGAAATCAACCCTAAGTCCGCAAAATTTTATGAGATAATGTGCCACAAGAACAATTTACAGCTACATCGAAAGGGATGGTACTTGCGGAGATGCCAGATTACCTCAACAGTTCAATGAATTGATAACAAAGTTATTCAATATTTTCACTGGATTCACAGGAAATGTTTTAGAAAAAGTGCATGAAACTCAGAAAGGGTTACATTTTGGGGGCAGAGTGTGGTAACTCATTTTAAAGCTATGTTATTGGGCTTCTTAAATCCAATATTAAAAGTGGTCTTAATGACGTCTTTTTTTTTATAAGACTTATACTGAAATACAAAAACCGAGTTAAAATTCCGAAAGTTTAATTTTGTTAAACCATAACATCAAAACGGAGAGGAGCAGGGCAAAAATTTATAGGCCATTAAACAAAGGTCCAACAATTATAGGATATAACGCGTTTAGGAATTACAGGGTGATCTATATAAACATACCCAAATAAGGGAACTTTATTTCAGAAAGCGTCAGGATTCTCTCCCCATCTCACCTGCCCCTTAATTTTTTTTATTTATGCATGACCAGCCCATAGCCTTCGTGTGTAAACCCACATACAAGACACCCTGTATAAAATATCTACATAGATTTCTTACACTAACACAAAAATTTGGTGCATCTGAAATAAAGATAGAAAAAAGATCATAAAAAAAAGAAACAAATTATCTTCGAACTTATCTTATCTTAAGAGACTAATTTTCTCTCCTTAATTAATGATAAATTATGTAAAAAAGGGTTTCTGTTAAATTAGCAATATGAAACGAAGAAAGCTCTTCTGTCTAGTGTTATATACCTAAAAATGGTTAACAATGATAATTATAAGAAATAATTATCATTGGGAAAATCATTAAAACATATTTAATTTTCATAAGCTAATCATGTTTAAAATATGGTTAGCTTATCTCTCTGCAAAGCGAAAAATTGCCATCAGCAATTTCGTCACATTCCTTTGCACAAAACCAAAATATTTTCCCATAAGAACGACTTGGGAAAAATAGAAGTTTTAAGTTTCATCCCAAGTCGTTTCATTAGAAAAAAACAAAAGCCCCACGACAAATCGTACCTTCAGTAAGATTTGTCGTAAATACGATATGTATGTACATACATACAAACATACATATCGGGCGCATAAAATTTTACGTCGGTGAAGACTGAAATGATCAAGTCTTCACCGAAAAAAGCTCTTATCAGCGAATTGTCGCGAGCTGCATACATTGTGATCGCAACAATGTATGCACGATAGCACGACGATGGTTGGATATTTATGAAAATATCAAATTTCAATTCCAACCATCGTTCGTCGCGATAATTCTGGGCATGTTTAAACATGCCCAGCGGTAAATAATTTTCTCAGGATAGGAATGCTAATTAAGCACTTTCCTATCCTGAGCAACTAGACTTGCGATTACGAAAATCCAAGTCGTGACAGTCGGTTTTTGAGCGCTAAAGTTTTAAGCAGCCGTTTTTAAGCAGTCAGTTTTAGACAGTAGAGTTGGATTTAAAACTTCGGTTCGGACGGTTTGGCTGTTGATCGTTTTAGGAAAAATTAAAAGTAACTAAATCAGTAAGTGTTAGGGAAAAGAGAATAAAAAAAAAAGGGTAAATGAAGTTTGTTGTTCGGTGGCTAGGTAAATAAAGTGAGAGTGATTCGACCTGTAAAAAGATCGCCCAAGATCCATAGATATAGGAATATCAAGTTAAAAGGAAGTGTTTCAGTTGTAAAATATATAAGTGGAAAATAAATACAAGAAAAAGGAAGAAGAAAGCAAAAGGTTTTTGTTATTAGCGTGGGGAAACAAAAAGGGATCCCAAAACCAAGATAAAGGATTAACAAGGTAGGAGTGTATATATATACCAAAAGATATACAACAAAATTGGCGCAGCCGGTAGGATAGTGGAAGCCTGCTTTCTAAAAGTCAAAATAGAAAGGCATAAGAGCTTTAAAATCCGCTATCCTGCGAACCTAAGGGGTCCCATTGACTAAGCCACTTAGGCCAAGTCACCCCCAACACTCGGATAGATACCATCTCTAGGCGCCTCTGCTCCAGGCGAGCAAGCGTTCACCCCAATTAGTGCAAAAGCACCACCGAGGGATACAAGTGAACAGTCTACCGAAGGAAGTGCAAAACCATCCAAAATCTCCCAGAAGGACGAGTACAGATCAGCCAGGACACAGCTCTATAAGCAGCCTGAAGTTTCAGCCAAGCAGACGACCAAACGCTAGCAGTCAACGATCCGGAGTTGAAGAGGAAATCGAAGACGGCTCATAAGCCCCCTTTTCAACTAGATCCAGGGGAAGTTAAGACGGCCCAGGGCCCCCCCAGCTGCAAAAGTAAGCCGAAATCAACCGACAAAGGATTGAGAGGGAACTCGAAGGCGGTTAAAGAAACCCCCCTCTCAATTACAGCAAAGGGACCTAAGCAGGCAAGGAGCCCCCCTTTCACTGAACAGCGCATCATATGCCAGCCGACAATCCTGCTCTACCTCAGCAGGAACCAGAAACAGCAGCGAGGGAAAACTCTCCATCTTTAGCCGACGCGGGATCAACCCCAGGTGCCAATACACAGCACCCCGGTGAAGGTACATCATCCGCTGCAGGAGAAAAACCTCCACAGTTACCCCCAACAGGACCTAGACTTCGAAGCGGAACCGTTCTGCCAGGTCTGAATAGTCAAGTAAGTTTAGCTAAGTTTTTAAATAAATTATACGAGAGAGCGCGGGAATCGGATAAACTGACGATTACCCATTGTGACGCCTTAGATCACAAATTAAAAACAGAGCGTGAGACCAGACTCGTCAAGTTAAAGACCTTAAAAGAAAAACAATACAGTTCCGAAAGGAACTAGAACAGTTTTCCGAATCTCGGCGCTCACTCAGTTTAGATCTAGGAAAGAATAAGAGTGTTAGGTTAAGTGACAGTGATAGTGATAGCGACAGTGACGGTGAAGTAGCTGAACCAACTCCCGAAGACCTGCTAATCGATTGGCTCGAAGAATCCTTAACGGAAATCAGCCCAGAAACAAGCCCAGCTAGTCCACCCAAATTTCAATTTCCAGTCAATAGACTACACATAATGGTGGATTACGCTAAAGTAGCTAAGCTCACAGCTCAACTCGTTCCCTTATTTTCGGGTGAAAGTACCCCACAATTGGGACGAGAGTTACAAACCTTCATTGGCTGTTGCAAACAAACTATGCAGTGCCTTAATAATGAAGAAAAAGTGGCTTTCATTCAGGTCCTTCCTACAAGACTCAGAGGTGACGCATACCAATTATTCGCTTCAGACGTCCCTGCTTCATTTACTGAAGTAGAGGAACGTTTAAGCAGAACGTATCTTCCCCGTGAGACATACCAGGAGCTGGTGAACAAACTAATTACCACCAGACAAAACCCGTTAGAATCTCTCACTGTGTTCATTACAAGATTGAAACAGTTGTTGACGATTTGCAACGAGGCAGCGACACAGAAGTATGGAGCTGAGGCAGTCCCTGCTGTGAAAACACAGCTGATGGATTTCGCCAAAAACGCTCTGAAAAGTGGAGTAACTAACCCACACCTGTGTCAATATTTGCTCACGCAGGGAGAAGGCGATTTAGAGTCACTAATTCAAAAAGCCTTGGACATGGAGAAATTACAGCAAAGTGCTACATTCGTCCAGACTCCTCTGGTACAAGCTCCTCCAATGGCTCCAGTAGACCCAGATTTACGAGTGAGAGCTTACTATAGAGCTCCTTACTATCAAATGCCATCAACACCTATGTTCGCATCACCTCGAGCTCCAAATCCAACCCAGTTTTCACGCAATGTGAATAACCCAGGTTCATCACAGTCACGACAAAGACCGTTTACAAACACTGATGCCAGAAACTCGGATACAGATGCACTGGTCCGTAACATCACGTATAATTTCTGCCAGCGAAAGGGTCATACATATACAGATTGCCTTAAGCGCAAGAACACCCCTTTCTGCTCAAACTGCAAAATCTATGGACATGACGTCCGTGATTGCAGAAAAAGTCAACAGACCCAACAAATTGTTCCTCCACGCCTCTCCAACAGACCTACACAGGATCAACACAACACAAAAAGTCCTCAAGTCTTCAATATAAGACTCAAATGCACCTTTTGTGGTCGCCGAGGACATGCAGACGAAGACTGCCGCCAGAAGAAAAAATGGGAAGCCCGGAGTCAGGGAAACGACATGCAGTCGACCCAAAACTCCCCGGCTCGACTATAAACCCAACTAAAAAATTAAAAGGGTCACCTCAAGCGCCCGAATCCGGTGTCCCTACAGTGAAACTTCCACTGGACATAAGCCTTAACAGCCATACAAAACTAGTAGTGGACACTGGCGCTGAGGTTAGTATTATTAAGAAAAGAGCAATTAAAGACCTCAAGATAATTAATTCCAATGAGGCATGCACTTTACAGACCCCTTTTGGAACCGGAAAGACATTGGGAAATTGCAAGGGCAACTTCAATTTTAAAAATAAAATTCCCTGCAAGTTTCAGGTGGTACAAAACCTGCCAGGTCTTTCCGATGACGGCCTATTAGGAAACGATTTCCTATCAAACAATTGTAATGTTGAAGGCCCAAATAAAGCACTCAAGTTTCCTTGTACGGAAACAAATCCCGAAGAGTTCACCGTGCCCTTGTCATGCAAAACGGACAAGCTGTATTCCAGAAAAGCAGTCGAAGTGAGGTCACTTGCTGAAAAGATGGAACCTAAACAGGTTAAGCTATCTACATGCAGTGTCTCCAAAGCATCTCAACAGAGTAATGCTGGCTGCCAGGTTCAACAAGAGCCGACGGAATACGAAAAGAGCTGTCTGGGTGATCAAGAAACCAGCGATATGAGGCAGCATCTGGTTACTTTAGAGGAACCGATATGCATACCTGCTAGGTCACAAATTATCACCACAGTCCCGTTACGAGTGAAGGAAGAAATGCTCTGTTTATCTAAAGAGATAGCCGACGGAGTCTTCCTGGCCAACAGTTTACTCCCTACTGGGAAAGAAACAGTGCTAGTTGCCATACTCAACATTAACAATTTTAAAGTAGTCATCAACAGTTTATTATTACAACTGCTCCCTATACATGACTACGCCGTCATCCCAATAGGAGAAGCCACTGATACACAACACGTTCTCAAGCCGAATAAATCGCAAGCGAGTAACACAAACATCAGTGAGCCTCCCAAGGCAGAACAGAAGTCAAGCAAAACTTCTTTCTCCAGAATACCTAGATATAAGTTACTAACGCGGCCCAAGAGCCCCATACAAGACGTGTGCGAGCTCAGTAAGACCCGAACAGAGGCAGCAATGACTCCACCGTCCAATAGAGTAAATTATAAAAAAATTTTGAGGCCCAAGAGCCCTATAAAAGATGCGAGCGAGATCCAGAAGCCGATAAACAAGATGCCGAGGACTCCTCCGTCTAGTTTAGCTAGATTTAAGATATATACGAGGCCAAAGAGCCCTATAACAGGTGCGTGTGAGCTCAGTAAGACCTATTCTCAGGCAAAGACGACACCACCACCCAACCAAGTTAGTGTTAAGAAACAACAGTGGCCCAAGAGCCCTATCACAAGTGCGTGCGAGCTCAGTAAGACCTACTTAAAGGCAAAGTCGACTCCACCACTTAATAAAATTAGTATTAAGAATACAAGGTGCCCCCTGAGCCCGATAAAAGACGCGTGCGAGATCCGTAAGACCTCATTGAAGGCAAAGTTGGCTCCACCGTCAAATAGTATTAAGAGAACCAATTTTTCACGGCCTATTAGCCAAAATACGAATGCGTGCGAGTACTTGGACCAATGTAAAGTACCCCTAAATTACGGTACTCCACCAATAAAAGAGCAGGAAGCACATGCCCTGCCGACTAGTAAAGTAAGTAAAAATAATCACAAAAAAAGGTTACAACAACCTAAAACTAACATAAGCTTTTCGGAAAACACAGCTATCTTACAACACGTAAAATACTTATTTCCGGATCATGAAGATCCCACACATACTCCGCGAGTCAACAGGTTAGACCAAGAGCTCAGCCTAGACCCAAATCTAAATGCGGAAGAAAAAGCTTCGATATCCGAACTCTGCTACGAGTACAATGATATCTTCTTTCTAAAAGGTGATAAGCTCACATACACAAATGCTATCACCCACAATATCCCTTTAATACAAGATCAAGCGCCCATAAACCAAAAGGCCTACAGACTACCAGAGACCCAGAGACAAGTGATCAACGAGCAATTAAGAGAAATGCTAGAAAACGGGATAGTCCAAACTAGCAAAAGCCCTTGGAATTCACCCTTATTAGTTGTCCCCAAAAAGGCAGGACCCGATGGTGAAAAAAGGTGGCGCGTCGTTGTCGATTTTCGCAAATTGAATGAAAAGACAATTGGCGACGCATTTCCGCTACCCCGAATCGAGGACATTCTTGACCAACTAGGTCATGCCAGGTACTTTACCACTCTCGATTTGGCCAACGGCTATCATCAAGTCTTAGTCGACAAAAAAGATCGACATAAGACCGCTTTTAGCACTAATTACGGGCACTACGAATTTAAGCGTATGCCATTCGGACTCAAAGGAGCTCCCGCTACATTCCAACGCCTCATGAACTTCGTTCTGACAGGCCTACAAGGCCTCGAATGTTTCGTTTATCTTGACGACATCGTCATTTACGGGAAAAACCTAAATGACCACAATGATAAACTTCGCAAAGTCTTCGACAAATTGAGAGAGAACAACCTCAAACTGTAGCCAGAGAAGTGCCAGTTCTTGAGAAGAGAAGTTGTTTACCTAGGTCACAAATGCTCTAGCGAAGGTGCATTACCAGACCCCAGCAAAACGGCCTGCGTCCAAACATTTCCTGTTCCCAGAACAGTAAGGCAAGTTCAGTCCTTTTGAGGACTCGCCAATTACTACAGGAAGTTCATTCCGGACTTCTCTAAAATCGTTCGTCCAATCACGAATTTATTCCGCAAGGACGTAAAATTCAATTGGACCGAGAAATGCCAAGAAGCATTTCAAAGCATTAAAAATGCTCTAATTTCCCCACCACTTTTAATCTATCCAGATTTCTCTAAACCCTTCAACCTCACAACGGACGCCAGTAACGAAGCATTAGGCGCTGTACTTTCCCAAGGAGAAGTGGGAAAAGACCAACCTATCGCCTATGCAAGCCGAACGCTGAACAAAGCCGAGAGAAATTACTCCACTATTGAAAAGGAGTTATTGGCTATAGTCTGGGCCACTAGGAATTTCCGATGCTACCTCCAAGGCAGGAAATTCACGGTCTATACTGACCACAAGCCTCTCAAAGGTGTCTTTAACGTTAAAGACCCGACTTCCCGTTTGGTGAGATTTCACCACAAATTATCAGAATTCGATTATACCATCGAATATAAACCAGGGAAGTATAATACCAATGCGGATGCATTAAGCCGCATTCCACAAGTATTAATCGAAGACAATACAGGCAACACTTTAACGGTACAAGCCCAAGTCCACCACACTATGGACTCAGATGTGGAGGAAAACATTTCCCCAAGTAAAAAGAAAACAAAGAAACCCGCTCATTGCTTCGCCGTGACCAGAGCTCAAAACCAAAAAGCCCAAGAGGCCAATACTAGCTCCAGCGCTGAAACACCGCCCACGGCAGCGGAAGATAAAGAAACTAAACTCCCAGAGGCGGAAATACAACCCCCTGCTACGCTTGAACAAGAAATAAGTCCAGTCAAGGCACCTGAGATAATCACGAGCCCCAAGGAAGTTCAAACAATCCTAAAGGATTACCACGACTCTCCTTTCGGCGGCCATCAGGGTGTCATTAAGACTTATAAAAGAATCAGACGCAAGTATTGGTGGAGACACATGCTTAGCGATATAAAAAAGTACATAAAAAAATGCCCTAAGTGCCAAACAATGAAGGCATCGCCACAATTCAAGATGCCAATGGTAATAACGGACATCGCAGAACAACCTTTCGACAAGGTTTACCTCGATATAGTAGGTCCACTAGAAGAGACCATATCAGGTAATAAATATATCTTAACGTTTCAAGATAATCTCACCAAGTTCGTCGATTGGTATGCCATACCAAATGGAGAAGCAGTAACGGTGGCGCAAATCTTTTTCAATGAGATTGTCACGCGTTATCGCATTCCAAAGAGAATAGTCACCGATCAGGGAACTAATTTCCTGAGAGAGCTATTCAAGAAGATCTGCAAACTGCTAAAGGTAAAGAAGTTACAAACTTCCGCATACCATCCACAGTCTAATGGAGCACTAGAACGTGCCCATAGACCATTAATCGAATATCTGCGTACAATCGTAGACGAGAATCCCAAAACATGGGATCAATTCCTACGAACCGCTGCATTCGTGTACAATAACAGTGTACACGAGGGTACTAAACTAACCCCGATGGATTGCCTTTACGGCTTCACAGCGGATGTCCCAACTAATTTAAAACGGGACCCTGAGCCCGTATATAACCACGAAAGTTATTACCATATGCTCAAATACAGATTACAAAAATCATATGCCACGGCTCGTAAAAATCTCTTAGCCAGCAAACAACGCTCAAAGGCATATTACGACAAAACAGTCAGGCCTCTCACTTTCCACCTAGGAGACAAAGTCCTCCTCAAAAGTGAAAGCCGCAAACACAAATTGTCTCAAATCTGGGTTGGCCCATATCTGGTAATCAACGTACCTAGTCCAACAAACACTACCATAAAAATAGGCAAACGGCAGGTTGTAGTACACAACAACCGTTTAAAGCCCTATTACGAGTAGTACACTGGTACATACACCTTTAGAAAATAAGTCCCACTGAAACAAATTTTCGCCAGTTAAACTAATAACTACCTACTTAAAGGTTCCGTACTCGGGATTACTCCCTATGACTCATGAAGTCAAACTTTACCTAAATTTTATTTAAATTAATAAAAAATACGCTACGTAAATAAAACTGAACATATAACAAATAAACCCTTACTCTCTGAGTGAATTAAATACTCTACCAATAAAATTTTTCTTGCTTGCCTTGACTTGCATCCTTCATACCTTGCCTTGAGAGTTTCGTATTCCTCTTCATGATTTACTTTTACTCATTGTGTAAATTAACCAATTCCCTAATTAAACTTTTGAAAGAATACAATGCTCATCTTTTGACGAGATTTAGCAGGAACCGGCTTACAGTCCTCCTATCCTGTTCTACCTCGTCTTTCTTTTAGCCCCCATTATACAAATTATCAACGATTTAATTAAGCAATACTATACCTAAATGTTATATGCTATTTAGTATAACTAACTGACTAAAGAAGCCTATCCTTCATTTTCTACAGAGCATGAAGCACATATTGGTGTTAATATGCTGCTTCCATCTGGCAATGGGACAAACACAAACGGAAGCCTACACAATAAGTCCCCTGAACAATACAGCAATACTGTATGAGGACTTAGGAAAATTACAAGTAAACCACAGTACATGGAATATACTAACGGAGATCAACCTAAAGGAACTGGACAACCAAACGCTTATGGCAGAACAGGCGGAGCACTTAGTTCACCGACTATGTTCGAATCGCTCGCAAACCGACGAGCTATGCCTGGTACAGCAAAAACACGTTCATTCACTCTTGGAAAATATCAAGAGAAGAACAAGTGTCATTCGAGAAGTGGTCCCCAAATCAAGATCAACAAGATCTATCTTCGATGGAATAGGTAATGCAATGCACTACCTATTCGGGACCATGGACAGCACTAATGAACAAGAGGTATACAGTCGACTCGAGGAGCTCGAAACAAATACAAAAGCACTAGCCGACCTGGAAAGACAGCAGATCAGTGTAGTCAAAACTACACTACAACAAATTCAAAAGCCACTGACATCTCTGCAGGAAAGACAACGTCAAATAAATCTCCAGGTAAATAGAATGCAAAATATCACTGATGATTTACTAATGAGACAATTAAGGCAGGAGATAATTTCAAGCCTGACCTTACAAATTGTCGAGATTGAGTACAGGCAACAAGCCTTACTCGACATAATAATCTCCAGTTGCATCCGCTAGTGGTGTCTCCCAAAAGTTTATTAGAGGTATACCACAAGTCCCACGCTACTTGCCCAGATGCACAAAATTGTCTCTCCCTGTTATATCAGACAGCGGAAACAAAGGCTCGTATAGTCCAAGACAAATTAGTTATTAGAATACAACTTCCGATTTTCAATTTACCACGAATGAAGTTGTATAGGATACATAGTTTCCCTATCCATGTTAATAAAAAACAATCATTGGTACCCGAAATACAGTACTCGCACGTAGCGCACCAGGTACAGACACAGGATATTCTATTATTAAAAACACAAGATCTTAAAATCTTCAAAAAGATCACTCAATCTTCCAAAGAGGACACTTACATCGCTAAGCTAGGCATTCCCATAACAAAGGCTACAATGTCCAAAGAATGCGTAGTGAAGCTGCTCTTTAATCCATTAAAGGAAGAGCCACAGTGTCAATTTAGAGCGCACATACCTCCCAGAGACCTACTTATTAAATTAAGTAAACCAAATTCTTGGATATTCTCGTTGATAGAACCAACAATTGTACACCTTCAGTGTACCCAACAATTCCTAACTTCAAAAATAGAAGGCCAAGGAATAATTACTATCAACCATCCCTGTCAATTACAAGTAGGATCACAAATCCTACATTATGAGGCAGAGAATATCCAGCAATTGAGTCTCAAACAACCCAACTACTTCCCAAATATCGCTCCATTAGAGCAAATGGTAGAAAAATATCTTAATGAAACCAAAGAAAATACAGAAATACAGACAGAACTATATTCAGGAGATGACACTAACAGCATCATCCTAGAAGGTACCCAGTCATTAAAAGAACTAGACAAAAAATTAGAAAAAATAGTTCCTCATATCAGTCACCACCCTACACATGTCCTAGCTGCAACATCAGTATCCTTAACTGGTGTTGTCATCACATGTATGGTACTGTACCTGGTCGCCAAATGGCTAGTCCCATTCATAAAAAATTATCGTTCACGCAAGCCTAAGAAAACCCCAGAGGCGGAGGAACAAAGCAAACAATTCGAAATAATCGAACCTACCCCTCTAAAAAGGACCCGCACCCTACCACCTACTAGGTCAGTGCAAGTGGTATAGTGTCACCACTTCAAACGGTCATAAGCACTATCACTAATAGTAGAGCACCTAGAAAATAAATGTAAGCGGTTTCAATAAACCCTAATAAATAATTTAAAAAAGAGATGTAAGAATAAAAACCAAATGAAAAAAAAAAATATATATGTATATAGTAAATAATTTAGAGTAAGATAAATTAGGGTATTAAAAACATAAGTACATAATACAAACCCCAAGAGAAAGAAAAAAGATACTCTCCCTCGCTAGCGTTAACGAATAAATATAACAATGAACAATATAAATACAATAAATGATAGTAGATAGAGATAACAAATAGAAAATAAATAGAGTTAATAAAATAAATATATAACAAAAATAACATACCATAGAAACTATATAACCACTAACATTAGAATAAAACGTAAAAATTTTTTTTTTGCATAAAGAAAATAAGTAAATAAATAAGACTAGAATAGAAATAGACTTGTAAGAACAATTTTAGAAAATCAGAAAACACAAATAACAAGGTTAACCTAGATTAACAAACTAAAATGTAAAAACCAACGCCGTGCCGAGCCAACCACAAACCAGAACCAAATCCTAAAAAGGGGACTAGGAAGTTTAAATAAGAACAAAATATTTTTTTTCCAAAATATAAAAGATTTAATAAAAATTTATTGAAAAGAATAGAAAGATAGGAAAGATACAAAAATAGCTAAAAAAAAAAGAAAAGAAAAGCGCCATGAGATATCCTGACCGTCAGGGTCTCCGTGGCCTCCGGGGTCGGCAACCTACTCGGCATCCCAGTCTTCGGGTTCGGCAGGTTCTTCGAGATCCCAGTCTTCGGGAGCCCCAAGCAAGCCCACGGCCTCGTCATACCCTGGGGGTGGCTCAAAAAGTTCGCACCACCCTCTGGTGCTAATGGAGTGCCGGGTGGAGTAGCAAACAACACCCCATAAAGCGCCGCCACGGGGTCGTGTTCCGAAAATAGGCAGCAACAACAGAAGCCGTAGTCCCCGCTGATGATAAGGGTGCCGCCTGAAAAGGTGAAATATTTTGTTGAAAAAAGAAAAAAAAAGGGGGGGAGATAGAGATGCTTGTTTGAACTCACCTGAGGCTGACCAGCCCATATCTCCATGAGGGATTACAAATAAATTGGTGCTGTAAGTATGGCCCGCGACAGCATCCTCCATCCAAATAACAGCAGGGCGCTCACCCCGCTCGTGGAGCAGGAGCCGTATAGGCCCCTCCCAATCACGTACAACCCGTAGCACACAAATCGTATTAAGCCTTGCATTCAACATGCTCGGTGGGAACCACGGCTCGCGACCTAGCTCGACACGAAAAGTCATGATGAATGAGCCATGAACGCTCAAAAGTGGCTGCAAGTACCCCAAGATACCTTACAATGTATCTCAGCCAGAAACATAAGCAAAATATCAAATTGAGATTAGTTTTTGATCCAAAATCATTCTTATCTTCCGTCTAAACAAAACAATTGTGCTAACGTGCACAAAATTTTTTTTACACCTTCCCCTGAGAATTATTCCTCTTCAAAGAATAATCCTCTTTTTCGCAGGGGGAAGGATTGTTATATACCTAAAAATGGTTAACAATGATAATTATAAGAAATAATTATCATTGGGAAAATCATTAAAACATATTTAATTTTCATAAGCTAATCATGTTTAAAATATGGTTAGCTTATCTCTCTGCAAAGCGAAAAATTGCCATCAGCAATTTCGTCACATTCCTTTGCACAAAACCAAAATATTTTCCCATAAGAACGACTTGGGAAAAATAGAAGTTTTAAGTTTCATCCCAAGTCGTTTCATTAGAAAAAAACAAAAGCCCCACGACAAATCGTACCTTCAGTAAGATTTGTCGTAAATACGATATGTATGTACATACATACAAACATACATATCGGGCGCATAAAATTTTACGTCGGTGAAGACTGAAATGATCAAGTCTTCACCGAAAAAAGCTCTTATCAGCGAATTGTCGCGAGCTGCATACATTGTGATCGCAACAATGTATGCACGATAGCACGACGATGGTTGGATATTTATGAAAATATCAAATTTCAATTCCAACCATCGTTCGTCGCGATAATTCTGGGCATGTTTAAACATGCCCAGCGGTAAATAATTTTCTCAGGATAGGAATGCTAATTAAGCACTTTCCTATCCTGAGCAACTAGACTTGCGATTACGAAAATCCAAGTCGTGACAGTCGGTTTTTGAGCGCTAAAGTTTTAAGCAGCCGTTTTTAAGCAGTCAGTTTTAGACAGTAGAGTTGGATTTAAAACTTCGGTTCGGACGGTTTGGCTGTTGATCGTTTTAGGAAAAATTAAAAGTAACTAAATCAGTAAGTGTTAGGGAAAAGAGAATAAAAAAAAAAGGGTAAATGAAGTTTGTTGTTCGGTGGCTAGGTAAATAAAGTGAGAGTGATTCGACCTGTAAAAAGATCGCCCAAGATCCATAGATATAGGAATATCAAGTTAAAAGGAAGTGTTTCAGTTGTAAAATATATAAGTGGAAAATAAATACAAGAAAAAGGAAGAAGAAAGCAAAAGGTTTTTGTTATTAGCGTGGGGAAACAAAAAGGGATCCCAAAACCAAGATAAAGGATTAACAAGGTAGGAGTGTATATATATACCAAAAGATATACAACACTAGAATGGCAAAGTTAACCGTTTCCTTAAATTTAAGAACGAATCGTTTTATTTAACTTAATTTGGTTTCTCTCCCATCATCAGGGACACTGAATCTAGAGCGATCCAACCAAATTGAAGGGTTAATGGGTGTTGCGGAAAACATTTATCTTACAGTTTTCTAAGCTTACCACCCGAAATTCTGACTTAGGTAAATTTTGTAATAGCCCACAGCGATAGATCTGTAATTAAGGAGCAAAATCTCTTGTGGTGTTTCTTGCCTCCTTGATGGAAAGTATATGTAGAGATATATGTACACGTAGGTGTTCCTATACATACGAACAGAAATCGAGGTTCGAATAATATATATTTGAAGTTGCGAGTTTAGAAAACGTGCGGTAAAAATGAAGAAGGTGGCAAGCGCTTTAATACCCTTTAGGAGAGTTGTGTAGAGATTCCAAAACTTTATTATATTTACACATTTTATAGGTTCATGGTGATATAATTATCGATTCAATTGTGTTGGCTTAAATTTTTCATGCAAGATAATTATGTATTGTAGATTGTCACATTATTTTTTTAAGTGTCAGTATTTGTATGTGTTGGGAACTTAATGTCAATTGTGAAGAGCCACAAAAGTCTACTTATTGAAATGGTTATTGTACAGAGATAAAAAGGAATTTTTAAAAATGATGCAAATTGAATTTATTTCTATTCGAAAGTGTTATATAAAATTTTATGTCCAAACAACTCGATTCTTTAAACTTTTTATTCTTATAACACCTTTTTTTATTTCATATTTAGGTAATTATTATTATATGGGGAAACAGATATATTGAATCTGTCTCTCATCTTGTCCACCCAAACTAGTCTTTAAAAAAAACCCATAAAGGGGGCCATCTTTGTAACAGCCTATGATGGTGGAAATTCTTTTCAAAATGTTTGAACTATATTCGGCCAAGAGCTTTGTAGGCCTAGTCTTCATAATGCATGCAGAAATAGCAGATCGCATTATCAAACTTACTCATCTTCTTAAGATGGTATCTAAGTGGTCAATGCCTTTAACAGCAGGCTCATTATGAACTGTAGTTTATTTCTACTGAGCGTTTGTTTTGCTTTTCTGTTGCATCCATATCTATAAGTGTTCAGTGAACCTAAAAGACAAAAGGTGAGAAAATCAGTAAAGATTTGTAAATCAAGATTACACAGGTGAAAAACTGCAGCGAAAAACTGAAATGAAATAAAAAAAATTCATTAAAAAACGAAATAAAAACAAGAATTTTTTACGTTATCAATCAAAGGTCATTGACACTAACCAAGAAAATTGCTGTATGTACATATGCCTATAGTACAACAACAATTCCATGCAAAATTGACAATACGGAAAACATGAATAAATTCATACTCCCCATAAATTACACCACACAAAACATTAATATATGTCACAAGATACATAACTAATACAATTATGTCAGATATTTGTGATTAATTTCAATGAAAAATGCCATTAAAACACTCATCTGACAATTGTCCACAAATCTCACAATTTATAAAATAAACACTAAATTATAAAAGAAACATAAAAACATTCTTACCAGGTATTAAAAGGATATCCGTAATGATGAAATACCAGGAAAAACCACTAAAAACACAGTAAAACACAGTAAAAATAACACTTGACAATCGCGCGCGATAGAGTCAAAACACGTCAAACTTTATAGTTTCGTGACGTTTGACATCCCGAAATTACGTACAATCGAACCGTTTTTTCGATGCTTGCGTTCGTTCCGCGATATCTTCGACGGGAAACGCAATATTCGCGATTTTTTACTAATTTATTTCCCACAATGAGTGTAAAAGATACTCACAGTGGGAAGAAGACAGCAAATACTACGAAATAGCATAAACATCTATTACATCGAAATGAAACATATCGAATCGAATTTACAATCAATTTCTACGACAAAGGTATCAAAATTTAGATCATTAAATTTTCTATCGATTGACAGTAAGAAAATTTCATTCTTTTGTCATTTTCAGTGAAAATTTCGAATATTTCACTTTATGAATGTCGAACCACATTTCTCTATAAAAAGGGGGTCATTTCGTCAATCATTCTTCTTATTTAACGAGTTGTCAAAGAAAATACAGCTGCCATTCCTATTTTCAATTAAAATTTCATCAGTGATACAAAAAGAGTTCGTTTTTCAGAAATAAATTTCAATTTCGGTAATAGTAAAAAATATTGGTTTTTAGGTTCTTAGGATTTCTCTTGCATTGTTTTCAATTTCGCTTCAATTTAATTTCATTTTTTGTTTGATATTTTTTCTTTCTTTCAATTAGTTCAATTCAACGCAATTTTTTTTTTCTTAAAATTTTGGTCAAATTTCAACACGGAAATTTCATATTCATCGCGCACATATTCTACAAGGTAAATTTTTATCTAAATAAATGATTGGGACAGGTGATCGCAAGTAACGTGTAAACGCATGCTAGTTTGTATGCTTGTTACACTAATTAAAAATCAGACTTATCTAGCATACAGCAATTGATTAAAGAAGGTCAATATACTTATTACTCTATTCACAATGTGAAATTCTGCCATCATAAGGTCAGCTTTACACTATGCGGTAGATTAATCCACAATTGGTAGAAAACAATTAATAAAAGGCATATTTTTAGCAATAGGATAGAATTAATTAATAGGAAACTAAGAAAGAATTGAAGTATAGTTGAATTAGGAATTAGTGGTAAGAAATTTGAGTGGAATTTATATAAAACGTAGTCATAAATTTAGATTAAAGAAATTAAGGTTTTGCAGTATAGATGAGATCTTGAATTAAATTTACTTAGTAGTTTGAGCTTTAATAGTCAAGGATTCAATGAATGAAGCCATAAATGAATGAGCAACTAAACAGTATTTTCATTGACCGATACACTACCGCCACCCAAATGTGATTGTTGCAGCTTGAGTTTGAATTTATTTTCAATCACTTTGCTTGGGCCCACACGTTGCATTTTTAGTTACTTTGATTTGATAGTGTATAAGAGACTTTTACACTAGTAGCAGCTTATAGAAAGTTGCACTAGTGCATAAACGAATGTAGGTCGACTCATCGTTTCTAATTACAGGTGACGATGACGAATTTAGAGATTTCGCAGCACTGATTTAGTTTATGAATGCGCACAATTTCTGATCTATGAGAGGAACCAAGAAATTGGGCAGTTCATATATTTTGGTTTTTCAGGTCATCAACTGTCAGTCAGATTGGCAGCGAGCACAATTCTCTACATTTAAACAGTAAAATAAAAATGATGCAGTCCAGGCTAGCATTAAATCAAGCGTTTTGAGTGCTGCTTGTAAATATGTTTGATATTACATATATGTCTGTATTGTATTTTTGTTTCACGTATGTTTTTGCAGATGATTTCGTGAGCTCTATGGCGTCGAGCACTGCCTAGAAAATGAGAGTAAATCCCCCACTACCTTAGTGAGTTAACAGGTTGGGAAATAGTTATATGTTCATCCCAGCTGTGCCTTCCAGTTTGGAGATCCATTCGTGTATCATTTGAATTTTGCTGTTAATTACCTTGAATGCACTCAACGTTGTAGAGATTTGGCTAATATCTGAAATGGAGTTAACCAACGGAATTCCACAAGTGCATTGAGATGGCTGGTTAGATTTCCTGTATTCAAACGATTTACCCTTTGCAGTATTATTGTACTGATGATGACCTCCTTCTTAATATACAGATGCTGTGCAAGAAGGTCTAAGTAGTATCGCTTCCCACGTTGCAGTCTAGTAAGTATGTTGGAGGGGATATGGAGTATGAAGATCACTTTAAAAAGGTACTTTGCGCTTCTTAAATATGATATGAGTAGAAGATACTTTTTTGATAAAAGAAAATGTGTAAAAATTCAGAAATTAAGTTTTTGGTGAGTAATAGCATAAAAAAACAAGATGGACTGCCGGAAAATCCAAAATAATTATGTGTTTAACACATTTTAAATCATCATCATAGTGTTTATCGTTCAGGAGCTATAAGGCAATCCACAAAATATTGAAAAAACCATTTAAACCATTTCCACTTTCCAAATGAATGATCCCTTGTCATTCTCACCCACAGAAATTTCTGTTTGTTTTAATTAGAGCTATCAGTCTTTGTACTCAGTTAGGGCTCTTTTTATAATTCTCCCAATCTTGTGCGCTGAGTAATGTATGGATGGCACACAAGGGGACATTTCAGAAATATCCCCTTTTGTATGAAATTTTTCGGAATATTGGACATATCCAACTGCTCTTCCCGTATCCTTTTTGCCTTTTGTGGAGTAGATCGATTAGTCTAGGCTTTCCTAGGTGGCTTTTACCAATTTAGTCGCAATTCAACATGTTTAGATTCTTATCTAATAAAGTCTGTCTACGACAATTGATCTACCAAATCATTCATCTCTTGTCTTTATGAAGAGTATCGCTTCAACACAATAAAAGTGCAGGTTCGCGCTTTCTTCATATTCGATGACTAAAAATCTTGCAATTTACTGTACTTTAATCGCTTTAATCACGTTCGATACGTAGCAATAAAAAGATATTCAGCAATATTATACAATATGGGAGTATGTATGTAGGTCAACCAAAGCTTCCTAATATAATGAGAATCGATCGAAATTCAGGCAAGGACAAACTTCGGACGGGCATGGTACCAATCCGCGATACAGTGGGGAATTGAATTGGTTTTTATTTAGTATATGTTCTTAAAGCATTGATTTATTATATGTTTTTGAATTGTGAAATATATACGTAGTATTCGTAAAAACTATGCGGAGTTTATATTAGCAAAAATCTCCTGTAGGAAATATTGGTCCATCGAGCCGAATCTAAATCAACGACTTTTTATGTTTAATTTTGGATTAAAAAACTGTTGGAAATAAAGTCCAGTAAATAGAAATGTCAATTCATATGTATGTTATAGATTCAAATTACATAGATGCACGACTGTGTTGGCCGCCTAGAATTAACCGAATATACAGCTTCCTACACTCTGTACTACTATAGTAAATCAACAATAACGACTACAGTAATAATTGGATTCCGTTCAACGTCCGGATATATTTATCTTTGGAAATATTTTTCTATTATTGGACAGGAATATTTTAACAATAATATTCTTATTTACATTTAATCCAAGCTGAATATGAACGTGTGTACATGCAATTCAATCGACATTTTTAAACACAACGTTGAATTGACATAGATAAATATGTATCATAGTTTACTTCATAAAAATTCTCTATGGTGGCATATAAATAAACAACCCATTGGACCGAACGTTCTGTAAACAGAAAGCTTGAATTTAATTGAAATGGAAAACTTGATATACAAAGGGGTGTATATATGTTATCTTTAATTTTCACATTTTTTTTTAATTTCGACTAGTATGTTAGTGAACCAGTATAATCTTCATATGTATAACATGTGAAGATTCCAAATAAAGGGACACAAAAATTAGTTTTTGGAAAACCTACCAAGGATATACTTAAGCGATTAGCTTGTACAGCTTTTTAGAAAAAGAAAAAGTGTATGAGAATTGAAAAACAGTTATTTAGTGATAGTCAAACAAAATACTCGTTTATTTGATTTTTAAATAATTCCAAAGTCCAAATAACAGGGAAGTTGCCAATGCCTGTTAGGTTGAGCAAAATTCTAGCCCTTCATGTATTTTAATAATTTTGGTTTTAAGCTCAGACGCCTTAAATTGTAGATTCTGAAGCTAAATTTATGTTTTGTAAAATTTGGAACAACTCATGATACTTAAGAGAGCGAGAAGAGACAGAATTTCTCCTCTCTCCTCAACAATTCAGAGAAGTTGATCGCTCCCTGGAAAAAGTACAAGAGATATATTTGGTAACATAGAGGCCCTCATATTTATGGGATTATCATATTGCAAAGACCAGAGTAAAACAGAGTAGCGTTAGCCCTTTTAACCACTGAAAATATATAAATGATCGTCGAAAGATAACCGGCAGTTAAAAACAACGCCCAAATCCTTGGTTTAGTTTGTTGAGTCTAGTTAACGAATTTCCATTTACTAAGTAATATAATCGTAATGGACGCAACTTCTAAATAATTTGGCGTTACTGTAAATAATAAAAAGTAAAAGTGCAATATGACAGTTCTGTAAAGCACCAATTATTCTTAATTTCGGCAGACGAATCACCCCTAAATGGAGTTCTTTGCATTCGGTTGGTTAAATAAGAACATACCACTTATAATCGCTAGATGAAGAATTAAACAAACCGATGTTACACCGCATTTATCATTTCAAACCAAATTAAGAAAACACATCAACCCGTGGCCGTGCCCGTCAGCGAATTGATTCCACATTGCCTGCGATTCACCTTAAGATTTCATATCCTACCTTCTACCAGGATATTTTAGGAAGGACAAGGGATAACAAACGCACTCACACTTTCTAGCTCCTAATTGCCGGCAATAAACCTTTTTCCTATCTCAAGCATACATTTCACTCGATACCTTCTTTCGTTCTTTCTAGGAATTGTTCCCATCGGCCATCGCCTGCAATGCAAATGCGTTCACTCACAGCCACGGGAAGACGTTAGGTCTTGATATTCGTACCTTTGAGCACAGTTCGGGCTTCTACCTGTTACGCTCACTATAGTTCGGCCAACCTACTTTGTCACTTTCCTCAGTGACGTTAGCAGATCGAACCGACCTCGCTCCCAAATCGGAGCCATCCAGCAAGATTTGCTGGACTAACTCATTACGCTCTATATAAGAGCCACCCAGTCTTGATACTGGACAATTTACTCAACGCTCTCCACATGAGAGCCGTTCGACCAATGTCGTCGAACATTTATCTCGAAACGCCCTTTAACGAAGCCACATACAACCAATATTCCAGAGGATATTCTCCCTGTCATACCAGTTGCTTGCCCCAGGCTCAGAGAAAACAATTTATAAAAGAACAGCCTTAATAATTCATTGATCAGCAGGAATTCAGCCTTCATCGGTGCTATATTAAAAATGCAAACAGTTATCAATTCTTCAAAGACATAAATCGTTTCCTTTTATTTTATTTATTTATTTTTTTTTTACACTTTTCTCTCTTTGCCTATGCTTCATGATTCTTCTTCCTCACTTAGCTCGCCCACAAAGTCCAGGTCGTGCAACTTGCACCATGGCTTCATCCTCTCATCAGATTGTACGGATTCGTATGGTTTCCTGGTCACTTGAAGTTCTTCCGCATCTTTGATGACGTATCGGTCATTTGATAAGACTGCTTTAACCATGTAAGGGCCCTTGTATCTAGGCTGTACCTTCCTAGGATTTCCAGTCGCCACCGGCTCATGTTTTATTAACACCAAGTCTCCTTCTTTGTATAGTCTGGGGCATTGACGCGTCTCGTTAAATTTACTTGCCTGTTTCTGTTGTTTTTCCCTTATTCGTTTCAGCACTTTTTCTTTAAGTTCGGCCACTGGTAAGTTTTGTTCTTCCTCTTCTTCAATTGTGTCTTGTAGGGCGAGAAGCAATTTATTTTACAGGATATCTCGTGGTTTATACGACAGTACAAGTTGGTGCGGCGTCACATTGGTAGTTGAATTCCTTAAAGTGTTCAGAGCCCATTGTACGGCGCTAATATGACAATCCCAGTCGCCGCCCTCTAGTTCCTGTGTCATAGTGGCGATTGCGCCTTTTATGGTCCTAAGGTACCTCTCGATTTGGCCGTTGGAACGCGGAGTTTTCATGGTGGTGGCAATATGTTTAACTGAGTTCTCGTAACAATACTTCTCAAAGTCCTTAGAGGTAAAAGCGGTACCCCTATCGGTGATGATTATTTACGCAGTTCCAAAGTATTGGCTTACTTCATCTAATAAGTTGATGACCCCCTTGCTATTGGCCTGTCTAGCTGGTTTGAGCACGACAAGCTTTGAAAAAGAATCCACTATACCGATAACATAAAAATTTCTACGCTTGCTCTTTGGATACGGACCTAAATGATCAATATGAATTGTGTGGAATGGTATTGGTTGTCGCTCTGGAGTATGTAGTATGTATCTGTTCTCATCTTTGCTTGCCTTATTATAAAGGCAGTCTATGCAAGAGGCTACATATTTTTTTACAGCTGGCTTCATATGTGGAAACCAGAAATATTTCCTCAATATTTCTAGAGATCTATCAACTCCAGCATGACCTCTGTCGTCATGGGCTGACCTAATTATTCGCCATCTAACCCCTTTTGGTATTACAAACCGATTTCCGTTGGGCGTTTTTTTAAAGACTCTTCCTTTCTCTAATATGAAGTTTTCCTTGATGCCATCCTTTTTATTGGTTTGGAGAATTTCTCCAGTTAGTACTTTCCTTATTTCGATAATTTGAGCATCTTCCCGTTGCAATCGTCGTCTGGAATTCCTATTACCAAGATTTTACTTGATACGTCTGTTGCTTCATTCGCATCCTGAGATGGGCATCGGCTAAGGGCGTCTGCATGGGCTAATTTGTTGGCCGGTCGGAATACCAATTCAAAGTCATATTCCGCTATATTCAACCACCATCTCGCTATCCTAGGTACTAAGTCTTTCTTTGCCTGCGTTTGCCGTAACGAATTGCAATCAGTTATCACTTTAAATTTCCTATGTAGTAGGTAATGCTTAAACCTTTCTAGGGTTTCCACCACAGCTAGGGCTTCCAGCTCGTAGCTGTGGTATTTTGACTCTGCTGCGGTTGTGGATCGACTAAAATATGTAACTGGTCTCATATTTCCTCCCGTTTGGTTGCATCAGTATGCCTGCAATTCTATGGCTGCTTGCATCGGTATGAACTTCGTGTTCCGCATTCTCATCATATAATGCAAGAATTGGTCTTTGACTCAACAACTCTTTTAGCTTATTGAATGAGCTTTCTGCCTCCTCTGACCAAATGAATTTATTCTCCTTCCTCAACAGCCTGTTAAGTGGTCGAGCGATGAAAGAGAAGCCCTGCGCAAAACGACGAAAATATACCGCAAGACCTAGGAATTGTCTGACTTCTCGAGTATTCTCTGGTCGCTTATATGCTTCGACCGCCATGGTCTTCTCCACGCTTGGTTTTATTCCATGCTCTGATATCTCATGACCTAAGAATTTTATCTTCTTTTTAAAGAAATCGCTTTTTTTTAGATTTAAAGTGAGGCCTGCCCTCCGGAGTTCGATTAGAAATTCCTTAATAGTCGCAATATTGTCTTCTAATGTTACCGACAGTATCAAGATGTCATCCATAAAGGTAATAACCTTACCAGCTTCCATTGATCGTGTTACTTGTGCCATCAACTTCATAAAAACCGCTGGCGCATTAGTCAAGCCGAAAGGGACCCTTTTATACTCGTAATGTCCTTCTGGTGTCACGAAGGCTGTCAGATGTCTACTGTCCTCTTCCACTGGCACTTGATGGTATCCACTAAGCAAATCAAGCGTTGTAAATATCGTTTTGTTTGCTAACATATTCAATGTTTCCTCTATGTTTGGGACTGGAAAAGTTTCCCTTTGAGTAATTGCATTTATCCTCCTGTAGTCCACGCACATTCGATATTCTTTGCTCTTTTCCTGTACTAATAATACAGGGCTGGCATATTCAGAAGAGGATGGTTGTATGACATCCAAAAGTAATAATTCGTTAACTTGCTGCCTTAGAACTGACTTCAGTCCGTAGGCTACTTTATACGGATGGTACCGTATAATTTTTTTCTCCTTTAAATTTATTCTCATTTTTACCAAATCAGTTTTTCCCAGCTTGCTTGTATTTTTAGCAAAGCAGTCGCGGAATTCATTAATTAGACTGATTATCATAACTTTATGATGTTTATTTGTAGTATGATTTATATTCACCTCATCCATCTCAATTTGTTCCCTTTTATTTGAAGAATCCTTTGGAGGGCTATTGTTTTTATTCTGGAATATATCGAAAGTTTTCCACTTCTTTGATATTTCGATATCAGGATTATCTAAATAATTCCTTCCTATTATCATCGGAACACTCTGTACGGTATCATCAACGACCATAATGTCAATTAAAAGATTAATATCGGACACGCTCACATTTTTCCGGATTTTTCCAAGGACATTAGTTTTCTGGTTTCCAAATCCAACCAGCTTCATATCACATTTCTCTATGTTCCACCCTTTTCGCTTGACAATATTTTCTTTCAATGTGCTACACTCACTACCCAAATCGAAGTAAGCAAGCACAGGTTCATCCTCGATGTAAATAGTTTTATGATATTCATTTTCTTCACCTTCTAAAAATTCCTTTCCTGCTGCACTCAATGTTGAGACCTGTTTTATTTTACAATCTCTCGATACATGCCCCTTCTGTTGACAACGCAAGCATCGTACATTTTTGAAGGTACAATCCCTAGCGTAATGCCCGTGCTTTTTACACTTGAAACACACTAATTTATTCTTAGGTAGATTTCCTTTGTTGTCGTCGTTCTTAGTAGTAGTAGTAAGTAGATGTCGGTCCCTATGTTGTTTTCCATTTTGTGTGGTATTTTTGCGAAGTTCGAATGGTTGGAAAATTTCGTTTTGCCTCGACCAAGCTTTATCAAGCTTTGATTTAATAACCCCGATATGATGTACTTAATTGTTGACGTTTCGTTCAAGTTAATTCTTTTCGCGAGCGCTGCTACCTGGTAAACATAATCTTAAATGGGTTCACCTGATGATCTTTTCCTTTCCATGATTTGCATTAAAATGGAGGAGTCGTCCTGACCGGTAGGAAAACTACGAAGCAGTTCAGCCTTAAATTCCAAAAAGGTACGTATTACGTCATGCTTGGACTGGTACCAATAATGGGTGGCTCCGCCTAAACGCAGAGTAGCATAAAAAAGAGCAGTTCTATCATCCCACCCATATAACAAAATTAGACCCTCAATAGACTCTATCCAATTCTTCGCTGTACCTGTGGCTTGAGATGGATTGAATTCATTTATTAAAGTTTTAATTTCATTAATTCCGATCTTCATTGGATTTGAATCGACGAAGGAATTTGAAGCATCATTCTCCTTTGTCGTTATACTGGCGCTGCAACTGCAACCGGCACATTTCTCCTTTTCTCGTAGAGCTTTCTCTTTTTTCAATAGTTCGTTTTCCCATCTAAGCAACGCAAGCTCTGTGAGAGAAGTCGCTGGTACTGCCGTTTCTGGTGAACCTTCCCTCACTTCTGTCTCTACACTCTGGGACTGATTTTCATTCATGATAATGTAAAAGAAATTTAATATTTAACCCTATAGCTTTAAATTATAAATACTTTAATTGTGGCTTTATTTTAACTATATTACTCTAATGTATGGTGCAGAATATCGATGATTTTATTTAAACTACTATATATATTGTGTCCATATACTAAATAAGTAATAATAATAGTATCAAATATATATTTATACAACTTAACCACTCTACTCTTACTTGCTTTTTTTTCCTTATTAAGTGTCTGTAATGTCCTATACTCCTTTAGATTTTGTGCAATACCTTGTCCGCTTGTATGTAGGTATTTTTAACTTCCTACTTTCTCACTTATTCCACTGTGTGAGCACTTTCATAAACACAAAAACCGAAAATCACAAATTTATATTTAAACATACATATATGTACTACGTATGAATATGTTTCATACACTACGCTTCACTGCACAATTTTGTTGTTTCGCATCAAATAAAAACACTTTTTTGTTTTAAATTTTCTATATTTCTGAATCAGCTTAAAACACTTCTGCTGGGGTTTACCCCACACTTGAACCATAATCGCTAGATGAAGAATTAAACAAACCGATGTTACACCACATTTATCATTTCAAACCAAATTAAGAAAACACATCAACCCGTGGCCGTGCCCGTCAGCGAATTGATTCCACATTGCCTGCGATTCACATTAAGATTTCATATCCTACCTTCTACCAGGATATTTTAGGAAGGACAAAGGATAACAAACGCACTGACACTTTCTAGCTCCTAATTGCCGGCAATAAACCTTTTTCCTATCTCAAGCGTACATTTCACTCGATACCTTCTTTCGTTCTTTCTAGGAATTGTTCCCATCTTCCATCGCCTGCAATGCAAATGCGTTCACTCACAGCCACGGGAAGACGTTAGGTCTTGATATTCGTACCTTTGAGCACAGTTCGGGCTTTTACCTGTTACGCTCACTATACACTTTAGAAGAAGAGAGGAAACCCAATATCGGTAAGTTTATAAATGAAAATTGGCTTCAATGCTTTACTGAAATCAGTATAGACATAGTCAAGTCTCTCAGAAGTCTCCATAGCAGAGATATATAAGTTGGAGAATTCTACTATCTTTGTAGTAGTATTTCGCAGATTGATTCGTAGTGAAGCCTTATTGGAATGTTCCCATGAAGGGCTTTCAGTGAAAGTTAAAGGCACCATAGACTATAGTATTTCAAATACCTTTCCAACATACAATAAGTTTGTAACAAGACCGTTATTCGATATATTGCTCCTTTTGCACTTCCTGCGTGAGGGTATAACTAAAGATAACTTCCACGATTATGCCAAGACACCACCATTACGAAGGCTACACTTTTTCAATACCGAAGTACGAATACCATTAGTTCCAAGACAGAAACTCTCGGATGTGGTTGATATATGTATATTCTTTTCAGAATAGGTACTTCATTACTTCATCAAGAGCGTCACTTTCGAGAGAAGCAGACTGAAAGTAATGTCAAGTGATTAAAATTAATAAAGCTAATCACAATCAATATCAGAAAAGCGTGTACTAAAGAAGTCACCAAAGAAATGGATGATTATAGTGGGATTGCTGCGCTGAATACTATTAAGACCTAGAACATAGTGATCTTTGCTCGTTTAGCATTCATGCTCGATCACATCCACTATTATAAGTATATATTCGCTAATAATCGTAAATTCTCGTTTTTGAATATGTAAGGGAGAATATTCACCATTCTCATATTCTCTTATATACTTCTCATAAGGCTTCTTGTATGAGGAAGGGCTGTTTTATTATGAGAGTTTTTGCCGTACAGAAGGTGAGAACATTGAAATACTTGAACTTCAATAGAAATAGATAATTTACTATTGTATACATATGCCGTGCTCGAAAGATCAGTGGACTGAGCATGGAGTACCTACTCAAATAACAACATATTAAGGTTTACAGAGCCATCTGTTGACAAACAATTGAAGTTTGTGAATTTAACTCTGATGTCGTAGAACTTATGAACTATCTTCACCTCCTGTCCATCTTCAAGCAATCTTCTTTTCTACACACGTTAGTCTCTACACCAGTCCCTCTTAGGTGCGACAACATCTAACTAACTCAATTCATTAGCAGTAATTTCAAAGTTCAAAAACTGTTCAAAAATTTACTAAATGCCTCTAATTCTACCGCGGTTTAGTGTGTTGAAGCATGAACCTCTAATGGTGTTATGTGCAACATGTCAGAGGTCCCCATCAATGCTTGAACTAGCAACAAATTTACTAACAACTATTTCCTGTAGATTTCCAGAGTATATTTGTTTCCAATTACATATAAACTCGTAACTATAATATACCCTCTCAGGTTAAGGTAGGAAACGATATTTAATAAAAAAAAAAATCAAACAACGTTTGTTAAACTAGTAACTCCAGAGGATGTAAGTAGATGAAAAAAGATATTAAATTTTTCTTACTTTTACTTTGCTCCAAATTGACATGGTATTTAATCTTTAGCTCGTCTATGCATTTGACTTCATGATAGAAAAGTTCCCATAAATTGTATGAATGGCTTTGACAGTTTTGGATTCGAAACGTAACTTTAAATCAACGATCTCCGGGAAAGTTTAACTTCCTGGAACTTGTTTCACTTAAGGCCAGACCTTCTACTTGGTGAATATTTCGATGAAATTTTACCTTTTAAAGATTTTTACATAGTGGAAAATGAATGAAAAGTTTTAAGTGTGGTTTTGAATTTTTGTGATGCACAGTTTTAGAAAAATACTGCCAAATTTATATCCATTTTTATGAAAATAAAAATAAATTCAAATATGTTTCAGTAGTTTGTAAATCTGCCAGAAAAACAAAGTAGACAAAATAAAAGAACTCTCAGTGATTGAAATAAAAATTGAGAAGATATGGAAACAATTTCTTACAGAATGATAGAAAAATACCTTGGACAGAAAATTGGTAACGGAATGCAATATCACAGCTTTTATGGTGGAAGACAAAATCAATTTACTATTGGTAACTTATAGTATCACATCAATTTAACGTAGACCCCAGATAGAACAGTTCGGTTCCAAATAAATAATTCCTCGACGATCCCACCATATACATAAAAGAATTTTTCTTAGCTCTACCGTGGCAATGGGGTTTTGGTTAGGCCTGTTCAATCTTGTGACACTATAGTTTAGTGTGGATAACATTCTCGTAACCAATCCACTTTTTATCTATACGGTTACAATTTTGTACAAATTAGATTTCTTTCTTTAATGTTAAAGTAAACTTGTTGCAATGTACATCTGGTATGCTTTTTTTGTGGTTACTTAGTGGATTGGAAACCCATGCACCCATGATGTTGATTTTCTCTAGCTTAAGCAGGTGCGGGTTTTTGTTTTATTATACATATTAAGTCTTAGGGGATACACTATGCTACCATAAAACAGTCTTAGAAGGAATGACAAAAAATGGGTGTGTAATTTGGAATTATTGGATTGAGTCTAGGAGGTAATGATGCACACCTCGCTGGTATGTACACATATGGTTCACAACTGAAAAGAAATTTTACTTCAAATTTTTAGGGTGAGGTATTCTGTTTGAAAATTGTGCGGTATGCATAGAAAGAATTCTACAAGGAAAAGATTTCTTCAAAGCGATAAACTGAAGAGCCCCTGTGTTATACTGGGCCTAATATGAACAGCGCCGTGAACCCAGCCGCCTGCACCAACCATAAACGAAAATTATATTCTAGCTAGATGTGATATGGGTCTGTTGTATCTTTACAAGGAGCAATTTTTGGATACCAAAAATATAATTAGTGTAATAAGGAATGCTGCTAGATAGTACTAAGCCCTATGTGTTTACAAGCACGAGTTCGTGATATCTACTATATTGAAAAAATGTCAAAATATGTTTGAGTAATATACATACTTATTAGACAGCATTGGTTTTTCGGAAATGATATAAGGCTAGATTCGATCTGCCACAAGTAAATATAGTGTGAGGTTAACATTTCGTGAGTTCAACATGTAGCTACGATTTTCATATATAACTTTATTGCATCCTGTGGTCTGATAAAATGTGAATTAAATGGAAACTGAGACCTAAACAACTATTATTAAATATTGCAAAAGGGATCGGGATAGGAGAGAGAGCTCCTGAGTTAGAGGTGTTCGGTAAATTATATATTGGAGTATGCCAATGGATTCCACGGATTTCCTTGATAATATTTGCATTATAGACTCCCCCGCCTACCCTAAATCAATCCGCTGTCATACTTCATCCCACTTATTTACCGAACATCCTATTGGCAGGCTTTATGACATCCAATAGCACCTGAATTGGATGGATAAAAGTTTTATTTCACGAGATAAGGTATCCGATTTAAGGTTTGATTTTTCTCTAAAACAGCAGGATGTCAGACTCTGTTGAAGGTCTCCGAAATATCTGATGTAAAGCCCTCCCCCCTCCCAATTAGATAGTGGCATCGTTCAAATTTTTGTTAGGAATGTCAGCGAATCTTCAATTTAGCGGGCATCACAAACGAAGTGGTATCCCATACGCTGCAGTCGTCATTAATTCCTAATCATCAAAATTTTAGTGAACCTACGACTTATGACCGTATTTCAATTTGATTTCGTAGTCTTATTCTTAAAGTATTTCTCATTTTCTATTTGTAAGGTAGTCGAGCCTGAAGCAAATTTTGTTATTTGTTTAGCAGGTGAGTTGCAATTCGCGAACAAGCGGCCAATGACTGTCCAAATGAGTGGAATTGATTCGGGTACAGCTATTAAGGATGTTTAGTTAAATGTAGTTAAATATTAATTTTTTCTTGGAAATTCACTTGAAAATCGAGTTTCTACCGTAATTTTTTTACAATTTTATGAATTGGATTGACGTGGGTCCTAGTTCCGCAAAAATATTTGTGTGAGTACAAAATGAATTTAATTTTTGTTTTCTTAAAAATTTCTTGAAACAATTTTTCCTTAACTCCAGGACCCCAAATGAAAACATTTTCTGAAATCTTCCGTTCTTAAGACTCGAGCTCACTTCGCTTTTATGATCTGAAAAATGTCAGAAAGTTCAAAATTTCGAAATAGTCGAAAATTAGGAATAGTTCTAATTCGAACAAAATCTTATAACATACTTTTCTACTGCAAATAAAATCTACTTTTACCTGTTTAACTTGACTTATAATTCCGACCGTAAGCCCTGCACATGCCAATAATGTTTTCAAATTTAGATATGTGTAGTGGCAGTCGTTATTAGGTCTTCATTCACCACTGCCAGCATGGACTATTGCGATTTCTTCATATCTAAAGCTCTTGAGTGGAGTTATCTCGGCGAACTCAATATTTTGCACATCGAGTGAAGAGCATTACTTCTGTTGTCGTTCCGATGTAGTACCCAAGAAGTCCAAATACCGAAGTCCGAAGAATATTTCACAGTTGCAAAGAATGTGCTCTGCAAGTTACTATTCGTTTTCGCATAAACTCCGCATACTTGTCTTTAGGGAATTTGATGGTATGCAGATGCTTATTGGTTGCTCTGTCAGTGAGCCTGCAATGCGCATCGTTCTATGCCTGTTCAAATGCCGTACTTTTAGGTAGTTTTTAGAAATACTTTTGTCTGGTCTGTAATCCTTATACTTTTCCTCTAGTGGAATTCAGCTTAGGTTGTTAGCCACTACACTCCTATAATCTTTCTTTGGCTGAAGTGGTGTCGATCACACAGAAAGATATCGGACACGTGAATTTTCGTGAACTTTTAATCATTTTTGACCAGCTGGTCTAATTTGTTGTTGCCCAGTTTCATATCGGTTCGATCCAATAGTCGTCAATATTGCGGCATTACTAGCAGAAAGAATATATACCCGTAATTCCTCGTGTAACCTCTATTTATAATTTCCCTGATGTAGAGCTCAATAGCTTAAATTTCTGATTGAAAAATAATATTTTGTGCGCCGAGGTTGGCATACATATGTATATATTGACTCTTGGCCTCTCCTTTTATACTACAGCCCAACCCCTTCGTGGAACCATCTGTATACTATTTCAGAGATACTTTTTTAAATTCGGGGTTGTTTGACTCTCAATTTATTGGCTTTTGGAAGAGTCTTGAATGGGATATCAAAGCTGTATTTTGGTGTTAACTAAGTTGTCTGTTAATAGAATGCTAAGGTTGAGATCTTTTCAACCTCTACCTTTAATTCAGGGTGAACTGTTTTCTTAGATTTTTTATTTTCAGCGGTTAGAAGTGTGTAGGTTTTGAGCATTATTTCTTTTAGTTTTAGTAATTTCTCATGAGCTACATAGCCTCTAACTAGTACCTACTCATATACTGACAAATCTTTCTAGTTTATTATATTGTACATGTTTTATTTTCTGTGCAGATTTGTGAAACCATGCATATTGCATATGGGACGACTAGTCTACCTATTCTATCGCCAAGTACACATCCAATGGACTATTTTGAGCTTAAATCCCCAATTTTTTTTTCCAGAAAGCTTCTACAGGTCCAGAGGAAAGTCTTGGCCTTCTCAATTACATGCTTGGTAAGAGTATTTAAGTTTATCTCATCGTCTAGTATTAACCTCAGGCAAATTTAATCTCTTTGGAATACTCAATATTGTTTCTCCGAACAATGTAAAGCTTATCAATTTCTTTCGACACAGTAAAAAATATGCAACAATTTGTGCCACAAAGCTCATGTATTTTTCGACAAGATTAGGGAATGTTCCATAAAATGCAGGGAATATTCCCTAAATGCAGGCTTTCCCCCCAAATTTTAAGGAATATTCCCTTAATTTTAGCGAATAGTCCTACTTCTCTTACAGTGTACCTCTTCTCTTTGTGCTTTTCACTTTTAGTCCAATTTCCCTGAACCAATTTTAGTTAACATAGCCCCATAAGAAAAAGTCTAATGATGTTAAGTTACAAGACTTTGGTGGCCAGTTTACAGATGCATTTATCCAAATAATGTCGTCATTATACCTTGATCTTAATAAAACGATGGTTTCACGAGCAGTGTGATAGCTGACACCATCTTTTTGGAGCCACACATCAAACAAATCCATTCCATTCAAATTTACGCCAAAGAAAATTTGAAATCATTAAACGGTAACGTTCACCATTCAGAGTTACAGCCACACCTTCGTCATTTGAAAAATACTAACGGTCAATGATTCCACCTGCCCAAAGGCCACACCACAGCGTGTCTTTTTTATTCGATGCCATGCTCGCTCGACTGTTTCCTGAGGATTGGCATCTTCCCTAATTTCGAAAATTCTGCTTGTTGACAAAACCATCCATTTAAAAGTAAGTTTCATCGCTTAATATGGTTTCTTGGGCAAAATCAAGATCACTTTCGAACTGGATCTAGAGCCCAATCAGAAAACTATCGAAGCAAGTTATGGTCAGAAGGCTTAAATTCTTCAGTTAACCGAATCTTATAAGGACGAAGAGCTAAATATTTTCTGTGGAATGCCGCTTACTTGCTGCGGAACGGCGTGGAATCCATAAATTTAGATTATCAACAACACTATCACTTTGCGTTGTTCGGCTGTGCTGATCTGTAACTGAACCAATGTCTTCGAATACAAAAATCACATGGCCGCACTAATTCGTTAAAAAAACATGTGACAATTAAAAGTTGTACCACTCTTATTGGACTCCTTTATAATTGACACCACAACAAGGGGGATAGTACACCGCCTTGTGGACAACCTTTGGGAGCCTAGATAATCAAAGTTTAAATTTTGCTAGTGGGGAGTTTGTTATTCTACCTTTGAACATGAGCTTCATCCAATTGCAGAGGTACTATTTTTTTAATGCCTCGATCTTGCATAGCTTGGTTTGGTGTATAAGTTGATGAGTGATGTGGTAGAATGCTCCCTCTGTAGCTAAGAAACCACCAACACCGATTTCTTTGGATATCACAGGTTTCTCTATTTTGGATACCAACCGACGTGTATAGATTGTTGAGTTACCTGGCTGGTAAACGCATTTTTTTATGATTTATGTAAGTTAATGTGGGCAAATTTATGAGAACTAATTTTACCATTTTCACAATTAATTCGCAGAAAGTCTTATGAATTATTTCGAAATGCATAAACCATGAGCACAGATAAGTAATACCCAGATTTGGAAACCAATGTTAGAAATTTTCTTGCCATGAGCCAGCCACGATGTATATATCAGCCAGCCATAGCTTTTAGCAAAGGCAAAATATTTGAACATTAACCAGCCTACAGACCAGCCGAACAATTTGGTTTCAGCCTGCGCTTGTGCTTTAATTTCAACGTGCTTTAGCCTGTGCTTTAGCTGTTTAAATCAAATATATGCATGGACTGAGTATGCACGTACGTGGTAAGGTGGTATACACATTTTAATATGTATGCACACTGAAAATCATACGAAGAACCAGCTATGCAAACACATAATTTGTGGCTATGAGAGATTCGCATTGTGACTGCGTGGTTGGTGAATGGTATTTGGTGCTGGCTGGATACGTTTGGATTCATTTAGAGCTGTATTTGTGCGGGCTGATGCGTGCAACATAGAATTCTGAGGCTGGCTTATGAATTTAACTTTAGCTAATTTCATTCTGCATTGGCATTTGTAAGAGCGATAATAGATTTGATTACTATTTGGAAAGTTTTGTTGGCAATTTCTTTATTTTTACTGAACATTATTAATGTGTCAGTTATAATAAAGCACTATTTACTCCTATTATTTTGTAAATTTCAAGGGATTATATTTTTCTGTTTTACTAGTGTATGTCCATAAATAATTGATTTGAAGGGTAGTTCTATACTTATACCGGTGATATCGGCATTTGAATTTTCTTTATTTTGCTATTTTATTTCCTGTGTGAATATTTATTTGTGTATGATCACTATTTTATATTGTTTCGGAGTTTCCTTGTTTTGTTTTTGTTTTTTGTGTGCAAGATTAATATTTACATATTTGATCGCGGTTTAAATTGTCCCTCTTTTTCTCCCTTTTGTTTTCTGTGTGCATATTTATTTTTTAGGGCCATTATTTCATATTTTATTGGGTTTTGAGTTTTCCTTGTTTTCCCCGTTTGTTTCTAATCTGCATATTTACTTTTTAAGACCAATATTTTATTGGCGTTTGAGTTTGCCTTGTTTATCTTTTTGTTTTCTGTGTTCGCATATATTTTTGTAGGATCATTATTTCGTATTGAATAGGGGTTTAAATTTTCTTGTTTTCGTTTTGATTTATGTGTGTATATACCTACATTGTTTTTAAATCATTATTTTATATTTTATCGGTGTTCGAGTTTTCCTTGTTTTCCCGTTTTGTTTTATATATTTATGTATATTTTTAGGATCTTTATATCATATTATTTATTGTACCGCGGCGTTTGAGTTTTCTTTATTTTTCATTTTGATTTCTTTATGCATATTCATTTTTTCTGATCATTATATTTCATCTTGTATCGGCATTTGAATTTTCCTTGGTTCTTTTCTCTTCGTTTCAGTTTTACTTGTTGTGTTTTTATGTTCCGTAGTTTATGTGGAAAAATAAAACATGTTCTTAACTATGTAGTTTGCGAATCTGCTATACCGGCTGATGTGCTGAGAGAACAAGTTTTTAAGTGCATACAGGCCTGTTCAGATCTTGGCCTAAATGTGAGAGCTGTTGGCTGCGATCAAGGGCCCACGAACAGATCATTTTTTAAAAAGTTGGGCATATGTTCCGATCAAAATTATTTTCTTTTTGAAAACAAAAAGATTTTCGCTTGTTTTGATGTTCCTCACTTATTTAAATCAGTAAGAAATAGGTTATTGGACAGAGATTTTGAAACTCCAGATGGTATAGTTAGTTGGAATGTTGTGAAAGAAGTTTTTGCCATCCAAAAAGCTAATACAACTAGGTTATGCACAAAGCTAACTGAAGTGCATCTTAATCCAACTAATTTTCAAAAAATGAGTGTGCGCTTAGCTGTTCAAGTAATGAGTCGTACCGTTGCAGTCGCAATAAGTACATTAATAGAATTAAATATGTTTTCGAAGGATGTTAAAACAAAGGCAAAGTCAACTCAACAATTTTTTGAAAAAATGGATAAGTTATTCAATATTTTAAATGGACGACCATCTATTATACGAGAATCTAATAATTTTGCTTTTCTTTCGACGATGAAGGAGTATTTAAACTCTGTAAAGCAAATTAATTCAAAAGGCACTGTATATTGTTTTCAGGGACTTATTTTGACAATTAGCTCTATAATTGCCGTTACTAATGATTTGTTTGAACAGCATAAAAACTTGTATTATATATATACATCAAAATTTAATCAAGATCCTTTAGAAAATTTATTCAGCCATATACGTGCAAGAAATTCGAACAAAAGGAATCCAAATGTATTCGAATTCAACCGACTTTTAGCCAAAATAGTGTCCATTAAACTTCTTTTTTCCTCTAAATATTCAAACTGTGAAGACGACACTGATCAGTTTTTAAATATCGATTGGGCAACTCTTGCAGAAGACTTTAATACTGATAATGCCAAAAATGATCTTGAATTTAAGAGTAATATGGCTGAAGCTGGCGAGACCAAAGAAAGTAGCATAATAAAGTTTGAAGCTGCAAGATTGGAGAACGTATATGAAGAAAGTGATATAGAAAGAAATATATGTAATGCATCACTTGCTGAAGAAACATCCTGTAGGTATTTCGTGGGCTACTGCTGCAGCAAAATTATTCTTAAACTAAGAGGCAATAATTCTGTAAAGAAAATATGTCAACGTTGTAAGCAAATGATGACAAAAAAAGGTGGATGGAGTAATCCTAATGAAATTTTTATTGTAAAAAAAAATTACAAATGTAATGAAGAAAGCTCGACAGATTTTGGCAGTTTGATAGCTCCAACCGAATATTTATTTAAAATTTTAAAGCTGCAAATTATTACATTCAATGAAATTTTCCACAGCTCTCCTGCAATTTGTAATTTACATAAAACCATTAAGGAAAAATGCATAGAACAGACAAAAAAAAAAATTTAAATCTTGGTTTTCTGATCTTGATCCTTGTTTAAATCATAGAATAGAGCTACTGGATTTTATGATTTTAGTGCTCCTAAGAAAACACTGCAAATGGGAAGTAGAAAGGGTACAAATGGGAAAGAAAAGAAAATGTACAAGTAATAGTAAAAATGAAAAACTGAAAATACTAAAGCATTTATAAGTTGGCAATAAACATCTTATTTTGTTTTATTATTTACAGAACAAAAAGTACAACTGTTTTGCTAGTTTTAAAAGTTACGAACGATATGTAAAGGACGCCCAACCTGCAGCCCCTTTAACGCACTCAAAATATCAACCCGCCTTTAAAATAAAAGTAGGGTAATTAAACATTATATGGAAATAGATTAAATTTTAATTATTTTTTGCCTTATGTAAGCCTTTAATAACCAACAGTAGCCCAGAGTTATATGATTTCTCAATAAATTCATATTTCAAACGAATGTTGACCTCATTTAATTTATATCTCATCATACCAATAAGAAGGAGAAATAGACGTACGGACTGACCTGAAAATATCAAAATAACTTTTAATATATTATTATGTATGGGTGACCAACCCATTTTGCTCTACCAGCATTATTTTCATGCGTCACAAACTGAATGGCAAACTTAGTATACGTATGTACATATATAATATGAGATTTCCCGTAAACCAATTTACTGCACAATATTTTAAGTTACGAATAAAATCGCAATCAAGCTATTGCTCAGTACATAACAGTTACTGCAACAATTCAATAATGTGGAACATGTGAGTTCCTCCAAAAGTTTTCATGCGAAAATGTTCAGTAACTTCAGTAGCATGATGTATGTAGTTCATGTTGTTGATAATGTAGTAATTTAAAGATATTTAATACGCTACACAACAAATTTAAAAGTTCCTAACCTAATTTTCCTAGAATAATGCAAAATTTTGCACCCAATGAGATTGTACTAATCAGCACAATCTCTACTTTTAATAAACTACAAAGTCAAATTATTGTTGTTTTTCCACATAATGATCTTATCTAATTAATATTTACAAAAAACACTGCTTAATGAGTTCAAATAATTGTTTTATCTCAGTTCTTCATTTGTGTCTATTACAACCATCATAAAATAGGAAAAAAATTCTACTAAACCTCGTAATCAGTTATGTATTTGCAAAATAAGAAAAAATCGTGAAAGCAATAGAGTTACGTCAAGATATTCAAAAGCTTTAGCAAAGACTTTAACCAAAAACAATGTACAAAAATCTTTGAAGATGTCACTGCCTACGGGGCATGAACAGACTATCCTATCTCCTTCCATATCTGGGTATTACTTATCTGTGCCATGAGTATACCTACGTACATTATGTATAAAAAGCATAATCATTACAGAGCATAAGTGAGGCCGAGACTGGATGGATAGCTTTAAACTTTGCAAAAAAGGAGTATGTAGGTATGTATTTATATATATATATCCGAGGACACATGACACTGGTTCAGGTTAATGAAGTTAATATAAAAGGTAGAAAAAAAAAAGACAATACACGGAGGAAGCATTGTAATGCAACACGAGATAACATAGGAAAGCCGGAAAGGATGTGTTCCAGTTTCGAGAATGAACGAAATAAATTATTCTGTCAGAGAAATAGAAAACAGGGAAAGTTTCACCAACTTCGGTACAATAAACAAGAGCGGAAAATTATTTGGTTGGATAAGCATAATTTGTCAGGTTCAGGCATGAACAAAACTTGTGTGTTGAGGATGTTCCCAATTTTAGCTGTTTGGGAACCTTCCTGATCTTGTGAGACTTCAATTTTCCATTATATGGCTGTGTGCACTTGAGAGTGTTTAAGGTTTTTTTTTTTTGTTTTTTTTGCTTCAAACTGATATAAACTACAATTTGCTTTTGCTGAGTTTGTTCTTCGTCTGAATTATTAATATTGCAGACTTGTCGAAGTGCGTGGAGTTATTCACAACAGATTTGGCTTTGTTGTTTTTGGTCTTTTTTTTAATATGTTGTTTTGTGTAAATGGCTTTTTAACCTACTCTACAGAGTAGTGTCTCTTGGGGATTCAATGTAACTTTTGTTTCTATGCAAAAATTGAATGAAACGGTTCAGTCTTAATATGAAATGGTTAGAAAATATCAAAGGATCATTCACAGATGTAGGTTTTTCGTTATTTAACTTATTAGGTATTTTGAAAATTTTAATTAAATATTACAGAGAAGAAAGAAAAAACAGCTGCTTCGTCTAATTTTTGATGCAGAGACCTTCCGTTTACTGAAGATTGCTATTAATAATTGATGTTACTGTTGCAATTCCCTCTCGTATTTAGTAATTTTCTAATCTACTTAAGTCATAAATGCTTTCAGCTGGCACTAACTAACAAAAAAAAAACGCAATTGCTTTTCATATCCTAAATGAAATCATAGCAATACAATAATAACAATAATAACTAATAAAAATGTACATAAATATAATAAAGTATAAAATAGATATAACAATCAAAAAATAAAACAAAAACGTGTTTGGTTGACTCTTGATTTAGTCTTTAGTCAAGTTAAAATTAATGCCTTCCGAATTAGCGATATTAAAAAAGGAAAGAGATCGCAAATATCGACTTACGAATACCTTAATAAGTGTTGTAATGATGAACTTGGAGAAAACCATGATAACTAAAAGAGCGAGGAGAAATTGAAAATTGAAATTGCAAAGTGTCGCCAGAAGTTGAGGGAGTTAATAACGCGCTGTAAAATACCTAAAGCGAAAACTACTGTGGAACAATTACGTCTTTTATTTAGGGTGTATAAAAAGAAGTATTTTATGCCTTTGCGATTATGGAGGCAGAGCAATGGGATCGCTCAAGGGATGGCAACGAATAGTACCAAAACCTAAGGAATCTCCGTTGAACGACCTCAATCAAGAAGTATGCATCATATAAAGGTGCCCAACCAGGACAAGCGTTCGCCCACAACAGGTCTCACAAAGGCATAGTAGAGAGAGATTTGGCGATATAAGGATCGCCGAACTCCTTCCTTCTCACAAACCCTAATATAGCGTTAGTCCTGTTAACGATGGAGTCAATATGATCCTCGATAGAAAACCAAGAGTAAAAAACAAATCCCAAATCTTTAGTTTTGTTAAGTCTAGTCAATAAATTTCCATCTATAAAATAAGCAAAATACAGGGAACACTTTTTTCTAGAAAAGGATATAGTAGCACACTTACTAATATTGAAAGGTATAAGATTAGTGGAACACTGTGAAAAATGGTTAAATCGGAATTTAGAAGAGCACACTCATTTTTATCCGAAATTATACCAAAAACATCATCAGCATAAAAGAGTACGTTCCAATTGGATAGGTTTGAGCCCACATCACTAATATAAATAATGAATAAGAAACGACCGAGATGGCTATCTTGCGGAACGCCAGACGTGTTTGTAAAATCCGTGGAAAAAACTCCCCGAAAGAGAACGCACTGCATATGGTCTGACAAGAATGACTATAAGCATGTAACATACGCTTAATGGCGTCATTGTTAGATAGTACTTTTCGGTACATCGAATAATTAACTTACTTACTTTTGTATTCTGAAAGCAATTTGATGAAAATCTTCAAGTCCTTCGCGATATTTGTGGTCAGTTTATTGTAGAATCTCGTCTTAGACTTTCTTGGTTATAGACGTTAAGAGCTCCATTTTCATATTTTTTTGTTTGTGAACGGGGCCTAAGAGGAAAAATAATGACAACGTTCAAATATTTACCCCGTGGGGGAAAACTTTCAGTATGTGACAAGGTGCTTTTGGGTGGTTTTTGTGTATTTATCAACAGTGAGAAGTTTTTTTTTCAAACCAAATTTGTAAAAAAAACAGTTTGCTTCTTGAATCAAGTAAAAGTAGAGCAGCAAACAAAACACCTTTTTAAAACCTTTAAAGCATTACACTTGCCCCTCTCCGGATTTATCATTTATGTAAGCCTGTACTGAACCTTTAGTCGCATTAGCATGAACTACAAAACACAAGCAGAGTTTATTACGTGCAATCTGGCTGATTACCATTCATGTTTTTTTTTATATATTCTATTATATACTATACACACAGATAAGAAGTTATTGTGCGTGTATTTCCAATCTATGTAGTTGAAGACCAAAGATTACTATTTTGATCTTTGACTTGATACTTGAACTTTTTTTTTGGGTGCAACTCTTCCGAATTATACCTTTGAACTATAAGCCATATCTTTTTTTTATAAACTTGTAGCATGAGGTTTTAATACTACAAAATTATCCACCATATTTTCCATTAAACTGTACTTTTATTTCATGGTTGTAAGTAAGTTTCGTAAAAATTATCCTAATTTGCAACGCCAACAATAACATAATGAAATAAACGCCCAAAAAAGAGGACTTTCCCAAATTGAAACTGACACTCTTATATTAAGTTCTCTTTTACTTTTAAGTGTACACTAACATATAACGCAAATTCAACAAGGGATGCTAATTTGTTAAATTATTAGTTAGCATAAAACGGGAAAGTTTCAAACTGCGTGGCAGGGCAGAAGCCACAATGAAAATAAAACCTTCAACAAACCACATTTGATAAATTTTCCAATTTTTTATCCTTGTGGTTCCTAGTCCCATAAGATCAGAAGGGGCAATCGGAAAGTACAGAAAGGCCATTGTTTCTGTTAACCACAAATAAGAGAAATATTAAGAGATAGAATTCTGTTTTTACAATTTTGAAAATAGACCTCCCCGTGAAGTATGCTAAGTACTTTGCGAATTTACAAATAATGCCAACTTTTTATACATTTTAAGTATTTCCAATTTCAAGGGAATAGAATTTTTTTGTGCGCATTTTCTAATTGTCTCAAGTATAAGAATGTGTGTATATGGGAATGAATTTTATTAACTATACAATTACCTTCACTGCAGGTGACAGAAGTATATTTGTGACGATATTGTGAGTGTAACTCGATTGGTATGTTAATTATTTAATACATTTAGAGACTCAAAATACAGAATGCAGTTTAGCTCTTGAATATCTGCTTAATTTGGAAAGGTTCCAGTTGATAGAAATTAAGAAATTAATTTTTTTTTTTTTTTAATCTTCTACATTTTTAAAACGAATATAAATAATTGAATGTGTTCCCCGGAAAGCATGAGAAAAGTGAAAATATAATGTATATAAGACGAAACCTGGAAAAGTGCAAATAAATTAATCAGCAAAAGTGTTTTGCTTTGCTTCTACTACTTTCCTTCACGGACCGTTTCTTTTAAGCTGTAGTCAGAATAACGGGTGCACACATATTTTAGTAGCAGCAGTGGCATTTGAATCAATTACTCCAAAGAGACTGGTGCCTAAAACCAATGATATTTGATGACTTGTTTTTATTTTTATTTCGTCTTGTTATCATATTTTTCATTATTGTTCCATTCTTATTGCTAGTTTATTAACTTTTTTGTATTATTACTGTCTTTAGTTGATGAAAGGAAAGATATGCGCTGCCATCAGTGGCAGTTAGACAGATATACTTATAAATTATTGGTTATTCATAAGACTGATTTATTGGTTGTTTTTTTAATTGCTAGTACCACGGATTTTAACGCACTGTAACCGCTATATGCAAAAAAAAGAAAAAAACCTTAACAAAACAACTATACGAAACAAAACAGGTAAATTTCCACCGATGATAAGAAACATTATTATTTTCTATAGTCTGTCTATAATTGAGTGTCATAAATTAGCCTATGAAATGGCTATAAAAAGCAACATTCTATTGGTTGGAATAGAACAGATATTAAGCTTCCAAAAATAGCGACATGGCTAGTGTGTATTTAATCTATATCCTTAACTTATAAGCTTTGTTTCACAAAGTCGAAAAGCAAGGCTGGTATTTTTTGGGGAAGGAATGTAGATTTCAAACTTGAAAGTGCCATTCTAAGTGCATTCCCTAGGCTATAATTTCTCTCAGGGTTCATTTTAAATTTCACATGTGTTAGCGGAAGCTGTAACAGGACCTCTGGGATTCAGTAAATTGAACCAATTGAACTTAGGCCACTACAAACACCACTGTTCACCTTTAAGGTTTATGAAACACTGCTCATAAATCTGCAAAAAACTTAGAATTAGCTCAAACTCTGACTTCTCGTATCATGCATATCGTTCAGAAGGTAGGAGCCAAAGAATCTGTATTACTATTATGTCACCTATTAGATAGATCGTCAATTAGCTCCATTCTGTTCAGATAACCCTTGAAAGAAGAATGCTCAGTAAGAATAAAAAGAAGGGTAGTTCTCAGTGTTTGCTTCTTTATTTCCAATACATTCTCTATTGAAGTTGGGTCCCCTCCACAGTTCTTTCGTTATTATACTCGTAGAGTCATCTAACCAAAGACAACTGTGTTGGTAGTCGGCCCAAGCCAAAATATTAATGGCAAGAAGTTGCAATATCAACTGTGGATGAGGGTAGAACATCTGAGACTGCTGCAAGACAAGCAAGATCGTTCACTTTTTGTACCGACGTGAAGCTATGAGCTTTATAAATAAGTTCCGATTCAGATCTATTCATGGAAATAGTTCAACACCTTTTAAAGCACAGGTACCTTCGGCTGCAGAAACAATCCAATTCTACTTATATATGATAACCATGAGTGGTATATTTTATTGGCTGTTTTGGCTTAACTAAAAGAAATTGGAGTCACAGTTTTAAATAATTCCGGTACATTCAGAAATTAATATATAGATATTGTTAATTCTTAGGACGTCAAAATAAAAAAATATAGATTTTTTTTTCATTACAACGATCCCAGAATGCCTGATAACTGTTAGATTTTCTTGCAAAACTTGGAAATCTTAGGCTGTTTCCTTCCATTTGATCCTACCCATGTACCTACCTAAATTCAACCGTTCTTGAGATAACCTTGTTTTTATAATTTATTAATTCGTTCTTTTCATAGTTCCGCATACGTTGGCAAGCGTAGACTATTTATTAGCATCTAAGCTGAAAATCACCATCAAAGGTTGCAAACCAAGGAAGTTACGGGGTGGTGGGGGGAAAAGTACCTAAAATCGCAAATCTCCTCATAACTCTGAAAGGATGCATTTGCCCACCCCCTCCGGTCCACTCCATATTATCTTAAAGTTGTTTATTTCTAACACTGTAACCTATCACCTGGTTCAGTTATGACCATCAATTCAGAATCACCCTGCCTTTAGGAACTTTTAATAAATTCACTCCTTCAGTGATTTTACCAACTATTAGAAAATAGTTTTCGTTTAAAAATGAGTATTTTAGTTATGAAAAACGTCATAGCATATTTTACTGTTTTGAACGGTTTCGAATAGATATAATCCGAGTGGTACATTTACTAGAAAACTTTTAAAATTGGACGAGGAAGCCATAAAAATATTGTCTGTAAGCCAACACGAGGAAATTCGGGGTATTTTTACAAGTAAAAAAATAAAGCAAAAAATTTGCCTATAAATAGGCACAAACGTGATATTATAAGCTAATTGAAATTTATGAAAAGTCATGTCTCCCCCTTAATTAAACCTTAGTTGATAATAGTAATCAGAACAAAAATAATTCTTAGTATTTTGGAAAATTCTAATTATTTGTAATAATTTTCTTTTCAGATAATTTCATAATAAAGTCATCAGCACATCAACTTCGAAAAATATGGCGGCCAATATCGAAAATATTTTTGGATAAACAGCATGAATAAGCACGAAGTAAAACCATGACGTGCTGCGACGCCGGATGAGATTCTTCAAGAGAACATTGCCATTTTGACAGTTGTTGTGGAATGTGGTGGCTCTTAGAATATAGTTCTCTCTATATTCTAAAATGTGCGTGATAAAATTTTCCTTGTTTCCTTTTTGCTTTGTTTATATATACGCGGAATTTGATATACGCACAAATAGTGAAGTGCCGAGGTGAACAGATTTGTATTGTGTTCAAATAGTGATCGTAGGTGTAATTTTTGTGAAAAAGTGAAAATCAAATAGTTCTAATAGTTAAGTGCTCTGTGTTAATGATGAGAATAGATGATTTCCCCAATGGAAAATCCTCTCACATGGAATTTTGCGGTAAGTTCTTAAATTTTATTATATTGAGCTAGGATTATTCTGTATGATTAATCCTTTAAGATTTTGCAGAGTGATCAATACTTCTTTGTTTTTGCATATACTAACTGAAATTTTATCTATTAGGATGAATTATGTAGATCTCAATTAGTTAACTAGCTAATATTATATTTCATATTTCTGTTAAAAAGAGAGAGAGCTATTATAAGAAATTTGCGAAGTGCACGTAGGTACCATTTCTGGTAAATTCGAAGGCAACCTACTTCAGGTTTTTGTTATGATTAAGTGCTGGACCCGAGGCACTTGTTTTACAATAGAATTGAACTCACTTTGCTTTTTACTGTGAATCCTTTACACGAACTTGATTATGAATTAATTAAGCGTCTTTCGTTAGACTTTACAAGGAGGAAGATTAACTCCTAAGCTTACATGACACATCTTACCATGTATCTAACTCTTGACCTGCTTTAGGGGTTGGATTCCGCAACGATGAGTTTACTCCTGTACACAAATTTTGTGTACACCACCTTGCTCCGATTCTGCAAAAATAAAAATGAGTTTTCTGTCAAAATTGTGTATACTTTAATTAATATTTTCTCACGGCCATTTTGGTCGTGAATTTTAAATTGGGAGTTGGAAGTTTTTGTCAAGTAATTTGTCATATTATTTATTTTACCTTTCTCTAAGCCGTACTTGCTTAATACTAGTGAATTCATGTAACTCATTTCTTATAAAAAAAACTTTACTTTTTCAAAAAGGCTATTTTCTCACTCAAATAACATTCAGGACACAAAAACTTTCATTCAACACATAACTGCACGCATATTCTTACGGAATAGCTTGAAATTTAATAGTGTACAGTTTTCCTCACGGTGAGTTATTTAAATCGTGTACATTGGCAAATTCTTCACAGTTACGGGATCCAGTCCCAGGAGGTTTAAATTCATTGATATATTTTTATAAGAATTTCTTTCCCCTGGATATCGAAGCACAAGGATATCGTTCTCAAAAGTCATAGCTTAGTACATAGAAAGTCTTCATTAGAAGTGTAATATTTTATATCAGGTATAAATACCCATTTTACTTTAAATTATACTCATCAATTCGCGGGTATACTTTAGCTATTCCCGGGTCAGCTCATTTAATACACAAAATACATCACAACTATATCCACTTATTGAAGAATTATATATAATGCCATTCTGGCTATAAATGTTAATATTCCTTCCCTTAATGAATTTAACTAGCTTTTTCAGGTTTCGACAAAGTCAGTGCTCTTTTGGTGTATTGCCAATTCTTGTTGAGGAGCTTCGTTCTCTTCGGTGGGCGAAAACTCTGGCATATTGAAAGCCGGCTTAACGCAAGGCACTGATGTCTTGAATAACGCTATTAAGTGGGGCTGCGCGCTGCGGTGTTTTGTAGGAAGCCGATGTATTTAATAATAACTGCAACGACGTGAGGGTCTGCTTAGCGGAGACATCTTGAACGTCTGTTTAATGCAGGGAGTTTATGTCTCAGATGGTCGCTACGACATGGGCAGCGGTGTATCTTGGATTCCTCGCTACTGGTAGAGCAAGCGTTTAATTAGTAGCCAGATTACAAGTGATCAACTTCTGGACCTCAAAAAAGTGCAGTGGCCCCAAGTCGGCTGAAGGGAGACTGCGTGCTGTTGGGAAAGCGACCACTCAGTCCCAGATTGTCCCTATGATAGTCTGAAAGTGCGCTGGGATCAATCCGACCCTACATCATCTAGGTGGTTGCCTTAGGAGGTATTGTTTGCAGAGTTTGTTTCTAGAAGTCTGGACCCAGTCGAGTCTATGTCGATGTGGTGGACTTAGTAACAACAGCAGTGATGCTGGAGCTCCAAGCAGGCATCTTATGTTTCCGCAGCGGATAGTCAGCCTTTTGTGCTAGACCTAAGCAAACATGCATTCTGAGAAAAAATTATTTTTGCAGTCATTAGATAAAATGCCAGCTCTGCGGTTATGAAGTCCTCTCGGGGATTTTTCTTTATTGGTGTTGATTGTGGAGCCTGATTAATTTTTTTTTATTTATTTACTTTTCGTTAGTGTGACTAAATGGACGGTTGGCATCAGAATAATAAATTGTGTTATTTGTTTTTCTATTTACACTAAAGTCAAGGCCTAACTAGCTCAACTTTCCTACGTTCAGCAAAGTTTTACTAGACGCGAATTTCGAATGATTTATCAGAATTAGACTAAAGCTGTTATTTATCCATTCTCAGAAGTGTTTGAAAATTCTGGATATGGATAGGTTTCGTGGACTGCACAGAACTTCCAAAAGAAGAGATGGTATTGGCATCTATATAGCTAATATAATACAATGCAGTCTGAATTAAATGACAATTTACGACAATCGGGAAATTTTGGTTGTTGACTGTTCGGGTATCAGATATCTATCTCACCAGGCGGACACGATATTGAGATCTATTTTGTCTCATTAAATTCGGATTCTCTAGGTGCCACTCGTGTAAGTTGTGTAGGTTCATGTAACCGTCGTCTTTTTTAAATGTCGATTCATCCGACCACAAAATTTTCTCGAAGAATCGCGGATCTTCCCGTTGTCTTTGTACCATCGTCGAAGTCGTCCCTCTGTGGAGAGTAGACGATGCACGTTTGTAAAAACTCAATGATTTGACGAGCTAGCGTCAATATCTTGCTCACTCACACTTCATGGAACGACTCTCCGTCTCACTCAACCTAGAATCTTAAAGTTATGCTCTTAAGGCAAGCTTTGGGTACACTAGATTCATTTTTAGTAGATCAACATTTCTTTCGAAACTGGGTTTTTTTGAAAAAAAAAGCTTTATTTCGTGTTCTAAGAAATATTGTAGCAAGTGTTATATCATTTTAGAATCCCTATTAATTGCATCCAGCTCTTAGTTTCTTTTCAGTTACGACATTAGGATACCTTTTCTTGCACTCGAGATGCAGTTCCTACGTAAAGGTAGCAGTTTGACAACCTCCATCTCATATCCTTCCACATATAGTTGATTTGCTTTTTCATTATGAAACATTTATAACTTTGTTTTCTCTGTGTATACAAAAGTTGCACTCTGCACTGTATGCACCAAGGCACCACCATGTCTTTTGCGCCCTGTAGATTTTTCCTGATTATTTATAATAGTACATATTTTTATACAAGCTACGCGGCATCAAAAATAATCGACCATAGTGAAATTAAAATGTATGGGCACTGTATTGTATATAGCCTCTCTAAAAAGAATTATCAGTGCGAGCTTATAATTTGCAAGAGCTGAAAAATTTTCATATACCCCCAGAGATTTGTAAAGTTAAAATTAATTCGGTTTAGAATAAAAATTCATGAATCAATCGTTAAATTGTTTTATAATTGGGTCGGGTAACTAAACCTGTGTGTTATCCTCAAGTCGAAGCACTCACCTCTACTTATGCTAAAACATATGTCAGATAAAAGTGCTATCAGGTTTTATTGTCAGCGGAAATCTGTTTTATTCAGTGCAGTTTTTATAGAATATTGTGACTACTAGGTACAGGTCATCTACATTCATACTGGAAAAAGCTTTCTTATGGTCCTCTCTTAAGAAACTATTTGGTGGTGATGCAGATTTTGTTTTTTTTCAAATATATACATTTATAAAGGACGCACGAAACATTCGGACACTTATATGTACTACAGCATTATAAAGAAAAGGTGTGTCAGCATAATCGAGAAATGGTATGTTAAATGCTCACCTGACAAGTAAGGTTCGAAGTACGTATTGTTGAGAATGAGGGAGCGTGATATACTGCTATGGTTTTGGGAGGGATTCTGTGAATAAACGATGTTTTCATCATTGTATACAAATTGCTATAGCTTCTAAATAACGCATTGAGGATTAGACAGGGATCTATTTGGGACTTTAGGTCCCCCTCCTGTCCTCTTCGGTAAGAGCCTTGACATTAAAAATAACAATTGGAAGCATAAGCTCTTACCTAATCTATCCAATAAATTTTAAGTTATCATCATAGGATATCAGAGTGTGCGATTTAGGTGTTGGTTGTGATATCTAAAAGATACGCGAAATTTTTCTCTATGGAGGTTACGTGGAATATTTTTTCTTGACATATATGTACGTTCTCTGGAGAAGCATTTAATCAAAATTGCAGACTGTTTTTTTTAATTGAGAATATACTTAAGTCCACGGTGTTGCAGACTTTCATATGTATATATATATATCTATAGTTAATTTGAACTTAATTGATGTCGAATCTTATTCTAATATGAGAGCAATGAACTGTTATACCGTAAGAATTGAAATTGTTCTTTTTGCATACATAGACAACAGTAGAGATAAAATTAGTCAGAATAAATTATAATCAGTTACGCTTGTAATCTCATCGCAATAGCATCGCTGCATCGTAATTTTAGTTTTTTCTCCATTGCCACTGAATATTTGTACTTGATACTCTCTATAAAAATAAACGGTATTTTCATAACTAAAAGTGAGTTTTATAATCACCTCAGTCCCAAGACTACAATCTTTCGAGTTTTATATCAACGAGACATAAACATTTTTGGTGCCGAAACCCGGGACTAGTAGTGATTCATTAGTTATTAGGTATCGTACTCGCGATTATAGTGACCTTCTTGAATTACATATGTGTGTACATATCTCGTCGCGATTGTTAATTGTTTCGAACAGATGAAAAAAAACATCATTTGCAAAGTGCTGTGCAGTGCATTTAAGTATAACGTGTAGTGACAAAGCTTAAGACAATTTAATTACATACAAATTATTGCAATTACATTCCAGTCATTTGTGTAGTTTAGAAAATTTTAAATTTCGAGCAAGTGTGCGTGCTGCTTTACTGTGTTATCAGTGGATCCGCTATTCAGACAATAATTTGAGACTTTCGAATTGGTGACAAACCGGTTTTGTCATAGATGAGGAAAGAGAATCAGTTGAATTTATTCTGATAAATACTGATCTCATATCACGCAGTAAGTCTAAATTCCTTTTAACTTATATTCTGTTACATACTCACATTATATTAAAAATGGAATCGGCAATTGCACAGCAACAGTCATTAAAAACATTTATTTCCAATTTTATTGAGAACACAAATAAAGCCGGTAAAGACAAACATACTCAGGAGTTCATACAAACGCGAATAACCTTGCTTCAAGCATATTGGGATAAATTTCTGTCAATACATAATGATACCATTGTCGTCAAGTGCAAGGCTGCTGATCTAGAACTCCCATATTTTAAAGACAGTTATTATGAAACCACAGAATTGTCATATTGCGATGCCTTAGGACAACTAAAAGTTATCCTGAGAAAACTCAAACCGGAAAATGTTCAGCATTCTACGGGCCATCAAAATACTACATCTGCGACACAACTTTCCACCTTGCCTAAAATTCAGCTTCCTCAATTTTATGGTGAATTAAAGGAATGGGCTGCTTTCCATGATCTCTTCAAAAGCTTAATCGATCTAAATACCGATCTGACGGGCTCACAGAAGTTATATTATTTAAAGACTAGTCTCCGTGGAGCCGCTGATCAGCTTTTGCGAAACACTGCAATCACTGACGATAATTATGCTGCTGCGTGGAGTCTTCTTTGCAGTCGATATCAAAACGAGCGGCTGCTAGTAAGATCATACTTAAAGTTATTGACATCTTTGCCTAGTATGAAATGTGAATCAGCAGAAGAGCTGAGAAAATTATATGATGGTACCATGGAAGCTGTAAATGCGCTCGAAACTTTGAAGCGTCCTGTTCAGCAGTGGGACGATTGGTTAATATTTCTAACTGTGCAAAAGCTAGATCCGTGTACGAAAAAGGATTGGGAGAATTCTCTGCCTTCTACTACTGAACTTCCCACATTCGAGGAGTTGTGTAAATTTTTGCAACATCGAGTTCATACTCTTGAAGTCGTTGGTGCTAGCGCCACTCGGTCAAGGGATCCCTCACACTCAACTCAACTTAAGCCCAACAGCAAATTTTCGTCACTCAAAGTGAATCTAGCGACAAATAAATCAACGAATAAACAAAGCAGATGTCCCAAATGCCAGGATAAACACCTACTCCTTTTCTGTCCTTCTTTTAGGCAGCAGACAGTTATCCAACGGCGTGACTTTGTGTCTAAAGAACGGCTCTGTTTTAACTGCCTACGACCACATCATGCTGCAGTTAATTGTCCTTCAGCAAATCGTTGCAAGGAGTGTAATCAGCAACATCATACTATGCTACACGCATCACATGACAGCAGCGCTCATAATCATACAATAACATCACAATCAAACTCGCAGGTAAACCCGTCATATTCTTCACCCGATATCTCAGCTTCTAAGTATTCTGTATCACGCATGCCTTCCCCATCTGTCGCAACATCAAGTACTGTAACTACCTTAAGTGCTAACACAAACATTATGCAGCGATCATGTACTATATTATTAGCGACAGCTCAAGTGATTGTGAACTCACCGGCTGGACAGCGGATGCAAATTCGTGCATTACTAGATCAAGGTTCGCAGGCCACATTCGTTTCTCCGGCAGTTGCTCGTTTCCTGCGCTTGCCTCACAAGAAGGTCAATATTCCAGTGCAAGGGATAGGGTCCTCCAGTGGAGTAGTCAGATCGAAGGTTCAGTTGTCAATCCAGTCTACGATTGACCGAGACTTTTGTTTAGAAACTTCTGCATTAGTCTTGCCACACCTGACAAGTATATCGATTCCTCCTACGATGGCTTTCTCTGATTTAAGTCATCTGCGCGATCTCCACCTTGCTGATCCGAAGTTTTATGACAACGCTCCTATCGATTTGATTATAGGTGCTGATCTCTATTATTTAATTATTCTGGAAGGACTGCGAAAAGGGATTCCAACCGCACAGAACACTGCGCTGGGCTGGGTATTATCAGGCCCTATTGAAACTACTACGAATTCCAAATTGACACCGGTACACACGTACCATGCATGGTCAGACACCTCTGCAGAGCAGCTGGATACTCTGCTACAAAGGTTTTGGGATATAGAGAATATTCCGGCAAGCCCGTTAGTCCTATCCGAAGAGAATGAAGAGTGTGAAGAATTTTATAGAGCAACAACCCGGCGAGACGCAGCTGGAAGATATGTGGTTAGATTACCTATTAAAACTTCTTACAAAGCCGAAGATATAGTATTTGGTGACTCTAAAGTCAACGCCGTACGAAGCCTATTATCAGTAGAACGAAACTTCCTTTCAAGCCCAAACTTAAAGGACCGTTATACTGGCTTTATGAGAGAATATTTTGATCTCCGTCATATGGAATTAATATCAGATGAAGCAAATACACTTAAAAGTCGTCATCACTTCTATTTACCCCACCATGGAGTGTTAAATGAGAATAGCGTAAGTACAAAATTACGTGTTGTATTTAACGGGTCCAAAAAATCTAAGGGAGGACTTTCTCTCAACGACTACTTAGCAGTTGGACCAAACTTACAGACTGATATATGTACAACAATTCTGCGGTGGCGACAGCATTTGGTAGCTCTGACTGCAGACATTCGAATGATGTATCGGCAGATAAAAGTGGATGAAAAGGATTGCGATTTTCAGAGAATCCTATGGAGAGAGACATCGTCAGATCCTGTATCAACTTATCGTTTACGTACAGTCACATATGGGACAACATCTGCTCCATACTTGGCGATTCGAACCCTAATTCAGTTGGCTGACGATGAAGAGCATAGGTTTCCATGTGGCTCAGATATACTACGTCGAAACTTTTACGTCGATGACGTTTTGTTTGGAGCAGAAACTGTTCAATCAGCGATCGAAGCACAACGTGAGCTTGTAGGAATTCTTGAAACTGCTGGATTCCAATTACATAAATGGTCCTCAAACTGTGAAGACGTTTTGCAAAGGATTGATCGTCACTCCTCCAACACAGAGTTGAATTTGCCCAACGATTCAGTTATTAAAACACTAGGTTTATTCTGGAATCCTACATCAGATTGCTTTGGATTTCGAGTGAAACTTCCCGATCCTCCATTGATACTCACGAAAAGAAAGCTGCTGTCTGATGTAGCGAAGCTTTATGACCCACTAGGATTCTTATCACCAACTATCTTGATAGCAAAATCCATGATACAAAAACTATGGCTTCTGAAAGTTGATTGGGATACTCCGCTTCCACATCCCGTAACTCAAGATTGGGCAAAATTCCGGCATGAATTAACACAACTGGAAACCTTGTCTATTCCTCGGTGGATTGGAATGCAATCATCTGCGAGTTTCTATGAACTTCATGCATTTTCTGATGCTTCACAACAAGCTTATGCTGCAGTAGTGTACTTACGAGCAGTTCATGATTATGACAATATTAACACCTCCTTACTTTGTGCCAAAACGAAACTTGCTCCTTCGAAAACGATTTCAATTCCGAGGCTGGAGTTGATGGGAGCTCACCTTTTGGCAAAACTTGTTCATAGTTTGCAACCTTCGTTGGATGTTAAAAGCCTTCCACTGTATTGCTGGACAGACTCTCAAACAGTATTAACCTGGCTGACATCTCACCCATCCAGGTGGAAAACATTTGTGGGAAATAGAGTGACTCAGATTCTTGAACTAATTCCATCTGCAAAATGGAGATATGTGCCATCTAAAACTAATCCAGCCGATCCTGCATCAAGGGGTGTTCCAGCTACTCATTTAGTTTCTTTGCAATTATGGTGGGAAGGGCCGCAGTGGTTAAATTTGCCGTCAACATCATGGCCGCAAACTAGTTCGCGAATGCCTCCCTCTGTTGAAATCGATCTGGAAGAAAAGGCTTCATCTATAAATGCTGCAACAACAATTATTACAACTGAATATTGGGACCTGCTACACAAGTATTCATCATTAACTCGCCTGCTGCGTGTCACTGCCTGGTGTTATAGATTTCTTACTAATTGTCGTTTGCCAAAAAATAATCGTATTCGTGCAGATCTATTACCAGCAGAGATTACTACTGCACTCCACTTCTGGATTCAACACGATCAAAAAATTTGCTTTCCTAAGGAATATCAGCAACTATCAACAGGTCGAACTCTAGTAACTAAAAGTCCTTTGCTTCGACTGTCTCCATTCTTTAAAGATGATTCCGGAACAATCCATGTTGGTGGCCGATTACAGAATGCTGCACTACATGAAGATGCTAAACATCAGTTCCTGCTATCCAAAATTAGTCCGTTATCAGCATTAATATCAACAGATGCTCACTTGAAGACATTGCATGGGGGAGTCCAGCTCACTCTAAGTCAAATGCGCCAACGATTTTGGATCCTTGGAGCCCGAGATCTAACTCGTCGTTTGATACATCAATGCCTTACCTGTTTTCGACAGCGCAAATATGCTCAACAGCAATTGATGGGAATACTTCCAGCGGAGCGCGTGAGGCCAAGTCGGCCTTTCCTTAATACAGGTGTAGATTATGCAGGTCCAATTCTAATCCGTTATGGGCCAGGAAGAGGACGACCAGCACACAAAGCATATATTGCTTTATTCGTCTGTATGGCCACTAAGGCGGTACATTTAGAGCTTGTCTCGGATTTAACCAGTGAGGCATTTATTGCTGCCTACAAACGCTTTACAGCCCGACGAGGATATTGTCACAAAATCTATAGTGATAATGCTTCTACTTTTATTGGAGCTTCAAGGGAACTTAAAAATTCATTTTTTCTATGTCAGTCGCAGTTGCCCACTTCTTTTACTCATCTACTGACGTCACACGGAACAGAGTGGCACTTTATCCCTCCAATTGCCCCGAATTTCGGCGGATTATGGGAAGCTGGAGTGAAGGCGGTAAAACACCACCTTAAACGTATAATTGGTTGCTCTACCCTCACCTTCGAAGAAATGTACACACTTCTAACACAAGTGGAGGCGTGCGTCAACTCGCGGCCTCTATATCCTCTAAGCCCTGATGCTGATGATTTTGAGGTCCTCACACCTGGACATTTTTTAATGGGTGCTGCCCCACTAACAGTCCCAGAACCTTCAATAGAGTCTATCAATCCCAACCGATTATCGAGATGGAAACTTCTTCAACATATGTACGATCATTTTTGGAGGCGATGGTCCACAGATTATTTAAACAACCTGCAAGAACGAACCAAATGGATAAAAAAACAGGATAACATAGAACCAGGACGTCTGGTGCTGCTTCGAGAAGATCACCTTCCACCGACAATGTGGGCGCTTGGCCGAATTGTTGAAGTGCATCCCGGCCCTGACGGTCTGGTGCGGGTCATTACCATTAAAGCTAAGGGACTATTGCTCAAGCGTCCTATTAATAAAGTTTGTGCTCTTCCAATTTCAGACGCCTTAGATACAGCGACTCATACTTCAGATGCAAAGGTAACTCAGGCTTCTGCTTTTGATATTATTTCTGCTCGGAGGTCTGATGGCGGGTGGTCTTCCAACCCAACCAGCTAAAGATAGTTTTAACTTGTTTCGTCGGACGGACGAGGCGGGCGGTAATGTTGCAGACTTTCATATGTATATATATATATCTATAGTTAATTTGAACTTAATTGATGTCGAATCTTATTCTAATATGAGAGCAATGAACTGTTATACCGTAAGAATTGAAATTGTTCTTTTTGCATACATAGACAACAGTAGAGATAAAATTAGTCAGAATAAATTATAATCAGTTACGCTTGTAATCTCATCGCAATAGCATCGCTGCATCGTAATTTTAGTTTTTTCTCCATTGCCACTGAATATTTGTACTTGATACTCTCTATAAAAATAAACGGTATTTTCATAACTAAAAGTGAGTTTTATAATCACCTCAGTCCCAAGACTACAATCTTTCGAGTTTTATATCAACGAGACATAAACACACGGTATGGGCATTATAAATTTTATCAACCTTTAAATAAAATCATAACCGAAGTTAGCCTTACTCGTCTTCTTTTAAAAAGTCACTTAAATGCACACACATCACCGAGTTACCAAGCACTTTATTCCACATTGGGTTGTTTGTTGTCCTAACATTAAACCCCATACGATATATGTACGTCTAAAAAAATGCTAAAAGAATCATCATTTTCTTCTCAATTTTCCTTCATCCCTTTTGAAATAAACCTTCGTTATGAGATATAAGACTGTCATTATACCTCCTCCTAACTCTCTTTTATTGCTAGCGGAATGAAAACTAATAACTATTCAAACTGGAAAAATGCACTAAAGTAATCCTCCTACATATACACATATAGAGTCGATTTTTATATGTACATTATATGTAAATCGTCATCTTAAAGCGGGGGAGGTATAAAAGGACAGATAGAGAACCTGAAGAAAAAGTGCTACTTATTCTCTCCAATTCTGCCTCTATGTGAAATTTCTCTTTTTTCTTTTGATATGGGGTTATGGAGGCGTTAACCTTCTTAACGTATAATTTCTGCATGGGATGGATATTTGCGAGCATATTACTTTCCTCTTGTCTGAATACTCTGAAATTGGGTATAACCCAGTAGCTTTGATGCGAAGGCGAATTGATTTTGAATTTTTTAAAAGATTTGGTATGAAGTAGTCTTTTGGATTCTGGGAAATTGACTTTTAGAACTTAGTAGACTTGTTAAAAACACCAAAAACAAAATGGTTCTACATTACAGAAGGCATTAAAGAAGAGCAATTAAGCCCTTTATGTAAATATAACAGAAAAATAGAAGAGAAAGAGAGAGACAGTAAATTCCAAAAAGGGTCATCTCTTGACATCTTTCATTTAGGAAGGATTACATTTCAGTAACAGCTGTTTCTTCCTATTGAGTGGTTATCGGAATGGTTCAATGGGAGTTCAAGTTCACTGTTATATAAAAAAATAAAGTGGTAATAATGTTAGAAATAAAATATTCAATGAAAATTCAATATTAAATTATCCTTTTGTCTTTCATTTTTTAGAAAGGGAGAAGTAGAGAAGTATCTATATGAAATCCAATATTCTTTCAACTTTCTTATACATTGTCGTGTTGTTGCTTATTTTAAACATATTGATTTCCAGCTCTTTCATCCCTGAATATATTTTATTAATGTTGAATTGCAAATACTTATTCCATGTATTTGCGGATATAGTTTCAACTTATTTTAACACTAATTTGGATAGGGTATTTTCGAATTTCGAAATTCGTAGTGATATTATCGAAAAATACGAAATTTGTAAAATTTATGTCAGAAACTGAATGATGAATTAAGTGCTGCGATAATGAAATTGATGGATTCTAGACATGAATTAGAAGATTTGAATGTGGTGAATAGTGTGGTGTTGTTTTTATTTGTTCAGATATCATCGCAGCGAAGAGAGAATGGAAAGATCCATGGTTTAGTAGTCTTCTTGATGTGGATATTAATTCTGCCGATATCTGTAATTTTCAAGGAGCAGCCACACGGCATTAACTCGAATGGAGCAGCTTATCAGCGCTAAATATAAGCTAAGAAGGGGTGATGACTGGAGTAGCTAAACAGCTTTAACTCCTAAGTAATCAACGCCTGTTATTAATTGAATACTGCAAAGTTACTGCACTCCGACTGCACTTCTATTGTGAATACTGTATTGCAACTGTGTGTTCTTTATTTAAGTTTCGTATCTTATTTATACATAAATTGACACTTAATTTACAATTGGTTATGATGCTTATAAATCTATCATTCTACAATATTTTGTGCGAGAACCTACTTGTATGGGTAAAATAAGTTAGTTGCTATTGGGAAATCAAGTTTTACGTTTCACTATGGGTTTCTAGTTTTTTAATTACTCATTTTAACTTGATATTTGTCGCACGATCAAAAGCCTTTCATTCAGTGTTGACTTTTGTTTGTTTTATTTCAGTGTGATTCCACGTTGCGAACGTGTAAATGACGGATTGAGTAGGTCTGTAGGTTTGCTTTTAATTTCTTTACTTTGATGGCAGTTCTTTGTAGTATATGCAGATCGTTGACCTCCTGGAATGGGTTTATAGAAATAATTCATATGTAGATATCTTTAGTGATTTTGCATATGGGTGCTGCATTATGCTTATTACAATAGGCTTACGGACATTATTACCAGTGACATACCGTGCGCAGAGAGCGACAACTTCAACAGATTGCTTGAAAAAATTTCTTCTGTGATAAATCATCCTCTGTCGCCATACGCATTTGCTCTTAATCCCAAACCTAGAACTCGGGGAGTTCTCGTCTGCTAGCGAGCAGAAAATTCTTCTGCACAAATTCAAGTGGTTCGCATTAGTACAACTTAAACAAGCCTTCTAGCTTTTATATCTGATAGCAAAATTAGTGCTTATGAAAGTCTCACACATCTGTACTAACAAAGGCATCCGTAAGGGGAATTAAATTGATACATGTAATGGTCGCGTTCAAATCCGTATTAAACAAACTGACTCTGCTACAATAAAGGTTACTAGTTTGGATTCTTTTATCGATATTATTGCTATAACACATGTGTTTGATGCTCAAAATAATTTAGCGGCCAATTCCTCATAGCTTATTTCTTTAAAGTGTACTTAATTTTAATGGCTCATTGTTATGCAAAATTTGTTTATAATATGTTATTGTGTCTTTGTAGTAAGTTAAGTACGATTATGCTCTTTATACCCTAGATGAAATCTACGGGGTATACTAAGTAATTGTGTCATTCCGTTTATAACGCACAGAAATAATTATGGTAGAGCAAAATGGATTGGACAGCTACGCATAATATTAAAAGTTATTTTAATTTTTGCATGTCCATCTGTCCCGTCTGTCTACCTGTTCATCTGTCTGTCTGTCTGTCTGTTTCTCCGTCCTTCCGATAACTCGAAAACGCCTTCACTTAGACAAAAATGTGACAAATCGGGCAACTCCTTCATAGGGTTGCAAAACAAACATTTCGTTTTGCCTCTTGTGTAAAGCAATTTTATTTAAATAACATGAACACCATTATTGTGTGCCGCTTGTTTCGCATCGAGTACGATTTATATGACTTAAATCAGTGTCCCAGTGCTATTTTAATAAAGAAATGTGTAAAGAAATTTGATGAGACGGTTTCGATACTAAAGTGAAACAAACTGGCGCAAGAACTTCTCAAAATGAAGAGAATGTACAGAGAATTTCCGCTTCCGTTCAACGTGATGCAGATTTATCGATGTGCAATCTTTCGTCTCAAATACGAATATAATCACGCCATGTTTTTGAAGTGAGATTTGAATTTATATCCATGCAAGATCCAGTTAGTGCAGGAACTAAATCCGAATGAATTAAATTTACGCATGTTGTATTTCAAAACATTGTTGGCTTGTTTTCCGATGAAGCCCAATTCCACATTAACGAAAACGTTAATAAAAAGAAGTGCAGATATTGGAGCAGGGAAAATCTCAGAGCTAAACATGAAAGGTCCCTGCATTCGGCTAAGGCTATATAGGCAGCAATTTCGGTTAGAGGAATCACTAGGCCCAATTATGAAGATGTTCGCGGCCGGAGAGTCACCGTTAACTCTAAAGAGAATATGAGAATATTACGGGAGTTTCTGGTACCACAGCTACAGAAATTTGATGACTATAATCGGAACATTTGGAATCGTGGTTTCAGCAAGACGGAGCCATTTGCCACACCACACCTCCAATGATTTCCTGCCGGTTCTTAAGGAAATGTTTCCAGAAAAGCTGATTTCTAAGCAAGGCGACTTCCCGTGGCCACCTGGGTGTCCTGATTTGACGCCAGCAGATTTCTTTTTATGGTGATATTTCAGAATCGTGACACTGCTTCAATTAAAATCAAAGATTAAGTAAGAGATATCTGCATTCCCATGCTCCCTTTGCCAAAGAGTCCTCAAAAATTTGCGTACTCGGCATTTGAATGATATTATTTTTAAAACGTAATTTTCCATGTATTAGTAATCATGTAAATAATTAATTTTTTAATTCATATATCTTATGTTACGCACAGCAGAGATTCCGTCCTCCTAGGACAAACTTCGGATCACAGCTGTCTTGAAATCCATGAGTTCCACCGCTAGGCACGGAAATATATCTAGAAACAATATTTGTCAAAACAAGAAGGCACCTCTACTCCATCTGGCGAAAAGTTTGATAAATCCTTTCATCTATGTTTTCTTAGGCAGTTAATGAAATGGATTATACCAATTCTGGAATTTGTCCTATTCAGTTATCCCTTCGTTCGGGTGTTATACAGTTAAGCAAAGTCGGTACATTCATTTTTGATGACAGCAAGCAGAGGGAGGTAGCAGGGGGACTTTATTATCTCCTTTTTTTCCAAACACGCATTAAGTAACACCCAATGTATCTCATTTAATTACTAATAACTTGAAGATTAAAAAAATTATCCAACTAAACTCGCAACAAAAAAACAAAAATGCCTATTTATCAGCGTTGATCTATACAAATAGTTCTCGGACTGTCAGTTCAATAAATTCGTATAAACAGTTTTCCAATTTGAACAACTCGAACGCTATCTCTATATGACTTGAGTAATTATCTTTGTAGTGGACAGCAAAGCTAAAATGGCGAAGGAGCCATTTAATTGATTATTTATTTGCGTGACTACTTATTTAGTACTAGTCCATTTATTAATGACTAGAAATTCTAAGGAGCATATATAGATACCGGAAGAGACAGTACAATTTGTCGTCTGCAAATCACCCCTATTCCAAAACATATTCCAGAAGTAACGACAAGCTTGACATTCATACATACATATGTACATGCATACATGCACATATATATAAATATATGTATATATGTAAACATTGAGGCTAACCAAAGGAATCTGCGGTGGGCATTTGGCAATCCCGAATGGACTAAAGATGTGGCAGACAAGATTCAGACCTTATTAGTTTTAGTAGATATAAATGACGATGGAGAAAGGTATGTAGGTATTATGTATGTGTATACAAGCGCCCATTCTTACGTCCCCTTTCCTGACAGCGGTTGCGGAATCGTAACTCCCGACTGTTTGGAGATACTTAGAAGAGGTTTGTTACTTTTCGGTAACGTCGTTATAACTAAAAGGAATTGTTGACTAAAAAACTACAGACGTATACCTCCTATATATAGGTGTTAATTAATTGCTTTCTATATCAGCACATCCGTATAGAATTAAGTAGTTGCGATGGAGAATAGGGTAGTAGGTATATATTTTATGTTGAGATATTCCTATCTTAACTGTCAAAGACCTTAAGGATTTTCAGGGGTGCGAGAGATTGCATGTGAAAATATTTAACCAACATCAGATATTAGAAGTTATTTTTGAGGATCAGAATACTGGTTTTCTCCTTATATAATGCGATAATAGGAAACATGAAATAATTTATGGATTGCTATTAACTCTAATTAATCGTACTAATGACAATATTTTAATTCCACTTTTTAATTCATCCAATGTGCTTTACAACATGATACAAAAGTATAATTTGCAGGGGAATTTGTAATTAATTATATATTTAACGTCGAAATCGAATCTCGATTTTGTATAGTTAGTCGGGATTTTATGTCAATATTTTAGAGATCCGCAACACTCAATCAGTCAGTTCCCAGCGCTCCTGTGGCCTTTGGTCTATTTCACTAACTTTTGCTCGTCAGCGCCTATCTACAGCATCTCTGAGACAGTGTTTATGTTGCCGATTATGCTAATCTTGGGCTCTTTGGCAAGCAAGATCGTGATCATCTATGTAATATTTGGGATGCAGGATAGGAGAGAACAAGGACGAGGATTTCTTTCCATCTGGGCTGATTTCATGAAATATTTGACATCCATATTTCTGCAGCCAGTGGCGTACCTAGAGCTTTTGCCGCATGGGGCGGTTGTAATGATCTTTTTACCACTTCTGCTGATTCTACTTCTTATCCAAAGAGACCGGAAAGAAAGAAAGAATAAATTTATATTAACGAGGAGATATAAGCGGTAGAGTTTGACAACGGCTCTATACTCTTATATCTCGACCAAGTGAGATCAGTGAAGCTCAAAGTTTGGTGTTAATATAAATTGAATCTTGTTGCAAATGATGCCTCGCTGGGTCAGAGGTATGAAACTCAAAGTAGAGTTTAGCTAACTTGATTGAATTTAGAGCTAATAGGCTGATATGTCGGAAGTCAGAAATGTTAGTGGAGAGTTATTTTTAGCAATGGCTAAAGTAACTGTCCTTTTCCAGTTTTTTTGGAATCTCTGCCGTAGTTAAAGTTATTAAAGATATGCTTGACAAATGGTAATATAGCAGGCAAAAGTAATTTCGAGAAAAGGAAACGGATTGAATTAATGATATTACAAACCTCTTAACGATCTACACAGCGGAAGCTGAAACCATCACCTGATTGTGATTGAGTAGTACCACTGCTGAAGAGGAAGTTAAATATTCATTTAGATTTCCCGCCCTACATATTGTGTTTATAATTATCTGTGGACATTTGCCCAATTATTATCATCCTCTATCTTAATTTCTTGCTACTACTCAAATTAATTTTGAATAGCTTTATCCCAATTAAGCGTGAATTTAATTCCTGTTTCATTGAATTAAATGCTTACCTATATACATATATATATAATCTGTGAACAACAATTAAGGGATCCTACAAGCATGCATATGTACCTACATATATACTTCTGTAAGTACCCACATAAATGAAAGCATGTTACGTTCATGACCAGCATTTTAGTACTATATGGGGCTTATTAATTTTTCAAGTATCCTTCCTGATTTATAAATAATTTGTTGTATGCAAGTTAAATGAATCAGGAGGAGTCAATTATTGTGCAATTTTAATGTTTTACATATTTCATATACCATATTTTTACTCTCGTCGCAACACACCTTATCATTATGCTATCCTGCAAAACTTCTTATGATATTCATATCTTGTTGGAAATTTTTTACAATTTAGTTATGATACCATCATCATCATTGCTTTGTAACCAGGCCCACTATTATCTCTTGAATACTTGTTTTCTGTTGCAAAAACATACATATATTATATTTTTTGTGTTACTACATTAATGAAAAGAATGTAGGCGTATACTATGTGGTGTACTGCCAGTCTGATGGTGGTATGTTAACGTGCAAAAATTTACACCGAACACTGGAAAAACAATTCCGACAGAAACGTAATCCATATAATATAGGTACCGATTTGGAATCTCTTGACAGAACTGCTGGGATTAAATGGTTCAATGGGGGCCTTTATTTGTGTGCAAGGGAAAAGGATCAACATGATCGACAATCAATCTGTGTGGCATTGTATTTTATTTTTCAACTCCTAGCTATGTGTTTACAAATTTCAGTACAATTCTTTTCGAGAAGGCAAACGTCCTGTGCCTATGGTTGGGCACATTTTAATGCAACAAAGCAAAGGATATTACTATATATGTACATATATACTCGTGGAGGTAAGCAGCATATATCGATAATTTTTTTTTTCTCTGTATTGATGAGTGGAGCAATCAGTTTTCTCCATTGAAGTTATTGTGGTCGGATGAGCGTGCAATAAATCCTGCTAGTAACAAATCCCCGTAGGTATATATATTCATATGCATGTCGAATTGCTAATGGTTTTTCCTATTTTTTTTTTCAGGTAGCTATTAGTCTTAATGTGAAATATCATTGTGAATTTATCATCTTTTTTTCCATAATTTCTAGCGCTTGGATTTTATATAAAAAATGCTTTTATTACATAAAACAAAAATGTATTTTCCAGGTGAGATAAAATGTTTGGTAATTATGATATTTTAAAATCTCTGGTCTACGCTTGGGTGCCTGGGCAAAGTGATGTATCCGAAAATTAGATTGCTGATGTTCAGGCCTGCCAGAGAAGGTTCAGCTATGAATATATTTATGTTTTGCGGAAGAATTCATAGAAAGAATCAGTAAAGAAAATTTTAGATTTTTATGTCTACATATTGGCTAATCGCAGATGGGGAGAACTAACCACATATATGATTTCAAGACAGAGATATATTTCAAGATAGATAAGTCCTAGGAGGATAGAAACTCTGCTAAGGAGGAATTATAATGACGTGTTCGAGCCTTACTGTATTTATCGTGGGACACTACCTCTGTGACATACATATGATTTCTAAAGAAGCTGTATGGACAAGGACAAGATTGATTGTGTTCAGTATTTACTGTGGGAATGTCTCAACCTTGCTAAATGTAGAATGACCGTGCTTGATAGGTACTTAGGGCTGTGGGGAGGGGGGAGACTAGCAGATATAGAGCTGATGGACCAAGTAAGCTCCATTAATTCGTATGGGTGGTTTTAACACACAATCATCTCCAGGTTGGGTGATGATGAGGTGGCCCCACCTAATGTGCTATTCATCTAAGTGCGGCTAATTGGAGGTATTTCGATAGCCGGATTCTAATCCAATCTATCATAGTCTACATCTTATTATATATTAAGTTCACATTATCGTAGTAAGGATTGTTCTTTTTCATGTGTTGACTGGACAACGGACTCTATAGCTGTGTTCTTTGTGTACCTTGCAGAACTCCTCTATACTGGAGAAAACAGATTGCTCTGTCGAGTGAAACGAACTATTCATTTATGTAAATATTATATGAAATTGCATGAGGCGTTATTTTGTGTATCTTTTGTTCTGCTCTTTTCTGCTTACACAAATGAACACAGCTTATAATAACATTTCGAGCTTCATTCGCGTTATTGGCTATATGTAGTTGCTACCAGTGTATTACAATTATGCTTTAGGTATGTTGGTCTAAAGTTTTTAGCAATATACTACCTACTATATCATCACAATATAATCAATATTGCATTATTGATAAAAACATTTCGAATAAATTGAATGTAGACATAAATTTAGACGGAAAACTTATTATCAACATAACAAGGGATCATTGAAGAAAGCTTAATTTGTTTCAACAGTAGTCTAAATAGTTCCTTTATTATTGTAAAAAACTAAAGAATATAAAGATCAAAGATGCAATTGGTTCAATTTAAAATTAAAAAAAATTAGTTAAAATTTCATAACTCAATTCAAAAATATCATTTACATTCTTATTATACCCTGACGAAATCTGTTGGATATCATGTGTTTGATTTAAAATTTAAAATCCGGGTGTCAGGTTACTTCCGGCTTGCGAATAACCCTTCGGCCAATGGTGCCTATAGTCCAGTCCATAGTGACCTAAATGAGGCCTTTGCACTACAAAAGGTGGGGTAGTTGTGATTTGTACTTGTATGTGTTTTTTAGTTCCGAGTCCCGATAAAAGTAGCTAAAATTGTGTTTTTTTTTAAATAATTCCTCAATGGTTGATCCTACGACAAAAATGTAAAAATATAAATTTGAAGGAAATTAAATTCCATTTTTGTATAAACACTTTTTTGTAAGTCTGTAGTATATACAGTTACAGCGGTGGAAACGTAAACATGCTACCAAAAAAATTTAAGTGCCATTTATACAGTGTGTTTCGTCAATGGTGGTCCATAGGAACGGAGGTGATAGTAGGCATCCAGTCAAATAAAAAATTGCATGGCAAGGGGGGGCCGGCATCTCAGCCATTTCGGAGTTACAGGGTGATTTAGAAAATGTGGTAGTTTTTCACAAAATACCTTGTATTTTAAAATCCACGTAGAACTGCGTAAATTTACACAGGTTTTTCTATATAACCCAGAGCAGTTGAAAATTTGTAATATTAGGGCTATATAACCACGGCCTTAAAATGTGGATACCACAGTGTCAAACAATATTTTTGTTCGGTGTATTCTGAGCCTAGATGGTGAAAATTCTTTTGTTTTTAGCTCATTATTTAATTGAACCTACATGTGGCCTTCCTCCCAATATGGCCTTACAGTGAATATTGTGTTGTTCGCAGCCTCCCTCTACTATTAGTGTTTACACCCAAACTCATATGGAGAAAACTGTGTTATCCAAAGATCAAAGAATTTTAATTATGATATTTGCAATATAAAAATCCTAAACTCTGTTTTTCAATATACCCATTGAACAAAAATCTATCCTCTTTGATGAAAGAAAGAAACGAGGCGCAGTAACCAATGAGACTGATAATTTCTTTATCTTTGAGAAACCAATCTTTTCAATCTTTTCGAATGATTGCTACTTTACAGAATTTCTCAAATGAATAAATTTTTAACATTTAAGATCTCATACAGTTTTTCCTTCTTTTTTTTTATTACGCCCGATTAATATTTGAGTAGCTACTTAAGTACTTATTATTAATTAATTAGGATTTTTTGTGTAATACATTCTTAGTGAACTTCGTCACTCCGAAAAGTTGAAATTGTTTATTAAGAAGAAAGGCAAAAGTTTGTTCTTTATAAATTTAGTATTCTCACTTCGAGTTACTTGTAAAGAATTTCAGATAAACTTGGAATAAAGTGAAAATTAAAATTTCCTATGTAACTTGGGACAACTGGACGAATTTCTAAATGCATTTAAAATCTATTTTCATTAAGAAAATGAACAGAGTCTCTTTATCTGTTATCAATTATAAATTGATTATTTTCTTCTATCGAAAAAATCTTGGCGCAATTAAGTGTGAACATGGAACTATCAATAATTTCTAACAGGTACGAAAAAAAACTCTGAAAACTATAGTTGGCAGAAAATTATTAATATAATTTTAAAAAATAATTTGGAAATAATAAAGCAGATGTATGTGAACCAGTTAAAAAAAATCAAACGATGGAAAAGGATCTTGAGAAAAGTCCCAACTTTGTTTTAACGCATTGAAATTCCAGCAAGAAAAAAAAAAAAACAATTAAAATAAATTAAAAAAAAAAGAATAAGAAAAAAATAAAATTAATACAAATTTATATACATACTTAAGAGAGAATTCCGTTCTAACAACGGACAATTTTAGCTAAAGGGTTTTCCGATAAGAGGTGTTATTTTAATTAACCCGCTATTTCGGTAGATGTCACTTTTGGAGCTATCATTTTTTGACATTTGATAAGTAGAAACTACGCCAGTCATAAAAATGGAACAACAAACCATTCAACAATGCAATGAAATTATTAAAATTCAATATAAAAATGGCGAAAGTGTGGCAGAGACGGTTCGTAAAACTCGAACATTTTTGGGTCGTCGTGAAGCACCTTGTCGGACAGCAATACAGAAATTGGTGGAAAAATTCGAGCTGTCGGAACAATTTAGTGATGTGAAGAATAAAACCCGTGCACGTCGCTCAAGAACAGCCGAGAATATTGCTGCTGTAGCCGAAAGTGTTGAAGAAAACCCAGGTTTGTCCATTCCTCGTCGTTCTTTGGAATTAGGCATTCTACAAACGTCATTACACCGTATTTTGCGTAAAGATTTGGGTCTTAAGGCTTATAAAGTTCAGTTAACACAAGAACTCAAGCCGCCCGATCATTAACAACGTCGAGTCTTTGGTGATTGGGTCCTTGAAATGCATGAAAATGATCCGGAATTCCATCGAAAACACATCTTGAGTGATGAGGCCCACTTCCACCTCGATGGCTTCGTCAACAAGCAAAATTGTCGCATCTGGGGCTCGGAAAACCCAATAGTTATTGTTGAAAAGCCTCTCTATCCTCAACGTGTGACTGTTTGGTGCGGTTTATGGTCCCGCTGGGTCATTGGACCTTACTTTTTGAAAATGAGGCTGGAGCAACAGTTACGGTGAATGGATTGCGCTATCGACAGATGATTAATGATTTTTTATGGCCGGAATTGGATGGTATTGATCTGGACAACGTTTACTTTCAACAAGACGGCGCTACGTGCCATACAAGCAACGAAACCATTGATGTTTTACGGGAAAAGTTTCCGGACCGTGTTATCTCTCGAAGAGGTGATCACAATTGGCCACCGAGATCTTGTGACTTAACTCCTTGCAACTTCTTCCTTTGGGGCCACGTGAAAAAGAAGGACTACGACAACAGCCCAGCGTCGATTCAAGACCTCAAAGATGGAATTCGTGAGGCTATCGAGGACATAGGGCAGCCACTTTGCGATTTGGTTATGGAAAATTTCATGAAAAGGGTATGGTCCTGTAGGCGTGGTAGTGGTGGTCATTTGGCTGATGTTATTTTCCATTATTAACCGCATACCTTCCTCTTTATAATGAAATAAAGATCCGATCATTTATCTCAAACAATGGAATTTTTCTTTGTATATCAAAATAACACCTCTTAGTGGAAAACCATGTAGTAGTTTAATAAATTAAAAATTCCTTTTTACATAGTTGTTTCAAGTTATTATTTTTCGTTTCACTTATTTCGGCTTATGAGTATATGTATAAGAAAGAATTTTTAATATGTCATAAATATGTTTCATAAATAGCTCATGGTTCAGTCATTGGGAATATACTAGTTAAATATTTAAAGAGTATGGCGCATAATTCTGGTTACATCTTATCTTTCGGGTTGGATGCAGTTGGCAGTTTGCAAAAATCAATCTTCGAACCTCTTGCTCATAAATTGTTGCGTCCCACAAGTTTTGGTTTTGGGTTCGTTGTTTTTCTTCATCTTCATAAATGACTTGCTAATTTTCCATGCCGCTGGGACTTATTGTGGATGGGATTGAGAATCTCAAATCAGACCTCTTAGGGGATTCTGAATGGGCCAGAAAAGTAAACTAATACGTAACCCTGCCAAAATAATCCCCTTTTAATATATAACAATTCTTCCTTGAAGACAAATTGATCTTATTTTCTCTTCTTCGCGTAAGTTCTTTAGTTGCCCTACTATCTTGTCCTCGCCATCTCTCTCAATAATAATGAGGTTCGTTCCGTCTTAAAAATAATCAGTCTTCACGATAATTATTGCAGTTCTGGTGCCCTAGTGGAAAATAAGCAAATATTAATGTCAACGTCATCACCACACCTTTTTGCTCTGACGAGCCCTTCACCTACCTTGGTTTCGGCAGCCTGCTCGATTTTGGGTACTACTTGGTAATAGTTTATTCTTGTCGTCTTTGTACATCTTCCGATTATTAATCACTTCCATTCTTTTCATTATTTTATATCAAGACGATAGCTTCACCGCTAAGATCTCATGTTATTAACTCGTCACAGGGCCGGAAACTTCTCCATTTCTGCCTGTGTTAGTTCCAGGAGTCATCCCACACCGTTGATTCCGAAAATGCTCGTCCTTTCCTTTTACCCAAGCCGTGTACACATTGGAATGGAGCTAATTAGCTACTTGGACTTAATACTATTACTGCACTAACGCCTTACTTAAACCAAATTAATAATTCACTCTATATTTTACAAGATGGAAAGTAACTTATTGTATCTACAACATTTTTTTATTTCTAATTATAATATTAACTATGTAGCTTCACCTGAGCTCGGAACTTTTATTATTTTAGAGAATCTCAAAAATATCTTTCGTTTTCAACCTGTCATAGAATTATTCGCAAAGTGACAATTCGCTGTGATATCGGAGAATATTTACACTTGTACCCAATCGACGGATAATTGTTTGTTGTTAACTAAGTTTCCGTTGTTAATTACTTTTCGATTACTAGACTTGCTATCAACTTATTTATTTGCTGTCCATCTGTGCTTTGAAGCTTGGATTTCTACGATTGTTTATTTATTATATGCCCTACATCAACATCCTCGTAATACTTCTTTTATCATGTCATGTATTGTTGTTCTTTTATTGTTCTTCTCACCTTTGTTAAATATCGTCGCACGTGCCTATATGAGAATGGAGATCTTTTGGAGCATTTGAGTAACCAGCTTTTTAGGTCACCCTGCCTGAACCTCTTAACATTCCTGCTTACATTTATATTCCTCATTTGCAAGTGTTTACTTCTTGAAATTTCTTTACTTTATGGGCGATATCAATCAATTGCTTACATGGATTACAATGCTACAATTTTACTAGTAAACTTCAGTGAACTAAGAGTAGAGCAGCGAACAAATCTATGTGTTACTGTTTAAACGAACAATCAGACTCCTTGGAATTGTGTACTAAAGCGTTGGACTTTTATCTTCGCCCTTATTATAGTAGCAGTATAAAACTTAGATAGGGTAGCTATTATTAGCAGTTTGTGCAATACTTCTTTTGCTATGGACCTGGATATCTTCCTCACATTTGTCAAACGAATCTTTGAACGGCTAGGTGGCTTTAGAAGCATACCCGAATTTAAATCATTCATTCATATATAATTTATGATTCTATAATTAAGAGATTCACAACGGTGGCCGATTCTTATTTTTATCCTGGTCCATACTGTTAAGGCCATCATGATCATAGTTGCTCCAAACGGTAATTTGATATAGAAAAACTAATCTCAGCAAATCCTTCAAGCAATGTATCTCATAATGTATGCTTGTTACCTTGCCACCATAAAATTATTTTTATAATATTATTGATTATGAACAACCAAGTTATTTGACTGATATCCAAGAGCGTATTACAGTTTCAATGTTTGCCGTAATAGATCTAGGAAATTTTGATTCAAATTCAACAGCATAATTCGAGAGATTTATCCCGCGAGACATCTTAGTTCTCAAGAGAATAAAGGGAATATTGTCAAGTGATTTCTGGTTAAGCAAGCAATTTGGGTATTATGACGCACTGTACGCGGATGATAGCTGCTTGTACCCGCAACGCCGGTAGTAAACTCTACTAAAAATCCTTCTTGTAAGGATAACATTTCCTTAAATGGACGCGAATTGATGTGTTTTGTAAATGTGTGTTCTCTCCGTCTTGGTAAACATATCTTCGGCACTGTATATATTTCAGGGGACTTGTTTGTGCATCACAAATGATCAATTTCAAATTAGAGAAATTTTTTCGTTGGTAAGCTGTTGCGTTGAGATAACAACGATAAGAACTTTTTGAAATTATCCATACCTACTGGTCGTAATTAGATATGGTATTTATGGCTATGACGTTAATCACTACCAAAAAAATCGTCAGACAATTGCGGTCGAACATCAAAGTAATATAAACAGTTTTCAGTTTTCAATACTGAATACGTTGTTCATCACGAATGTAATCCATAAAAGCCTATTAAATTTCAATACCTTTGTACATACGCTATATTATATTGTATGCATAATATTTTAATGACAAACTATCCATCCATTGGCTTGTAGCTCCATATCATAAACAATTTTCGGGTGTCATGAAAAAAACTTTCTTTTAAGAGCCCTATTTTAACAGGAATTTGTGAAACCGTAAATCCAAGCTTATCTACAACAAAAACTTATGTAAAAGTAATTCTGATTTAATTAACAAGGGATTGAAATTTGTAGAGTTTTCGTTTAAATTCGAAGAACAGTAACCATACAATAAAGTAGCCTTCCTCTATAAAAATATTTAATTTTGTTTTTCTATACATAAACAATTTGGTCCTTTTTAATTCTATTTTTAAACTACTGCAGGAATCAAATGATTCTATGAATTCTATTCAATTAGTCTAAATTCAACTTTTGTCTAACCTAATGCGAAAACTTGTGTGTCAACAATGTAAAAACGTGATTGGTATAGAAATTAGGTACATACATGTATATTCTATATTCCAGCGCCCCCCCCCTCCATCCCCCCTCGCAAACCTCTTCAGAATTATCCTTTAATTTGATATCATCCCTTTTCTTGATTGTTTTTATTTTATTGACACACGCGATTTATAATCCACACATATCCTTTGCAGTTATCTCTTAGAATTTTATTTTTTTGTACGTATGTTAGAATGTCTGTCATGAACATAACTTGCGTCCAAATCATCATAAAGTTTGCGAAAGAGATTTTTCATCAGTTCATCCTTTTTCAGTGATGATATTGGCAAAAATTGTTTATGCGGTAGAAGAAGGAGGAGAGTGGAATGTATATGAACACTTAAGTTTTATATATTAGTATGTGCTTTTCCAAGGAAACATTTAAAATTATTTTCACGATCTCTATAAAGTGAAGTTAGGTGTAATTTGATGGAATGAATGATGGCAAAAGTATCAATCTCAATAAATGTTTTCACGATGCTAAGCACTACACTTCTGGAGTGTGATAAGTACTTTGTTAGTATTACTTACTTTCAATCCTTGCTCCAATTATGATTTTGTGAATGAGAAGTTTTGTTTGCTGTCGTCGGACATACGTTAGAGTGGAGGCTACCGAAATACCTGCGATCGGTCACACTTAAATAACCGATGGTCAATTATAATGACACCTAATCGGAACTTTATCTCAAATTTTCATTTTTAATTAAGGTCTGCGTTCAAACCAATCATGAGAGTTTATAGACCTCAAAAGAAGCTAACTAAGTCTATTTCTTCTACGTTTGGTAAAGTTGGGATATTCACACAAAAGGTGTTGAATGGTCTCAACATCTTCTTCTTCCAGATATGCTCTGCAGAAGGCATTGTATGGAGATTGCATGTGTTGCGAATGTTTTCCAAAGAATTCTATGCGCTGTGATAGCTGCAGTAAGCTTCCACGTCATTACGGTTCCTCTTTAGTAGAAATTCCATCTGAATAGGACACGTCTTAGGCAATACATGTCTTAAAATCCCTCATTTGGTTAGTTCTTTACATCTGCGATTAACAAGCTTACAGGCCTGTAAATATAGAATCCTCTTTGCCGATTCTTGAGGCCCACCTATTAATTTTTCCTGTAACCATACATACATAGACAAATCCTGCCTGGACAAAGCATTAGGTGCCTCATTTCTGGTATATAAATATAGTGTGGTACCCAGAAGAGAACAACTCTTTTTTATCCACACTCACTGCGACTACGTTGAAGCAGGTCCAATCTAATGGTCTTCCAGTTCAAGGCTTTGATTGAAGCTTCTCTGTCAATGCAAATGTACATATATCGATCATTAGGTACATTTTAAGTTATTTCCAATATCCCTACTGTGTTACTAATAGCTAAATCCTCCGGTTGGAAGACACTACAGGGATGCTGAGTATACCTTGGATTACACTCCACGCCTGAGATACCTTTCTCAAAGTATTGCCGTGGGCTCTCCGCACATAGTCTTTGAGATAGATCTTTCATATTATGATGTAATCGAGGTCTGTGCGGCTATCCCAGCCCAACTCTTTAAGTCTCAGTGCATTTTTTGCAGCTATACATACTCCAGGGATGCTGCTGTTGTTGTTATTCGTAGAACTTCTGTATTACCTACACAGGTAGCTCTCTGTATGTTAGTAAGACATTAGATGAAAAACCTCACTCTAGAGCATTTGATCAGACCAAGAGATGACAATTTCATTAACCACCAATAATCATAGTCAAGGTGAAATGACCCAGTATTGACTACCCCTAGACACACTCCTACTAATATTATTGTCGCCAGGCGTGACCTACAAATTTCACGTTCTTTGAGTAGGTTGTCCATTGACATCTGTATGGATTCAAACGAAACCATAAGTATAAAGTCCTTCGCGATCATGTGTTTACTTCTGCCTGTCTTGGAAATGAAGATCACTTTGATTTACTTCAGATGCATGGGAAATGGGAGTGGTATAAGCAACTTTTATAGATCACCATAAGCCTCGATATTTTAATTTCTTGTATAATCTGCAGCATGACTGGAATGATGATATCAAATCCTGGTTAATTGTTGGGCGCCCAATAATGAATTGCCCACTCTGTTTTCTTTTCCTCTTTACAATATCCCATATAGACTATAAGTTCAAAGTATCTACATGCTTATTATTAATGTTAGTCTGGTTGGCTTGGAGTATCTTCCTCAGTATCGTTGCAGGTAAATTCATTTCTTTTCAGGAACGACGGAGCATAAGGCAGTTGTCTGAAGCCTTCCTAAGTTTAGCGGAAACGCTAGTATTCTCTATGGATTCACAATAGATCCTCCATGCAAAGTATTCATTATATTTCATTGAGAGCTTGCAAACTCTGTTACTTGCCTTTTACTGGGCCCAGTCCTGACTTCTAATCTCTTTTTCTTTATTGAATAGTCTTTGTGCGCTCTTCCGGATTATACTTATTAAGTCCTTGTTCTACCAGGGTGAATATGATTTTTTAGAAGGCCGTCGTTATTAGAACTGTAATTAGACATCTTTTGTTTACATGGTTACTTTTTGTAATAAAGGGCGTAGTGTGGGTTTCTTATCCCTTAAGTAGGCGCATTAGCAAAATCACAAAAGTGGTTGCAAACCACAAAATTTCCAAAAACAAAAACAATGCAGTTCGATAACTAAATCTTCATGCTTTAATAAAAACTGAAAAACAAATGACTTTACGTTAACACAAAAATAAAATAACAATTATTTTATATTACGCACTGAGGAACTTCTTGCCATTCTTCGAGAGAGAATTCGTCCTACATCCTTTTCGCGGTTAAAATTGCCCAGACGGTATGCGCCTACTTAAGGGTTCATTTTTGTATGTCGTTTTTTCTGACCCCTATGTTAAAAATTCTAAATCTTAACAACTTCCATGTATAAAATTAGGTGGAAGAACTTTAAAAAAAAAATAATAATCAGGACCCACCTACGTTTGTTTAGTTATTTCTTGATCTTTATCTAACCTCTAATCATTGATCTAAAGAGATATCTAAAATTAAAGGATCAGTCATAAACATGGAGCATTCGAGAGCAGACTTACGGAATATTTCCAAATAATTGATTAATATTATTTCCAGGTACGGTATTACTTAAACTACAACTTCTCCAACAGGATTTTGATAGCTTGAAAAAACTTCGTAATATAGGAAAAACAATTAGATGTAATTCAACCCCGTGCACCTTGTCTTGTAAGTGTATTTTCGTGCCTGCCTTTTCTGAAGACCTTTGAGCAATGGTAACTGGTAAAATCTGCCATCGCTTAATTCAAAAAGCATGTTTTTAATCAACACCTAAACCCAAATATACCATTATACACAAAATGTATTAATTTTGAATTATCCTGACACTTCTTAGTTATTATTAAATGCGCTCTGCTTAGATCATCCCTTAAAATGTAATTCTTCAAAAAAAAAAAAAATTAATAAAATATTTTTACAGAAAGTTGTGTCAAGATATTGTGTAGATTGTGTAGACAGAACGAGAGTGAATAAAAATCTAAATCACCTATTGCGATATCGCCCTATACGACTACCACAGATAAAATTTAAGAAATCTTTAAACACTTTTTGATACACATAAAATAACACACGTATAAATTCCGGTCTTTGAATACACCGAGGTTCGGTCAAGTGAAACAAATTCAACCCGAAAAAACAACTCTACTTTGATACTATTGAGATTATTCAATTTCCGGTTGCCTACGGTATATCTGTTGTCCAAGTTCAATATATATCTAAAGCCATCAGAAAAGCCTATTTCCTTTTGCTTATCACACCCACCGCCCACAAGTAAACTGAATAATAAAATTCGCATCATATATGTAGTAGGCAACTTGGTGGTGGATGTTTCCTGGAGTCGCAGCTGTTTTCATCTGGCCACAGAAAGCAAGGCACAAGGATAAATTCACCTTGGAGCATTTCAACTTTTAACCGAAAAAGGTTCTCTGAAACTTTTGTACTTACTCAACACAATTCGTATTAGGATAATATTTCTAGTTCTTGGCATTAGGGTTAGTGATAAGAAGGACAAGAGAGAGGGAATTGGGCAAAAAGCTTGCACAATAAATAAAATAAGATTCTGGAATGTTGTTTTGTAAAACATCCGTTCAGCTATCATCACCTCTTGAAAACTGTTGTAATATGACTATAGTTGTATTTTGAGCGGATCTAGATGGTAGATAACTAGTATATTTGATTATGTTTTCCTTTTTTAATTATTTAAAAGAAATATTAAAATAAATTTGAGCTAATCTTGATTTCTTATCAGATTTTCAAAAGGATATAAATATCATAAAATATATCAAAAACTTAGGTCTCCACATAATGGCATACATAAATGTACTACATTGCAGTTGTATTTATGGTGCAATATTAGGTCGCGAAAGTTATTAAAATCAATCATTCTGACATAAAGATATTTTAAAAGAAATTTTAAAGATTTGGATGGGATAGGTGCTTTGTATATTTATTTATTTATTTGAAAAAAAGTTACTACGATAATGAGCAGACAAAGTCCAATAATACATTATCGTACAGATTAAACAAAATATTAAATAAAAAAGTAAGAAGAAGAAAATATTAATAATAATATAAAAGAAAAATGAAGTAGGTACATAATTCATGAATAAGAAAAGAAAAAATATAAAATAAAAACCGAAAATAAAGATAAAAAATAAAGCTAACTAAAACTAACTAAGAAAAAAAAAAGAAATTAATATGTTCAATACTACATCTATGTGAAGATTATGAAAACAATAGCATAAAGAGAGAAAAAGTCAATTTGAAACGAGGCATTGGTAGAAGGGTGAAATGCTAGCTAGAGAGTCTGATCTCATTGAGTGTCAGTCTTTTAAATGTCGGGAGGTCGGTATTAAAGATATCAATACAATTGAAATTTAAATTATACGATTTGAGAATTCTGAAGATAGGCGACTTTTCCTTGATGTTGGATCTACGGGAGGGCAGTCTGAAGTAAGGTATATTTCTGGGTGTGCGAGTGGGAGCGTTAAAGTCGATTCTAGACAGTATAATAGGACAATCAAATAGACAGTTTACCGTCTTAAAAAGAAAGATATTATCCAGGTATGCTCTGCGTTTGACTAAGGATAGCAAATTAAAATGACTGAGCCTTTCGGGATATTCAACGGAAATATTATAGAATTTAAATAACAAGAGCCTGGAAAATTTCCTCTGAATTGACTCGATTTGATCGGAATAATTAGAGTAAAACGGTTTCCACACTTAACATGAGTATTCAAGAATACTTCTAACTATAGAGTTAAAAAGACTAATATAAGAGTCGGAGCATTTAAAGGACCTGCGTGTACGAAAAATAAACCCGATTAACCTAAATGCTTTGGAAGTAATGGCTGTAATATGGGGGGCAAATGTAAGCTTTGAATCAAATATAACCCCCAGGTCCTTTATTTCATTCACACGAGGGATAGAAATATTATTAATTTTATAATCGAAATTGATGGAATCACGTTTCCTAGAGAAAGATATAACATTGCATTTATTGATGTTAATTTGTAGAGAATTCTCGTTACACCAGGCCTCGAGCTTCTTCATGTCCCTTTGGAGGCAAAAACAGTCATTGATATTTGAAATTCTCCTAAATATCTTAGCATCGTCGGCATAAAGTAGGCAGTCACTCTCAATAAACGATGGTAGATCGTTAATGTAGATCAAAAAAATAAGAGGACCGAGGATTGTGCCTTGAGGAACGCCAGACAGCTGTTTATAAGGGATAGATCGGAAACCATTAAGAACGACTGAGCTGCTTCGATTAATTAGGAAGGAGAAAAACCAAGAGATTGTATTTGTGTGAAAACCTAGTTGCGCCATTTTGAAAAGAACACGTTTATGTGCAATTTTATCATTTTATATGAATTCATATGAATTCTTTATGAGAAGAAGATGTTAAAATTATAGTGGGTGCAATCATGTTGTTAAGAATACAAAGAATGATAAGGCCTGTGCTACATGTTCGACTGGTCCCGACCAAAAGCAGTGCAATAGTGGATATGGTGTATGTATAAACTGCAGAAAAACAAATAAGAATAAGAATATTTTATTTATAATTAAACACTGTAAGAATGTCAATATAGTTTTAATACGAAAAAGCGCAAAAAGAATAAATCGATACAAGCAAATAATAATATAAAGTTCGAGTTATAAATTAAAAATAAAAATAAATTAGGAATTAAAAATTAAATTCGAAAAATCATACTACTAAGCAACGGAAATAAAATAATCAAATATTACTTAAACATAAGATTGTATACTAATAAAAAAAAAATACAAATATATAAATAACTAAGAACTAGAGAAATTAAAGCCAACACCACCTAAAACATGTCCAAAAGTCTATCCCACGATGGTGCTATAGTCGAGCTTGTACGTTGAATATGGGATGGTGAGTTACTTAAAGATCGAACATTACAAACAAAGTAAGAGTTTTGCATTACTGAATATTGAAAGATTGGTGCCAACAAATCGAAACGCATTGTGAAGCTTAAAAATTTTAATTTATTAAATAAATAAGGAGACTGCCATAGAATCAGTATGGTAGTATTATAGATTGAACTATTGAAGTGTGTTCGTAGACATAGCTCTCGAAGACAACTACAGTCGGCGAAGCCTACCATAAATCCCACCTGTCATATCGTTATCATGATCACAGCATTGTATTTAGAATTCCGGAGGACATCAAGAATTTTTACACGATTTGAAAATGGCAGCACCGTGTTATTTAAAAATTCAGGCGGAAGATGAGATACCTGAACTGCTCTGCTATAAAAAACAATACACTGCGACTTTCCGGCATTAAACAATGAAAGATTATTATCTAGCTAATGTGCAATATTGTGTAAGTCGGAATATAACCTATCAATACAATCTTTCACTAATCCAATTTGTCGACTAGATACACCTGTACATCATCGGCATACAAGTGAATTTTGCAGTCTTCAACAATATTAGGAAGGTCATTTATATACAGACTGAAGAGCAGAGGGCAAAGATTAGCTATGTTGTGATAGCATTATCTCTCAGATAGCGGATAGCGGATAGTACAATATATGAGCCCGTAAGATCGAGATTACCTTTCATAATTGCATTCGATTCGACCAATTTTCAACTTTTCGGATTAACTTAGTTCGGTTTTCCAAACCAATAAGCATTACTATTCTATAAAACTTTTTACCAATTATAACTAAGTTCCAACAACTGTGAATATAATCACGACACAATTCTACAGACTAATAATGAGAGAATTCTTTTCCAGCTCAAATTACTAGTTTGCCGAATGCACTTTCTCATATATATGTAGTCTTTAAATCGTATATATAATCTATGTGTAAGTCTAAAGTGTCATATCATTTCATTAATAAAATCTCAACGTTCTTCATTCATTTACTCATAGATATAATAACTAATAAATTTCTGTACAATTTCCTGAACATAAACCCTGCGGGAATAATAGCGAATTCCTATATGTATAAGAATAAAAATCCCTGCGAAATCACATTTTATACAATTTCACTATTCTTCAGCTACTATGAAGATGGAATCAAAGCTCCTCCTATAGGTCAAAGATACTTCTGCCGATGAATGATGTCTGAGGGGTTTAGATAAAACATTGAGGATAGCTATTCAATGATGAAAGTAAGTACATGTAGAGGGCATATCAAAAGCGTATTGAAACTCAAGCTCTTCCATATCCGGTCGGAAGCAATTTTGTCTTTAGAGCTCCGCTCTTGAAAATTTTTTAGTGTGATACAGTGCCACGAATTAAATTTATCTGCAAAACTAAATTCGCGTAGATACTTATTCGCTCAATGAAAGAAATTTTCTAATGGTAGTTAATTAAATTTTGATGGTAGTAAGGATTTTACGACAAAGGAGGGCAAACCAAATGCAAATCTAGTGCAATCATTGAAAGCTACTTCTAGTCTCCGCTTGCAGGCAGCATCTAGTCTAGGGAATATCAAAGATCTGAATAAAAAATGTGGTAATAACAAAGACTTCACCAGATTTATGCTGGAGTAGTTGAGAGGATATTGGTGTAGAGCCACAGCCGTCTAAGGGCTCCGTACTCTTTGCTAATTATCACTTTTACATGGTCACAACAAGTCGTTCTAGAATTCAAGAATAAGCCTAAATTTTTTACCCGACAAAGAAAGGAAATTTGAGAGCCTTCCAGAAGAATATGGGGTAGGTGTGAGGGGTCGATAGTGTGTTACGTCAGAGAAAGATTGTTATACTGCGAATAGCCGGAAAAAAAAAGAATTTTTTATCCATTCTTGACATAAAAAGCAGTTGAATTATTGAAATTTTGCATTCTTTTTTATAATTTTATGCATAATTCATTTAAAGCGGTGATTTTAAATTATGAGGAATAATGAGGGTGAATGAAGGGAGAGCTGGGGGGAGGACACCTAATGAATATGTCATGTGGAACAATTTCATGTTATTGTTATGATTTGCAAAATGAAATTAGAAATTTGAAAATGCTAAACAGAGGATGCTGTGGGATAGTATTCTATTAATTTCGCACAGTATTGTTGGTTTTATGATTAAAGAAGGAGATGCGAAGTTGCAAGCCGCCCTACCCACGGAGAGTGATTATTGTGCTCACTCTCTCATCTGTTTAAAACAGGGCAGTACTTTTGCGATAGTTTAAGTATCCGCATAGCGGTTTGTCAACCAACTCACTAGGGTACTTTACCAAAGGTTGCCATTGCACGTTTAGCTATCGCTGCGCATTTACACATGACATGTAAAACAGTCTCATCATCCGTCGAACATAGTCTGTGTAGATGATGGAATTGAGCCCATGCCGTTAGTGATGAATGTCTCCTCATTAGGCAAATCAGTCCTACAGTACTTCAGAAACTTTCTTACCGTTTTCATTAATACAACTATTTCCATTGAGGTTGATTACTTAAAAATACGTCGTCAGTGTAAACACCCCTTTAAGGTTGAGTACCTTAAGGCATAAGTCCTATTAAGGTTGAGTACCTGAATATAGCACCACAAGGAAGTCGTGGGTAAACAAAAGAGCTTGATCGCAATACAAACAGACGAAATCGCCACGAAAAGCTTGGAATTATTTTATTCTATGATGCTTATCCAATGCTCTTCCTGTGACTCGCTGATGTGCATTTGCGAATAGCTTCCTCAGCTGCACACAGAGGAAACGCACACATTGGCTTTCGGTTGACCAGAGGGAGGTCCCGCGATCCAGATCACTCTAACCCGATTCGATTTAAATAGTCTGTCAAGGGCGCTTTTGAATTCCCATATATTGGTTCTCAGCTATCAAGAGGTCCTGGAACCCATATTTGCCTAACCTGGTTCGATCTAATTAGTTTGTCAAGGTCGCTTTTGCATTCAGTGCAACTGTATGGCATGATAAATTGGCTGCATATGTTCAGTGATGTCTCAAACCTATGTGCAGTGATCCGCACCTCGACCTTAATACCCAAATCAATTTTTGAAGCCATTCGTATGCCAGATGAGTCAATAGCGGAAGACTCGCTAGCTATTGACTGTCGGAAAGTTCCCAACTTCTCGGTTCTTCACCGTTACATTGTATGATTGGAACGATAAGAACCTCCAATACTTATGTTCTGATATCATAGCCACTTCACAAATTTTCTCGAACGGTCTACGCGCTCTTAGGCTCTCCCAAAGGGTCCCGCTGTTTGAATCCTGTACGAGTCCCGCCGCATGAATCCTGTGCGTTATACTGGCTGACGCACCTACCACTTCCAGGCGCATAGGTATGAGGTTATGCAGGTTTCCAGTACCACCGACATGCGCAATACTTAGGCAACCCATTTTTTGTATGCCACTCAGTTTAGTTTTGACCACATTGAGCTTGGGCCTAGGTTATCATGTATCAGCATGGGTCTTGTGATAACTATATAGATCTGGAACATACTCATGGCTTGTATACCCCATGTTGCACCACATGCTCTACGTCAGGCGCAGAATGATGAATGATCTTCCGACTTTCTTTAGGATAGTACTTAGCTGCAGATTCGAATAATGTAGCATCCAGCATTGGCTCTAGATGCTGATTTATACTGAAGACCACGGTTGTCACGAAGAGAGTAGGTTCTCCTAATTCTCGGATTTTCTTTTGTGCTTTTTCCAGAGAAACGGCCTGAAACATCTTGGTCAGATATAAAAAGCTTTTAACTGAAATGTGAGTGCGAAGTTTATGTGTGGTCTGCAAATTTATTTGATTTTATTGTTGTTATTTAAATCTAATAATTTTCATTTTATCAAACTAACTAGGCTCGAAAAGTACTTAAATTAATTTTGTTCTTTCGCAACAATCCTCATGTATATACATTTGTAAATTGGGCATTTGCAAATAATGTGTTTATGTAAAAATGCATAATATTTAGTAAATTCTATGCATGACATATTTTAATTGATTGTTCTCCAATTAAATTAATAGCGACATAAATCAATGTGAATTACCTGTTGAAGACTGCCACGTTTATAACTGAATTGTAGATGAGCTTTCGCTTTGCTTTATGAACGAATGTAAGGGAAAGCTTTCACAAAGGGCTATACAGCCATACATATGTACATACATAACACAATGTTGTTGTTAGTTGTTCTATTCCTTATGAAATTAGTTGAGCATAGATTTTAGAAATGACAGATGTTACAAATAAATTTGTTGCTGTACTCATTGGTCTAATATGTACATGTGTCACGATATATGTCCGTAAGCCCCTCTCAATGAATTGATTTTGATTGATTCTTTGTTGCTTTGTTTTGACATAAATTTAAAAAAAAAGTATAAATTAATTTCTCAATAATTCTACAGATTAACGTAAAGTTCTGTCAAAGCCATTAATAATTTTTTTGGGAACTGAAATGAAATTGAAAGTCTCTCTGATTTGGGTGTAGCTTTGAAGTGATCATAGAAGTCGCAAAAGTTGGAAGCACAGTGGACATAGGTGAGTTAAAGAAAATACACATGGTAGGTAGAAGTTATGCAAGACTCTGTGATCCTATTCAACTGTTTTGTATGCAGAAATCCACGGAATGGTATTTACATTAAAATCAATCTACAAAGAGGTTATCGGCACACAAAAATATGTAATACTTAATTATTTTCCGACAACCAAGCCGTAATTCCAATGCTGGTTTGAGATAGTAGGGGTGTCCTGGATTTACAATCAAAGGAAAATAAAGTAACCCTTAGGTGGGACATGAAGGTAATGAGACTCCTGACTAGCTGTCTAAAAAATCTTCATTTACTGGACGCAAACTCTTTTACGGTCTTAGAAAGAGGTACCCAGCAGGTTAAATAATATATAAATCGCAGAAAAGGCTCATCAGCTACAATAGAAGAGTTTCACTAGAGTAATTGTAAGACATGGCGACAATAAGTTATTTAACTTCCCATACAAAAAGTTTAACAAGCTGTGGTATACCATGTCAGGACACGCACTAGCTTATTGACTGGCCATTGCCCACTTAAAGAGTATTGTGCGTGCTTAAGAAAATGGGCAAAGTCAGAGAATATAACTGCCGATTCTGCAACGAAGAGATTGATTTTTTAGACCTCACGTATCTGCGAGCTTGCTTACCAAAAAATCTCATTTCCGTATAACACCATCATTCGTTCGGAAAACTGACTATAATGAGGAAATAACCTTCCTAAAAAGGTTGCACGAAGATGCGGGTAAATCATTAGTAATTATATTGAAAAGTGTCAAAGCGTATGGGCAAGATCCTCCAGACATACAAAATGTGAGGAATAGGATTAATATAGTAAAGCAAGGCCTATATTCACTGGGAGCCTTATTGGATTTTATAATTACTGCCAACAAAAGACTTGCGTAGTCATCTCAACCATTTTCTTGTAAATGTGCTTCTGCGCGTATAAACTTTGGTAAGTAAATGGTCGCATGAGAACTATCGCTTGTTTTCTGGCTCTTAGCAGTAAATTCAAGTTTTGTCATCTGTTACAATATCGAACACTGATTTGACTTGAAAATTTTAATTTTACTCCAGGCAACTCATTTTTCATTTTGGACCTCAGTAAAATTGTACTACATCTACCGTGCATAATTTTCCTATGATGGTGAAATAATATTCCTGTAGTATGTTTGCTCTTCCGTTAATGGCAAGTCGATATCCCTAAAAGTGTACCAGTTGTTCCCGTGTATCTTCTTTAATACAGCTTCGATTGTTTCTATGGGAAGACGGCAGCAGCAGAATGTCTTTCTGGTGGCTGATCTTTAAGCGAATTACATCAACATTCAAACCCATTCAAACCATTTTCTCAAGTGGATACGGACGGTGCATCATCATAATAATTATGGCTAGTAAATCCATTTCTAAAATCATAAAAACATGGATCGAAAACTTATGTACAGTAATACATTTTTTTAAAGAAATGACTTTTTAAAACATAGAACAAGGAAACATTTTTTTCATTGCTCTGTCGAAGCTGTCAAAACAAGAAGGCATCAAAAATTTAGATATACAGACACTAATGACATTTTCAAAAGTCACATCTTCTAGGAAATAGCCTAATCACAAAACTTAAGTAGCAACCCTCGTGCATACATATACACAAACATAACGCTCATAGTGGTACAACTCAAAAGCCGCAATTACTGAGACAAGCCATATCAAAAGTTCTAAAATATACTCGCTTCAAATGCTGTAATAAAATTTCTGTAAAGCATTTTACTATTAATTTTTAATTTTGTACTTTTATATAACAAGAAAGTGAGAATGTGCTTGAACTCTCTGAATGGGGTTCAAGAATACGTAGTTCCTGAGCTGCGCCTCTATTACAGATTGTGAAAGATAATTCGCTTAAATTTAAATACTGAGTGCTAACGTATTCTGCAATGTATTACGCAATTGAAAAAATGCCGCGTCCAGTTTCAATTATGAGAATCAGTAAAACAGGTGGAAAATTAGTTTGCAATTGCAGGAAGTAGAACCTCTGACAATCACACCACTTGTAATTTATATGTAGTTCCACCCGAAACCTGGTTTCATCTGTTGATATGATATCTTTCCGCCCATTCAAACAACAACTTTTTTCCGAAAATTTTCAATATAAAAAGTGGAGTATTAAGAATTCATAATTTAGTATTCCCTGTAGTATTTCTGGGCTGAACTTTGTGTCAGTCCCAAAGAGCTTCAACTCTGCTCTATCCTCCTGATACCCTGATAGAGGTACTTCACTGCATCCATTTGTGTTGGGCTGACTATATGTATTCGCTAAGTATATCGCAAACAAAGAAATATTTACAAAAAAAACCTATGTCGACAGACATCCATACTCTTGAAAAATAACACTACTTCCAGACGATAATTCTCTCTCTGAACCACACATTTTTTTTTCTTTTTATTTAAAAGCTTTCATTGGCATAAAATGGGTACTTGGATGTGCGATATTTTCGGATAAAATTTTTCTGTGTGGAAGAGAAGAAAACCATAAATAATTTGGTCGACACATTCTTCCTTTACGCGATTTCTCTATTCGATTGCCGTCTTTCGATATACAGTTCTAAAGCGGAACATATTAATCTGATAACTAATCCCTGTAGTCTGCTGTCGACAGAAAAACTGCAAGGAAGAAACTGTCGAGTAAATCTTCGAGAGAAAAAAATATTTTCACAATTCGAGATTCTAATGCTCATGCAATCCTCCTAATTCGACCTAATTTTAAAACAAAAGTTTTTGTTACAAATCCAAGGAATCAACTAGTCTCAATTGAAAATGCTATTATATATGTATATGTCGTAGACATTTGACGTAACTCAGCATTTCACGAAAAGTCTAGACACTTCATGGAAAGTAGGCAAATAGTGTAACGGTTTTGACTTAGCCCCTGTTTACATTATGTGTCTGAAATTTTTAGTCATTTCTTCAAATGCTAAAAGCGTTTACGCCGATACTGCAATACCACCCTATATAACCAAATTCTAGTAGTTGGAGATGGGTGGTGGAGGGCGAGTTCGCACCCAGGCCTGCGACACACATACCCACACACCACACATACACACACACCCATATACACACATACATGTGTGTGTCGCAGGCCTGGGTGCGACCTCGCCCTCCACCACCCATCTCCCACTACTAGTATTTGGTTATATAGGGTGGTATTACAGTATCGGCGTAAACGCTTTTAGCATTTGAAAAAAATGACTAAAAATTTCAGACACATAATGTAAACAGGGCCTAAGTCAAAACCGTTACATTATTTGCCTACTTTCCATGAAGTGTCTAGACTTTTCGTGAAATGCTGAGTTACGTTAAATGTCTACGACATATATATGTCTGGGGAATCGGCCTTGAAATTTAACTGGATTTTCCAGATGTTGTTTGTTTATTTTATTGTGAATATTATTTGCCATAAATCAAATGCTTAAAATTTTGGTTTTATTCATTTCTTAAATATCAAAGGAATCCTAAGCACGGAGGCCAGTGGCCCAATGTGATGTTCTGCTTAACAAAATCGCTCAACGGCATCTTCCTCTTCTATTAATGAAGCGCAGCAGCTCCTGGTGAGGTAAGCTTTTTAGATAACCCACCCAGAGGGGAGCAAATCGAAAAGTACCCAACTTGTTTAGGGTAAAGGCTTGACAAATGCAAAGGAATTGTTTGGTTGTGGCAAGCTCTCCTTTCAGGCAGAACAGACACTTGACCAACATTTACTCCCATTTGTTTAGGTGTTAGGAGCGTAAAGCGAGCTGTAGACACGGATAATGCCGATCATCGTTCCATACATTTGTTAAGTACTCGATGTACGCAATGGCTCACTCAGGGGATGGGTTGGATTGCTAGAAGTGATTATTAGTTCTGCACAGGTGTAGATGTTGGGTGCCACGTGATTTTTCCCATGTGGGCGGGCAAATCAGATACCAATCCTAAATCAGAATATGGTTGTCGTTCTTGGACTTTACAATTTATTCAAATAAACGGTAGTGCTACATTATTCACAATCAATTCAATTTCTACCAGCCTAATATATTTATAGGTAAATTCAAAGAAGTTTTTAAAATAACTACGGTATAGCGATGCCAGTCAGTCACGTCTTCGACCGTACAAAATTCCCCAAATTTGAAAGAAATTATTACACAAAATATACTTAGCTTTGCCCTCCCCCTCGCTCTCTGTCCCTGCTGTGGGCTACTAGCACGTGTGCTCCCCAAGATAGAAAATTAAGTTTTAATCCACAGTTCCCAGGGTTTTAAGTTTTTTCTTTTATGATTGACAACATGCTTTTTTTTTCTTTTAACAATCTTTTCCCAATTAATTCGTCTGCTCCATCTCAAAACCCAAAACGAAAAACAGCGCTCCAGCTAGTTGCCTCTTCTTCTTGCCTTTTTTTGTACCACATCGAGTAGTTTTAGTACATCCATCGAAATTGGTTTATGATTGCATTCAATTATTACGAAACATTAACTTGTAGCCCACATTGGAACTAGTTATAACCCATGATTTTTTTAGTTGAGATTTCTCTCATTAATAATTTTGCTTTTTTTACTGTCTTTTTACTTCCAGTATGAATTTTAATGATTGTTTATTTCATCTGTTTTTCTCATCTTACACACAGTGGCTGTCTCTCTTGATTTTTTTTTCTTTTTTCATTTTTGTTCTTGAATATTAAATTGTCTTTGTTACTGTCGTTTATTTTTCTCTTGTTAGAATTATTTTTGTAATAGTATTGTTATTTTAGCATTATTAGATTTTTATCATATTTTTCTGTTTTATTTTTAACTCTATTGATGTTTAACTTTCTCATCAATTTCTTTTGGAACTTGGGAGCCTTAGAATTTGCTCTGCATACAATACAATAACCAACGTAAAGTTATCTCCGACAGGAAGTAGAGCAAGTAAGAGCAAAAACCAACAAAAATTAACAATTTTAAGTTTTATTTAATATACTACTAAATTAATTAATTAACTAAATGAACAATTTAACAATTTTAAGTTTTGGTTAATGTTCTACTACTAAATTTATTTCAAAGCTTCAAAACTACACGTACTACCCTTCTGCTACTACCAATGCCCCTAATACTACTTGTTCAGGAAACTACTTCACACCTGAAATGAAAAAAAACAAACCACAAAGAATCATTTCATTCAATAAAAATATAAACTTATTACCTAATTGAGTTTTAAAGGTTTCCAATGAAATAAAGCCGGAAGATAAAATTTTCCATGTCAGCTGTCACGTCAATATAATTATATCACACAATGTTGACAACTTAGAGAAATGAAACACTCTTCAAGACAAAATGGAAGGACGGTACGAAGTGGAACGAAATAGTGCCATCTACATTGCACTAGAGACATCGAATCTAACACAATTCCATGGATCAATCAAATTTCCCTATTTCTCTGAATCAAGTTCGAGGAAGTAAATATGATTCGCAATCTTATTCGATATACTGGACAAATTAATTTGTTTTCATTGCAAGTAAGTATATTTAACAAAGCGAAAATCATTTTATACCATATTAATTGAAATTAACATTTAAATTACTTTAAATATATTTAGCAAAACAGCTTGATACCAGCAATGACTAATATGGTAACACTGCATAAACACATGATGAGTTGCAGTTGCTATGCCGAGTTATTGTTGCTATGCTAGGTTATTGTTACTATGCCAATTATTGTTGCCATGCGCCTTTGACTACCGTTCTTTGGTGCCGTGTGCAAACCATGGCTATATAAACAGCAATTTAACTTGACTCGTTCTCTTTTTCAGTTTGGCAGTGCAGTGAGTAACTTGATAATTTTTTAGTGGTATTTCCTAGTGTTGTGAATTTTTATTAACAGTTTTAACACTTTGTTTGGTTGACGATTGAAATAAATTTTTGTTATTCTGGGTTGCGACTAGATTAGGAGATTTATTTAAATAGCGACTAAAGCAAAGATTCTTATTACGGGTAACGACTGTACTAAGAAATTTTACTAATAAAACACTTTATTGTGGGTAACGACTACAATAAAGATTCTTGTTACGGGTAACGACTGTATCAAGAAAATTACTAATAAAACACTTTATTGTGGGTAACGACTACAATAAAGATTCTTGTTACGGGTAACGACTGTATCAAGAAAATTACTAATAAAACACTTTATTGTGGGTAACGACTACAATAAAGACTTTATTGTGGGTAGCGACTACAATAAGGATTCTTATTACGGGTAACGACTGTAATAAGAAATTTACTAACACTAAACACTTTATTGTGGGTAACGACTACAATAAAGATTCTTATTACGGGTAACGACTGTAATAAGAAATTTACTAACACTAAACACTTTATTGTGGGTAACGACTACAATAAAGATTCTTGTTACGGGTAACGACTGTAACAAGAAAATTACTAATAAAACACTTTATTGTGGGTAACGACTACAATAAAGACTTTATTGTGGGTAACGACTACAATAAAGATTCTTGTTACGGGTAACGACTGTAACAAGAAAATTACTAACCAACACTTTATTGTGGGGAACGACTGCAATAAAGATTCTCTGTGGGTTTCGACTGCAGTAAGAATTATTCACCTCACTTTATTCTGGGTATCGACCAGAATAAAGAATATCCCAATCCCAACCTCAGTAAAAATTATTAAAATCAAGTTAATCAACTGCCAAACATAGATCAGGTGAGTACAAGTTATTTGCAACAGAATTACTACATTTATTATATATTTTATATTTCTCATTTATTGAATATTGATAAATTAAACTATTTGTATCTAAGATTTATTGAGCATTAAAGCTCTAGTTTAACATTGAAGTGTAGAATTTGTAGATAAACGAATACAACCACTAACTTTATACCAGTGGCATCAATTTTATCACATCTTACATTTTTGTATGTACGCTCTGACTACGGGCAGTACATTTAATGGTCCTTCGCAGCCAAATTTAAAGTCTAGTGGTATATATTCCAAGTTTTTCAAACATGACTACACTTCAAAAACTTTTCGCTAACCAAACCACTTCTGCAAAAATATTCGAAAAGTCGTTCAACAACTACAACAAGACTGATGTAGAAAAACGAACGAAAGGACTCATTTCTGAGCGGTTAAGCGCCCTAAGCGAAATTTGGACCGATTATAAGAATACGCATTATGCAATTCTCCAAGCCACTCAGGCGTTAGAGGACAGCGAGCTTCAAAAATACGATTATTTCACAAGCGATCACTTCTCAAGTGCGGAAAATATATACTACACGTTTCGAGGTATTCTCAGAGATGCATTAGATGCATTCGAAACAAAAGTAGACTCAAAGCCAAGCACGGATAATGAATCATCTTCTTTTCTGAGATTGCCCAGCATCACAATACCAAAATTCTCAGGGTCATATGAATCATGGAGGTCGTTTCACGATCTATTTCATTCCTTGGTTCATACAAATTATGCACTATCACCAGTGCAGAAACTTCATTACTTGAAATCAAGTGTTTCTGGAGAAGCAGAACACTTATTGCGTCAACTTCCTATGACTAACTCGAGTTATGACAGCGCATGGAAGATATTGCTTAACAGGTACGACAACAAGCGAGTGTTAATTAATGCTCAGCTAAAAATTCTATTCAATTTACCTAAAGCAACACAAGAGTCAGCCAGAGCTATAAAAACAGTGCTGGACAAATCTTCCGAATGTATATACGAACTCGAAGCATTAGAAGTCCCCACTAAGCACTGGGATACAATCTTGATTTATATGCTAGTGCAGTGCTTGCCAGCAGAAACTCATCGCTTATGGGAACAAGAGGTAAACAGTGCAGATGGACTGCCTACCCTTGAATCTTTGAAGACGTTTCTAGAAACAAGATTTAGAACTCTCGAAGCAATCTCAGACGCAAAACCAAATTCAACCAATAAATCAGCTCAAATACCAAGAGCATCAACTCACTTTACATCATCTGGTGACAGATGCATAATGTGTAAAGAGCAGCATCGATTATTCAAATGCCCCAAATTTATTAAATTGGACGTTGATTCAAAATTCAAAATTGTCACGTCAAATCGATTGTGCATTAACTGCCTTTCTAAAAGCCACAATACAAAATATTGCGCTAGCAAGTTTACGTGCCAGCGATGTGGAAGGAAACATCATTCCTTACTACATAGGAATATCACAAATCCACAGGGTTCACCTAAGCAATCAGACAACCCACAACTACAAGTACAACCTTGTAATTCGCCTTCCACATCCAAGGGATCAATTCAAACGCTTCACGCGAATCAAACAATGCGAACTACACAAGCCTTGCTTGCCACAGCATTGCTTAAAGTTCCATCAAAAAAGGGCACCATGTTCACTTTACGAGCTTTAATTGACTCAGGCTCTCAAGTCACGTTCATAACAAAGGCTGCTGCACGCAAGCTGCAATTGGCCACTATGAACACATCGATGCAAATTACTGGCTTAGGAAAGTCAGAAACTATGAGTGTTAGCAAACAAGCATCAGTAAACATTCACTCTTATTCAACTTCGAATAAGATAACCACGATAAATGCCCTTATCGTGAACACCATCACGGACATACTGCCTCCGTCCACCATTCCAAGCAAGGAATGGAGCCACGTACATGGCCTGCAACTAGCAGATCCACTCTTTTTCAAGCCAGGAAAAGTCGACCTGCTTTTAGGAGCAGATGTTTATGGAGAAATCCTTTTAGAAGGGTTGCGAAAAGGCCCCCCAGGTACACCTATAGCACAAAACAGCACCCTAGGCTGGATCCTTTTCGGCAATTTAAAAAACACTCACACAATGTCCACTGCGTCCACCTTAACAGTAAACGCTCAGTACGAGGAAGAGTCTTCCCTCGATAAACTTCTGCGGCGGTTCTGGGAAACCGAAGAAGTTACTCCAGGAAGACAACTGTCTAAGGCAGACCGCGATTGTGAAGAATTTTATCAAAAAACTCATCTTCGAAATGCAACCGGCCGTTACGAAGTTCGCTTGCCTTTTATTAATGAAGCTCCCAGCTTGGGTGACTCTCGTGGCATGGCTCTACGAAGATTTTATTGTCTAGAGCACAAATTGCAACAAAATCCTGAGCTTAGTCAGGAATACAAGGCTTGCATTAATGAATATAAATCATTAGGGCACATGATATTGGCTGATAAAGAAGCCAGTCGTGATAAATGTTATTATCTTCCTCACCACGCCGTCATCAAGGATAGCACTACGACCAAGGTTCGAGTCGTCTTTGATGCCTCGGCTAAATCCACTAATGGGAAAAGTTTAAACGAACAGCTGCATACGGGTCCAGTACTGCAATCTGAGCTTTTCTCAACATTACTTCGATGGCGAAAATATAAATACGCTATGTCAGCCGACATAGAGAAAATGTACCGAATGATTAACATTCAACCCCCAGATCAAAATTTTCAACGAATAGTCTGGAGAAATAGTCCCAGCGAAAGCATCAGAGACTATAAGTTAACCACGGTCACATTTGGCACAACGCCAGCTCCATATTTAGCCATCAAGACCCTTCACCAATTAGCAATTGATGAAGCCGCAAAATATCCTATAGCTGCCAAAATTATACCGCGTGATTTTTATGTTGATGATCTGCTCACTGGAGCAGATTCCATCAATGAAGCCTTGGAAATACAAGCGCAGATGATTAACATTCTGTCGTCAGCAGGCTTTAACCTAAGGAAATGGGTAAGCAATTCATCGGATCTCCTATCAAGCATTCCGGAAGAACATAGGGAAGTACAACTTCCATTACGGTTAGCAAGTGATGAATCTGTAAAAACCCTGGGAATACATTGGCACCCAGGAACTGACCATTTCACTTTGCAATATAAGCAATTCGCAGATCGCAGCTCTACAAAGCGTTCTGTGTTGTCAGAAATTGCTACACTTTTTGACCCACTAGGTTGGATATCTCCGATCATAGTTACAGCCAAAATTCTGATGCAAACCTTATGGCTTTCGGGATGCTCATGGGACGAGCCGATACCTTCACAAATCGACATGCACTGGCGACAATTTAAAGAAAAGCTATTTCACATTAGCTCCATCCATATACCACGGTGGATATTCACCACTAGTGATTTATCAATGTGCCAGATACACGGATTTTCCGACGCTTCCAATCACGCGTATTCGGCGGCAGTATATATCAGGGCTATAGATCAAGAAGGAAACGTGCATGTTAATTTACTTATTGCAAAATCCAAAGTAGCACCTGTCAAACCTATCACGCTTCCTCGCCTCGAGTTATGTGGCGCAGTACTTTTAGTTCGACTGATTGATCGAATTAAAACCGATCTAAATCTTACTAAGATCCCCACATTCGCTTGGACAGATTCCTCTATTGTTCTATCGTGGATTCGCAATCATCCGAACAAGTATAAAACTTTTGTTGCAAATAGGATTGCAGAAATCCAAAATTTAACTGATATACAGTCATGGCATCACGTGCGATCTAATGAGAATCCTGCCGACTGCAACTCCAGAGGAATTGAACCTGCTTCATTAAATTCCCACCAATTGTGGTGGCATGGACCTCAGTGGTTGATGGATCCTAAAGAAAAATGGCCTCAATTACTACCTATTACGGAAAGCAACATAGAATCTGAACAAAAGCGAGTAAGCTGTTTATCCACTACTCAGTCAAACACTCATGAACTTTTTAATAAATTCTCAACGTTTGCTAAACTGCAACGAGTCACTGCTTACTGTCTCAGGTTTATCAACAACTGCCGCAAAATAATTCCCAAAACTCATTACAACAATTCACTCCTCCAACCTGTTGAGATGGTTCAAGCAAAACAATTGCTAATCAAACTAGCTCAAAAGGATATATTTAAAAGCGAAATTAAGCAATTACAAGAAAAGCGTTTATTATCGCCCAAAAGTAAAATTCTCTCTCTTAACCCATTTCTGGATAATCATGGATTATTACGTGTCGGCGGTCGTCTACAAAATGCCAATATATCCTTCAATCAAAAACACCCAATCATATTACCGAGAGAACATAATCTAACATCATTAGTAATCAACCATTTTCATATGAAAACTTTGCATGGAGGTCTACAATTGGTTCTATCAACAATGCGAAATGAATTCTGGGTTCCACAAGGACGAAAAACAGTCAAAGCCGTCTTACACAAATGCATAATTTGCTTCAAACATTCCGCCACAAATAGGAATCAAATCATGGGGAATCTACCTGCCTCAAGAGTTAACATATCAAGACCGTTTCAACAAACTGGGGTGGATTATGCTGGCCCCATCAGCTTAAAAATGTCCAAGCATAGAGGAAATCGGTTCTATAAGGGCTATATTTGTATTTTTATTTGCATGGCCACCAAGGCCATCCACATAGAACCCGTATCTGATCTCACCACAGCAGCCTTTATAGCAGCATTTCGACGATTTTCTAGTCGACGAGGACTATGTACGGATATATACTCCGATTGCGGAACAAATTTCGTTGGAGCTGATAGAGTTCTACAAAAGGACATTAAGATTGCCATACAACAAGCAAATCAAGAAATAGCATCAAAGTTAGTACACGACGGAATACGGTGGCATTTTAACCCGCCTTCAGCACCACATTTTGGGGGTCTCTGGGAAGCAGGAGTTAAGTCAATCAAGCACCATCTTAGGCGCATCTTAGGAAATTCAGCGTTAACTTACGAAGAATTCGCAACCGTCTTAGCACAGATTGAAGCCTGCTTAAACTCCAGGCCATTATGTCCCATCTCAGACGACCCAGATGATCTTACCACGTTAACACCGGGACATTTTTTGATAGGCAGTGCATTGATCACTCCTCCAGAACCTATAAAGGAAAGAAACATTTCATCAATAACAAGATGGAATTATGTGCAATCACTGCAACAACAGTTTTGGAGCAAATGGTCCCAAGACTATCTAAACTCCTTACAGAACAGGCCAAAATGGCAAACTCCAGCTTCCAATCCTAAAACAGGAGACCTAGTCGTCATAAAAGAACTCAATATGCCAGCATGTCATTGGATATTGGGACGTATTATCGATATACATCCAGGAGCAGACAAACTAGTAAGGGTCGTAAGTATTAAAACTCAAAATGGAGTTATAAAAAGACCTGTTACGAAATTTGCCATACTCCCTCTGGCTTAAGGGACGTTTCCAAATATGTTTTCCTTTACTCCTTTTGATTGTTCAACGTTTATATACTTGCAATATATATCATCAACCATATCATTAACATCAATTTCACTTGCATCATTTGCATGCAAGCGCATAAATTTTAATTCGATTATCATAACCGTGAGCAAATTTTAATAAGCTCTTCACTTATTCCCATCACAAGCCAATTACGTTCAATAAGTTATACATACATGTACATACAAAAAAAAAGGAGAAGGGGGGGAAAAACAATAACAAAGGCTTTGCCAAATGCTCAAAATAAATTTTTATAAACAATCATTAAAAACAATAGCAAATTTGCCGCAATATAACTTTGTCTGCCTGTAGTCCAATGGTTTAACTGTTAATCTGATAAGCAGAATTTATGCCAGATGTAAATATGAGGAGACAAGAGGTCCGTTAGTTCTCTTTGAATAGTAAAGATTGTGCGATACAAGCTGCAGTCAAAAATTTGAGTTTAAAGTGGCAACATGGAACCTTCTGTTAGTTGCAAAAATTCACCTCCAACTCCAGGCAGAGACATCGAGCTAGAGATAAGAGAAATCTGGAAAATGGAGAAGCAGTTAAACAAGCTACGGACAGCATCTCAAATGGCCAAGCTTGGAAGACGGATAAAGTACCTACAATTAGAAGATTCGGAGATAATTGAGGTAATTGATTCTCCACCATCGTCGCCAAGGCAACAAGAAGTAGTAGAATCATCCAGTGCAGGAACAGCGCTTGATTTACCATCTTCTTCGCTAGGGCAAACAGAAATAGTAGTGCCGGAATCATCATCCAGTGCAGGAAGAGCGATCGACTCACCATCGTCTGCGCCAGGGCAACCAGAGGTAGTAGTACCAGAATCATCATTCAATGCAGGAGCGACAGCAGGAAATCCAGTTACCAAGATTAACATTTTGGAAGATAGAGTGTTGGTGCCTGCTGCAACACAGGGAAACGATCTCCAGTTAACAGTGTCTGATAACATTACAGGGGCCAGCGAGACTTTTACCATTTCTTGGGATGCCCTTCGCAGGTCGACAAAACGCAAGCAGCGAGTCAGAACTCAAGATGGGACACGTTATAATGTACGCTTGATGAAAGATGGTCACATCAAGGTGTTAAAGGTGTAAAACCATGTGTTAAAATAAAAGGTCTAAAAAAAAAAAAAAAAAAAAAAAAAAAAACCCTATTGTTTTCCTTTCTCAAAACCTAACCTTCATCAGTCTACGTTGGACAGCGGGGCTATACAAATAAAACTGCGCTGAAAATGAAAAAAAACATAAAATAAGGTTTCTTTCGTTTGTTTTGTTTGTATTTCTTGTATTACTTTTAGAGCTGATCTACACATACAGCATATTTCAATGAGTAATATAAATCATTAAATCGCAGTTGAAAGGCATTTTAACCTTTCAACGGGGGGCAGTATGTTCAGGAAACTACTTCACACCTGAAATGAAAAAAAACAAACCACAAAGAATCATTTCATTCAATAAAAATATAAACTTATTACCTAATTGAGTTTTAAAGGTTTCCAATGAAATAAAGCCGGCAGATAAAATTTTCCATGTCAGCTGTCACGTCAATATAATTATATCACACAATGTTGACAACTTAGAGAAATGAAACACTCTTCAAGACAAAATGGAAGGACGGTACGAAGTGGAACGAAATAGTGCCATCTACATTGCACTAGAGACATCGAATCTAACACAATTCCATGGATCAATCAAATTTCCCTATTTCTCTGAATCAAGTTCGAGGAAGTAAATATGATTCGCAATCTTATTCGATATACTGGACAAATTAATTTGTTTTCATTGCAAGTAAGTATATTTAACAAAGCGAAAATCATTTTATACCATATTAATTGAAATTAACATTTAAATTACTTTAAATATATTTAGCAAAACAGCTTGATACCAGCAATGACTAATATGGTAACACTGCATAAACACATGATGAGTTGCAGTTGCTATGCCGAGTTATTGTTGCTATGCTAGGTTATTGTTACTATGCCAATTATTGTTGCCATGCGCCTTTGACTACCGTTCTTTGGTGCCGTGTGCAAACCATGGCTATATAAACAGCAATTTAACTTGACTCGTTCTCTTTTTCAGTTTGGCAGTGCAGTGAGTAACTTGATAATTTTTTAGTGGTATTTCCTAGTGTTGTGAATTTTTATTAACAGTTTTAACACTTTGTTTGGTTGACGATTGAAATAAATTTTTCTTATTCTGGGTTGCGACTAGATTAGGAGATTTATTTAAATAGCGACTAAAGCAAAGATTCTTATTACGGGTAACGACTGTACTAAGAAATTTTACTAATAAAACACTTTATTGTGGGTAACGACTACAATAAAGATTCTTGTTACGGGTAACGACTGTATCAAGAAAATTACTAATAAAACACTTTATTGTGGGTAACGACTACAATAAAGATTCTTGTTACGGGTAACGACTGTATCAAGAAAATTACTAATAAAACACTTTATTGTGGGTAACGACTACAATAAAGACTTTATTGTGGGTAGCGACTACAATAAGGATTCTTATTACGGGTAACGACTGTAATAAGAAATTTACTAACACTAAACACTTTATTGTGGGTAACGACTACAATAAAGATTCTTATTACGGGTAACGACTGTAATAAGAAATTTACTAACACTAAACACTTTATTGTGGGTAACGACTACAATAAAGATTCTTGTTACGGGTAACGACTGTAACAAGAAAATTACTAATAAAACACTTTATTGTGGGTAACGACTACAATAAAGACTTTATTGTGGGTAACGACTACAATAAAGATTCTTGTTACGGGTAACGACTGTAACAAGAAAATTACTAACCAACACTTTATTGTGGGGAACGACTGCAATAAAGATTCTCTGTGGGTTTCGACTGCAGTAAGAATTATTCACCTCACTTTATTCTGGGTATCGACCAGAATAAAGAATATCCCAATCCCAACCTCAGTAAAAATTATTAAAATCAAGTTAATCAACTGCCAAACATAGATCAGGTGAGTACAAGTTATTTGCAACAAAATTACTACATTTATTATATATTTTATATTTCTCATTTATTGAATATTGATAAATTAAACTATTTGTATCTAAGATTTATTGAGCATTAAAGCTCTAGTTTAACGTTGAAGTGTAGAATTTGTAGATAAACGAATACAACCACTAACTTTATACCAGTGGCATCAATTTTATCACATCTTACATTTTTGTATGTACGCTCTGACTACGGGCAGTACACTACTAATATTTCAAATTGTGTCATGTAATGTTCACCTTTTTTTTAACAAGCAATACATATGCATATATGTACATTGCACATTAAGTATATAAAAAAAAAAGAATATTATGTTTCAAAGGAATTCTTTTACGATTTTCTGTCGCCAGTAAGGCGTGATTGTTAAACTTTCGCTTAGCTCGTTCTCGTTTATATTGGATATTATTTTTCCAGGGAGGTGACTGACCGACTACTATTACTCCTAAGTACATAGTTTTCCTTCCACTTTTATAAGTTTATAGAGCTGCTCATACTTTGTAGTTTACAACCATGAGTCGTCTTGGGTCCCGTGTTTAGGATCTTTCTCCCCCCTTGCCATGAAAGAAAAGTAAATACCCCATATGCAATCAAAAGTTTTACTGCACTGTGCAAGAATAAGTGTTATCTTCAATCACAAAAATGCTTCCGATGATGTTTACTCTTCGTGTCAAATAACAAACACTCGCGATACAAAAGTGTAGAGACTAAAAAATTGCAAATAATATGTCCTAATTTTTGAAAAAAAAAAAAAAAAAAAAAAAAAAAAAATTCCATGTATTCATATAAGGTGCCAAAACAACCTGGTAACAACAACAACTATAATAATAAATTATATATTTTCTTTTTAAAAGTAGCACAACCTTTCAACTGACATATTTTGACAAGCTACATATGTATATGCTTTTCAGTCCCAATTTACCATTATGTAAGTGCATTTAAGTCTACACACACAAATAACAAGTACTGAGCATCAAATGCACTGAGGTGGTATTCATCTACCAGGCTCTCTTCTACACTATTCACAAAATGTAAAGTGTTGTCTGCACCTGAATTATTTAAAAGTATTCACGGCCTCTTCATGCAAACACAAGTGGGCACCTACCAACCAAGCAAGTATATAACTGCAAGGTAAGTCATTCTGTAGATTTTCTTTAATGGCCTATTTATTTTTAACGGAGCATTGGTATACATACCATCACCACTCAGGGGTAAGATATATCTGCTTTATTAGGAAAGCACACTTGAGGAAGCCATGCGTGATGTTTCCCTTGCGTGGTAGTTGTGTTCATTCTGTTCCAAGGGTAAAGCGTACGAATGAAAAATATTCCTCTCTGCAGCTCACACACACCTCGTCAAACGAGACGCATTGCCAAATATTTGACAAATGCACACATTCTGTGGGACCGGCTTTTCAGAATTCGAAATTGTTCCTTTTTATACGCAAGATGAAATCTATAGGGTATACTAAGTTTGTCATTCCATTTGTAACACCTCGAAATAATGATGGTAGAGCAAAATGGATTGGACACCAACGCATAATATTAAAAGTTATTTTGATTTTAGTATTTCCGTCCGTCTGTCCGTTCCTGTACGGCTGTGCGCACGATAGCTCGAAAACGCGTACACTTTGAGAGCTTAAATTTTGAACACAGGCTTTAAAAAAAAAGTAAAACTAATTTCTATAATGAGATAAATCAGGCAACTCCTTCGTGGGGTTCCCATACAAAAAATTCGTTGTCCACTATATATTTGGACACTGCCTGAGAACGTGTCGACGTCGAGAGCTGAAATTTTGTACATGGTGTTTTCATTGTACTAGAAAATAAAATTTAAAAAATGGACTAAATCTAGCAACTCCTTCTTGGTGTTGCCATATAAAAATTTAGTTTTTTTACGTATACTGTGAAAACGATCAGTTCGAGACATTTTCATTGTACTAAAAAATTCTCCAGAATACGAAATCCTATAAAATTGGTTATAATCATTTTTTCTGTCCGACAAACCGTTCTAGAAATATATGCGAAAAACAACTTCAAAAATCAAACTTGCATAGATCGGTGACCATACGAAATTTAATACGGGCATTCATCTAGGGTATCATAAGAATTGGTCTTAGACCAATTCTAGCTTTTTTACTTGTTTGGTTGATTTTTAAGCTGAGATTAAGTTAAAGAATGGAGAAGTTAACTTTTATTTTATTACGGACTGAAACTGACTTTAATTTCTATAATTTAAATGTAATATTATTTGTTTTTTAAAAAGAATAATAATGTAAGTATTTATTGCAAATAATGTTTTACGTTCAATTATTATATACATTATAATGATCTTTGGATTGTTGTTGTGATGGCAAAAAACTGGAAATGTTATGGATGACCTTAGGTATACCATACGGACTGATTAATGGCAAACCTTCTCATATGAATAATATTTGTTTAATTGGACTTAACTTCCATCATCTCATTATATTCTAGGACTGTATTTTCCCAAATATCACAGAAATGATTTAACGAATGTTTTCAAATACTGACTTGCGACTGTTCCCAATCTATTTTCACTAAAAAAATTTAGTTTATAGTGTGTATCGTACCAAATGTTGTTTGACACCAAGAATGCGTTCGTCGCCCATGTAGTGACCCCCATAGGCTGTTTGCACATATGACGGATGAGCTGCTACTGCTCCCCTATAATTATTAAATTTATATATTACCATGCCGGTACCGTTGCAGGCTTAGAGGTCGGGCGAAAAATAACCAAAACAGCGTAGAGTCTAATTAATTTGACGAATTTTGTGGATAATAATCCTTCGTAATTCTTATAGAAGATAGATTATAATTAGCGGCAAATACGTGGTTGCAAATCTATTGGGGTGGCTATGCAGCCTATCTATGAATCAAGTCAGAGTCCGTTTTTGGTAAGATGTAGTGTTGCAGCATGGTTAACAAACCTTGTATTGTATTGCTTTTTGTTTTTCTTAGGAGTTTACTAAAAATAAAATATATACCCTATTGATAACCTCAAAGAATGGTTAACTAAAATGTTTATAAACTGATTTATTACCTAACGTGACAAATAAAATTAACTTTATTCACTAAACCCATTTTAAATAACATATTTCCAACTCGGTATTCTTGTTGTTTTCATTTTGTGCTCATTTAAAAGAACTCTGTGATGAGCTCAGACTTCAATACTTAGAATATAGAGACAACAGGAAGTGTTGATACTTGTGAAATTCGTGTGCAGGAGAGTGGATTTTTTCAGGGTCCCGTGAAGTAGGTCAGCATTATATTGAAGAAAGAGACAAATCTATTTTCAGCTGTCAAACGAAGTTTGTCTTATTTAAAAGAATTTAAATCTAATTTAAAACTTTTGATAAAACTGAAAAGTGAAAGATATTTTTTTTTAAGGTAGTGTTAAGTAAAGTAAATAGTGTAAGTAATTATCTGTTGATATTATAGTGATAAATTTCTAAGTGATGTTCATGTATTTTCGGAATGAAGTGTTCGGTGAAAAAATGCCACAACAACACCAAGGCACGACGTAGGAAATAATTTTTTAGGAAAATATAGTTATAAAATATTATTTTGTGTACTTTACACACATTTATATTAAATTAAATTGAAAATACATAACAAAAACGATGAAATATCGAAAAATTTCTTCCTCCACCGAGATTTGTTTACGTTTGTTACAGCTGAGAAACTCCATGGGTATCTTGATGTAGTGACATCGAATAAGAACATTTTCGGTGGGAGCAAACGCAATATTTTCAATAATATATCTTGTTGCCCCGCTCTCTATATTGATTCTACTACACGGCTGTGCTGAGCTTTCACTACAGTGGCAACAGATACTAACATAAAAAGAATTTGACTACGCTAAATTTGGCTTATGACACTTCCTGTATTCTCTATATTCTAAACTTATATATATAAACTAGCTCGCAAAAAGTCAAGCCAGCATAAAATATGATTTGTATGTTGCGAACTATTTGTGCTGCCACAAAGTACGAAAAATATTTCCAGAAGGGAAATTGATACGTAAAAAAGGAACGCATTGTTATAAATTTGAAACGGGAAGAATGAAACTACTTATTATTTTCTGAACATTTAGCAACAAATTAATGAAGAACCCCGTATATAGTTGTAAAATTGAAAATTTTCTTTCATTTTAGCTAATCATGGCAGTTCTAATTATGTAATATTCTGCAACATGACAGTAATTTGGGATGTTTTCCCCTCTGCCCCCCTTGTTATGCTAGCTTCAAAAATTTTGTATGGGAAAGGGCTGCAGCTAGCAGTGTATATTATTGAACTTTGAACTTATATATAACAAAAATTCCTCTAATTCTTTTACATTTAATTCAATATGTGATTGGGAAAAGGCCAACTCCAATTAGTTATATAGAACAATGAAGTGTGATGCTGCTTGACAAACAATTTCAGTCAGAACTTATTTGATTTAGCCTACTCGTAACTTTATTCCTAGCTTCGAACTATCTAAATTAGAACAAAAAAATTGCACACAAAATCATTCATAAAAAAAAGATCAAATTATTATTTTGTAGAATTCAATAATTGAAGTTACGTTGCGCTTTTACAACCAAGAGCTAAATTCGTACTTATAGGACTAACTTAGAATACAAGCAAACAAAAGTTTTAGAATTGCTTTAGTCTACGATCAACTTAAAAATTTGTTTCCACCTGACGACGAAGTTCTTTGTAAGCAAATTGTTTATCAAACTCAGTGCTCGAATAAAATAGAGAAAAAAAAAACAAAACAGCACAAATGATAGGAAATATATCGTAAAATATAGAGAGTTCCGTAGAAAGCAGGGTGGGTTGAGTACACGTTGGAAGAGATTGAAGGCAGCCCTATATAAGTAGTTTCCACCGTTACCAAGCCTTGCATGTTCTGTTAAATGTAACCAGGTTTTGTACATCTAACTTCACTAGAAGTCTTCGACTTTTTTATTTTATCCTTTATCGCAGATATATTTCGTCAAAGGGTACGTCAAATCAATGTAAATCTAAATGTATGTAAGTATATGAAAAAGTTTAAGGGAAGTATTCCAATCAAAAACAAACGGATTGCTACCAAGGTGGCAATGAGTATAAAATATAAAAATCTCTCAAACATTTTATCTGAGCTCTGTGATGTGGAAAGTCTTATGTTTTGCTTTTATTTCAATGAGCTTTTTCTCGTAAATCATGCGGGTTTTGAATTTCTAAAGAGAAATAATAATGGTTAACAATGGAGAAATAAGTGGAAATTGCTGAGTCTCTAGATTGCTAGCCAATAAATTTAGCACACCACATTTGCATATTCCAAACCTTTGGTCTGACCACATGTCTGAATTTTCTGCATTAGGTTATTGTGTTGAATCTGCAGGTGGCGACATGGTAATGTGACCAATACATCGTTTGTACTATACCCTTGTCTAGTTAAGTATTGTCTACTTCAACCATTTTTCATTCCGGTATCATATTTTAAGCTCCAGAGCATGTAATCCATTTATTCTACCTCTTCATTGAAGAATCTATACTTATCGTCTACAATCTTTATCATATTGAAAACCCAGTAATTAGGCTGCGCATTAGCCTGTTCTGGTTTTCAACAGTCAATGACTTTTTATGGTCTTTATATATGAACATATAATTTGCTACTTTTGTATTGGTCTGGGAAGGATCTTCCAATGTAAGTGGGTGTTTCTATTTTAGCCAATACCTCTTCTGATAAGTGAGAGAGTATGGATCTAGTCAATTAGAATTCTGGTATATTTCCTACCAACTAGTCAGCAAATCTCATTTCCTTCATGATCCTCTTGTTTGTTAGGGGGGGGGGGTACCAAGAAGTTACATTTCTAGCACTTGATAGTTGAATCAGGACATTGTTATAGTCCTAAATCAACTTGGAAATGAATGCATCTGATTTTTGTGCAACTATCATGGATTTGCTGTCGGATGGCATAATATGTTTCTAGATTCGATAACCTCTAAGTAGATTTATTGTGATACAAGTTTTTATGGCATGGATGGGGTAGGATTCCACAGTCCATTTATTCTCAAGTGTGTCATGGTTCTTTCCGAAATGCAATTCTTTATTTACCCAAAATTTGGCACTGATTAGCTCAAGGGGGCGTCATTCAAATTGTTGGGTCCTCGGATCTCTACCTGATAGGTTAATCTCCTGAGTTCGTTTAGAACTCCTCGTAATTGTTGCTTGGTGGTCGACTAAGCCTACAGGTTTTGTGAAGATATCAAATATTATAAGAGCGATATCTGAGAAGGTTAACACCACTTCATTTGTTTTTCCTAACCAATTCATTATATAAAAGTCTTTTTATTTTTATCTTTTGACTTTACTGCAGGTTATGTCCTCTTTTATTTGATGAGACAACTTTCATCGAAGACGTCCATGTGACTTCGTTCAAGCTTATGAACATTTAACTTAGAATTAATGTTCACCTATTGTTTGCCTCCCATGGTTGGTATTTTCGCCTGATGTCAAAATATCTGGAACCGTGAATTTAGAATAGAAAAAAATTTTGTTTTTGATGCGAGCAGCAGTATACAATTATTGGTTTGTAATATTTGGTACCTACCACCTCTTCTTAATCTCTGTAGCTCTCTGGTTTAGCATAACGCAGGTTGATTCAGAGACAGTGTAATTATGGGGGTCGTTTTAAATTTTTTTAATAGTATTTACGCTCGATCTGAATTTTGTCAAGATTGGGTACTTAAGGAGTCCCCCAATTCCTGAATAGATTCGGCTAAGTTTTCGGAGTCAAATCATTTTACCGAGTCCATGAGGAACTCTTGATATCCTGATACGCGTGCCGGCGGTATTTTCTGCGACTTACTGTCTTGTAGCAGCAAATTGTAGGTAATTTACTTCTCCTTTTTCATGCCACGTCCTTTGTTTTCAATTTGTATCTTAGAGTCACCACACCAAACACAATGACATCAATTGAATTGGGCGATTGATATTACAATTTGTACGTCAGTATGGACTTGTGTGCCTTACCAATATGAACAGCAGTGCTTTCCGGTTTTCCACCTAAGTGTTTTATTTATTTATTTAACAAATAAATTAGAAGTAATTCTATATTAAAAGAACAGAAGTGAGAACAAACTAATTAATTTTCGCATACTCCGAGTGCAAGTTCAATACTTATAGTAAATTATGAGTCTCACAAAAAATTCGATTCTACGTTAATCTATGTCATACTTACAAATTAAGAAATTAAGTAATAATATTCAAAAATGAACGATAATGAGATATACTTACATGCTAGAAGAGTGATTGAATAACATTCATTTGAAGCTAACAGGACAATGAATTGCCCTAATTTTTATCGGGAGGATATTCTACACATAAACACCGTAGACCAAAAACAAACGGGTGTTGAAATGCAATTTATGCAGCGGTAGCAATCTGATACGAGCTGACGTGAGAAAGATACTATCATAAACATCATATAGGTAATTTTAAATAGAATATAAATATCAATAGAGCAGCCCAGTATACTTCTGGAGTATTCGGCAATATAGCTACAACGGTGCGGCGTAGCCCATACTGTATCTGGCACATGAGTTATATGCTATATTTATCCTAATCCGACAAGAAATTTTATAGGCGTGTGTTATAATTGGAAGTAAAAGACCGGTCACAAGACGAATCTTTCTTAAGAGTGCAGACTGCATGTTGTTCTTTAAACCAACATATATTTTCCAATCTGATCATTCCTGTGCTTGCTTCAATTAAGAGTTGTGTAAAAATGCACCCCGCGCTGCCGAACTGTGTCACCGATACACATCAAATGATATACACGGCAGATGAGATATATAGATGTTATTTTTAAAGGTAAATATAGATTGCGACTTAGCACAATTTAAAGCAAGATTGTTCAATTTTGCCCCAGAAATAAGTTCTAAGTCCATATTAGCGTTGATTACATTCATACACAGATCCGCTACGCTTGAGGATAGCCTCAACTGAACATCATCAGCATAAAGTTTAAGGGAACACTGCCTTGGAACTTTTCCTAGTTCATGTAGAGGTAAAGAGTAGAGGACCCAAAATAGATCCCGACGGTACTCCTTGGTATAAAGTTCTATGGTGGGAACAATTCATTCTGTTTACAGTAGCGTGTTGCCTGCCCGATAAATATGAGTGCATAAACTTTAACGAAGAGCTTGAAAGCTTGTATTCAGTTTTAAGTTGATTACAAAATAACTGTATTAAGATTTATCAAATCGAAAGCTTTACTGAAATCAAGCAGCCATAGAATTGTCTATAGGTTTTTATCTGTATTATTCTAATGTCCTCAACTAAATTGAGCATAAGACTGAGTCTGTACTATGCCTGGTATAAAATCCAGATTAGGCAGAGCTTAAGAGGCCATAGATTTCAATATAACCTATAAGGTAAAAATAAGCCTTTTAAGGAATTTTGTTAAAATTTACAAGGCATTAATAGTATTTTTTTACAGGTATGATATCCGCTAATTCCACCGCATTAGGAAATATCCTGTTGGATAAGCTGTGCTAAAAATGTGAGTAATGGGAATCACTATAAATGGAAGGATTAATTTGAGAAAACTAGGATTAATATTATCCAGACATATAGCATTAGATTTCATTGATATTAGAACCCATAATAACCAACTGAGTATAATGTAGGAACGAAATTATTATATAAATGGAATGCGGAATTGCAGAAATAGTCATTTATCACATCCAGGTTCAGATGAATATCGAGTCTTTGAATTTTGGTTATATTATTTGCTTTAATATGTATCTCGCGAGAGGGCAGCGATAGATCGAGCGTTTTCCGTCAATAACTTAGTTTTTCCCTTCTAATTATAGCAATGAATTTATTTCTCAAGAAAGTATAGTAGCGCACCTCCGAATTTTCTCCAGCACTTACTCGCGTAATCGCGTCCAATTACTAATAGCTCGATTTCCTTAGTAAACCAAGGTGTGTTGGAATTTTTAATACTACACGCTTTTAAAAGGCACAGACGTTTCGAAAAGGCAATATAAGCTGTTATTGAAGTAAGCAACCTGATCGTTTACTTCACTTGCAGAGTATAAATAGTCTCAGCAATTTCACTAGCTACAAGGTATAATTCGTGTAGGTTAATTGACTTAAAGTCACAACAGGTGATGTAAGTAAAACGTAATGGCGATAGTGTCAGTCATTAACGGATGCTAGACTGATTTCCCGCACGTTAAATTAACTATGATTTGCCACAATGGCTAAGCTGTTAGTTATGAAAATATCCAACAAAGAGCTCCCACCTGCATGATATCTTGTTAGTAATTTATTAATTACATTCATACCTAAAGTGCTTAAGTATGCTAACAAATCCCTGGAAATGTTATCATTGTTTAATAGAAAAATATTCAAGTCCCTACATAATATTATGTTAGAAGAATAGGCGCTGTTAATTTATTCAAGATTATTATCAAATTCATCTAAGTTTATGATACGGGGTGGCTTACATAAGCAACCCAGAAATATTTTATTTGACCCACTAGAAGCCTCCACAAAAAGGTACTCAACTCTAGACGATGTGGGATTGATGAAGAATTCATGATCTCACAGGCATGAACAAGAAGTAATGCAATTCGCGAAATTGAGAAATGTTTTGACCCGGGAAATAAAAATGCTTAATGAGATATTTATCGAAAGAACTGAAAACAAACGGAAACTTTCCGTTTTAGAATTGAGGAAGTGGAAATTTATAACCAGCATATATATAACGAAAATTGTAGTTAAAAGATTCACTGCATGCCTTAAGACGTAATGTCGTAGCAGCTCCACCTTGAATTCATGGATATTCCGTTTTTTCTTTTTTTGTAATACAGGGTTTAGTGAAAAGAAACTGCATAAGTTTTAAGAATTTTAAAGCAAGTTCCTGAGCTTCTTTTGGGTTTTGTACATGCCTTTGCCAATATTATTTAGGTATAGCTTTTACTTCCATTCCTGCAATTTCTTTTTGATTTGAAGACCATTACAAGTGTTCTCGTTTTGCTTCTAGAGGTCTTCCGACATTTTTGATAAATATGTGAATAGCAGTCACGATTTACATGTTCGACTGGATATATCTTGTATTTTCATAATAGATTTAAGGAGGAAACATAACAGGCTAACAGGTCGGAGCGATTTCAACAGGGAGGTAGAAATTTTTCCCACATTGGCTATAAATCTATTCTGGTGTCTCTCCATTATTCGATAATGGATGGATTTTTTTTAATAGTGGAGCGAGCATTTCTTCAATGCTTTGCTGTAGTATAGCTGAAAGATGCCATCACCTGCAACAAATTTAAAAAGTTTGAATATACCAATGGTCCAAATTATCTTATTGGCTTTTACTCCTGTTAAAGATCTTCTCAATTAGGTCCGTGGATTATATTCCTTGATAAAAATAACAGCTGAATCAGGGTTGAATTTCTAGCAAGGGCCTGAGTGTTTCATCACAATCCTTGATATGAGTTCCATTTTAATTAAAATAAAGCTTTTTCATTTGAGTGTGTTTAATTGTGTGCTTGTCCGGACTTTTCCCGGAGCAGGCTGAATTCGCTTGGATCTGCCCTGCTATCTGTATGTGAATAACTTAGGTTACCTTGACCTTGTGCGCTTCATAAAGTGGACAAAAATGTTTGAGTACTTGCCATACCCCGCTTCTTGCCTTCTGAAAAAAAAAAAAAATAAATAAATAAATAAACATCATTTGAGTTATTCGTGGAGAGCACATATTGGAAACTGGTATAGGTGTGGGAAGGTCCTATAAGCATTTTTTAGATATTTTTAATTCCTTGTTGCATTCTTTTCGAGAACTGTTCTATTCTCCCCAACTGCCAAAGAATTGGGTCTACTTGAATAGTACTTTGACCTCTGTTTTTTTCTTGGTTATTTTCCTGTCCCACAATAATATAAAGGGTTTTCCGATAAGAGGTGTTATTTTGATATTCAAAGAAAAATGACACTTTTTGAGATAAATGATCGGATCTTTATATCATTATAAAGAGGCAGGTAAGCCGTTAATAATGGAAAATAGCATCAGCCAAATGACCACCACGACCACGACCACGCCTACAGGACCACATCCTTTTCATGAAATTTTCCATAACCAAACCGCAAAGTGGCTGCCCTATGTCCTCGATAGCCTCACGAATTCCATCTTTGAGGTCTTGAATCAACGCTGGGCTGTTGGCGTAGACCTTCTCTTTCACGTGGCCCCAAAGGAAGAAGTCGCAAGGTGTTAAGTCACAAGATCTCGGTGGCCAATTATGATCACCTCTTCGAAAGATAACACGGTCCGGAAACTTTTCCCGTAAAAGATCAATGGTTTAGTTGCTTGTATGGTACGTAGCGCCGTCTTGTTGAAAGTGAACGTTGTCCAGATCAATACCATCCAATTCCGGCCATAAAAAATCATTAATCATCTGTCGATAGCGTAATCCATTCACCGTAACTGTTGCTCCAGCCTCATTTTCGAAAAAGTAAGGTCCAATGACCCCGCGGGACCATAAACCGCACCAAACAGTCACACGTTGAGGATAGAGAGGCTTTTCAACAATAACTCTTGGGTTTTCCGAGCCCCAGATGCGATAATTTTGCTTGTTGACGAATCCATCGAGGTGGAAATGGGCCTCATCACTCAAGATGAGTTTTCGATGGAATTCCGGATCATTTTCATGCATTTCACGGACCCAATCTGCAAAGACTCGACGTTGTTGATGATCGGCCGGTTTGAGTTCTTGTGTTAACTGAACTTTATAAGCCTTAAGACCCAAATCTTTATGCAAAATACGGTGTAATGACGTTTGTGGAATGCCTAATTCTAAAGAACGACGAGGAATGGACAAACCTGGATTTTCTTCAACACTTTCGGTTATAGCAGCACTATTCTCGGCTGTTCTTGAGCGACGTGCACGGGTTTTATTCTTCACATCACTAACTTGTCCCGACAGCTCGAATTTTTCTACCAATTTCTGTATTGCGGTCCGACAAGTTGCTTCACGACGACCCAAAAATGTTCGAGTTTTACGAACCGTCTCTGCCACATTTTCTCCATTTTTATAGTGAATTTTAATAATTTCAATGCGTTGTTGAATCGTGTATCATTCCATTTTTATTAATGGCGTAGTGTCTACTTGTCAAATGGTAAAAAAAGACAGCTCCAAAAGTGACATCTACTGAAATAGCGGGCTAATTAAAATAACACCTCTTATTGGAAAACCCTTTACGTCGATTGCAAATTTTGTGCCTAATAGGAGCACTGTGTTCTAACTGCATAGTAGCTGAGTCTATCTCATCAAATGTGCTATTAGTATTCTTAAGGGAATTAATATTGAGAAGTTCTCCGTAAAGTTCCAGTTAGTTAGATGTGACCTCTATTGGATTTTGTATATGTTTGTATTTATGACACGGACTAAGAAAGGATTAAGTCTAGAAACTAGTGTCCAATAACATTCAGATAGGTTACCTAGTTCATTAGTTTGATTTAATAATTCTAAATTATTACATAGTAAGTCTTATATCTGTAATACTAAAATAAATAACTGTTCAACTATGGATTATGATACATACTCAAATTACATTAAGAACCATAATGCTTCTATGTAGTCATGCCTCTTTAGTAGGTTAGCCTTAGCCTCCGTACTTGGGATCTTTCGTTGCTCTTTCTGGGAAACTAACAGTCAATCAAATAAAGTGCAAGTTTTTTTTTTTAATTCCTAGCTAGTCTTGTGTGATTCCTAGATAACATTGGCTCTCCAGACTGCTAATAACCGCTTTTATCCCAGATTTTAGAAAAATTGAATTTTTCTATTGCTGCTGTTTTCATTAATCTAATATAATTCCAATATCAGATATGGTCAAGGCTATGAATACAACATTACTTTTCGACTTAATTATTTTATTGATTTTTTATTTCACTATAGCTACAAATGGCAAACATTAATACGACGGTTAGTTTTGGCTGTATCGCACAACATGTCGAATCGTAGTGTTAATTGGATATTCTTCTCAATCCTGTGGGTTATTTATTGTTGCTGTCGAATTTTTGGACTTTTACACTTTAAGGTCGATAGACAACGTAAGATGGCTATAAGTTCATCGTTTGTTTCAATATATGGCACCGTTTGGTCTATTATATCTACAGTTACTATTGTTATACTAATTACCGATTACATAGAGGCGTATATTGAAATGGCGGTCAATGAAAATTTTCTAAGATTTCTATTGTGTTTGACAAAAATTGCCTCATTATTTCTTGTCCCTATTTTGTTCGGAACACAATTGTTGAAACGGAAAGAAATTATCACCATTTTGAATGAAAGTTTTAAAATTTTTGAAAATATTCGGAACATTTCGAAAAATTCGAATGTAATACAAAATAAACATCTTATTTTTATAATATTAAGGCTGAGTTTAAATATATTTAAATTGTTATGGTATTTTCGCCCAGGAACAAGTTATGGTATGAAGTTTTTTGCTTTATTATACATACAATTGACTGTTTCCATTACAATAACTCTAATTATTTTTGGACTCATAATCGGAATAGCTGAACTTGAACAACTTTCTAGATATTTAGAAGGACATAAAACAAGTGTTTTTTTTAATGATGAACTTCAAACTCAATTTATTCTTGAAGAACATGATAAGGAAATTGTTGAAATTTCAATAATTTACGAAAGTGTTTGTCAGTCAGTGTTAGAATTTATAAACATTTGCAAAATATTCTTACTTACCTTACCTATGGGTTCTATTTCCGTGGCAATATTATCGTTTTTCTTTACCTATTTTCATACCATCACATTTAGGGAAATAGTTCTTACCGTTGGAGAAGTTATTGAGACGATGTTTTTAATTTTGATGGCAGAATTGGTCACCCGAGAAGCTTTGTACTGCGCTAAAATGCAGCGAGGTTTTATTGCTCATCATACTGACCAAATGAATGTAAGTTAAAAGAAAAATTAATTCTGTTACAAAATGCATCAATTAAATTACATAAAAATTAATTTTAGATAGACAAAATCAATTTACGTTTTGCTTTATGGAGATTCAACATAAATATTTTTGGACTTTTCGAAATGAATAACAAGTTAAATATGGCAATTCTGAGTGCTGCAATAACTTACATCGTTTTACTATTTCAATTCGCTGCAGAGAAACGCGGCATTAAGACTAATCAACAATTTTTTGAAATTTTTCTTGGGATTAAGCAATGATATTGAAAACACGAAAAAATATATAAAGTTTTGATTCAAAATAAAATACAACGAAAATCATCTCTCAAATGCTGTTAATTTTATGCTTATAGTTTTTTAATAGGTTATATAATAATTTGGAAAGAAAAATTTCTGGTTTTATTTATAATTTGTGGTATACACGAGAGATGTAGATATATCTATAATTGATGTGTATTCAAGAAGATTAAACAAACCTGAGTGGCTAACAGAGCTGCTTGTAATAGGAACGATGGCTGTTGTGATGTATAGTTGACGTAGGAAGCGTACGGCTTGAATATTGCTTGACCCAAAAAACTGATGCCTTGACTGCTTGGTTAGCTCGATAAGCAGTAAGGTGAGACTTGACCAGCTTCCGGACATAGAAAGGCTCGGAAAACCTCCAGTCTTCTTAATGGTGGCTTGATGCTGCCTCTTCGATCTATGAACGAGTTCACTTCTTCAGTCCAGACTGTCGCAATGATAACCTGAACGAGTATTATTTGTGAAGGATACAGGAATCCTGAACAAAGTCGATCCTATGTGGCCCTCACAACTGTGGGAAAAGCAGCTTCTTATTGATGCTGCATGTGCTGTCCCAATGCTGAGACAACTAACTTATAAGTTGTCTCAGCCCAATGACATCCCATCAACACGACTCGGGAAGTATCATTTGAATTGACGAAATGCGATTGTCTTCCAATGTAACCAAGGCAACGGATGACCTCAATCTTGAACTGATATCATCTGTCCCAACGACAGCCCGACCAGATAGCTATCACGAGCGGAATTGATTGCAGGCTGATGTTTCTCAATGTCATCCATGCAATGACTGAATCCATTCTTGAAACCTCACCGTGTATAGATAGGTCAAGCTAACGTTCACTAATCTTAATTGATCATTTTTTGGTTCACGAGTTGACCCCAGACTGTTTACAATTTTCGTTTTTCAGGTTTTTACATCTTTAGCAAAGTACATTTAGACGCAAAATTCGAAATAAATTTTATTAGTGGTTGGTCAAGAGTTCGGAAATGTATGACCCGGCACAGACGCGTCGTAACAGATGCAGTGATTTCAACAAATTAAAATTTGGTTACGCGTAGATTTTCGCAAGACGCAGGCCAGACCAAGTGTTGTGACTGAAAATATTTCTAGCGTAACTTTTAGGTGTAGCCGCAAAGTGGTTTAAATAGCCACACCTGACTGAGAAAATTATAGAAAACCTAAAATCTTGCATTAATATAACCCTATAGATTAACTAACAGACTTAAGTGTGTCGTCAAAAAATTATATTTCATTACGTATTATATGTATAAACTTAGTTAAGAAACATTTGAGTGAAGGGTCGAAATTTGTAAAGTTAAAGTTTTCTTCTTTTTTAATATATTGTGCAGTAGTATAGAATTATTAGCCACATCTTCCGTCTTCTAGAATGCCTTTATCATGTGGAGTTACTCAAGGATCAGTCTTGGGACTTCTCCTCTTTAGTCTCTATATTAACTATATATGTGATGTGGTACATGATGTCCAGTTGCACTTGTATGCAAATGACGTGTAGGTGTACTTATTTAGACCCCATGTATTTTTAAAGGATTGTATCTACAGAATACATGATGATCTTACAAAAATATTTAGGTGGTCAATTATCTCATCTTAACTCCAATAAATCGCAGTGCATAGCCCTCTCTAATTCTAAGCCTAATACTTAGTATCTTCCTAGAATTATGATTATTAAAGTGAATCTATATGTAAACTATACAGGGTGTCCCGTGAATGGGGCGAATCCCAAGGTTTTCCGAGATAACGGAACTTAAAAATATTTTGGTATGCCTCTTATCACCCTATACCATCATGTAACATACGTCTGATTACGATTTATAATTTTTGAGAGTGATTATCCATGAACCTTTCCAATAATTTATACATTTTTTACTTCCTTTAATCTATTTTGAAGTTAATGAATAAATTAGGGGATTCGATCTCACATTGAAAGCTATTTCTGAGTCTCTTCGATGAAAAATATAGTCTATACAATCGTAACTACAAAAAAAACTTCACCCAAACTTGGTATCGAGCTCGTGATCCTTAAAGGAACCTTTAGCGCCAAACTCGTTCTCAGATATTATCCAATAAAACCACCAAGTTATCAATTTTTAAGTTTATTCCTAATCTAATTCCATCAATTGCTCACCTTTTTAGTTACGAAAATTAATGAGTTCATAATTCAAAATTTAATTGTGAAAACTGAAGAATTCAAAATCAACTCAACACAAACCACAGGGTGATCATTTTTTTTTTTATTTAAGAGCACTTTTATTCCTAAGAACTATCCGAATAAAAATTTTAAATTTTAAATATAGTGTTTTTTGAATTATTCTTGAAAAATTTCGACTATTTTATGCAATGTCTGATACGACTCGATTCCGAAACAATAATCATCATTGTTCAGAAATTTTACAGTTTGTAGGAGAAATATTAAAGTTCTAGAAATTTTACCAAATTTATCGGAAAATTATTTTTCATTTAAATATGACTGGTTGATCTTATGATAACTGCATTTGATGAACATAGTTTGTTGAAAATACATGTAAAATTTATAATTTATTCATTTATTTACATATGTTCAGTCTAAAACAATCAAGACAATATTGTATATGTATGTGTTTAGAATATCGAGAGAGAATTACATTGAAATTGAAACCAGTCTACCCGTAGCCTTTGACCCGATCACTTGTAGTAATCAACTAATAAAGTTTCTTGTTTTAAATTGATCCGTGGTTTATTTATTTAAAGAACCTTTCTAACAAAGATACCCCCTTTTTTTACATTGGTGCCGAAACCCGGGAACAAGGAACTAATCAAGTAATTGGTGATTTTAACGACGCACGCGGTTGAACTCAGTTAGCGAAACGTGTATATTTCAAAATGGAGTTGAGCTACCGTAGCACCTATCGCGGTCAAGTCACAAAAATTGTTAAGGCGGCCACAGATTATTTACAGTCCAACGAATCACGAGTTTGTCGAGAAAATCTCGAAAAATTGGATACTATCGAGGAGGAATTGTCAACGTTCATTCAAAGGCTAAAAATTGCTCACGATAATCTGAACAAAGCCAATTGTGACGTCCGTAGTTTGATTAAAGCTGAAGAATATGCTAAGGAATGTGATTTGATCGCGGAATATGAAGACAAGGCAGTAACTGTTATGGCTCGTCTCGAACAACGACTGCAGAAAGTGCGCCTGGCTCAAAGTTCATCTTTAGTCGCCGACGGCATAGCGACGGATGCTTCTAACACCGAAGGTGCTTCCTTCAATAGATCTCATTCAGTGAAGCTACCAAAGCTAGAGCTTAGAAGATTTTCTGGAGATATTAAGGACTGGCTCCCCTTTTGGGAGCAATTTAAAGGAGCTGTACACGATAATACCTCTCTCTGCGGGGCTGATAAATTTAATTATCTACAAGGTTTACTTTTCGGAAAAGCTGCTAAGACAATCGCAGGGTTTACTCCTACGGATGCTTGCTACGATGGCGCGATAGCTTTGCTGATTGAAGAATACGGAAATAAAGAAAAAATTATTGATGCCAGTATGCAAAAGCTAATGGCTTTGCAGCCTGTTCATATGCGCACAGATGTAGAGGGATTGCGACGTTTGTATAATGCCGTTACTACGTGCACGAGATCGCTCACCGCCCTTGGTATTCCTTCGAATCACTATTCTATTATGCTTAAATCTATTCTGTTAAAATGTCTCTCATCCAATTTGAGAGTTGACTACTATCGCTTGCAACAGAATAAATCCGAAGCGGAGGACTTGTCACCAGCAGCAGACAGTGTAAGTACAGAAAACTCGTTTTCTATAGATGGTGATAATCAAGTACAGAACATCATGAAATTTCTGAAGAGAGAGGTCGAATCTCTCGAGAGTTCATTAGCGGAAAATGATGACAGCAACAAAAGACGCACACTATCGAAGCAAAAAATGCTAAGCACAGCTGCTGGCTTGATGACGTCAGCAGCAATAAGTTCAAATTGTATATTCTGCAATTCAACTTGTCACGTAACTAGCGATTGCGATCACAGCGAAATTACATTGCAACAAAAACGAGAAATATTGCAAAGAAATGCTTGCTGTTATCGCTGTACTAAAAGAGGACATAGAGTCAAATTCTGTAAAGTCAGAGTATTGTGTAAAAGATGCGGCAAATCACATGCCAGTTCGATGTGTGATCAATATAAAAAAGGTACAGATGTGTTCGGTTCTACCAAAGTGCAAACGAAAATACAGTCAAACACCTTGAGTGAAGGGCAGCATACAGTTAATTTGAGTGCCGTCAGTAAAGGATTTACTAATGTGTACTTACAGACAGCATGTGTTTTTGTGTCATCTCCAATGAACAACTCTAGTTTTTATATCCGATTAATTTTAGATGGTGGTAGTCAAATGACTTTTATCCGAGAAAGTGTTTCGCGCAGGCTTTGTTTACCAGTTATTGGATCACAGAGACTTAGTATTATTCCTTTCGGTACAGGAAAAAAGACAATACCTCGCATGTGCAATCGGGTTCGTGTTTTATTGAAAAGCCAATATGGCTCTCAAGTGATAATGGTGGAGGCCGTTGAAGTCCCAGAGATTTGTTTAGACATTTTAATAGCCCCTAGTGCCAGTGATGCTAATTTTAATGGCTTAGCGTTGGCAGATGCCCGAGCATTACCTTTTGAGCCAGAAGAAGGAATAAGTTTGTTAATCGGCGCAGATAATTATTGGACTTTCGTCACTGGAGAGTTTCAGCGTATTACAAAACAGCTGACTGCTATCAATACTGTTTTTGGCTGGACATTGCAGGGACCATCACCTGTAAGTATATCAAGTGTTCAGTCTAATCTAACCGTTGTTACGTCTTTACAGACGTGTATTTTAGAGCCAGAGCTTGACGTGACCAAACTTTGGAGCTTAGAGGTATTAGGTATAAAAAATGATGATATGGAGGAAGCTGAATTTACCGAACACTTCTCGAAATCCTGTATTGTGAAAAGGGAAAACCGATATGAAGCTAGTTTACCGTGGAAACAAGAAAAGTTTTGCCTCAATAGTAATTATTCGGGAGCACTGCATCGATTACGAACGCTTACAAAACGACTGTCAAGAGATTCCAACAGACTTTTCGAGTATGACAGAGAAATGCGGAATTTTATCTGTGCTGGATTTGCTGAGAAAGCAGTTGAGGACACCGGTGAATTACAAGCATTTTACTTGCCACATCGTCCGGTGTATCGCGATGATAAGGATACAACGAAATTGCGCATCGTTTTCGATGCGTCAGCCCATGCTGAAAATTGTGCTTCGCTCAATGAATGCCTTTTAACGGGCTCCAACCTTTTACCAGATGTTTTCCAGATTTTACTTAATTTTCGACTGAAAAGGATTGCAATGGTGGCGGATATTGAAAAGGCCTTCCTACAGATAGTGCTAGCCGAGAAGGAGCGTAAATATCATCGTTTTATTTGGTATGTAGATGAAATAGAATCCGCAGAGTCCCTACCGGAGCTACAAGTCTACAGGATGACCAGACTCACGTTTGGTGTAAGCAGTAGTCCATTTATTCTGGGTGCCACTATCAGAAAGCATCTGGAATGTGAAGCTGAAAACTATGCGGAGACCTGTGCTATGCTGAAGCGCTGTTTTTACATGGATGATTTGGTTTTAAGCGTGAGTTCGGAACAATCAGCAAAACGCTTGTTCAAGGAAGCTGTGGAGATTATGAAGAAGGCATCTATGATTCTTCGAAAGTGGAACTGTAACAGTGCATCAGTGAGACGAGAGTTTCTTGATACCCAACCACCAGAAAAGCAAAAGGTATTAGGCATTATATGGCATATTAACAATGATGAGATTTCAGTTGACCTGGAAGGTGTCGAGAGTTATTTTAAACATGTCCCAGTAGGAAGCAAAAGAGCTGTACTCCAGATGATTTCTCGCATATTCGATCCCCTAGGTTGGTTGGGACCTTGTGTAATAAAACTTAAAATATTGTTTCAGTCTATGTGGCGCTTAAAGCTGAGCTGGGATGAAGCACTCGTCGGTGATTTGTTAACTACATGGAATAGCTGCGTTTCGGATTTGAACTTCTTGAAGGATTTTTCGATTCCTAGATGCATTCAGGCAAATGTAGATGTCATACAGAAGCAGTTACACATTTTTGCTGATTCCAGCCTGTATGCTTATGGGGCGGTGTGCTATATTCGAACTACATATAAGTTTGGGCAAATTGATGTAAGAATTTTCTGTGCACGAAATCGAGTTGCTCCATTAAAGGAGAATGGATTAAAAGAATGTACGCTGCCTCGCTTGGAACTTACTGCCGCCTTATTGGCATCAAGGTTGTATAAATATTTTAAAGAACATCTTACTCTCCTATGCGATAATACTTTTCTTTGGTCTGACTCTAAGATAGCGTTAAGTTGGATAAGAGGTGATGTGAAAAGGTGGAAGCCCTATGTAGCCAACAGGGTTAAAGAAATAAATGAAAACACGTTCAAAACTGATTGGCGGCACTGCCCTGGCAGTGACAACCCGGCGGATTTACTGACGAGAGGCGTGACTGGAAGTCAGCTGTCTAATTCTCTCATTTGGACGAATGGACCGAAATGGCTCAGTGAGGAAGAGAAATATTGGCCACAGCAAGAGAAGATAATCGAGGTTCCAGTTTTGCTATTAATACCAAGCTGTTCCGAAGAAGCCAAGGAAAATGATCATCTTGAAAGTGAAGGTACTTTGCTTGATTTTGAATCTTTTAGTAGTTGGAATCGTCTTTTGAGGACCACAGGTTACGTTCAGCGCTTTGCGCGTTTTACATGCAAAGCATATAGACGAAAGTTCTTCTTCGATAAAGACCTGCTGAGAGAAAATTGGAAGTATTTGACCGCAGGAGAGCTCAGGGAAGCTGAAACATTTTGGTTGACTTACGTGCAGAAGCTGTGCTATTCTGAGGAAATAACAGCCCTTCGGAAAGGTTCTAATATATCAAGATCTTCTAGTTTATTTACTTTAAGTCCAGTGATAGACGACATTGGCTTGTTACGTGTGGGAGGTCGGCTTAACAACTTTGAAAGCACCTTTGAAGAGAATCATCCAATTATTCTTCCAAAAGGCTCACACATCAGTCGTATCATTGTTAGCGATGCTCATGAGCGCACATTGCATGGTGGGGTTGGCATTGTCCTGACTAAAATAAGAGAGCGTTTTTGGATTATTAAGGCGAGACAGCTAATAAAGACAGTAGTTAAAGGCTGTATTATTTGTCGAAAATTATTTGGTAAATCCATCAAGCAACCTTTCGCGCAGCTACCAAAAGATAGAATGATATCCTCAAGACCTTTCGCCGTGACTGGCATAGATTTTGCCGGCCCTTTGTTCGTGAAGCAACGCAGAGATGGAGAGTTGAGAAAAATGTATATCATGTTGCTGACTTGCGCCGCAATTCGGGCTCTGCACCTGGAGCTTGTCCCCGATTTATCGACAGAGTCTTGCTTGCTAGCATTGCGACGTTTCATCGCACGAAGAGGTACTCCAAACGTTATATATTCTGACAACGCGAAAACATTTAAGAGGTCTTCTTTGGAGCTAAAAGAATGCGGAAACTTTCTTAACAGCGAAGAGTGCACCGGATTTTTAAGTAGCAGAGGGATTACCTGGAAATTCATTATAGAACGTGCTCCCTGGTGGGGCGGGTTTTGGGAACGATTGGTTCGCAGTGTTAAAAACGTACTAAAAGTTGCAATAGGAAAGGCAGTTCTAGACACCGAGGAAATGCGAACTTTACTAACCGAAGTTGAAGACATTTTGAATAGGCGCCCGCTGTCATATATTTCTGATGATCCCTTGGACTTGGCACCCCTGACTCCTGCCCATATTTTACTGGGAACTGCCCCAACGGGGTCACTTGTTGATGTAAATTTTACTAATATTTGTTCTTCTCAGATTCGAGAGCAGTGGACATTTCGATTAAAGGCTACACAAGTGTTCTGGAAGCGGTGGAAGACCGAATATTTGCAGCAGCTAAGGTCGTTACATCATGATGTCATGAAGAAGAATTTTTCTGGAAGTTTAAAACCCAATGATGTTGTTATAGTGGAAGACGCATCTTCTCCAAGGATACTCTGGAAATTGGCTTTAGTTGAGGAGATTTTCCAAGGTAGAGATGGACGAGTCAGAGCCTGTCAAGTGCGATTTGCCAATGGGTCAAAATTTCGTCGCCCGGCCCAGCTATTATACCCTCTTGAAGTAAATTAAATTCACGCAGCTTTGCGGGCCGGAGGATGTTGAAAATACATGTAAAATTTATAATTTATTCATTTATTTACATATGTTCAGTCTAAAACAATCAAGACAATATTGTATATGTATGTGTTTAGAATATCGAGAGAGAATTACATTGAAATTGAAACCAGTCTACCCGTAGCCTTTGACCCGATCACTTGTAGTAATCAACTAATAAAGTTTCTTGTTTTAAATTGATCCGTGGTTTATTTATTTAAAGAACCTTTCTAACAAAGATACCCCCTTTTTTTACATAGTTCTTTACCTTATTTTCCTTTTCATACATTATGTTATCAAAAGTTTCTTGCTATCTTCATTCAATGAATGTTGATAGCTTTTGACGCTTTTCCCATTCAATCCTCGATTCTAGAAGATATTTCTATGATCATCTACATCAGGTGATATATTGACAACCCTGTATGCAAAGAAAGCAGAAAATGATAAAAATGGTAACTCACATAAATAGGAAGGGAGGTTTGGCTCCTAATCTAAATTTCGTTATAATTTCTGGTTGGGATTTATAAGCGATTTCTCGTAAATCTAGAGGATGCACAATTGACTTTATAGTGGTCAAATTTCAAGGCCATTAGAGATCTCAAGCTCTTTCCAATCTACGCACCCATACACTCTAATCACTTTTCTAAATTAATGAAATAAAAACATATACTTTACATTGGGAGATATTGCGAGTGTTTGGACATTTAGGAATGGGAAAACCAGAAATCTTGATTTTTATGGTAAATAGGATAAGATTCTTTTATATTCAAACTCCATCTTCATGACTTTACCATGTGCTGATTCTACCCAAAATAAACTCATTGATCTCGTCAATGACGGATGCGTATCTCTCGAAACTCGCCGGCATAGACTTCAACTTATCCCTATCCAGATTATCCAGAAATTTGTTTACGACTCTTACACATATACATTATACTATATCTCTGACAGAGCAACTAGATCATCATCCTTAGACTGAATAATCCACATCTTGAGCAACTCCTCTTCTCCTCACATCATCCATTACTGCAACAAGATATTTTTAGATGGCCTTTTTTCGGATATTATTAAATGAAAACAACTAATATGAACTGCTTATAGTGACCTCCATATTTAATGGCGCCTACCATCTTCTAAAACAAGTCTTCAGCAATCTTCCTCTGCAGTAGTCATTCATGTACACCCAGCATGCAGTCTAACATACACGTGATTAAGCTATTTAATTTAATATTCAAAGCTAGTGACTCCATCTACTGCTATTTGAAATAAACCCAAACCCTTGCAGCATAGATTAATGCCGATTCTAAAAATTTTCACAGTCCATGCAATTTTTAAATACATCATGGCCAGAGATAACCCTGAGTAATATTCCTAAAGTTAATTAATTCCGTACTCTTATCACATAAGGAAGTATTTTTTGCCACAAATAATAACCTCATCTTACCTTAATTTCTCTCTTAAAAAAACAGACTTTGTTTGTCATCTGACCTTACGTTACTCCACCTTGTGCAAATAAAATTATTCCAGCAGGATGCTTCCTCCTTTCATTCAACCAAACGCTATAAAATTTATATTATGCAACCGTGAAAAAGAAATTGGTTCAAGCTTTTAAATTTGATTACTTAACTCCGCATTTTTTTATCTTGATCGAAGTGTGAAAATGACATCCCCAACGCTGAAACTTAAAAATATTTTATTGCTGTATAAACAGAAGTTATGATCATCTTTGATATAGTGGAACTTGAAAGTATGTACCAACGAGAAAGTTGTCAGAAAAAAAATCATTAATTACGCTTTTTATCAACTAAAAATTAAAAGCACTTATTCAAAAGTGTAGAAAAACTATTCATACGTGACACTTTCCACAGGATAAAACTGATGGGATCTGAAGATATTCCTTAGAAGTATTTGCAAGGAAGTCAAGAAGGAAGGAAGAAAGAAAGAAAGAAAGATAGAAAAAATCAAATTCGCTGGCAATTTAATAATGGTTGGAAAGGATTTAATGGTCTCCGTTTACATTTTATGACTTTGCAAATGAATTTTCATAATATTTTAAAATGAATTTAATTTTTACAGCATCACTTAGATGATTGTTACTCATTTGCATTTTGTTATATCTCTTTCTTTGTGTTCTTGCTGTGTTGAAAAAGTAGTGTATAATTTTGTAAAATTATGAGCATCTCTTCTATAGTTTTAAGTTGGATATGCAGTAATGAATAATTTGTGTAGCTAGCATTTGAAAAGCATTTAATTATCATCACTGTTTGTAAGAAATCTTAAGGAATTGAATTAATGCATTTTCAGTACAGAAGGGTTTCCGACTACATTATAATAGCAGGCTTTATAAAATTGAATTAATTAATTATGTACGTTTAAGTAAATATCAACTTTTTATATTAACCGTCAAACACTTACCTGAAATGAAAATATTATTAAACAAAAATTATGTTTCCCGCTTCTCAGCTGTTGCCAAACTTTGAAATAAAATTAGCCGGCTAGATTGTCGGAGGGCGTATTGCTTAGAGAGACATTCTTTCTCCTGTGTTTGGCTCTTGAGTAGAGCAGTACCTTTTATTTATTTTTTTTTTTGTATTCCTTTGAACATAGTAATACCTTTTTTGTGATTCCTTTGTTTGTTTAACTGGCTGCGAACTTAACATGAGTTCTGGAGTTGTTGAAGAAATCGTGCGAGGAAGCAGAGATAGGAACGGTAAAGGCGGGGATTGTAGCAATTATGTGCAGGCTTTTTGGGTACAGGTATAACTTTAGGAAACATCCAGATTTGCGAGGATGTTGAGATAGTGAAACAGGTATTAAAGATGTGAGCAAGTGACAAATCCGAACTGGTCTTGGACTTTGCATCAATCTATTGAAAACCGATCTATGCCTCTTTACTGAGAAAAGAGAACATTCGCAGGTTGAACCAGCTATCTAGAATTGAAGGTGAGGATAAAATATCTAGGTATGATACTAGGTAAAAAAATTAACTCGGGACTGCACGTTAGAGAAAAAGCGTCATCTGACCCATGCTAACCTAGCGTTCTGTGGTGTGATCGAAGACCATGGAGTTTGCCAATCATCGTAAAATATTGGAAAAGATTCAAAGATTTTGCTTCTTTAGTGAAAGTAGCGCTCTCAAGTCAACCAGCTCTGGAGCTCTTAAGTTCATCATCAACATACACTTCGTGCATATGTACAACAAGAAGGGGCCGTTAATCTCTGTGCTGAGGCTGCTTCTCCATCAGAGATGGATTTCCTCTGGTACATGAGTTCCACAAGAATCCACCTTTGAATTCGTGCAGTATATCGTACTTGAAAAAGCAACTTTAAATCGAAAATTCCAGACAATGCAGAACGAAAATCACATTCCTTGCTTCAATCATTGAGAACCCCCTCATATACACAGATTGCTCCAAATCGGAAGAAAACATCAGAGCAGGTTTTTTTTTGCGAGGAGCCTCATATGGAAATTGGCATAAAACCTTGAAAACTATGTCATGGTTTTCCAGGCGGAAGTCAAGGCTATCCTTGAAGCGGGAAGTTATCTCCTTAACTCAAACACTACGAAAAAGGGTATTATTAACTGCTCGCACAATCAGGCACCTAGCTGCCAAGGGTTAGTCAAATCCCTTTACAACCTCCAAACTTGTGTTGGAGGATAAAACCAGTTTGAACTCATTCTTATAAAACAACGGGATACTATTGCCTTGGATGCCAGGTCATAGCGATATTCGCGGGAATGAAAAGACGGATGAATTTGATCGTCTTGGTGTGGTCTAACAGGCTTCTCTCTTTATAATTGGGATGACTCCAAAACACCTAGGCTGTAATATCTCGGTTTGGGTCGACAGCCAACGCAGTTGCCTTCGGTAATATGACCCTTCAGGTAGAACAAAAAAACAAAGCAACGAAACCGACAAAGCTGTTGGCACAGACCAACCCTGAGAACTGTAGTGGCAATTCGCCCTGGACACTCTCTTCTCAGGAGTCATCTACGCAAGATGGGGCTTGATGACGATGCGGTATGCTGAGCATGGAGAGAGGAATCAGAAACGATACCTCATTTTATTTGTAAATGTTCGGATTTCTCAGGAAAACGTTACAGATTATTTGGATCACAACTCTTGGAAAAACTGCATGAGCCGGTAAAATGGGCTGGAGCCGATTATGAATTTTATGAGAGTATCCAGAGGGTGAACAATGCGCCTTTATTGTGGTCTCATTTCCAAGGATCCGCCCAGGTCGCAACCTCATCTCAACCCAATCCAACTGCCAAAATCAAATAAGCTGCAAAACCTTGAAGAGATCCCGTCCATACCTAAAGAATTATACTAAATACTACACAAAGCATACATGTAGATTATATTGAATTAGGGAAATCAGTGCCAATAGTAGGGTTAGACGTATGAGACGAAAAGTCGAGATTTAATACATCAGGATCCAAAGTTAATCCGGAATTAACAGCAAACATAACTCCCGTCTTTTTGAGATTTCTTAGGTCGCAACCCAGTGCTGAGATACCTTAAAAAAGTTCGTATTTTACATCCCGAATTGCATTAGTAGTACAGTCACTAAACATTCTGTATTTGTCTTTGGAACTAACTGTTTTATATCACTTTCAGCTTTCGTATACAATATTACGAGCTGATTGAAGTGATCAAGCTGATATTAGACCTTGGTGGTATCTATTAAACTACGCACTACTCTGATTAGGTGATCTCTTGCGACTGCGAGGAACGTTTTCACATGTAAGTGGATCAAAACATTATTTAGGAATTCTAATTGGTCATCAACACTAGTCATAACTTGTACCGAGTTCAAACCTGAAAATAGTCTTAGTAGAGATTGTAGTTATAGTCGGAGATTGTGTTCGGTTGATGTTTCGAAAGTACGTTTAAATTGTAAAAAATTATAATTTAATCATGATCAAATACGGCCGATAGCGATAGAATATATTATAATGAAAAAACTATGAATGACGCTTGCGTCCTCAAATAAAATTTATCTTACTCATGAATTGGACACTGAGAATTAAGTATTTTAGATGTTTCGAAAGCATTCAACCACTCCAAGTAAATAGGTATAGTATTCCTAATATTCTTAGTGCTAACTAGATCAAAGTAAGAACGTTCTAAGACACCATTTTCAGGATTCATAAGAATTCTGATATTAGCAAAACTAAAAAAACTTGCATCATAACATATGTATATACTGACCTAAGTACCAATATACCAACGGTCTAATTTGTGAATTATGCCATTATAATGATATAGCAATAAAGTACTGTTACTGCATATAAAAAAATTGAAATATGAATTGCAAATAATAGGTAAACTGATTCAATAAAAATCTACCTGCTTTAATACGTTTATTAAATATTCTAATAAACTAACAATACTCTCCAAATCGTCAAAATGTAAAGATTTTAATTTAATAGAATAACAGATCAATGTTTCAAATGAAAAGCAACTAAAAACAAAATTCAGTAAAATTAAATTAAAGTTAAATATAAGAAAGAAAAAAAGACAATATCCAAGAACTAACAGAACTAACTACTGAACTTAAGTATAATTAACTAATATCTACTTATTACTATCAGTCTGCAATAAGAGTAAAAGGTAACACTAATAGAGTGAAATAAAAACAAAAATTTTTGTTCAGTACAATTCAACATAATCAAAGGTTTATTAGTATAAATCACTTAAATGGGTTAGTAAATTTTATACTTCTCTAAATTCCCTGGTATACTCAACCGCGAATGATAGTGGCTGATTCCTGTTCCCATGTCTAATTCAAATCTCAAATCAACTTAGCATTGAACCCCTGAAAATCTCCCAAAAGGTTTAAAGCCGATTTATTCTCCTTACTTAATCCTGGAATCTAAACCAAGCTAACAATAAAGCCCTGGGAATATCGTCAAAGGTTTTACTTCCAACTCGATTCAAATTTCGACTGGGATTTCTATATATTATCGCTCAATAATATTTGTGTTTAGACTAGACTAGAATGTAATAACACAAAAATTAAAATTAAAATTAATAAATTTTTAAATTGTTATTTTGAATTTTGAAATAATTGATTAATTTTATTCAGATGTTGAAATATAATACTGCCATAAGTGAAGTGGGGGCAAAATTAAAGCTTTAATTTTCAGTAGATAAGATACCCGCTGAGGTCCAGAGACTCCGAAGCCCTGCATAAATTTTTCTGAGTGTTGTTTTTAACGAAGTTGCACACTTCATTTTATTCAACATCGGTATCAACACCCTTGATTGATTTCATTATATTAATATATAATAAGTTCTCCTATAATCACATCTTTCATCAGCATAACATAATTTCTAGATACATAATTTTGATAACACAGATCCATGTCAAAAATATATAATTGGATGAAATATATTGAAAATTCACGTGCGAATTACTCTTAGTTGAAATAAACGAAATATAAATTATCTGGGATAAATATACGTACGCCATGCATACAAACCTTGTCTGAAAGTTTTCAGTTCAGCAAATAACCAAAATCACAGCATGAAATTCAAAATGATTTCCTGAATAGTATAAGCTAAATGTACGATATAAAATCAGTTTTTACGCCCTAAATATAACTGGGTTAATTGGGGAATTATCTACTTTTCCTTAAATTCTGTAGAGCAAATATTAACACTCTGCGGATGATGAGAGAAATATTAAAATTTTATACTGTAATTCCACATATGTAGATACGCACCTGATATCACGTAAAATTTTCGAATGAAACAGTTATGCTCAAAACTCAATTAATTAAAATTGTGTGGTACTCAGAATCAATAAGTTTTACAATATTATTTCCTATGCCCATATATATGATGCGATATATAAGAATTATTATGTGATATGATGATCACGTTCGGTATAGTCGGTTAAGTAGACGTCTAACATTATATATAACTCTCGACACTCATCGAACTCGATACTCAACAGAGTTAGAAGGAGTTCTGAGATATTTTCATAAGTATACTGCAGACCTTGTTATAGAAACTTTGTCAAGCTCTCAAATCTATTCATGGAGGCTGGATAAGCAACTTTGTTTGGTCCACTTTGGAAAGTTTTGTAGATAGGATTTCGAATATTATGTCATAAGCAGATCATTGTACACAGTATGCTCTTATAGTATGACTGCTTTATTGATTATTACTTTCATTCAATTAATTCGGACTATGATTTTTAATATATCTATATAAGAAATTTAATATTTACATACAAGTAGGTATTACTATATATTGTTGAAGGTATACTTTAATGTGACACTCACATAATAAAAACAAAAGAAAAAGGTTTTTCCAGCCACGTACAATATACGCGAGTCTATATGCATCTTAAGCATATAATGTATGAAGTGAAGAAAATGTTTTGAGACATGTCTACTGGCGTTAAGACAAAATTCAAAATTTCATAAGAAAAAGGATAAAAATAAATAACAATCCGAAAGATTTGCATTTTATCAATTTTATTTAGCAGCATTATATTCAAAGTTAAGACAATAGGAAAAATATCATGATAATACTTTAGAACAATTAGTAAAGTTATATATATATACATATATATAATAGTCGGCATTTGTATATGTACTATGCATCGGTAACAGGAGTGGCTGTCCCCTGAGCTATGGTCTCTAGTTGTCAATGATTTCATATAATAGCTGATCAACTGTTCCTATGATAATCAGGAATATACAAATGATTTGGTGATAAGACTCAGGCGCAAACATGACCGGGTAATCTCTGATCTAATGCAGAGTACCCTTAATATAGTACACAAATTCAACTCCTGAAAAAATTATAATCGCTCCATTCGCGAAAAAAGGGGTAGCAATAGTGGAATTCTCAAAGGAGGTAAAACTTCTACGCGTCAGCCTAGATAATAGATAGCAGACAAGCTTAGCACTCTCTCTCCTAAAAAGAGCCCTTGGGAAGGCCACAGCGGTAACATGGACATGCCGCAGGCTTTTACCATTACCTTCTTTAACCAAAAATGACCCTGTGGTCACAGATAATATCTATTATAAGAGCCAGGGTCACAAGTGCTCGAGCTAGTTAATAAAAGTTATAATGGCTTGCATGCTTCCTTTGCATCTGCATGTAAAGAAGGAAGTCAGGGTAGTCAATATTCTATAGCCCTATCTGGTGCTAACCGCAGTTTATGATTTTTCAAAAAACTTTGTATGACAAGCTTTCGGACATCTTCGTGCGTAGTCTGGGAAGGCTCTGCCATTGTACCTGCTGAGCCCTTTTAGTATTGAGCATTTCTAAGACCGCAGAGTGGCTCGAGTCCGATGAATGCAGATTTCGCTGCTTTACTAGCTAGTTACGAAGTCACTAGTCTACATCTTCATTCCACTCGTATCCCCTGATACCCATCTATGCTTTACTTTTTATCCTTTGATAGTAAATCTCGTACATCCCTACAGCCCAAACTAAGTTTGAAGTTTGAACTATTGGTATTTTGTGCATTTAGCATGACTGTTTTGATTCTGCTGCACGTTTCTATTATATGACCAAAAGTTTTGTAGGATCCCAGGTAATTATGAAGGATACATTTGAACCCATAGACTTCCACACCTACCATGCCTTTCTTTCTTCGATCAATCTGCATTTGGTAACAGAGAAATTGTCATTATATAACTTTTCGACTTCTCCAAGACTTTTGATAGCGTTTGCTCTAGTAAACTACTGCAGAAGCTAATAAACCGCTTTGATTTCCACTACAGAGTAGTTCTTTTGAACACCAGTGTAAAACAAAAATATACAAATCTACAACAGGTTGCTTTAAACAAAGTTAATAGGTGTGGTGTGGAATTACTTCCTAATTATTTGTGATGATATATGGTAAGCTGGGGCACGTAATCTGAAGGAGAACTGCTACCCTTTAGAAAGGCTGTAAAAACTTTTATTATGACTTTTGTTATTCCATAAAAGCCAAGTTGGCTTTTCTTGTAAAATTCTATAGAATGTTATGGCATTGTGTTACATTATCTTTGAGGAATATGTTGGAGCACAACTGTTCATTAAAATGAAGATATATTTTCAATAACTCAGATAGGAAGTAGTTATATTAGACCATACCCAAAAAGATTTTTTAAAAGTTCGACTCTTACGGGGCACAAAATTTGCCTAAGGCCTAAGCCCATTTATCAGTTTATTTCTAGGGTAACCAGGAATAGAGCGCTAAAATTTCGGATGGGGGTATGTCTTATTTGTTCAATATTAACTGAGAAAGGGCTTTCAAAAATTCAGATTGTATGAGACGCAGAAGTGGCCTAAACCCAAAATAATTTTACACAAATCTTTCCACATCACATACGCGAAACAGCTAAAGCTATGATTTTGGTAGTTCAAATTGTCTCTCAACTTGAATTACTCTCAAACTCCTCTGTTAAGTATTTCAAAACAGAGTAAGCAAGAGCAGGCTGACAGACACTGCTTCACGGCACACATGCTGATGAGGTTAAAACCTGCTTCAAGTCACCCTACCTATGGCTTGAAGTTGTGCGACAACTTGAAGGTCCGTCTCGAAATCGATTTGAAGGCTATCATCTCACGCTTTTGGACGAAACGGCAGCAAACATTAATAATTCGTTACTGAAAAGATTTCACGCTATAATATGATGCGGAATTCGTACTTGCTTTAAATTTACCAGGTATTCTACCTTAAAATCTTTGTCTGAAAGTTAGAACACCAATAGTGCTATGGACAGTGTTGAACGGTGTTTGTTCTTTAAGTGTAAGCTTTCCCAACAGCCTTGTGAATCTGTAGCCAGAGGGGCGAACAAAAAATGTAGTTTACAAGAAGGTTTCATAAATTTTTTTTACCGAATTTACAATTTTTTCAATTTTCGTATTTTCGTTTCCATTACAAAAATCTTACAAGTTCAAAACGATTTCTTACTATACAAAGAAGCGATTTACTGTAATAATCTTAAAGACTTCCCCGTAGTGAAGCAGGAGTTTTTAGCTAGATGTCCACATAAATATTTTCCTTTCCGCTTATTATTGCCTGGTCGGCTCCAGGAACTTTACATAACCTATGTAGGTACCGCTATATCTACATATATAAATCCAATATATAAATAGCACACGAAAATGTTTATCCTTTTTAAAACTTAAAGTTTAACGTTTTAGGAGCAAACCTATTACAAGATAACTATCTACATGCATAGATATTTTCGTGTAGAAAATGTTTCCGCTCCGCATATTTACTTCGAATTGCACGGAAAATCTCGTTTACGGCTAACGTTCTTGAATGCCTTCTTCCCGATTTATACGCGTGGATTGTCTGAAAAGCTTATTTAGGCGAAAAGTGGAAATTGACGGCGATGCATGCAGTTTACGATAGCAAGCAAGAAAGCAAGGCATATGCAGTAAAGAATTTGGTTCTTTCTTGAAGGAATATGTTTCATCTAAGAAGATGTAAAAGCTGCAAGAATAATATGAACTCATTTACCTTCATCGGTATAAGATAACACGATTGCAGATTTTGTTAAGAAGGCAAAAGTTTATATATATATACGAGAAGAGAGAAACATAGGTACATATGTGAATAAAACAATATGATTATGCACTCTCTAATGAAACAGAAGAATAAGCGTAGTTAAAAGAAGCAAGGTGGTGGTGGATGTGAGCAAGCGCAGACCAAGCCGTTATGTCGATTAATATCTACTGTTCCACGGCATCATATTGCTTATATTCGTGGCTACTAATGTCGGATCCTCTATTTCCATCCAAACTATACTAGTACATAGGCTAGTTCATGCTCACCTTGAAGGACTATACTTCTGCCGTCAGAAACAATTCAAATTTATCCTTAAAGTTTTCGAATCCCTTTATTTTTATTGTATATATTGTATATGCTCCGAGATACACAACAACCTATGACACCCTCTTACAAATTTTCACACGATATTCTTCCTGTCCTGGGATATGCATTTTCAGTGTCTGTGTCGTGTTAATGCATACATGTTAAAGTTCTTGAAAGTATCACTATACAGTTCGAAGTAGCCTTATTATTGTTCTATGTGTTCCTGTTAATTCTTCTCGAGTACATTTATAGTGTTTGGATTCAGGAAACGACAGCGCTTCAATGAATATTTGCTTCAAAGAAAAACTTGAAGTTTTCAGCTTATGTTCTTTTAACTTAAATTTGGTTTTTACTTCACTGTGCTGGGAATTGTACTAAGAACGTTATAGAAGACTAGGATATTAACTTCTAGTTTAAAATGACTTTAAAGTTAATTACCAGAAATTTTTCATTTTAATCGGTTTTTAAATAAATTTGATTATCATAAAAATATGCGCATTTGTATCAATAGAAGTCATGTAAAATGGTTAAGGACAGTATACATGGGGTTGAAATGGTTACCGCACTCTGTGCAAAAATTATTGTGATCTGCAGTCGAGAGTATATTAAAAGACGTTTATTAGATTATTATTAAATCGATAGCGTTTTCAACAAATTCTGAATTTACAGAATTATGTTTTTTAGTTGAATATCATCTGTAAAAAGATTAAAATTACAGTTGCATAGAGAAACGGGATTAAATAAAAAAAAATAAAAAAAGTAATGGACCAAGAATAGAACTTTTCGGGATTCCATTAATAATTCTGAATTCAAATCGTAATTCAAATTTATTAATATTATAGCAGAAAAAGACATCAACATCTCTAGGTGGAATTAAAGGGAGGTCTTTATAAAGAAGTCATCTACGCGATTAATCACTATTGACATGGTCGACGGGCTACTCAGATAATTTGAATCTTCAATTATGATAAATATAATTTCTAGGCTTCCCTATTCGCCTATAGAACACTGGCGATAGACTATTCCAAAGCATTTAAGAGGGCGCAAGTGTTCTACACAATTGAAAATCGATACAATGGAATATTTGAGGTCATATTCATTCTGCGAAACTTAGGCATTTGGAATTGAAAATACATCGCCTTTTCATTATTATCATACAGGGTTGGGTAAAAAATCGTGGTTTTCAAAGTACTGAAAATCATTATCCCGGAAAAACTATCCAGGATATATAATTCAAATTATGTGGAAAAGGGTTGGAGTTGGAATGCTAAAATTTCGGAAATTAGATACTTGGAACCCATCATCCCACAAGTTTGAATACCTGAACCCAATATCCCGGAACTCTAAATCTTGTACCTCGAAGTTGGATGTTTATTTTCCCTGTAAAACCTGGGAAATATGGGCACAGTTAGTATCACTTTATATTCAATATCATTTGATGTTAGCACATTGTAGCTGCAAAATCTAAACGGAGTCCTTTTCCCCTCAATGCCCACCGTATACCTGGTATTAGGCTTTCCTGTGTAATTAAATTTGCCGGACATCTTAACATTTCGAAATTTAGAGTTACAAGACTATGAGGGAACATTTTTGGAAAAAATGGGTTGGATATAAAATCCCTGAATTGAGAATCGCGAATGAAATATCCCGGAATATAAAATAATTCGACTTTTTTGGAAAAAAATACTACTATAAAAAACATTTATTATGTGTTGCTGTATTTTTTATGCAAAATATAAAATATTTGGTCCTTTGACATTTAGATCAGCAAAACCAACTGCTCCTTTAGAATATAGCGAATACAGGGATTGTGATAAGCTAATTGTGATGATTAACGTAGTCAAATTCTGGTTGTGTTTGTATTTGGTGCTGCTGTAGTGAAAGCTCAGTACAGCCATGTAGTAGGGTCAATATGGAGAGCCGGACAACAAGATGTACGGTTGATTATATTGCGCTTGCTCCCATCGAAAATTCTCTTAGTCGCAGTCACTTACGCCAAGAACCTCTGTAATTTGTCAGCTTTTACAAACGTAAACAAATCAAATATTTAATCGCTTTTTATATTGATTTTCAATTGAATTTAACATAAATATGTAGGTAAAGTACATAAAATAATATTTCATAAACATTGTTGCGTGAAAAATGATTTCCCACGTCGTAGATTAGTATTTTTGTGGCAATTTATCCCAGATCACTTCATGCTGTAAATACTTGCACATCACTAGAGAATTTAACAATTTAATACAGGGTGCGGCAAAAAAGCTGACGGTTTTAAAATAAAAACAACACAAAAAATAAAAATGATACAAATTGTTATATTGCTTATTACAGAAAGGTGTTCATGTAAATTAATAAAAATAACATCAGAACAACTGTTTTCATCCGTGATCTGAAGATAACGTTCTTTAAATGATGTCTTTCTTTGACCAAGCATTCTTCCAGTATTGCACTGAAGCTGTCGAACACCTTCTCTAATATTGCAGGAGACAGGTTGGTGATTTTTTGGCTTATGGTCTCTTTCAGTTCGTCCAGTGTGCGGGGTTTGTTTGTGTAAACACTTGCTTTAAGGAACACACAGCAGAAAAAATCACAAATGCTAATATCTGGAGAGCGAGTTGAGTTGTCCATACAATGTCCCCAAACGAAATGACTCGGCCACGAAACTTGCATCTCAAAAAGTTCATCACCTCATTAACTGTATGGGCAGTTGCCCCATCCTGCTGGAACCGCACTATAGTAGAATTGTGTTACGAGTTGGGACTCTTCTCACATTAAAACGCGTACGGAACTCCCGCTGAGCAACAATGCGGGATCGTCGCTTTTAAAAAACGCCTCGACAACAAACGCACAGTGCTCACCCGACCACTGCTCCATGGCTACTAAAAATATTCACGTGCGGGCTCTGGAACGCGCCTGTCCGCGCCACACCCTACCACCTACTAGCTCAACAATACGGAGGCTAAAACCATCAGATCTTTTTGCCTCACTCTGTATCAACATGTAATTGTTTATAGTCTTTACTTTATTTAGAACTAGTTTTTTTTTTCAAATTTTCTTTCACTTCTTATTTTATATCACAAGAAAGAAAACGAAAAAGCGGGGTTGGACAGTTGAAAATACATTTGTCATAATATACCTCCGCAATATATTCTATCATACTTCATGAACCTCTAAAAAAAGCCATGTTCATTCACACGAATTTAACGGATATCAACACTTCCTCTATTCTGTATATTCTACGGTTGCCCCATTCTCTTGACAGGATTTTTTAAAAATAGCGCCTCATCGTAAACCACACAATTTTCGTCTCCCCTCGGAGCGTGGGGGGATATGGGTGAGTTATTTTCGCATTGCATACACAGTCGTTTTCCATTTGATCCAATTACATCCAATCTTGAAAATCGGACACCTTGGATCGCAGATAATGGGGTTCACGTGAAATGAAATGTGTAAGTATTAGCATAGTTAATGTAAAGGCTAAATAATAGAAGCCCTAGAAAAGAACCTTGCAGGAGTTCACATGCAAAGTTTATTACATTAGAAAGGGAGTTGTTAAATTTCATGTATTACGTCTAGATAAAAAGCTATTAAATAACTTAAATGAGGTGAAGTTAAAATTGCTCTTCAATAATTTATTATAATTATCACTGCTAAATGTGTTGGAAAAGTCCAATATGTATTACTAGTTGTTTTTAGTACTCTAAAGAACTTCTCCCAACTTTTCTATATAAAGAATCTATGGGCTCAAGTCATCGCAAACATTGAAAATGTCTCACTGGATATAGTACGAAAATAGACTTGCACAATTGCATGGTTTTTGTGATGCTTTAGAGAAAGCCAATGCTATTTTAGACAGATTCCAAGGTTGTTCTGGCTTGGCTGTCAGCTATGCGAAGACATTTGAAAACGTTCATAGGAAATCGAGCAGCTGAAATCCTGGAGGTATTGCCAACCAAATGTCGACAACACATCAATTCTACAGATAATCCTAGTGATAGTAGATCACGCAGTATTATGTTGTCGAAATTGATCAATGATCAATTCTGTTAAATAATATTTTTGTACTTAGACCTAAAAATAATGTTGATCAAAAAGATATAATTAACGTCGAAATTAAAACAATTGCTTTACCAGCGGTTATTATTGATATATCACATAACTTTATACACCGGTATTCATCCCTAATTTAACTCATAAGTATCACAGCATGGTGCAGACTCTTCGTTATGAATGTCAAAACAAAGAAAGCAGATCGGAACTTAGGGTCACACTCAGTTGAAAAACTTAACAACGCCACAGTATCGTGGACGAAGATCACGTAACTTGACAGCCGCATTATTCGGTAAATAGAAACAGGACATACGCTTGGCAGAAAAAGTAGTTTAATCTCACTGAATCCGTTCGCAGGTGATAATGAACTTCTATGAATTGGTTTAAGGATACAGATACATCCACCCTCTCAGACAATCAGCGACACCCATTATTTTGCATAGATCTCACAGACTAAGCGAGTGGATTGTATTGGATCTGCACATGCGTCGTTAACATTGAGGCCGCACCTATCCACAATAAGTGGGCAATAGAAGGGGTCTTTGCTGCAACATATTTAGCCACAATGGGACCAATTTTCCTGATGCAGATCAACAAGTACAAGAACAACAGTTATTTCAATAAACAAAACATAAAAAGGGGTGCATGAGGTTTTGAGTGATACAGCATTCAGTAACATTTCACACTTTCTTATACTCCAAATTTTGGTGTTTGTGGGAGGCCGCAGTTAAGAGTGTTACGCATCATTTACGAAGAATAATGGGAAACGCAATATTTACTTTCGAATAGTTTGCAACGCTTTATATCAAATAGAAGTGCGCGTGAATTCCCACGTCTTTCACCAAAATCAGCAGATATCGATACTTCCTGTCATTTCTATACCGGCTGACCCATATGCTCAGTATCGGACAGATTTCATTTGAAGGATGAGAAGATCAACATGGTCAAACCCTGGCAACATATACAGCGCTTTCAGCAGAACTTTGGCGGCGATAAAGTAAAGAATTTGTACTCAACTGTAGCAGCACATTATAAATGGCGAAGTGCGGTCAAGAACTCTTCAGTAGGGGAATTAGTGTTAATCAAGAACGAATTTCTACTAACTTGTCAGTGTTCCTTGGGACGCATCCTGGAAAGGATAAAGTTGCACGTGTGATAACCAACAAAACCCCTAACGGAGTTGAAAATATGCCTACCATACCATACCTACCAGGTTTGTCTATTACCCGTTGATGAATCTTGTGGAAGTACGTTGATTCAACAGCGCCGGTATTTTCAGTACTTTTAATAACTTGTCCCAACTTTTCTACTCGAATTTACTACCTGTTTTGCTTTCAGTCATTATTTATAACTAGTACAAATTTATATATCGTAGTGGCTTCTAGTTTGCAATAGCTCATAGAGTTTAACGAAGTCTTTCGCCATAAGCGGTACATTTTGCTCTGCCACGCTAATATTATACGCCTACTCAAAAAGAGTTGTTTCTTAATCCAATGTTTTATTTACAAATTAAGAGAACCCGGCCCTGCCCACTATTAATTAATTTTCAGCATCTAACTCGATTAACTGGAATGCCAAAACCGCATTTTTGGCTCTTAAGGTAAAGATACACGGTGAAAGACTTTTGTCCCCAGTCGCCGGTATGCAGAGACTAAAATCTCCGGCAAGAGACGTTTGTCTCGGGGACCAATAAATTAAGTCTGATGAGACCATAATAAAAAAGTCTCCAGAGACACATCTCCGAAGCATATACACGAAATTTGAAGTTTGGTTTCTAGAGATCTCCAGCGCTCTTTGTTAATAGTCATCAAGCAAGAGATTGTTATAGAGAATTATCTCAAAAGTTATTAATATTTTTATGTGTTTAGAAAAGTGAAAAAACTCAAAAAATGTATCCTTGGTGTGCAAATTTTTTAAATATCACGGGATATGTAAACACAACATATTTCAAATTTGTGTTTGTTTTTTTGTTTTTCAAAAATAACCATCCAGAACTCGGCTTGACGACGAAACAAATTTTCTGCCATAAATCCATATATTCATTATTATTCTTTTTATTAATTTCTTTGTAACAATTTGTCAAACTCACTCCACTTTATTCCTTTTCCTTTCCGAGTAGACCTACACTTAAATGACCAGAACACATAAATAGTCTCCGGAGATGGCAAATGAACAAACTTCGGAGACCGGAGACCGAACCAGAGGTCCTGTTTGTTTTCAAATACATGACGGGGAACTGGAGACAAAAAGTCTCTACAGACTAAGTCTATTTAGAAATATTTTGCGTCTCCGAAGTATATACACGGGTCTCTAGAAGCCAGAGTAATAGAACGTTCTTATTAAGGCTTAAACATGTGAGTTGATTATAGCAGTTTCTCCAGGGTGGTGCTAAAAAGTATTAGCTTATTCCAATTTTCTGTTAATCAAAGCCTTATTAAAAAATTACCTGTATAATACAATTTTAGTAAATTAGAGAACATGAAAAAAAATTTGTAAATTAATCGCAGACTAAAATGTAAGATCAACTTGCCACTGTGCCTGTTCCTTTTTTTTCAGGTACCGTTCTCCTATTCTAGACTAGAATTATTTTTATTGTCTACCAAGATTAATCATCACAGCTGTGGAATTATTATCACTACGGGAATTCCCATTTTCATATTACCATGGCGATAGTAAGTATTTCCTTGGATATATTTATGGTGCCTACCTACCCTTGGTGTATTATCTCTACAATCTCTCAAATTTGAACCCGGTCCGACATACATGCTTCAAGTAAAATTTAGATACTTCAACTAAGATCGCTCAAGTGAAATTCGATATGCATAAATAAAATATAATAAGCTCCAATTTAACAACCCCTTAAAGAATTGCTAAATTGAGTTACTTATTAGTTGTATCTAAAGCAACAAGTTTATAAACTCAATTATGGAAGCATAAATTAACATTGAAATTTGAGAAAATTGTCGAATCACTACATCCCACAGAAGCCAAAATCTGTTCAAATTCAAAACCGTCGTGCTCACCGAAATTCAAATCGATTCGCCTTTCGACCCTACATATTTACTTTAAACAGTAGCTAATGGAAGCTTCATTCTGATCGATGAGATATAAATGGCAGTAACATTGTTTCAATGTGTAAACGAGGTTAAAAGCGTGGTTGATCCGAATTTGGGCTAAACAAATGGAAACATGTGGGTAAATCATAAGGTTTGTCGGTCAAATCCATAGTTATGGTTATCACACGATAAAATAATTCAAATGGGCAGAACAAGAACTCCATTTTCAGAAATACTATAGTAATAGAACCTTACAGATATCCTGTGGCAATTTCGGCGATATATAGTATTCCATTTTACAGGACAATCCAGACATTGTGGCTTCTGTTGTGCTATAATACGTGTATGTGGTTTTACGTATCGGCGAAGGGGATGGTAAGAGCAAATTTAACTTTTCCAAAAGGGGAAGTTGTAATATGAAAATGCATTCGAAGTGCATCTTCCTCCGCCATTCATATATAATTCTGATGGGACTCCTCGTTTCATTTCACTTTCAGGATATAATTGAAATTCCATTTAGAAGAGAATTTTGAGATTAGATTTAAATTTTTGTTCGTTCGTCCGTCCATTCATTTTCTCCCAGGTTAAACATCTTAAAGTACTTCGTCTGTTGGAAAATTGCAGTTTACATACATGCCACACAAGTATCACATCGATGTGTGAAAATATGTAATCAGATAGAAAAGTGAAAATGTGAAATCTAGACAAATTGTAAGCTATTTAAACTCCTTAATAATGGAAAGCTTAGAGCTTTAACCAACCGCTTAATTTTAATATCACACCTGACTTTACCTTCTCCTTCTTCCTGTAAGTAAGAGCACCTTTTACAGATCTTAACGTGTTCCAGTTCTATCTATGTGGTACCAATAAGAGCATCAGATTTACATCGTAATCATGAATTACAGAGGACGAGTGACTGGTGTAATTTGCTCTAATTAAAACCAACAACAAAAACCAGATTCAGTTCAAAAGTTAAGTTTCATAATATTTTTCTAAGTACATATATCCTTTGCAATGATAAATAGACTCTAAGTATACAGGATAATGATGAGAAAACCAGGTCAAGGGTATCTGGCATTTTTTACTGTAAGTAAAATGATTTATATGACCATGAAAGTTGTTATAGATGAAGAGGGTAAGGAGTATACCTGATCCTATGAAACTTTTACGTATAATTCTTTAGATTGTATTAATTATAACGCCAACTAAATTCATAATTCAAACCTATGGAGGAAGAAATTAATTCACCAATTTCTCTGGAAGTTTTTTCGAAGATTTTAGGTCCCATCGTGAGTTTTTTTCAGTTATCCCATTATTATAATTAGCGAGTGTGGCAGAGAGCTGTCATGTTAGATCCAGTCCCTGTTGTTACCGCATTACTGTCAGCTTACTGGACGTCTCATGAAGTTACAAGAGTCTCTGTCGTACAAGTTCGGCGCATTAGCAGAGTACGTTCTCTGCAGATTTTACCTCTTCGTTGGAGAATCGGCATTTGTCCTCTGTGGTTTTGGCCATTTTTTACGCATACACCAAAGTAGTCAATGGACAGGCATCAAGCTAGTGAATAGCTTGATCTGGCGCCTATAACAGTTGATGACTTTTTTAATGTCTTTGTAAGGTAAGTTAATAACTTCTTCGTGTGTCCTAGTCCAGGATGGCTCTGCCATTTTAACTGGTCGGCCTTTTCTGTTTTTCTCTTACTAGGTACCTTTTTGTAAGGCCATAGAAAAGCTCGAATCCGGTAAATGGAGATTTCGTTCCTTTGTTCAGATGAAGCATAAGCAGAGATGGGCGAACCGAACATTTTCTTGGGTCTGCTCCCTTATCTGTGCCGAAACTGCGAAACTTACCACACCTAGACCTCATGCATGAGAACAGGAAGGTTTTTGTAACCTGATAGGTTAGTACAATGGGCCAGGATAGCTTCCGTGCTTGGGATCTGTCGTTCCCTAGTCTATGAAAAAAAGTAAGCAGGTGGCTATATTGGATCTTGTACGTCAGATGTACGCAAACTCAAAAGTTGTATTCTACATTGTTACTGACTAAAGGACTGGAATGTAAATCCTTCACTTTTGAAGCCTCCTCAGACATATAGAGCGCCTTTGACAGGGACATAGTGCTGATTGCACTATAGTGTGTTGAATTGGGCAAAAGCTAAAATGCCGAAATTTAACTGAGAATCTGGCTTGCTGAATGTCACTCAGAGTATGCCGATGGATAAGGGATAAGCGCAGAGTGATGTACTCCACTGTCCTCTGGGATTTGTTGGTTGCCTGACTCATCGTGGCGCTGAAAAATTTGGGATTCTCATATGGAGCGTGTACGACATCGATTTGCTTATCACCGCACTCAGCATGGCTACCTCCTGTACTTCCTTGCAATGAGGCCGATTTGACGGAGAACCCTAGTTTAGGTTAGGATACCCGTTGAAGCCGCCCTAGATCTATTCTACTTCTCAGGATACCTCTGAACTCTTTAATTTGCAGCTTTCCCAGATTTGAATAGACTAGCTACCTAATGGCGTACCTCTTTTGTTCATAAAAAGTGGGTATTCGCAAATTACTTGTTTGATGGATTCGATTTTATACTCAAATTTTCAACTCCTGTAAAAATCCTTTGCCGCTATTCTCAGTCTACTAACATTGTATCTTATGGTCATATGACCCGTAATGAGCCATATTAGATTCCTAGCGTCAGTTGTACTACCATTGAGGAGTTCTCTTAAATTTCTCCTGTCATATGCAGGCCATAATTGCCTGGTAAAATGGCAGGTTTCCCTGTTGATCCACCGAAGGTTTGCCCTTGATAGGCATCCCTGATAATATCCTCTGTTAGAGTTCCGATCAGGATCCTCACACAAGCTACCACTGCGGAGCTATCCATTCCAGAGCCCTTTATGGCCACCGCGTCAGCCTTCTCGTTGACTTGAATATCCCTAAGGCCAGGTACCCAGCACCTTGTTCCGTACAGCCAATTCCTTAAGGGTGGTCCTGAATAACTACAACTACACCAATTTTTATTTTAACAACACAGCATCCAGCGCCTTAATAGCTGCTTAGCTGCCAGTGTATATGCAGATATGCTGCCAGAGGGACACTGCATTTGTCCTGGAATCTTTAAGACGGTGATCCCGACGACGACTTGCGCGAAGGACCTCGGCGTCTATTAAGACCAGAAACTAGATAGGGCATGAAATCGGGTGGTGTGCACTGGATGTACAGCTAATGAGTTAGTCCCATGCTCACGTACGTCACTTATAATTGGTGTGAAACACGCAAGTTGGGATTGTGAGCCGGGAACTTGCGAACTGAAAGCTGCAACGTACTCCCTACAAAAGTCAATAACTTCGCCGTCGAGTCATGACAGATTTTTTTTTTAATAAAGGAACAAAAACTTCGATTACCTTCGATTACCTCCAAATTTCGTTCATAAAAACTTCAAGTCGTACCTGAATTTTTTGGTGAAATACCATAAATAAATAATTGACTGAAATATTCTGCAAATGATATGCTTTAATAAACATAATAATGATAAAAATAATAAATAATGTAGTTGCGATCTTAAGTAGCAAGGTCGAGTCCGGGAATCCCATAAAATGCCAAATAATTTAGTCTTTACATGCAATGAAAACAATGGAAATTGCCTCCATGAATTTAGTTAACTATGGGCAATAAAACTCAAGAGTGGCAATATACCATATAAACACTCATATATGTCTACTTTCTTAGAAATGAGCGTAACCTTGGTGTAAAGATACCACATCGTAAAAGTCACTAATAAACTACATTGTGGAGGCATTCATTTACGAGATACAGCTAATGACATCATTTCAAATAAATCCCCACAATAAAATAATAATGAAATTAAATTAAAAAAATTAATTAAATTAAAATTAGTCCACATTGAAAGGTTTAGGATCTCTTCAGGAATAGTAGTGAATATGAAATAAGTTTTTTTTGTATTTTATAAATACAATTAAATGGAAAAGTAAATTTCATTAGAAATAAGTTTTTGCTGAATTTATTTGAGCTTTGGTGAAGCTATATTGCTTTATTTTCTAACAAAATGCAACGCCAAGAATGTTTTAGTCTGCTTTTTTTTTTATTTGAACATTAAGAAAATTTAAGCGCTCCCGTATGAGTTAGGGGTATAATACTAACGACATAGTATTCCGACCGAGTTGTGGATATCCTAACATATCCTAACATATGAAAAGTGTTTGCTTGCGGAGGACCAACCCGAAAGCAGAACCAACGGAAACATCCCAAACTTCTAAAAGAATAAATCCTGTATACTATTATTATAAAACTAGAGATCTTTACAGATGCAGAAGAAAGGATTAAAAGGTTCGACCACAAATGTCCAGATGTTCAAATGTTCAAAATTTTATCGGCAACTTCACTAGTAGTTATAACACCGATTTCAATAGAGTGGGCTATTAGTATTTACTGGAAATCTTGCCTTCCGAAAGAATTATCCTCTGCTGATTCGCCCTCTACAAAAAACGCAAACGGTACAAATTTCCTAGTTCGTTCGCAGGGTTAAATGTTAAACTACGGCCTTATAAGATATAGCTGCTTGTGACGCAGAATGGTACTATTGGTATTCCTGACCACGCTGTGTTTTTTTTTTTTTTTAATTTATGGGGTTGGATAATGAATTTAACACTGAGTTTCTGTAGTTTAAGATACATATGATATAAGAGTTTGTTAGTACATCATATGCCAAATAATACATTTACGACCACAGAAAGACTTCTGAGAATGAATCGTGAAGAGATGGAACGCTCATTAATATGATACCAATATGATCCTAAATGTATGTAGCTTCTAAAATCAGCCATTCGTCCTTAAATTGAGGTTTTTGTAAGCCTGAACTGAAAATTATCGAGCATCATGCCATGAAAAGGGCAACCTCAGAATAATAATACCTTTGTAGTTTTTTGGTCGATCCTTTTTTCTTGTGATGTCGACTATGGAATCCAACAGGTTTGAATTAAAGTTATTGTGATTTTGTAAGCTCTGAGAATATCACAGTATACCATGATTTGCAAAGCTTCCCATTGGGACGAAAAACCAGCGCATCTGAAAGTAGCACAATTTAATCGCTTCTCTAACCATCATTTGGCAGCTCTGTAGAAGCAGATTCACTGATATATATAGAAAAATAAGCAAAGGCGCAAGTAAATAACTCAAGTGCTTCTAGAGCTATCGCTTGAAATCTCTATAGAAGATTATTTGATGATTTCATATAATTTTCCACGAATTTAAAGTGTGGATTTTTCCAATATTGTGCAAAGAAACACATTTCTCATTTTCGTAATGTTCATTGTGGAATGAAGCGATAGCTTTCCAAAGAGTTGTTACTATCTCTGTTGCCAAAATCTGCAATAATTTCAGTACGGGAGAATATTGGCTTATAAAATATATATAATATATTTAATCAAGTTCATAAAATTTAATACCACTAATAATCATAAGCAAAATCAAGCGCTTCAATGCTGCTCTCAGGAAGCACTCTTGAAGGCCTCTTATGACATTAAGGAAGAAGCACTGCAATGATTACCCAAAAAGTTCATTAAAGCTTTCGAAAAGACACATTCAAAAAACTTCTTCGGCCATCATTTAGAGCGCTCCCAGAGCGTTTCTTAAGAGCAGCATTGAAGCGCTTGCCTCTGCGGAAATGCCTGTATTAAAAAGCAATGAACTGGGATAGGGAAAAAAGCGCTACGAGCTTAGGGAAGGGCTCTTAGGGCGCTCTTTTTCCCAGTGGGTTTATCCAAGCTATAACTGTGGTCATAAATAGCGCAGTAAGACTGAGGGACAAAAAAAAACTTACCTCGTTATGAGGATATCGGATTTGCATAGACAATCAAAATGCTGTAAAAGCTGTATATTCGAACATCATAAAATTGAACCTACTTGTCGGAACAATCTTCGAAAATTATGTGCCAACCCTGCAGATATTTGCATCGGGCTACACTAATATACCCAGGAATGAAACAGCTGATGAACAGGCAGGAAAGGTTTAGCTATGAATACATGTTTAACAGAATTGCCCATAGGAGAGTTCCTAGAACTAGTGAAAAATATTTTAGATTTATACGTCTGTTCAACCTGACTAATTAACTGCAGATGGGGAAGAATTACAAAATGTGTAATCTCAAGATTGTATGGTTCAAGCTATGTCCTAGGAAGATAATAACTCTGCTAACGCGGAAACCTTATGTGAGTTATCGTGGAACACTGACTTTTTGACAAACGCTTGGAAGGCATTAAAGTTCAATATAATTACTTCTGCAGAATAAATGAGAAGAAGTTTGTGAATGTTTAGCATCTACCGCTGTGTAAACGCCTCACCTTTGCCAAACGTAAAAAGAATACGATAGATAGTTGTGTGATTTGGGTAAAAATAATATTAGCGGTGGGTGGCCTAAGCAAGGTTTATTAACTCTGGTGGGTGTTTTTAGTTTATTCCACCAAACTAAATTTCGCAATAATTTTCTGGTGGACTCTTCTGACTAAAAAAAAAAAAAACATTTATCATTCTGTGGTATCGGTTGAAATGAGAACAACTTTGTGTGAATTCAACGTTATAAACATTTTACTAATTTTCTTCTGATACAAGCGCACTGATAACGACTGCTCAACCTCTCTCGATCTCCCTTCACTATCTTAATGTGCCAACTGAGCAACAATTGATAACGAGTGTCCAAACAGACATCTCGGGTACAGGCGCGGAACTAGCATTGAAATTAGGGGGGGGGGGGGGGGGGGGGTCACATTTTACAAATTAAATCATCGAGCCAAAAAAAAAAAAAAAAAAAAAAAAAACATCCAACTAGGAACTAGGAAATCCGCATTAAGCGGTGTGGCTGATGTGTCTTTTTTAGTAGTATACTTTTTTTTTTATAAAACCTACTTTTTTTAATAGAATAGGGTGCAAACTGCAGAAGTCATTCAAGCCCAACTTTTCTCAGTTTTACACAATGGTATATATAATATGGACTGCTCGATATGCTATTTCATGCGGTTACAATTTTTTGTGTCAAAAATAGTTCATACGTCGGTGCCAACATTGAAAAATCCATTGGCGGAAAGTTGAAAAGTGAAACCTCTCGAATTTCTATTAACCCAAATAATTAATTTAAAAACATTTATTTCGAAAAACCCACTTATTTATTTATTGTTTACAGCCCTTTCTCATTTCGCACGTTACATAGAAAAGTGACCCAATTCAAAAAATGCAACTTTTCAGCTGTACATAGAATTAATTCTAGCTTAACGTAGTAATTGTTTGCTAAAAATAGTCTGAACTCTTAAATTTGTTAGTAAATATATTTCTGAAGATATATATAAAAGAAATTTTAAGTTTTTGATACCGCAGTTGGCGAGGTTAGCTGTTAATCCCGCATCCTCTTAAGTTGTGTCGCTTTTCTTTGTTACGCAATAAATATTTTTACAAGTTTTTTTTATGTGGCACAACTCACGATTTTTGAGAATTAAATTCCGTACTTTGAACTTTGTGGAAAAATGTCATAACTCATAATAAAATTTGTAAGAAATAAATGCTGTTTTGTGGAAATTTAAAATAATACTGTTAAAATGTCGAAAACATATTTACGTTTGTTATGAAGATCGTCACAACTCAAAAAGTGACACTGACACACTGTTCTATGAAGAATATCTCTGTTCTTAAGTAACAGAAAAGTGACATTATCGCTATCTAGTGGCAAAAACAATCAGATAGAAATATGCCAATTTCATGGTGTAATTAACGCAAAAACGACAGATTTTGAATTAGGTCACATTTCTATGTGACGTGAGAATTAGTAGTTAGTGCTTAGATCGAAAGAGAACGCTATATAGAAATGGGCCCACTTTCTGCAGTGTATTGTAAACAGGTAAAGAAAATAGAAGTTGCGATAAGAAAAAATAAAATAAACGTTTTGTAAAAATAACCATAAGAGGAAGTTTGTGAAAGATAAAGTTTGTGAACAAAGCAAAAGTAAAAAAAATATATATATAAATAAAATAAAAGTGTGCGAGTTGTCTTAATCATAGCTTCCTGAAACGGCGTAGAGTGATTGCCTTCGACTAAGCTAAGCCCCGAAATATAACAGGAGTTAGGACTAAGTTAAGTTAGGGCTCTGATGTGGTAGCGAGGGAGTCTGTTTCATGGCTTGGGAAGTGTTTCTCTGAGGTCCGAAACCCAAATTCCGAGAAAAACCTATACACATACATCACATGCATACAATAGCATTCATTGAAATAAATTTTTATATTTTTTAAGTTTCGGAATAAAGTTTTTTTTTAAGTTGAATTATATAAATAAAAAAAGTATAAAATAAAAAAATTATTTTTTCAAATAACTCAATTAATTAAATATTTTTTCTCAAATTTAGGGGGGTCATGACCCCCCCCCCCCCCCTGGATCCGCCACTGCTCGGGTATAACTTGGAATCTATCTAGTGAGGTTGATTTACTCTTCGTAACTTAAATATTGAGATAACTCGACTAAATGTAGATTACATATAAATGCGATGTATAATATTAATAGAGCGATGCTTAAAGATTTACCACAGCTTTCTTCATGCAAAGAAATCCGAACGTGTCCAAATTGGATAAGTGAGAGAGTCTTCAGTCTAACATTCAGCCACAGAGTAACTTAGCGTTCGTATAAAAAGTATGATTGTATTGTATCTGAGAATTATCTTCAATATTAGATTTAACAACATTAAAACAAATTTCATGCCAACAATTCTCACCAGTGTTGATATATATTATTCGTAAGAGAAATGAACTAATTCTAATTATCTTGCCGCCAAGCTAACGCATAAGTCCAAATTTGAATATCGAAGAGTTAATTGGGCTGCTACGTGTATATACTCATATGAAAATAGAAAAATGTTGTAGGATAAATGAAAAGAAAACAAGCAACTGTACTTCCTGGTGGCACTTCAATTTGGTCGCGAACTAAAGGAAAAAATGTCAACCAGATTATTTAGGATGTACAGCCTATGATGAATATCCTGGGCATACTCCACGAATAGTCGACAGAATTTAAGATGATTCTCATCACTGCTTCGAATGTGAGCAACTAAAAAAGGGCCAAATATATTCACCTAGCCTTTAACCAGGCCCAGTTTTCTTTGAAAAAAAAAATGTGTCTCAAAAACCTTGAAATTGCAAACCCCTTAAAGCTGACAATACTCCCTGTGCGTTCGACCCATCCAAAATTTTCTTTTTGAACTGTTTATTGAAGGAGGTTATTCCTGCTTACTCGATATACAAAGCCCCATAAAGACCAGTGTTTGTACAACACTGTTATTTAATCCTGGAATATTTTTAACCTATTCAACCCAACCCATTTTGGGGGTATACAAGACAGATCAACTCTGGTCGTGGAGTCCGCAGGATCTCAGTATACTTTCAGTTGTCCCTACTCTTAACCTTTACCTTTACCTTAATTGTCATAAGAAATTCGGGTTACCATAAGCAATTTTCATGATTGTAGTTGCCAATACGACGAGTTCTACTTTTACTTTTATTTTATTTATTTGGCATAGTACAGAGTAGCTTCGAAATTAGTCCTCTATTGATGGGTCTATAAGAGTTAATTAATGAAAAATCATTTTGTAACTATCGACAGTTTTCTATGAAAGTTCTTTAGAATTTCTGCTGATTTTTTATCTTCCCACGTTCATCAAGCAATTATCATTGAACTTTCATATCTCGCCATACCCCACTCATAAAATTATACTCAAAAATCTTAATCTTTCTAGTTTTATATCGTTTGGTATAATTGAGCACAGTATGACACGTCGAAGGTTATGACAGCATGTAGGTGCATAAATTTTTCCAACTTTGTTTTCCATTAACAACTGGAAATAAGAATAACCAAAGACTGAAAGCATTCATTGTTAAAGTAAGACACTTCCATAAATTTTCAAATGATTTCCAGAAGGTAATTCTGATAAGTGCCTAAGGTTATAGATAATATGCTATTAACTTTCCTTAATCTACTACTCCATTAAAAATGCAACAAAACATCTATTCTAAAGGCAAAAAAAATCGATTTTTTTTTTTTCATTTTAGGATAGCACTCTACATTTCCCTCTACTTCCTTCTGTTTTTCGTCGGGAAAACTATGAAATTTTGAAATGCAATTTCTTCCTGACAAAATTTTGTATTAAGTTTGCACTAAAGAAAGAAAACTTTTTATAGAATTCTTATTTTGTGAATTATAAATTCTTTAGAACAATACAGCGAACATGGGATGGTTCCACTTCTGAATCAAAGCACTTCATTCAACTTTATGAAGAGAGTTTTTAAAGTGGTTCAAAGTAGTGGAAGTCTTTTGTAAAACAACATTTTTTTTCGCAAGTCATGCACTTGTTTTAATTAATTTCTTTTTCATACATACATATATTATCCATAAATGCCAAAAGAATGTTTTTAAATGCAAGCCCACGTTACTTAGGTTGCGTTACCAATTTGACGTTTAATAGGTATGGTGGAGTTTGTAATTTTAAATTCTACTTCTTGTAGGGTTCAAGGTATAAAAAATAATTTACTAAAAGTATCATTTTTGGTTTAGTTTTAATCTTTTAGACACATTTGTGATTAAAATTAGTTTTCTACAATAATAAGCCATTAAAAAAAGCGTAAAGTACTAGAATACATAAATAACATAATCAAAGACATCTCTGATGGAGACCAAGAAAGTCATTTTGACTATAATATGAAAATTGAATTTTAGTGGATACTTTCAAATGTGAATTTTTATCCTTTTATTCAGATATTAGCAGTGAAATGGAGACTACTTTCAATATATGAACACGGAGAAAAACAGTTATGTTCTGAAGATAGTAATCAAGAACTTGAAATTACAACAGGAGAAAAAATAAAATGTGAATCTATTCCAAGAACAGTGCAGCTAAGTTGCATTAAAGGGTACACACAAAGGAATATAATGAAATGAAAGTTAATAGCCTTTTGTTTTACTTCATACAAGGAGGTCCGGCATAAGTCGCTCATGCTAACTCTGAGAACACTGGTGTCAATTCTCACTGGGAACTCTTTTCTCAGGAGTCACCTACTCAGGTTGAGGCTGTTTCCTGATCCTATATGCAAGGGATGTACAGACGAGTCCGCGACGGTGACTCACTTTCTTTGTTACTGTCTGGGTCTCTGAGGAAAGCGTTACAGATTCCTTGGCTCACACCTCTTGGACGAACTACCTAAAGCCAGCAATGAGTGTTGGGAGTTAATATTTAAATTCGTAAGAGCATCCAGTTGGGAACTAAAAGCAATTGCTCATAATTGTGGAGGGGAGGGTGAGCAATGGGCCTTGTTATGGTCTACGTTCCAGAGCTCCCACAGGGGGCCTCAACCTCAGTTTTAAGTCGCTGATTATTTCACCACCTTTCGAACACTTTTTAAACTTAGCAAAATTAATTTTCTAATACGCATCTGGTAACACTTTGCTGGACGTGGAAAGGTAAGCTAGGTAAGCTTTTGCTTGTACGCAAATAGAAAAAAAGACAAAACAAAAATATTAGTATGTTGTCAACCAACAATTCAGCCATACTGTGGGGGCTGAAATTGAAAAACAAAAAAGATATAAGAAAGTAATTAGGTCCAAAAAATAACAAAATGTAATAAAGAATAATTCCCGAGAGAGCCAAGCAACTGACGAGCCGCTGTTTTGATATAATGGTTCCCAAATAAGCTTCTTTCAGTATCCGAAATTTCTTAGGCTCATTATAAACAAACTGTCAACCTAGTACGGCAGAAGGGGATCCAGCCATTAACAGCATCGTAACTGCCATCAAGTTCACATAGGATCGACTTAGGACAATACTCCCGACTCACTAACAAAATGAAAACTTGTGCAGAATTATATTAACGATTCCTTGGAATATTTTAGCTGCACTGGAAAGCCCAAAGGTTATACGAGTGAACTCGAGGACTCTAAATGGCATAGAGTTCACTATCTTATGAATGTTTCCATGATCAATCAGAATTTGGTAGTTATCTTCCGTTAGGTCCAATGTGGAAAATTAAATTGAATCTTATAAATTATAACCGAAGTTATGAATTAGCGAAATAGGATATCGGACTTAATATGTACAGGAATTTAACCATCGATAATCGTCACAGGATTTCTATTCACCGTTGTTCTTTTTGTCATAATTCCGTGGAAAGGAGAGATCAACAACCGGCAAATAGACAACAAATACCTTGTGACAATAGAAACTCGAATATCTTCCTTCCAGCTGCCAACTGATCAGGAGCAAGCATTACAACTTTCGCCACAACCACAGTTCCGTTTATAAGGATGTGATTCTTGACCGAGCGCTTTTTTAAAAGAGATTTGGAATCACCGGCTTTACTGACGGACTGAGAAACATTGATTGCGCCGATGACTGGCCGAAACCTTGCTTTCCAGAAGATTTCACCCCGGTTAAGGGGTCAATTAACACATTTCACTTGATGTTGACGTGGAGCCCCAAGTCGTCCAAAATATGGTAACCTAAAATTCCTTTAGGTATACCATAAAATACCACAAATTGCCAATTAAAATCACGCAGAAAACCTAGATCCAAAGACGAAAATATCAGTTACCGATGAATTAGCTGCAAATAGATGTAAGTCCGAGGCATCCAACTTAGGATCTTTCGTTCCCATGCCACGAACAAAATATAATAATGTTACGCACTAAATATCTTCTTTTTTAAGAAAAAAAAAACATTTAAATGTCATGGATTTTCGAAAGGTTGTAAGAAATATTTGAGCCTCGGTACAAGTATTATATCAAACCTAGAATTAAAGGCAATTCCAAAAGGAAGTCTTCAAGCTCATCGGAGATGATGTGACAAGATCTCCTAATGTCTACTCGTTCTAGTACCGGCGCAATGTTGGGTGCCTTTACTCCCTTATCTCTACGTGCATGGCAGATGTCCTAATGAAGTATCTGTCTGCTTCCTTGTAGAGTAATTCCTACTTGGAATACTCACGCTGAAAACCACACACATTTTTTCATTCTTCAAAATATCTTGCGCCGTACAGCAAAATTCCGCAATAATTTTTATTTCGTATTGTGGTAATCCATTCCTTTCTGAAACAAAATCTAATATTCTTGCGCTATTCTTGTAACGCGTCCTCTGGGGATGGGAAAAAGGTATGTTTTAGCCTTATATGGCCGAGAGCTTCACAGTCACAGAGGACATGTTCAGTAATTCCTTCATCCTCCATGCAGAATCTGCAAGTCTAACTATCGACTTTGCCTATCTTCTTAAGATGGTAGCTAACTGGATAATTCCCAGCAAATATGTCTGTTATTAGCCCTAGGTATTTCTTGCTGTTGGAATGTTTTTTTCCTGAATACATTATGAATTATTTCTTTGTTTTAGCTTTGGGGTATTTTCCCAATGTTTTAACTTAATTCTGTCCTCCCAATGCCTGTCTTGTGCCGAAAGATGACTCTTTGAGTTACCAAAAACAGCATCTGGGTCGATAAAGAAAAATCTTACGGCATTCTCCGCAAGGCTGTCTGCAATATCGTTGTTCTGAATGATTTTATGTCCTGGCATTCAAATCAGCCTGACGTTATTTGTTTCGGCCAGTTGCTTCAAGACTTAGTTAAACTTGGAGTTTAACGTTCTTCGTGCTGCTTGGCTCTCTTATATTGTATACATTTTTGCTCCGCACATGTTTTTGCAGATGAGCTTGTTAGCGCAGATCCTATGTCATAGATTTCTGCCTAGAAAGTGGTGGATAAGAACCCTAGTTCCTTAGTGAATCAGTAATTTTGAGCCATATGCTCACACCTACTATGCCTTCAATTTTAATTGGATTGGTATACACTAAAAACGTCTAGGACTGATTGTTTTAACAGTACGTATACGAATCAAAATTTTTATATGGCAATACTACGATTTACCACCGAATTAGTACATTTTCGAAATTTCATTTACTATTGCTAAGAAAACACCATGTACCAAATTTAAGCTATCTACGTCGACGCGTTCTGAGGTTATTACTATTACTTTATTTGGCGTGCTTTTTTGTTAAAAGTTCATGTGAGCAGCTGACGTATAATCCACCCCCCGCGATGCAGCTGACATTTTTTTGCAACTTACTATGATGTTAAGTGTTTATAAAAAAAGTGTCAGCCGGCATATCATTACTTAAAAAATTTTGTTCCTTCTTTCGCAGCCTCTCCGACCAACACTCACTGCTTCTTCAGGAGCTGACGATCGGTTCACTGATTAGTTGTACGAGATCAATTGTCGATATCAAAATTTGACGGGATACAATGACTTCTTCATTTGCAACGCTATCTCTCGGACTATATGTCCATGTTGACGCTGTAGGCTTCTTCAGAAATCATTTCAAATGAAGTCTCCTATCGAAGGTAAAGTCTAGATATTTTGACCGCCTTTGAAAAATCTACTACTCTTCCTTGTAGAAGGTGGTGCTTGTAAATAAAGCTTCCTTTTATATGGAAGGATTATTGTTTTGCCACAATTGGTATGAGGACCCATTGTCTGGTACCTGTTGTGAACTATATTTAGTATATTCTGTATTAGATCACAGATTACTCAACCATCTTTTCCCCTGGTTATTATGATCAGGTTATCTTGATCAGATTGCTATTGTATGACATCTTCGACAATTAGAGACCTTAGCAGGGGAAACAGTTCTCATATCTCTCCACGTTCTTAGTATATAACCCAGAGTATAGCTGGCTCTAAAGATCTTGGTTAGACTCGGTTTTAAATAATCTATCCCTTGTTGGATTATGGGACTTGGGAAATGTCGTCAGCATCAGGCGATATTAAGCTTATCGTCGTATAATAATATAGAGAATAAAAATAAAAAAATCATGCGGTTGGATATGCGAAATAAGTGACAGTCAACAGTTGAAAAGTGAAAGTAATCAATTCGGTACTCTAAGCATGAATAAGGGAAGATAAACAGGAGTGACTGTAAGATAGTTAGATGATTTGTTAAAACGCATTATACAACTTTTGAGGGATTAACGCTCTCCAGCATTGTGTTCGCAGCAATTACTTGAATTTAAAATCAGATCGCTAAATTTAAATGTAATAAGTTAACAACAAATAGTTCGCAGCCTTGTTAACTAAGTAAAACCGCAATGACCCATTAACCAATTATTGATAGTGTCATGAACAATGTCGTGAACAAGACTTTACCTATGAGATTGCATTGGAAACCGCAATTTATCGATTACTAATTATCTTGTTCTACACTACCATATAAAGGTAGCGCATGCAGTTATTGCCATGCATTTTGAATTTGGAGTTTTATTAGCAGTCACCACAAGCACTCTAATTGGAACGGTATCTCTTCTATGTAGGAAATTAATAAAAATTTAATTAGCTTTTCCCAATAGCTAATCAGTAACTACTATTTATGTCTATAGCTTATTAGTTTGAAATTAGTCGTAAACTAATAATATATTGCTCCTGTTGGATATGATTGTAATGAATGTATGTATACTTATATGAGTATGAATTTTAAGGGAAATTTAATTGTAGACGGGGTGATCTTTATCAATTTCTGCATTAATGCAGGAGGTACTTAATAAAACATGTGGAAGGCAACAAAACTGTAAATTAAATAGGATGGTTGAATGTCCCGTGTTATTAGGAGATTGAGATTTATTCCATCATATTTTATTAATCACCCTATAACTAAATTTAAGTACACCCTTTAATGATAATGATTTACAATTTGTTAGATATATAATCCTTCGAGTTTTCCATTGGTATGTAGTTTTTCCCTGCTTCCATTAGTGATATATGTTTTCTAGAAAAAATTCTATATGAAAATGAGATAAATACTAATCGTTAGACGGTGAAAAGTTTCTTATTAAAGACAAACCAAGAAGTTGCCGACCGAAAGATGCAGTGATGAAGTGAGTAAAAAATTGTGCCGTGTCATCATTAATAAACACCAATTGTGTCCTATCTATCCAATATTTTGGGAATGAAAAATCTGGATTTATTCTTCCAAGATATTTCCTGCTATGATGACATAAATATAATCCTTTAAATTTCTTAGAAATCTAAAAACTAATAAGTTTTCTTGAAATCTATCGAGTTTTCTTGAAATCTATCAAATCTTAATAGGACGATAGATCAACTCTCACACCGGTATCACCAGGGTCCTGGTGATCTAGGCGCCCCCTGTTTTTCTACGCTTGGAGACAAAACATACCAAGCACGGAAGTCGAGGCGGCCCATTGTGCTAACTGCTGAACAAAATAAAAGTACTCCTCAGAAAAACCTTTCTAGGCTACCAGTGAAGCGCTCAGATTAGGGTACGGTAATCTTTTTAACTTATCCACAGATAGAAAGGCGGACACAACAGTATGCACCCTGCATTGGGAAAAGGAGGTAAAAGCGCACAGAAAGTGCTCTGTTGTCTCAGACTCTCCTTCTGGGCAATACAGACACTCAGGACCGTCAGTAACTTCCATGTTTGCTTGATGGACATGACGCAAAATGTGGCCAGTGATGAAACGAACCATAGTTCTGCATTGTTTTCTTCCGACACTCAGCAAAAGAAAGTCAGTGAATTTCCTATTGGGCCCATCACTTTGACATAAATTTATATTTCATAATATAATAATTCCACAAGAACGACAGTAAGTAAATCATCAACAATCAATAAAACTAACATAAGCCCATAGGAGTTTTGATCCAGAGTCCATTAAATATCCGACGTCGATACATAAGTAACTCCTCGGAAAACTATAAAAATCCTCCTTTTCTTAATATGCTCCCAATAATTCCCTATACCTATACACACACTGACAAGGACGATGGATGATAATACTGAACTTAAACAAATTGCAAGACCTCCTCCGAAAGCTTCTGTTATTTATTTTCATTCTGACATTGCTGTCGTAAGAACCTAAACTGGAGATAAAATAATTGATAAAAAACAAACATTTCGAACTGTGTGCAATTTGCTCATGGCATCGTTCCTTTTATTTTATGGCCTATCCAAAAGATACGAGCCCATAACTATTTCACCAACCAAACCCATGCTTATGCCTAGGTATGGAGTTGTCTATCCAGTTTTTCGATGATTGAAATTATCCAATTTGTGTAGGTGTAGTAGTATCATCACCGAGCGAATCGATATTAATTGGCTCAATCAGAAAATGATTTGCAGCATTTGTTGAGGGAACGAAATGCGTTTATCCTTCGGAGAGTACACGTCCCGTCTTCCGTTTGAAGCGCCCTCATTAGGGATAGCAAATATAAGGAAAACTTTGGCCCACTACAGACGGAAACCATTTGATTTGTTCAAATTGTCAAGAGTTACAACTTCTTTCAGCAACGGCGAAGATAAATAAAACGTGGCTGGTGATGTCGTACTACACCAAGATCAGCGCGCTACTAATGCTGATTGATTTCAAGTGCGTGGGTAATTAATTGAGCAAGTTGTTGTGAAAATGATGCTAGGGATGAAAAACGCTTTTGTATATAATAGCTTAACTGCTGCAGCTGCTACTACCACTGGTGCTACTTCTTATGCTGATGGAATAGTAATGTATTCACCTCTGTGAAAAGTCGCTGGATGTTGAAGTGTTTCTATCGACACCAAGAAGAAATCAATTATTCTCTTCTATCAAAGGAACCAAATTCGATGATTCAACTTGAAAGATTTAATAGAAGCTCTGGAATCTGTTTAATTTTTTTTTTTTTTTATTTTAGATATTATGGTTTTCGAAAGTTTCAACGAGTTGGAAGAGTTATGGTGCAGTGAAACTTTTATAAATAAAGCTACAACCAATATATAAACAATGTCGAAACACATTGTAGAGTTTTATAGCGTTTTTAAGGGTGCAATCGTAATAAGTAAATCTTTAAAGTTTCAATAACCAGGAACTGCTGGGTTACCCAAATAATTACAAGATATGAAAGAAATTTCTTTGCAAAAGAAAGTGAACCTATGCATGAGAGCGCCTTACTTTTTGGAATATATTTCTTATTTGGAATTATCGAACTTTTGCTTTTATACAGACTTAGCTTTGCTTTTGCCTAATTTTACCCTGTTTGTTTCCTAGACGAAATCGTAGAGTACATTCAATAAATTGGTGTGTATCTGTCCATATTTCTGACTGTCTGTTTATATGATAACTTATGAATCTGTTGACACACATAACTAAAATTTTGTACTCTCGTGTTTAAGTTTTTTTTTGTTTTTTAGAAAAAAGTAGATCTCAGTTCAGAAATGAATAAAATCGGACAACTCTTTCACATGGTTGCGATATAAAATCACGTTTTTTCACATTTCTTAAAATATAAAATTGGTCATTAGAGCATAGAAAAAATAAATTGACATATAGAATTAGTCTTAAATCAGTTGTAAATATATAAATACAAGAAATAATTAAACGAGTTATGACTGCATAAAAAACAGCCTGAAAGATTGTCTTCTAAGACCAATTAGCATATGAGTCTGAAAAGTACAGGGAGTGGAAAAGTTGCCAGGTGCTCTTTGCTAGAAGATATCCAGATGTCCTGATGTACTCCCATTTTTGTAGTTCTTCCCTAAAGTTGGATTTTAGTAGTATAAATATTAATTAAGGACAGGATCCATACACGAACTGTCGGGATGAGCGCAGCTTGGCAGTCTGAGCAAAAATAGATGTTCGAACACTTGCAGGCCTCTGACTAGGCTCTCTTGAGCTCAAATTTCTATATAGCCTATACTTCTACCTGAAAAATAAACGGTTAGGCAACAAATCTCCTGTTTTTTTTTTTTTTTTTAAGAACTACTGGCGTGGTATTAGAAAGACAAAGAAAAATAAATTTTTACAATTTTTCCTCATGAGGACACCCATAATTATCTATTATTAATATTTTGTAATCTACAAAATATTTTAAATATCCTGAAATAGCTCCCCTCTGTTTCGTCCTTGGTTCATTTATTTTTCAAATTATAACGGCAGATGGCGTATCAGTTTCCATACAAATAATAAAGTGGACGAGTGTAGCACAAAAGAGCAGTCGACCATTCAATCGATATCTACAAGACAAACGACAATAATAATTTAATAAGTGGGATGGTCATCTTGCCGATTGGTGGCTTCCGAGAAATCGTTTTGTTGAAAAGGTTTCGTTCAGGTTAGCTAGGGAATGTAGAAAGGCCTAGCCCCCCCCCCCCAGAGTACCAGCATTCCAGTTGCTGTGCTTATGACTGTCAAGTCGGTCACCACAAGCACTCTAATTGGAACGGTATCTCTTCTATGTAGGAAATTAATAAAAATTTAATTAGCTTTTCCCAATAGCTAATCAGTAACTACTATTTATGTCTATAGCTTATTAGTTTGAAATTAGTCGTAAACTAATAATATATTGCTCCTGTTGGATATGATTGTAATGAATGTATGTATACTTATATGAGTATGAATTTTAAGGGAAATTTAATTGTAGACGGGGTGATCTTTATCAATTTCTGCATTAATGCAGGAGGTACTTAATAAAACATGTGGAAGGCAACAAAACTGTAAATTAAATAGGATGGTTGAATGTCCCGTGTTATTAGGAGATTGAGATTTATTCCATCATATTTTATTAATCACCCTATAACTAAATTTAAGTACACCCTTTAATGATAATGATTTACAATTTGTTAGATATATAATCCTTCGAGTTTTCCATTGGTATGTAGTTTTTCCCTGCTTCCATTAGTGATATATGTTTTCTAGAAAAAATTCTATATGAAAATGAGATAAATACTAATCGTTAGACGGTGAAAAGTTTCTTATTAAAGACAAACCAAGAAGTTGCCGACCGAAAGATGCAGTGATGAAGTGAGTAAAAAATTGTGCCGTGTCATCATTAATAAACACCAATTGTGTCCTATCTATCCAATATTTTGGGAATGAAAAATCTGGATTTATTCTTCCAAGATATTTCCTGCTATGATGACATAAATATAATCCTTTAAATTTCTTAGAAATCTAAAAACTAATAAGTTTTCTTGAAATCTATCGAGTTTTCTTGAAATCTATCAAATCTTAATAGGACGATAGATCAACTCTCACACCGGTATCACCAGGGTCCTGGTGATCTAGGCGCCCCCTGTTTTTCTACGCTTGGAGACAAAACATACCAAGCACGGAAGTCGAGGCGGCCCATTGTGCTAACTGCTGAACAAAATAAAAGTACTCCTCAGAAAAACCTTTCTAGGCTACCAGTGAAGCGCTCAGATTAGGGTACGGTAATCTTTTTAACTTATCCACAGATAGAAAGGCGGACACAACAGTATGCACCCTGCATTGGGAAAAGGAGGTAAAAGCGCACAGAAAGTGCTCTGTTGTCTCAGACTCTCCTTCTGGGCAATACAGACACTCAGGACCGTCAGTAACTTCCATGTTTGCTTGATGGACATGACGCAAAATGTGGCCAGTGATGAAACGAACCATAGTTCTGCATTGTTTTCTTCCGACACTCAGCAAAAGAAAGTCAGTGAATTTCCTATTGGGCCCATCACTTTGACATAAATTTATATTTCATAATATAATAATTCCACAAGAACGACAGTAAGTAAATCATCAACAATCAATAAAACTAACATAAGCCCATAGGAGTTTTGATCCAGAGTCCATTAAATATCCGACGTCGATACATAAGTAACTCCTCGGAAAACTATAAAAATCCTCCTTTTCTTAATATGCTCCCAATAATTCCCTATACCTATACACACACTGACAAGGACGATGGATGATAATACTGAACTTAAACAAATTGCAAGACCTCCTCCGAAAGCTTCTGTTATTTATTTTCATTCTGACATTGCTGTCGTAAGAACCTAAACTGGAGATAAAATAATTGATAAAAAACAAACATTTCGAACTGTGTGCAATTTGCTCATGGCATCGTTCCTTTTATTTTATGGCCTATCCAAAAGATACGAGCCCATAACTATTTCACCAACCAAACCCATGCTTATGCCTAGGTATGGAGTTGTCTATCCAGTTTTTCGATGATTGAAATTATCCAATTTGTGTAGGTGTAGTAGTATCATCACCGAGCGAATCGATATTAATTGGCTCAATCAGAAAATGATTTGCAGCATTTGTTGAGGGAACGAAATGCGTTTATCCTTCGGAGAGTACACGTCCCGTCTTCCGTTTGAAGCGCCCTCATTAGGGATAGCAAATATAAGGAAAACTTTGGCCCACTACAGACGGAAACCATTTGATTTGTTCAAATTGTCAAGAGTTACAACTTCTTTCAGCAACGGCGAAGATAAATAAAACGTGGCTGGTGATGTCGTACTACACCAAGATCAGCGCGCTACTAATGCTGATTGATTTCAAGTGCGTGGGTAATTAATTGAGCAAGTTGTTGTGAAAATGATGCTAGGGATGAAAAACGCTTTTGTATATAATAGCTTAACTGCTGCAGCTGCTACTACCACTGGTGCTACTTCTTATGCTGATGGAATAGTAATGTATTCACCTCTGTGAAAAGTCGCTGGATGTTGAAGTGTTTCTATCGACACCAAGAAGAAATCAATTATTCTCTTCTATCAAAGGAACCAAATTCGATGATTCAACTTGAAAGATTTAATAGAAGCTCTGGAATCTGTTTAATTTTTTTTTTTTTTTATTTTAGATATTATGGTTTTCGAAAGTTTCAACGAGTTGGAAGAGTTATGGTGCAGTGAAACTTTTATAAATAAAGCTACAACCAATATATAAACAATGTCGAAACACATTGTAGAGTTTTATAGCGTTTTTAAGGGTGCAATCGTAATAAGTAAATCTTTAAAGTTTCAATAACCAGGAACTGCTGGGTTACCCAAATAATTACAAGATATGAAAGAAATTTCTTTGCAAAAGAAAGTGAACCTATGCATGAGAGCGCCTTACTTTTTGGAATATATTTCTTATTTGGAATTATCGAACTTTTGCTTTTATACAGACTTAGCTTTGCTTTTGCCTAATTTTACCCTGTTTGTTTCCTAGACGAAATCGTAGAGTACATTCAATAAATTGGTGTGTATCTGTCCATATTTCTGACTGTCTGTTTATATGATAACTTATGAATCTGTTGACACACATAACTAAAATTTTGTACTCTCGTGTTTAAGTTTTTTTTTGTTTTTTAGAAAAAAGTAGATCTCAGTTCAGAAATGAATAAAATCGGACAACTCTTTCACATGGTTGCGATATAAAATCACGTTTTTTCACATTTCTTAAAATATAAAATTGGTCATTAGAGCATAGAAAAAATAAATTGACATATAGAATTAGTCTTAAATCAGTTGTAAATATATAAATACAAGAAATAATTAAACGAGTTATGACTGCATAAAAAACAGCCTGAAAGATTGTCTTCTAAGACCAATTAGCATATGAGTCTGAAAAGTACAGGGAGTGGAAAAGTTGCCAGGTGCTCTTTGCTAGAAGATATCCAGATGTCCTGATGTACTCCCATTTTTGTAGTTCTTCCCTAAAGTTGGATTTTAGTAGTATAAATATTAATTAAGGACAGGATCCATACACGAACTGTCGGGATGAGCGCAGCTTGGCAGTCTGAGCAAAAATAGATGTTCGAACACTTGCAGGCCTCTGACTAGGCTCTCTTGAGCTCAAATTTCTATATAGCCTATACTTCTACCTGAAAAATAAACGGTTAGGCAACAAATCTCCTGTTTTTTTTTTTTTTTTTAAGAACTACTGGCGTGGTATTAGAAAGACAAAGAAAAATAAATTTTTACAATTTTTCCTCATGAGGACACCCATAATTATCTATTATTAATATTTTGTAATCTACAAAATATTTTAAATATCCTGAAATAGCTCCCCTCTGTTTCGTCCTTGGTTCATTTATTTTTCAAATTATAACGGCAGATGGCGTATCAGTTTCCATACAAATAATAAAGTGGACGAGTGTAGCACAAAAGAGCAGTCGACCATTCAATCGATATCTACAAGACAAACGACAATAATAATTTAATAAGTGGGATGGTCATCTTGCCGATTGGTGGCTTCCGAGAAATCGTTTTGTTGAAAAGGTTTCGTTCAGGTTAGCTAGGGAATGTAGAAAGGCCTAGCCCCCCCCCCCAGAGTACCAGCATTCCAGTTGCTGTGCTTATGACTGTCAAGTCGGCATAGAGTCAACTTGAAACAGAACTCACGACACACTCCTGTCGCAGTGGCCCAGTCGACATAGGTTTGGCTTGGTCCAGACTGCCAAAAGCAAACCCTAGAGACAGGACCAGCGTTGTCATTCCTCCAGTCACAGAGAACAAGTCGACGTAGGGTTGGCTTTGTCATAGAACTACCCCCTTCTTAACAGAATAGCGCCTGTTCAGGCTACTATACGGACAGCCTATAATCTGAAGAAGTAAAGTACTCTTCCGGTGCGGTATCGCTACAGCTTCGTGATCTACAAGTCGCCTTTAAGACGACTTGATTTTCGTTTTAAATACATCAATATTTCAGAACAAGGAGTTAACGCACCCCAAGTTAGTTATTTATAGAGCGTCGGGTTGACCCGTGGCCAAGGTCAAAATAGTTCCTGCTCAAAAAGGTTCACAAATGTCGCAACTTCCGGAGTGTAGCCAATCTAAGCCAAGACAACACGATTACCTGCGGCAGGCAGGTATCCCAGAGTTACCGAGAGGAGCGTTGTCGACCAATTTCAGGGAATACAGTTTGCTCGCTGTCCTAATCTCCATGAATTAGGTTCAAATGGGAAAACGTATAATATAGTGTACAACCACGGTGTTGTACTACAGAAATTGTAATGGTACTTTGACTAATTTTAATTATTTCATTAATGCATGTCAAAACATAAATTTTAATTAACTCCCACTCGTTTCAGGAAAACCACTTAGAAGAAAATCCCTTAAGGAAACTAAGTATATATATTAAAAATAAAAGTAGTGCAAAACATACCCAAATCCTTATCTTCAAAACTTTCAAATTAGCACCATATGTATGAATGTTTGTATGCATGTAAAATGCCTACAAAAAGACTAACATTAAAATGCTTGCTTGCACAAATGTTGGCATTCGGGTAAACTAATGCTCCCGCCTTGCACTTTATTTACCTTGGAAAAAATCTATTTCGCCCAGTAGGGAACGTTATAACATATATCGGGTGTGCATTTTCAATGCTTCTATGCTCATACGTCGTCGTCCCATACTGCGTTTGCATTTAAAAAAAAAAAAAAACAGAAAATAGCTGCTAAACAAGTTCGACGCGTATATGCATTTCTGGAGGGTTTTACCATAGTTAGATGTTTGTATGACTTTGAGAGACACAAACAAAAAACGATTGAAAATTCTGTTGAAGTACTATACCCACCTACCTAGATTGGTAGAGGAGAATCTCACCGGAAATATTTTCCATTCCGTTTGGAGGCAGATAGGAAAATTTTTGGGTAGATTTCTATATGTATTTAATTACATTGGGTACCCCTTGCTCAGGTTCACCGAATATACTTAATTGAAAACACTTTTGGGTTAGAATTCGGACGAAATATGATTACCTTGAAGCGGAAGCACCGAACTGACATACCCACTTCTTCATGTTTTCCGGGAAAATTTCCATGCTTTCATTGCTTTTCAAATTTTGTGTATATTTTAAAATGTGTTCATAACCCGGCAATCTGAAATCTGGATACCAACCATCACGATATGCTCCCGGTCAGTGCATGCTTGCAGATTTGACAAAATTTGAATAGAATTAAATGAAGAATTTCCATTTAGTTTCACTTATTGATTGTATGTATGTATGTATATATGGTCAGTAGTCATTTCTCAATGCTATTATCTGCGCAACTCTGGCATATTTTAGCAGGATATAGGTTATGTCGAAGATTAAGGATAAACAGTGTCAAATAGATATTGTACACCGCCCCGGAATATGACATGATACTACAATGACGGAAACACTAAATGAGGCCCCAGGTATGCTCAGAAATGCGTATCTGTAGTGTATATTTTATAAAACGATACACTATCAGTATATTTTAAATGAAGTTCTGAAAGGGTTTCCACAAAATCCGATCTAGCGACTTAGAAAACTTAGTACTAGTAGATAAGTCCAAAGATAGCAAGACTATTTAACTTATTCAAATTATACAAATAGTTAATATCATAAAAAACATTGTAAGGCTGCAAAGGTCGAAATCATTGAATACATCTAGACTTGTAGGAAATGCTTGATATAATTTATAAAGATTCGCACTACAAAGCAGGACTGGCTGCGTATATCTGATGGATTTGAAAAATATTGTGATTTCCCAGGTTATATAGAAATCATTCTTCAAGCTGCTTTGAGTAGATACTGAGAGCAATTGCTGTAGTATCGGGGGTATATGCAGCCTAGTTAGTGAATTTTAACTTCATAGTAAATTCGTGGAGTATATACTGAGTTTTATGTTAAACAAATAATACTAACTATTTTTAAAAAATGAATTAAAACTATCGTAATTTTTTCAGTTTTTCCTATCTAGCGGCGTCATCGTACCTATACAGATTTCCAATAGAGCAGAAAAATATAGCTATTCATTTTACAATCACTCTAAATTAATTTGGGCATGCAGGCATTTTTTCATTAATAAAACGAATTTAAAGCAATTATCTTTTATTCTTCAGCAGTTAAAATCTAGTTAAGAATTTCCAATGAAAAAGTGGTAAAAAAAAATTACCTATTTTTTTATCCGATTTCAATAAATGAGCAGTTATTGCAAAGAACTTGATGATTACATTACGAAAAAGGAAAAACAGTTTACCCCGGCCATTTAAATGCAAATTAGAGAGAGAAAAGGGGTGGGGGAGTGTTTTGTACTAGGCATGAAATTAGTCATTTGCATCTCCTACAATTATTAACTTATTTTAAAACTTCTTCCTGTTTCTGCAAGTGTGATTTTTTCCGATTTTTTAAATCTGTTCAATTTTCTGTAAGACAAAATCGATGTGTGAAAATTGTTTTGTAAATTTATCCAAGAAGAATATCATTAAATGGAAAAATTATCTCTTTTATTATGAAACTATATAGCAAATAGAGTATATATGCCGAGCTTTATGTTAAACAAATAACACTATTTTAAAAAGTAAAATAAAATTGTACTAAATTTTTCGGGTTTTTCCATCTGGTGGCGCGATCTTGATCTATACAAATTTCGAGTACAGAAGAAAAATACAACTATTTGTGTCCTATAATCAATATTTGAAGAAGTTAACTTTTCTCGTTCATGAGATATTAACAATCAAAGTTTTAAAGTTTCAATCTAATTAAGAAAATCCTATAAAAAAAAGTGTAAAAAAAGTCGTTTTTTTTTTATGCAATTTCAACATATGAGCAGTCATTGGAAAGGTCTTGACGAGTACATTGCGAATATGTACAAATATTTTACACCTACCACACAACTTATGTTAACTATATTTGAAAAATGTTTACAGGAACTCAATATCGCTGTATCTAATATATCCTTTAATTTTCGTATAGTTTTATAAGAAAGGCTACTTTTTCGTAATATTTTATTTTCATAGCATGTGCGTAGCCTCAGGGTTTATAGATTGAAATTTTTCAATGAGTACGTATGCCTGACTTTAGCCTTTAACAATGAAACCCCCAATTTTTCTATATGATGTCAAATATTGTTTGTCCTCCTTACGGGGGATCATTTTTGTGTTTCATGTTGCATATATTATTAACATCTTATCTTTTCTACATTGCTCTCTTTCTACAGCTTGGCTATACCAATTTCCTAACTATTCAGCAATTGTCGGCTTCCGATTTCCAATTGTATTGTAGTCTTACTTTTTCTATTTGCTTTTTCTTATCTTCTCGTTTTTTCACTCATGCTCTTTAGATTTAAGATTTAGTTTAATTAATTTTTGTGTTCTTTTTTATTTTTCTTCCTCTCTTTTTTCACATTTTGCTTTTAGTTTTATTTCTTTAGTTATTTGTTTTTTTGTTCATTTACTTCTTAATGTTATTATTGCTTCTTTTTTTATATTCTTTAACTTCTTCTTTTGTAAATATATTAATATTTGTTATCCCTCTAATTATAAGATATTAAGTTAAAGGAAATTTCTATTAACCAACTTTTCGACTTCCAAAATAAATAAATAAATAGTAGGTATATAAAATATATACTCTACTATTAGTATTTTATTACAATATCATAAATAGATGATCTACTTCGTATCATCAAGCAAAGGTTAAGCTTCAGTGGATCGCAATATGGCACTTGCTCTACCATACAACCCCTTGCCCATTATCAAAGCCGTTTACAATTCGCAAATCAAAATGTGTTTTTTTACATAACATGGTATGCACTACAATACAAAAACTCTTTATTCAAAGACCCTGACCGAGGCCACGTCCATAAACAATGGTTTCTTACTTATGAACAAATAACAACAGCAACAATAACAGAAAGTAATTCGTGAACACTTAAAATAATTGAGCAGGTACTAAAGTAGGTAGAAATAACACATCTAAGGCTAGAGTAGCAATTAAAGATATACATATATACAGAGAGATTTTATTCAAATTTAAGACTGGTAAGAAAGAAGGTTTAAGTAACTTAAGAACCTAAGACAATAAACAGCCGTGGGTATAAAGCCCATGAAACTTCACTACAAAGTATACAACAAGAAAGTTAAGCAATTGACTAAGTTCAGTAATCGAATCGGTTTGAAACACGGCCTTGAATCTGTCAATTATCACAAAGGTATAGCTACATTAATTAGTTATTGTGTATACTAAGTTATCCAAAGCAGCAACTAAAGATACCAAAACAAAATGAAAATCACAAATCTGACATTATACTGAAGTTAACAAATTCAATAAACAAAAGTAACAAAAAGTGATTCATCTAGATAACTTCAAGAGAAGGACTCTCGGTCAACGATAACAGGTAATTAATTACAGCCTGGAGTTATATGGTGAAAACCACTTAGAAGTAAAATATTTGTAACCTTGTACATTGGTATTATAGAGGGAATAATTAACACCTGAAAAGAAATCGGATTAGCGTGGCAGCATCTTATTAATATATATAGGTATAACTTTCATATAACCCATATTAACTTTGTTATATAATTTTTGATTGGCTTGCCCATGAAAGCATAGCCAAGTTTTATATGGGCTGTTGTATCGCCATAACTTACTTCTCCTTTAACCATACATCTCATATAAGTTTGATTTGGCTTAATAATATGAACAGAATCAATTTTTGTAAGATCTTTCATATATTTTTATACCCTAGATGAAATCATAAGGGTATACTAAGTTTGTCATTCCGTTTGTAACACCTCGAAATAATGATGGTAGAGCAAAATGGATTGGACACCCATTCATAATATTAAAAGTTTTTTCGATTTTTGCATGTCCGTCTGTCCGTCCGTCCGTCCGTCTGTGCGCACGATAACTCGAGAACGCGTATACTTAAAGAGCTGAAATTTTGTACATTTAAAAAAAAAAAGTAAAATTAGGTTCGAAAATGAGACAAATCGGGCAACTCCTTCGTGGGGTTGCCATACAAAAATTTCGTTTTCCGATATATATTTTGACACTGCCTGAGAACGCATCGACGTAGAGAGCTGAAATTTCGTACGTGATGTTTTTACTACATTAGAAAATAAAATGTCAAAAATGGACTAAATCGGGCAACTCCTTCTTGGTGTTGGCATATAAAAATTTCGGTTTTTTACGTATACTTTGAAAACGATCAGTCCCAGACATTTTTGTTGTACTAAGAACTTCTGCAGAATACGAAATCCTATAAAATTGGTTATTACCATTTTTTTCTGTGCGACAAACTGTTCTAGAAATATATGCGAAAAACAACTTCAAAATCAATACTTGAATAGATCGGTGACCATACGAAATTTAATACGGTATCACAAAAATCTCTGCTAAAATAAAAGGTCAGAATAATAGTGGCTTTTTTCGTGCCTGGTGTTAGTGTGCAAATTGTATACCTTCCATTATTTCATTAATTTTACTAGCATACTATTTTTATTTCTACATCAATACAGGGTGTCCCGAATTAGGATAGCCATTTGAAACGAGCTGATAGATATCGGTAACAAACTAAGAAAATGTATGGTGGAGGTCTAACTTCACCCGCCTGGGAGCTAAGGGGGTTTGATGTTTTCCCAGTATTGAGTAAATGCTTCAACGTATTTCCCAAAACCAGGCTTTTTTAAATATCGGAATGAATCTTTCTCTAATCGATGGCTAATCAATTGTCCATTAAATAGGTGTGAAATACTTTTTCCTGTTGCTAATGTCTTTGAAATTATAGACCTTAAAATTCAAAATTTTGATTAAAAAAATTAAATTTTTCGTACACAAATGCAATTATCTCAAGATTTTACCCTATTAGTTTTTATTTTTTTCTCGGTTTGGAAGAAAGCCCAAAATGTTCTACAAGTCAGTCTTCACAGCACTCAAAAATATTTGACCGTTCTCAAATCGCAATGTAAAATGTATAGGTATTACCTGAGTCTTATGTATTTAAGGTTTTCACCAGAAAAAAGTGAAATAACTACATCAATTTTCAGTACTCCAATAAAGCCTCAAATGTAGTCGAAAGCAATGATGACATGATTAGTCACATCCTCAAATTTAAAGCAAGCCATAAAACAATTTCAGTTGTTGGACTAATTGCAGGTAATATAAAGGTTTGTTTTTAGGTGCACATGCATTACCTGTAAATATTGAATATTTACATTTTTATACACACCAATTTTTCTAAGTTTATTTCGATCCATAAATTTTATTATATTCTATGGTTTGTGGTACAAAATACCACTCACAAAAGACAGTTTAATAGTGGGGTGTGGATAATTAAGTGTCGCTTAAGATATAAATTGCAATTTTACTAAATATGTAATCATTAGTCCACATCTTTTCAACTGATAAAAAATAAAAAGTAATAAATAAAAAGAAATGTCCGGGTATAGAAACGAAGAATATGCTGATTTTGTACATTTTTACGGCACTGCTCTAGAAAGTAGTCGAGAGGCTCAAAGGCTTTATTCCGTATTATTATTTTCAATGCCTTCCATTCTGACCTTTTCATATTACGATTGTTTTTCAAATTTCTTAATAGATTGTTCAAGGGAGTCAAGAGAGAGGAAGGATCGTGTCAAATTTGATAGAAAATTATATTGTCATTCGAAATATTTGATGGATATACGCGTAAATCTTTGAGAAAATTGATTAAGTAGAAGTGGGAGAAAAATTGGGTTGAAAAATTTAAGTGATTCAAAAATAAAAATCCAAAAGAAAATTAAACAAATTTACGTTACAAGTGGAAGTCGGTTTTGTTCTAATAATGTACGAAAAAATATTAAATAAAGGACCAAAATACTCGATGGATTAAAATTTATCGCTTCGAAAGTAGCGTCTAATTTGAATCAACAAAATTTTCGAAACTAAATTGGAATAACTGGAAAAGTGGAGAAACGGCTAAATGTTGTAAATTTATCGTTTCGTTTTAGGTTTTTGATATGAACTAATTATTTAAAAATAATTCACGATTTTCAAAAACGTTAATTTAGATGATTGCAATTTTTTAATTTTTAATGTTAATGTCCATACTTTAGTGTCGAATGTTACAGTATTATCTATGATCGTAGGTCAATCTGTTACTAAAAACTCATTTACGGTTTTTAGTTCATAGTATCATGTCACAAAACTTAATGTACGTCTAAAAGATAAATCACATATAGCTGGAGGGAATAAGCTTGCTGCAAATCTATACTATCAAGGTTTATTTGGATGGATCTTGCAAAGCTTCGCAAATGCTCGAGATTTTTTCATCGCTTTCCTTCATGACTTGCACAGAATCGTGATGAGTACTCCAGCGAGTATCCAGCAAATATTTCAAACTCTTTCCTATTTTACTACAAACATATAATTCTCATCACTGTATTGAGGAATGCAAATTCTTTACAGTTCCAAAACAGGTGCCGCTATAGGGACCGCATGGGAATTCATGGACTCCGCAAATATTTAAAAAATAATTAGCACATGGACTGAACAGAGATTTTGAATTGGCTTTTCAAATTTTTTGCTGTAGGTATTCTTCCATGTACACTTGACATTGATGACATGGTATTGTCATAAACTTGTGCCCTCAACAAAGCAATATCCAGCCCATCATTTTTCAGGTTCTGTATAATGTCTTTTGACAATCCGCTACAGTCATTACCGACATGACAAAAATCCTAAGAAGTACTATTGAACTTACACAATGCCATCTTCTACATGAAAGTATCTAATTATTTGACTTATTTGGTCAGTTCTGGTTTCATCGGGAGTGCTGTCAAAAACTGTTCCATAATATTTAGCCTCCTTTAAATCTGCAATCATTTTTCCTTAATATGTTTACCTAAATGAAAAATTAATTCATTTTGTATCTGTTTCGACAAATACGCAGGTACGCACCTTGACTAGCGGAATCTTTAACTTTTAAGCAATACTCTTGAATATTTCTAAAGGCTGTGTCAGGTACAGGAGTGAAAAGTGGTCCTTTGAACATCAGAGTTATATTTTATTAATATTGGCAATTGGTAATAAAATGATGATGGGTCTAATAGAAATTTCTTTTACATTCTCTTCGGACTCGGAGAAAAACAATGCAAAACTACGATTGGGATCATCACACGCCACACCTCGCATCACGCTCATCTAACAGGAAAGGGAGTTGTTGACCGCCCTAAGTATCTGTTCTTCCTGAAAGGAGAGATTGACTCAACGGAACACTTTCTGAGCGCTTGACCGGCCTTTGCCCGGAGAAGGCTGGATACACTTGGGACTCTCCACCTATCTGTGGATGAGCTGAAAAACTTACGTCACCAAGACCTGATGCACTTCATTCAGAGTACTGGAATGTTTTGGTGAAAGTGTTTCTATTAGGTTAGCCTTGGCCTCCTTCCTATGTAAAAAAAATACTTATATTATATATGATAAGAAAGCTGCAGTATTGAAGTTTAAAGTGAATAAAATTACATCCACGTAGACATGGGACTGTCTGAGATATAACTCAAAATTCTTTCATCCTAATTTATAATATTGCAGGCAATTACTAGAACTCAAGCCACCACGCTCAGATACTGAAATGCATTTTTTTTCCTCTTATGAATATAATTAATAAGGTTTCACTCGAAACCCGTTTGTATTCATTTTTCTAAATATATCTCAAATTACAATGCATGTAGAAATGAAAAAAATTATGATTATAATAATAACTTCGTTTAATCCTTAAGATTCTACCGATACGCACAATTAAAATTATCATCTCAGTTCTAAATTAAATTAACATTTTTTTCAAATTTATTAAATTTGTAATTCAAAATTGATATGGACCCACATAAAGATTTTTTTCGTAATGAAACTTGCCCCTCTACATAATTTAAATGTTGTTCAAAGTAAGTGGCAAGACTAACATTTTAGTCAAATTCTCGAAGTTAGTTGGTTTATTTTTCTCTTTTGTTTTTTAGTATTTGAAACAGCTTTAATTGTGTACTAAAACGATATTTGTAAATATCCTGCCACGTGTTTGAATTATTTTAACAGAATAAATTTAACATTTGGACTATATTTAATTAAAAAAGCGCCCTTTGTAGAAATCGACGAATGTAGAAAAAAAATGTAATTACGTTGTCCAACGCATCGTAAACTTCCACCATACAAAATATTTTCACTTCACCCCTTTTTAGAATTTCGAAATTCGAACTTCAATTTGCCCAAAATGGACTTAGACAAGACATTTGTTTACCGCAACCCAACGAGACGCAATGTAAGTTACGAGCAATAAAATTTGCAGCCCCAGGCCAGCCATTCAACCCGAACCAATGCTTTCGTAACAATTTTCTTTGTCGCGTCCACCCTACAACTCGCTTGGCCTGTCCAGTCCGTCGATCGATCAACTGCTCTACTCTCGCTCTCCTGATTATGTTTGCGTTACAGCAAATTGTGACGTTCACTTTAGGCAAAGAGTTCATTACACTTTCTTCCTCGCTCTTTTAAATGATGACAGTCGCAACAGAATTTTCGCTTTGTGTACATCGTGTTCGTAGACGGAATAAAAAAATAAAAAAATAAATAAATATTTTCTAATATGGCGGCAATTAAGACCGGCTAGATTTTCAGCTATTAAGTGAACATTTGCACTTGTGAAGAGATGCGATCGGAAGTTTTTAATTAAAAAAATCTAAATTTCGAGTAATTTAATTAATTTAGCGCGATTCGTTCTATAAGTGAAATTGAAGAGCTGTGCACAAGCTCAAAGTTATTCTGATATTTCTTTGTGTGTCGTTTCCTTGTGCGTAGTGTTGATTGAAAAAAACAAGGAATTAATCGCATCGTAACCCAAATTTCAAATCCGATTTACCGTTAACATTATTTTTTAATGCAATATATAAACAAGCTTCCAGTATCTATGTATGTATGGAGGTACACCACGCTGCTGCAAATTAGCAATGCGAATGCATACATGCATACGCGGGAACTACCCTACCAGAATTTGTTTTTTTTTTTTTTTTTTAATCGATAAATTTCTATGCGACCGCAGTGCAGTGTTGACTTTCCTGTGCTCTGTCATTGATGGAAAATATAAAATTTCAACATAAATTATGGTAAGTGTTTTTTTTTATATTTTTGTTTTTTATCATTGTTTATTTACATATTTGTCAAATTGTCATTATCATTGTCATATTGCTGTGAAGCATTTTTAATTCATCCCTTCAGGATTTAGTAAAAAAATTTCTGTAAGTTCTTTTTTTTTTTATTCTACTGTAATGATTCGTCTTCCGGGCTTTCAAGCATGCAACATGACACATGTTGAGCGGTGGATGCATGGTAGGGTAGTGACAAGGAAGTCGGTTGTTCTTTCCTACTTTTATAAATTGTTTTGAATTTCTGGAGTGGGTTGCGTAATTGAAAGCACTCGCGTTCATCACTGTCCATCAGTTTGTCAAATGAATAAAAGCTCGAATTCAAGAGTTGTATTTTCTGAAACATTTAAATACTAAATATACAGGATATCCCGTATGTGGGCTGGCACCCGAATGCTACGGATAAGTCATACATAGACAAATAAAAAATTGTATGGGAACGGGGGGTGGGAAATCGTAACGGTTTCTGAGATAACGGGACTTTAGGATATTTGGGGATCACCCTGCAACTTCTGAACGTTATACCCTATGATTATGATTGAAACCTTGGTAGATAGATAATCGTTGGACCTTTCTAATGGTCCACAAATTTTCCCCTCACCCGTTTTGAAGTTATGGCTTAACAAATTAAAAATTTCGGAATTTTTACTCGTTTTTGTCACACGTCATCAATATTAATTTTTCATATTGAATTTAAAAAGCCCAAAAGCTTAGCTTTAAAAGGATCTATCACACTCTGTACCCAAAATGTAACCCTTTCTGCGTTTTTTCCATTTTTCTTAACCATCTCCAGCGAAAATCGCGGCAAAAGTTCAATAAGTTCCAGAAAGTAGACAATTATCTTTGGAAATGAATTTCTTTATGGACTATTGGAAAGGTCCAATGATTATCTATCTACCAAAGTTTAAATCATCATAAAATTATGAAACTAGAAGAAATTTGGGGGCCATGCCGGTTTTCGTTTTCAGCAAAATAACAAAATGCCAGCGTTTGAAAAAAGAGCGGTTTGCCCTGCTTTTTTGAATCGGTTCATTCGATGAAGCTTTACAGCGCCCCGCGCAGTGAAAAATGTTGTTCCCAGAAAGACTCATATTAAGATTAACGTTATAAAAAATCATTGAAAGCTTACCAGCACCATACATAGCCCGTCTTTTTCCTCTAAGAACTGATTGCGCTGAATCTGAAGGCTAATGGTTTCACCAAATATATGAAGGTACCTCAGGAAGCGAAAAAGGTATCCTCATCAAGCGCGCTCCTAGCACCTCAGCTACCTGTTTTCAGCCCGCGGACGGTTTCGCTGTCTCGCTGAAAAGTACATAGTACATCTTGATTCTTTTAGTTACATCAAGGTTGCATTATATCGTTCCAAATAACGCTTCTTTCGTTCAAAATGTTCCATTACGATCTTTGTAGCACAGAACGCCCGTAAGATAAAAAAGTTCTACTGTCTCATCCCTTCGATATTATTTCTTAACTATTTACAAATCAGCATGACTATCCTTTATATAACGCGACAAAATAAATTAATTACTAATCACACGCCTAGGGAAATAACGTCCTAGCAACTATCACTGATCGGCCATACGACCAATATACATAGATGTTGCCTTTTTGGATTCCATTTGTAAGAAAATTTGAAAATTGTAACAAAATATGGACTCAAAAAATATTGTTTCCCAAGGCATTCAAATTTTCTAGTGGAGAAAATATACGGTAGGTATATCAGACCGGTAGCAAGGTTACTTTGTAAATTTTCTGTCAGTTTCAGACGTACAATATACGTCAACAGTTATAACTGCCACCAATTACAAATTTGTACGGTCTTAGTTTTCTTCTTAAATATTTGTGAAAGCGGCACAAATTGCGTGGGTTGTAAATAAATAAATAAACGGATATCATTGTTTATGAAATTATGATTAATTTATTAAATATAAATAAAATAGTGACTTTTGAAATTTTAGCAGCTTAAACTTGAAATTCAAGATCTTCAAAAGAATCAGTTCTTAAGTTCTTAATTGTTAAATAATTCAGTTATTGAGAATTAAAATTCAATTCTTGAAAAATCTCTCCCTCCTTGATCCCGTAAAATTATTACACCAAGGACATAATTCTTCTTTTAATGTCAATAGTGACCCGTTAATATGTCGCCTTTAACACGTAGAAAGAATTATCTCATCTGCTTCTGTTCAATGTTATGGGAAAAGTATAACACTTCAATGGTCTGTAAATCAAAGAAGCAGAATATATCTGAATTTTTTCCACTATTTAAATAGAAGCATACACCTATACAATCAATCATACGGAAACCATTTTATAAATGTTTGGATGCATGACTGCCCGTATCCCACTTCATATTTTTTTCTACTATGGTATGTCCGCAGATGGAAGTCTCCCCAAGAGTATTTTTGGGGAGTAATTAGGATGAATGGCTAAAATCACGCTTTCCTTCCTGATAAGTTTTCTGGGAGTAAGGTAAATATAATATCTAGGGATGGAAAAGGAAGGTAATTTCCAAAGCTAAAGAATGCACATCCAAATACTTTCACTTATAATCAAAACTGAATTCAACTCTCTGAAAAATTCGAAGTACCATTTTACAACAATTTTCTCAGAATACTTTATTGATGTACCTACACTACAGATTAGTCATAAAAGTTTTATTCTTTTGAGGCGCAGGCAATTTACAAGAAGATTTGAGTACTTCTTTAGGAAGTTCAAGGAATATGTTGGCACGCACTAGTTCCTTCCAGATACCTTCCATTGGAAGGCCGGACCATTTTTCCCGCTTGGGAGGTACTAGGCGCGATTTTTGTTTTCATTTTTTTTTTCATACTAATTACAGGAAAACTATTGAGTGTTCGAAAAATTTTAATAGATCCTTTTATGTAGATAATATCATTCTTTTCATTATTATATGCAAGAGTTTTATTACACTTACAACTCTTGGAAACCCTGATGAAGTTAGCAGGATCCTAAAAACGCAAAAAATAACAATTTGTGATGGCATCAATGAAAATTAAAATATCCTGATCACATCCTATATAGACAAATCACCTCTAATTTAAGTATACTCAACTTGATTCTATCCGCGTATAGTTTGCGTTCTTATAATTAAATCCTTTCCGTAACGGTTGTGAGTAAATATCGAGGTCGGAAGGAAAATAGAGTAGAAAAATGTCCCGATAGAACTGCAGGGTTTACATGTACATAGTACAAGTGCATCGTAAAATGTAACAAAAATTTCCATTACCAAGATTGGCGCCGAGGCCATCGAATTGTATCGGATTTTGTACTTTGAACGAAGCACTTTGATGGCATGTTGTAACCTTTACCATACAATTTTGAATTGAATAAATACACTTAGGTATATGAAGGGACAAGTGAAGGATACTTCCGTGTTTATATGCACATTTGAAAGATAGGAATAATTCGGTAAAATATAATCATATTAATCTGAGAGCCGCTGTTCCTGTCAGTGCCAAAGGTGGATCTGGAAGTTTAAAGTGTAGGGACCATGTCTATGTAGTTAACCTGTGTTCGTGAAGTGACTTGAATAAAGGAAGCGGTTTGAGGGCGGCCAATTTCATATCAGGGCTACAGCATGTAACTTGCTAAAACGTTGGATAGCTGGACCCTCAGTATGGTAGTGAGTCGTCCCCCTAAGTCAGGCTGTCCTATGACAGTCTGACTGAAATATTGCCCCAAATGGAAGCACCGGAACTCTGCTGTTCGCATATTATTTCTGGTTGCTATTCCGGTTGTAAGGGATCTAAATTGACGTGGTATTTGGAATAAAATGGCTATTTGTTAGGCATAAATATTAGAAAAAAAGTCCTCCTCTGATTTGTCACACAATGGGGTAATATATTTTGTTTTTTTTCTTTCTCATCAAGCGACAAGAATTGCCAGGGTTGGTGACTGATATGAGGAACTATTTTTTTTATTTTTCGTCCAGTTCTTCTAATGACTGGGTACCATCTAGGATGATGCTATTAGTGTCATCTCCTGAGTATAGTTCTGTCTGTATTTTTTCAGAGTGTACCTTTTCTTTGGTTTCATTGAGGTATTTATCCACTATTTGTTCTAATGGAGTTATATTTGGGAAACAAGTGGGTTGTTTGAGACTCAATTGCTGGATATTCTCTGTCTCATAGTGTAGGGTTTGTGATCCTACTTGTAGTTGGCAGGGGTGGTTGATAGTGATTATTCCTTGACCTTCAATATTTGAAGTTAGGAATAGTTGGGTACACTGGATGTGTATACTTGTTGGTTCTATCAACGAGAATATCCACGAACTGGGTTTACTTAATTTGATAAGTAGGTCTCTGGGATGTATTTGTGCTCTGAATTGGCACTGTGGCTCTTCCTTTAATGGGTTAAAGAGCAGCTTCACTATGCATTCTTTAGACATAGCTGCCTTTGTAACAGGAATGCCTAGCTTAGCGATGTACGTGTGAATTGCTTCACCAGCTGGAACTTATTGTCAAGTGATGAATTCAGGAACTTGTTGCAACTGTAAATTTTATGCTCTGCTTTACAGATGGGACACTGAGTTCTTGGCGTTGATGTCACAAATGTAACAGGCCTTTTGCGCTCGTCTTTCGTATGCATTGCCTCCAGCATCTGAAATCTGGATTCCCAGAACTTGAAGAAGTCATCTACGTTTTGGATTTCACGAGGACGCTGGAGAGATTGTTCGTATAATTTCCGGGATTCTTTGTCTAGCTTCTGAAGTAATATATGGATCAATATGGCATTCCATTCTTTGATCTTAACCCCCATGTTCTGCAACAGTTCATTTAGAAGTGCAGTTATTATACTTCTTGAGTTATTGTACCTGTCTGTCAGTATCTTCCAAGCCACGGTGTAGTTTTGTTCCGTGGCATGTAGATGTCTTATCAACCGGCTTGGTTCACCGGTAAGATGAGCTTTCAGGTAGTACATTTTTTCTGCTGCGCTTATAGATTGATGATGTATTAGCTGAGTGAAAAGATCCATAAATGGTTTCCATTGTGTATTCGTCCCATCGAAGTTCGGAAGAACTATCTTAGGAAGCTTTACATTCATGCTATTACTACACGTTATGGATTGTTCATCTAGTCTTTCCTGTAGTTCAATCGCCAGGTTTTGATACTTATCTTCAATGCTTCTATATTCTTCTTGTGCCTTCGTAGAGTCGAGCAATTCTGCTATTACTTCTTGATGGAGGCAAGTTATTTGAGCCCAGTAGTCATTGATCGACTTAAGCTTCTGATTATAGTAAGCCCTTGAACGAGGTGCATTAAACTCTTCTCTAATTGAGTTTATCAATCTGTCCAACGCCTTTATTGTTGCGGCGTGCATCCTTAGAGTCTTGGCTGAGTCATCTTGATTAGCGTCCGTGGGTGTGGTCGCTGGAGCACTTGACTGTGGTGCATCCGCGGGACACTCCCTCAGTCTCTGGTCTATTTTACCTAGGAAGTCCTTGCAGATTTCTTGGACTTGTGTATAATATGCTTGTGTGAAGTACGCATGATCTGGATGTACTTGCTGGATGCATTCTAGCTCTTGATGTCTTTTATTGAATTGAATGATGAATTCAATCAGGGATGTCTGGTACTTCAAAGTGCCTTCCTTGGTTCTCCGCTCAATCCTCTCCTTTTTAAAGTTATCGAAGAGTTGGTAGATGGTACGGCCAAGCTCTGATTGAGCTGACGCGAGTGCTGCAATATCTGTCATTTGGCACACAAAACAAACTTATCGTATGAATCGTAGAATGGTGAGCTGATTGTGGTTGCTTATGGATGCACGCGGAGTCCGGATACTGCTGCCTATTGTGTCGCCTGTTGACACAAAGTGAGCTCCTGAGCTATTTCTTGATGTACTCTTTTGCTGTAAGTAGCCACAACGGAAGATCTAGCTTCTTAAAAGGGCGACTGCTGAACTCTGGAATGCCAAAGGGAATGTCGACTGCAAGAAGGTGCTACTGCGTGACACAGTATACTACTTATGTAGTAATTGCTTCAACTTGCTGGACCTGGAAATGAAATCCGGGTGCTGTTGGCTTCCTTCGAGGTGCCTCATATGGAAATTGGCTAACACTTTGAAAGCCATGTCACTGCTTTCCAAACGGAAGTCAGACACTGAGCAAAAGGGATTGCCATCTGCTGGGATAGCCAAACAGCTGCCAAGGCCTAACTAAAATCCTTTGCAACCTCCAATCTGAATTCCTTCTCTCGGATAAGTAGGGTGCACGTTGATTGGGTCACATGTCACAGAGATATCAGCGGAAACGAAGACGTGGACAATCTTGCTCGTTCTGATGTAGCCTCAGAGTAATTTTCCTCTACAATCGAAATTACACCAACACACCCTGCCTAAAATATTTCGGCTTTCTCCGACTGCCAACACAGTGGTCTTTAGATAGACGATCGTTCACGTAGAACTACAAAGAAAATATGGAGCACGCCTAACCCAAGCTGATGATGTGGAGATGAATGCGGAACAGCCCAACCATTCCCTTCTGGGAACTAGTCTTTGTTGGGGTTGGTTTGTTAGGCTTTGTTCAAGTTATAGAAAAATCAAGTTATAAAAACCCAAGATAATGAACAGTTCTTAGAGAGAAAAATATGCCTACAGCTTTGAGCTTCTGTCAAATGAATAATTAAATTATAGACAAATTCAACTTAAGGAAGCTCCTGTTGAGCTCAACTGAATTTTTTTTTTTTTTTTTTTTTTTTTTACAAATAAATTTATTGTAGCTGAATTCGTAAGATATAAGGAAAGAGCAGAAAAATCCTCTCTCTGGAAACAGATTCTTTGGCTGACACCTCCTGGAAGAACTACATGAGGAAGGGTGAAGAATGGCCTTTTTTGTAGCCTACGCTACAGAAACCCCGACTGAGTCGTCAACCTCTTTTCAATCCGTCCATCCGTTCATTTGTATAAGACCACAACAAAATTCACAAAAAAAAAAATTAATACAATGGAGAATGGAGATATATGTATACATTAGGCATTGAGAATCAAGTGCTGGTATCCCTCATAGTTCTAGTGCTACTGTCACTATTCTCTGCATTTTTGTGATGAAAGTTCTACAAATTAAATTCATGTTTTCTATTACATAATTTCCACGGCCGAAATTTCACTTTCACCATTTGCGTTACAATCACTAACAATGAAATAAACTTTAGGCAGTAAATGAAATAAACAAGGTACGACTCCTTTCTACTTTTTTATTTATATTGCCACACGGAATTAACACTAATTATAATAAAAAAATCAAATATTCTAAGATTGTTTCGATGTGTTTTTTTAAATATAAATGCTTAAATGTGGGTAAACCATAATAATCGTTTTTAAATATTCTTCTAAATAAATTGCGCAGAACTTCTCAATATATTAAAAAAAGTGAAAGCTCTCAAATGGATCCCTGCGGTACCCCACATATAGTCAGAAGAATAATAGCGAGCGTACAATAATAGTAGAAATCTTTGGAAAAATCAGTGCGGTACATATAATAAAATCTGTTTACCGTCGAAGAGATCAACACACATAAAATAAGAACATTGTCAACACAATGCTTGGGCGATTGTTTGGTTTGTCCAGTCTTTGTAATAAATAGATATCTACGAGTATTTTACAGAGCATGTCTCTGGTGGAGTCAAAGGTATAGACGAAGTCGAAGATGTTGTCATAAGCAAAAGATTGGCGGATATTGAAACAATGAATTTTTCATTCTCTTTGTTTAAGTTCCAAAAATAGCTAGAAATTTTCTCTCCAATCGTATACAAATGCAGAATTTAGAATATGTTTTCGAAGCAATTATTTCATATGAATCTGCCTTACACCAACCAAGAATAAGATAATATCGGATTAGAGGAAAGATTTTATATATAATCATATATAAAACTTTGGAAAAAAAATGACTCTAAACCAGCGGAATAACATCATTTGCAAGCAATCTACGAACCATAATTTTTCCAAGGGTTAACGAAGCAAACATTACCATCCCCTTTAGGGGTAAATCCTATATATTCAATTATTAGATACTTCTTTCCAAGGAGCACCCAACAGTGGGAAGCTGCATATCATGTAAGTTTTCTCTCAACTTTCAAGTCCGTGGATTATATTTAAGGGTTTTAGCTTTACTCTGAATTTGAAATTCTTTCCAGATGCTACCATAACAGGAATATTTATGACCATTTTACGAAGTTACAGTTCAACATATTTCACTGCAGGTATAGTAGGATTTGGGTTATAATTAGTTGGAATTAAACAAGTGAAATTTACTGCTGTAATTCGTCAAGATTTTAACAGTATACCTAAAGTCTTTATTTATTTTTTATACCCTAGATGAAATCATAGGGGTATACTAAGTTTGTCATTCCGTTTGTAACACCTCGAAATAATGATGGTAGAGCAAAATGGATTGGACACCCATTCATAATATTAAAAGTTATTTCGATTTTTGCATGTCCGTCCGTCCGTCCGTCCGTCCGTCTGTGCGCACGATAACTTGAGAACGCGTACACTTAGAGAGCTGAAATTTTGTACAAAGACTTTAAAAAAAAAAATGTAAAATTAAGTTCGAAAATGAGACAAATCGGGCAACTCCTTCATGGGGTTGCCATATAAAAATTTCGTTTTCCGCTATATTTTTGGACACTGCCTGAGAACTCGTCGACGTAGAGAGCTGAAATTTCGTACGTGATGTTTTTACTACATTAGAAAATAAAATGTCAAAAATGGACTAAATCGGGCAACTCCTTCTTGGTGTTGCCATATAAAAATTTCGGTTTTTTACGTATACATTGAAAACGATCAGTCCAAGACATTTTTATGGTACTAAAAACTTCTGCAGAATACGAAATCCTATAAAATTGGTTATTACCATTATTTCTGTGCGACAAACTGTTCTAGAAATATATGCGAAAAACAACTTCAAAATCAATACTTGAATAGATGGTGACCATACGAAATTTAATACGGGCATTCATCTAGGGTATCCTAAGAATTGGTCTTAGACCAATTCTAGCTTTTTTACTTGTTTATTTTGAAAATTGTGTGGAAATGAAGTCATATACATATGTATGCATGTACCCAGTGGAGAAGAAAGCTACAGTGAAATTTTGTTGTAATATAAATCTGTCCAATTTTATCGCCGTTATCTTCTAGTAATTTGATTTGTTTTTTGGGACTTGTGGGGTGGAAAATTGAAATACAATAAGAAAAAATGACTTCCCTAAATTTCTCTAGCCAAAATCGATGAGATTTATTTTCACTTTTCAACAGTCCTGCTGTTGCCTTATAACGCGTGGATACCATTTTATCTAGAAAAAAATATATAATACAATTTTAGCACTGCACCAAAATATCAAAACTAAGAGGTAACAATTAACAAATATCTCTAGAGATCTAATGTGGTAACGAAACATACATCTCACAGCTACATTTTAGATACGTATTCCTTTTCTTGTAGATTTTAGACTCACTCAACCAGAGACAAGAGATCAAAGCTTTCTCAGCGTGTAGCTTTACCTCAAGACTCCCATTTCTAGGCCAGATCCTACCATAGGTATTACTACATTGCGGGTCGGTGTAGTGCTATTATTCCTCAAAGCGTTCTTACAACCATACACGTTACATTCGTGTCCTTCATTATCTTTAATTCTTACATCCACTTTTGTTTGGTATTTTCCAGATAATCAATGAACACTTTTGAATCAGTCCTTTTGCCTTAAGATCCGTTGAAAAATATATTTTACAAGAAATAATGCATTTCATTACGAGAACATGAAGGCTGCAGTAATTTGGATGCCTTGATAGCTGTACGCAGTAATCCTGTTGCTAAAAATAAGTCAATATTGCATAAATGTTTGTCTTATTGTTACACGTAGTGTATGCCAGATTTAAACACTAGAATTCCTTTTATTTTAAAAACTCAATTATATTTCTCTAAATTCTGACCAATACTGAATTAACGTAATTAACATTGCTGCGAATGTAGACAAAAATCCTAAAACGATTCCATTATTTAATTGAAAAGATCCACAAATACAAATTCTAGGTTTCTTCAAGATAGCTCCAATAAACAAGATTTCAATCTGTAAAAAAAACAACAATCATTCAACATCATCTTGAATTAAATTTAGAGAAAAATCTTACATTTTGTTCAATTCTTTTGTTAAAACAAAATTGATGAACCCCTTGAAGTTCAGACTGAAATTTCGATTTTTTCAAGAAAACTTCTGCTAAAAAAATAAACATAACAACTTCCAGCATTTCTAGAAATACTCTAGCAAATAACATAAGCGACTTTTCCCTAATTAAAGTAAAAAACAGATGAAGTACAGCATAGAAGAACCTTGTAAGTATAAAAAATAACGGAACTTTAAGAATATATTGAAAATCATCTAAAATTTCACAAAGTTTTGCATAAAGTCTATCAATATTTCTAATTCTGCTGCAACTAGGTAGACTTTCCAGATTATCGCCGAACAGATACATTTCATCAGAAATTGTTATCACATAGATGCCAAAATGTTCAAAATGTAAAGCTACCATGACAAGACCTAGAAAGCAAAGATCAAACAAAACAATTTCTAGCAGTCGAACAAATAGAACTATTAAGGCGGCAAAATAACTTAAAACTGATGGTGTAACCCTCCTTTGAAAAACGAATAGTGTTAGCGTTGAAACATTTAATACACTTAAAATAAGTTTCAATGTGACAGCCATTAAATATTTCAAATCGTTATCGTCTTGCTCTACTAGATATGTACGAGTTTCTCTAAAATTTCTAATCATCCGATTTAATCGGTATACGTTAGATTTGCGAAAGATAATTTGTTGTGTTAAAATAGTTATTGTGTTCGTAAAAACTTTGGTTAGTTTCATATAAGCGAAAAATTTGAGAAAGTTTTCCGGAATCTTTTCTGCTATTGGTCCAACATAAATTATATGAACGGGAACACTTGAGAGTAAAAGAAATCCACACACGAAACCACTGTAAGCAATAGATGCCGAGGAATATTCAATTAAATTTCCATCCGTATTCAAACTAAAAATCGTCAGACCTAAATATTTCGAACAATAATATAAAAATGAAACTAGACATGAAAATACTGAATTAGCGCGAATCGACATGTTTTTTAGAACTGAATTATACTGCTGTTATACGAAAAGTCAGCAAATATGTGAATTGTGGAAAGAATATCGCGTAGGTTCAATTCTTGAGGAATTGTGGAATTATTTTTTTTTAAGTTGATGCAATCTTTTCGAAACCTCTTAAACTAATTGAATTGTCAATTGTACGTTGCTATATTTCAAAAACCATTTCTTTGTGAAATTTGAAATTTTTTTTACATACATTACTAACATGCTCCTTGCTCAGTAATTGCACAAAATCAATATGAGCACTTTATGCATATTGAAACATAAATTACGGAAAACATGCAAAGAAGCAAATCGTAATCAAGTGTTGCGAAAGTTCTTTAGAAAATTTTCACTAAAGCCTAACAGCGCTTCCGTTTTAATAATGCACATTGATATCAATGGTTTCTATATGAAATATCTACGAAAGAAGAAAGAAATGCGAATTTTCTTTAATTAAGTATGGAGGGAAATAAGCAGCAGCAACAAAGCTCCTGGCGTCTTAGAGAGCCTCTTCTGCCAAGCCATACATTTCATTAAATCACTGCCTTCCTAGAAGCAACTTAGTCAGATTTTACCCAACACCATAACGAGATCTAAAGAACAATAGTAATAAAAAAAAAATTTAAATGCCCCATACCTCTTAGTTGAAATCTATCTACGCTGCTGGTCGGAGAATTTACAGGGTTTGTAAATATTATAAATGAGTTTGTTGGAAGCTCGACCTTAGAGTATTGAATAAAATTCGCGTTCTGTTATGCTATTTATGTTAGTGAGTGATGGTGATGGACGTACAGTCCAGTCTGTCAGCCGAAGCTGATAACTCACTCGGGGTAGCTCCTAATTCAGATCGGCACGCTAGTACCTCAACTTTTTGTGGAGAATTCACCATAATCAAAAAGTTTCAGATTCAGGATTTCTACTTTGGTGAATCATTTATCCAAACGCATTCGTGGAGACTGTAGATATTGTTGAAAAAAATTTAGTTCCTCCAGTATCGTGTGCCAAAATTTAATATAGGTCAAACAGGTAAAATGACATACAGCTGGAAGGAATAAGCTTACTGCTGACCTGTAATATCAAATTTTACTGTGGATGGATCTTGCATATCTTCCAAAATGCTCACAATTCTGTCAACACTTTCTTTCACGACTTTAATTGAATCGTGATGTGTATATCCCAGCGAGTATCGTACAAGCTTTTCAAACTGTTTCCTATTTTTTCTAAAAGTAATTGCCATCGCTGTGTATAGGACACGCAGATGAGTATTACTATTTAAAGTTCCAAAACCGGTGCCGCTAGAGGTAACTTATTAGAATGCACGGACTCCACAAAAATTTAAGGAATATTTAGCACATACACTGAACAGAGATTTTGGATTGAGTTTTCAGATTTTTCGTTGTACTCCTCCTAGTACACCTGATATTAATGTAACATTGTCATAACAATGAACCCCGCACAACACAATATCAAGCTCATCTTCTTCTATCTGCTGTAGAATGTCTTTTGACATATCCCCTACAGTCATTCCCAACATTAGAAAAACCTAAGAATGATATTTGAACCTCCACAATGTCGTGTATTACATGCATGTATATAATTATTTGACTCATTTGGTCAGTTCTGTTTCAATCGGGAGTGCTGTATTCCGTAATACTTACCCTGATTTACATATATCTGCAATAATTCTTCCTCAAGATATTCACCCAAACGAGAAATGAATTCATTTTTCATCTGTTTCGACAAGTGAGAAGGTACTCTCTTTAACCCACCAGTGGAATCTTCAGATACATTAGTGAAAAGTGACAATTGAAATAAAATTATGATGGGTCTAATAGGAATTTCTCTAGCTTTCTCTTGATGTTCGGGAAAAAACAAGGCAGAACTGTGGTTGGGATCATCACAGGACACAGCTGGCTTTACGCTCATCTTACACGGATGGGAGTTGTTAATAGTCCTAAGTGTCTGGACTTCCTGAAAGGAGAGATTGACACAACCGAACTTTCGGAGTGCTTGTCCGGTCTTTTCCCGGAGCAAAATTAGCTCAAAATTCATCCATCCTAATTTATAATATTGCAGGCAATAACTAGAGTTCATAAGAATTACATCAAAACACCAAGCTCAGATACAGAAATGTACTTTTTGTTTTCTCTTATGAATATAATAAATAAACTTTCACTTTAAACCTGTTTTTATTCATTTTTCTAAATATGTCTGAAAATACATTTGCATATGGAAATGAAAAAAAAAATAAAAATTAGTTTAAACCTTAAAACCTAGGTCCTACCTACCAACAATTAAAATTTTCTTTTTAGTTATAAATTTTATTAATTATATTACAAAATTGTGAAATTTATTTAATTTGCAATTCAAAATCGAAATGAATCCAATTAATGATATTTTTAGTAATGAAAATTATTTCTCTAAATAATTTAAATGTTTTTAAAGGTAAGTGCCAACACTAACATTTTAGCCAAATTCTTGAAGTTAGATGGTTTATTTTTCTCTTTTTCTTAGTGTTTGAAAACAGGCTTAATTCTGTACTAAAAGGATATTTGTAAATATCCTGCTACGTATATACCTACATATTTATATGAATTATTTTAACATGATAAATTTAACACGTCGACTAAGTATATTTAATAAAAAAAAAAGAAACAAAAACAAATTTGTTTGAGTATAATTAAGAAAAAGGCGCCTCTTGTAGAAATCGACGAAAATGGACAAAAAACTTTAATTGCGTTGCTCATCACATGGTAAACTTCCATCATACAATATGCTTTCACTTCACCCCTTTTGAGAATTTCGAAATTCGAACTTTAATTTTCCCAAAATGGACTCATACGAGACGTTTATATATCGCAACCCAACGAGACACGATGTACGTTACGAGCAACTAACGTGCAGCCCCAGCCCCAGGTCAGCCATTCAACCCGAATCAATGCTTTCGTATCGTTTTTCTTTGTCGCGTCCACCCTACAACTTGCTTGGCCTGCCCAGTCCGTCGTTCGAACACATGATCTACCTGTGCTTTCCTCACTATCTTTGCGTTACATTGCGTTGATCCCCGATCACAAATCGCAACATCTATCAAAAGTCAAAGACGGTGTGCAACTGCAACAACAACAAGCATCGCAGCAAATTGTACGTTCACTTAAGTCGATGCATTCATTGCATTTCTTTTCCTCACTCTTGTAAATGAAGACAGTCGCGACGGACTTTTTGTTTTGTGTACATCGTGGTCGTAATTTCTAATATGGCGGCAATTAAACCCGGCTAGATTTTCAGTTATAAAGTGAACATTTGCACCTGTCAATAGACGCGTTCGGAAGTTTTTAATTAAAAAAAAAATCTAAATTTCGTCTAATTTTATTAATTTAGTGCGATTTGTGCGATAAATGAAATTAAAAAATTGTGCGCAAACTTCAAGTTATTCTCATATTTATTTAAGTGCAATTTCCTTGTGTGTAGTGTTATAAAAAGAAGAATTAATCGAATCCCAACCCAAGATTCAAATCCAATTTACCGTAAAAATTATTTTTTAATGCAATATAAAAAAGCACAATTATATTAAATCAAGCTAATTTTCAAAAACCTGTTGGCAATGCGAATGAATGCATGCATAGCTACCCTACCGCAGTTTTCTTTGTTGATTTTTTTTTCGTTTTAAATAAAAAATGCACTGTTAACTTTTCTGTGTTATCTTATTGATGGAAAATAGAAAATGTCAACATTAATTATGGTAAGCTTTATTTTTTATATATTTTTTGTTTGTTATCATTTTCTATTTACATACTTTGCCATAAAATACTGCTGTGAAGCATTTCCTTAATTCATTCCTTCATCATTTAATCAAAATATTTGTACGTTTTGTTGTTTTTTTTTTATCTACCGTAATGATTAATCTTGCGACCTAGCGGGCTTTCAAACATGCCGCATGACACGTGGGGTCGGCGGATGCATGTTAGGGTAGTGACAAGGATGTCGGTTCGTTCTTTCCAATTTTTATAAATGGTTTTTAATTTCAGAAGTAGGATGCGTAACTGAAAGCACTCGCTTTCATTAATATGTCCATCAGTATGTCAAAGATATGTAAACGCGAATTCAAGAGTTGTATTTACTGAAAGATTTAAATACTAAATATACATAATTTATAATTATGTATGAAATCCGAACCGAAATCAGGTAGGCCATATAACGCCTGGTTATTTGATTATCACGCTAAACTAAACTTTAGCTAGTCTCCAATATCAGGCGCGGTCATAATATTTCGAAACACAGGTAGTTAACATTATTTGGAAATATTAAAAATATGAAATTAATATATATAGATATAATGTATATCTACAATAAAAACAAAAGAATGATATTGAAAATACGGCCACGAGAAGAAAATGAATTCATCCTCACTTACAGCAAAGACGTACAAGATTACGTTAGCTACAAAAATCCAGTTAATAAATTTATCAAATCTAAGAAATCTGCAATAAATATTTTTAGCGCGCTAAAGAACGGCCCAGACGGATAAATTCAAGCTAAATTTGTTGGAGACTTACTACTGGTGGCATCTCTAATCAAAACCCAAAAGTCAAATTTAGCACGTTGACCATAGTACTGCTGTCGCCAAAATTCAAGAGAAAATTTAGCGTAGCGCGGACCTTATTACTAGGCTTAAAACGTGACATACATAAAAATATCAGAAACAAAGTCTCATCTGGGTCATCTCACAGAAAATAGACTAATTTTGAGTACACTTGTGAATGAACCACTTTTGATTTTCACGAAATTTCACATGAATATTGACTATACAGGGTGTTTTCTCCTACGTAGTCCATAAAGCACCAGGTGATAGTATTCACTTAGGCAAACAAAAACTTGTATGGCAACGGGGGTCCATATCAACTCTTTCGGAGTTACAGGGTGATTCAGAAAAATCTAGATTTTCACAAAACACCCTGCATACTAAAACATACAGGATGTACGGTCACATAACTTCATGCTCAGCCAGCCCCGTACTCTCTTCCTCACGAGAGCTATTATGATCTAAACTAATTATTTCGGATTTTATTACCTTTTTTTTTTAATTTGACCTCTATTTGGTTTTTCTAAAAGGTTATTAACATATCTTTCTTTCATAAAAAGTGTTAACTGTAGACTCTTCTCCTTAATTTGAGCTATTACACCTAAGTATTATCTGTAGCCGTGAAAGAGTAATTCGCTCTTAACCTATACTCAAAGATAATTTGCCTTACTTACTGAAAACATGTCATTTAAAAAAAAAATATATTTTGAGCTGGTAACTTCTTAACGGTTCCAGATACCACATAGGGTGCAATAAGTCAAATTAAAGAGGAGAGTCTACCTACAATTTACAGTTTTTTTATAACAAAGAAAAGTTATGTTAATGACCTTTTGGCAAAACAAAATAGAGGTCAAAGTAAAAAAAAGGAGTACCGCACTGGCATGAAGTTCTGCATCCAATCATCTCCATATGGTGACCATACATCCTGTACTTTTTAAGATACAGGGTGTGCTGTGAAACTGTGAAACTAGATTCTTAATCACCATGTAATGCCGGTAACGGATGACATGAAGTCCCCCCCCCCCCCTTGTCTAACAAGTTCTTGTTTGGCTATGTGAGTAAACTATTACCTCCTACTCTATGGACCACCTAAGTGGAAACAGCCTGTATTGTGAAATAGTACTTTTCTGAATTATTTTTTGTTTTTAACCATTAAATGACGGAAATAATGTATTTTGAAAATTGCAAAAAGTGAAAAATTTTTGGAATTGGAAACTTTATATTTCAGAATTTACGCATTGTATGCCCATAATATAAGCGGTATTTATTTTGGGAAGCTTTGAAGTTGAATATCTCAAAATGCGCAGTCTAAAATTTTTTTATTATTTTTATACCACAGATGAAATCATAAGATATGCTAAGTTTGTCACGCATAGAAATAATGCTGGTAAAAATAAAAGGATAGGAAACCCAAGCAATATAAAAAGATATTTTGATTTTTTTATGTCCGTCCGTCTGTCTGTCTGTTTGTCCGTCGGCCCGGCTGTCCATGTTAATGATAGCTCGAGAACGCGTTTACTTAGGGTGCTTAAATTTTGCACAAGATTTAAAAAAAACCAATCGGAAACTCTTTTGTACAAAAAATTCCTTTTTCACTATATATTTGGGCACATTTGAGAACGCGTCGACGTAGAGAACTGAAATTTGGTTCATAGTGCTTTCATAGCAATAGTAAATAAAATTTCAAAAATGGACTAAATAGAGCAACACCTTTTTGTTGTTGCCATACAAAATTTTGTTTTTGTTTTTACGTATATTGTTCAAACGATATATCATAGACGTTTTATTTTTAGTGAAAAGTTTTCCAGAATATGAAGTCCTATGAAATTGCTTATAATAATTTTTACTGTCCACGTAGCGTTCTATAAATAGATGCAAAAAACCACATCAAAAATCCAAGCTGCACAGAGTGGTTACCCATGCGAAATTTCATACGAGTATTCATCTAGGGTATTGTAAGAATTGGTCTTAGACCAATTCTAGATTTTTACTCGTTTGTTTTAGTCCTTATTGAGTTTTGGGGAAGCTGTAGAAAGGAGAAAATGCAACTCCTTAAAATTTGAATGGAGTTGTAAATATACTTATGTAATTGAGAATACGTTAAACGAAAATTTATGAGGTGTGCTGGATTTTTATATGGAGTATGGCTATGGATTTCTTAAACTGTCCTGATCACAATTTTGTTTAGACCACCTTCTGTAAAATCACTTCTTCCGTTCAAGGATACCGCAGGATCAAACTTTCTTTCTGACTCGGTAATCGGTTCGTCTTTTAAAACATAGAAAGAATTACGTTAATCTCTGCTTCCGTTCAAGATTTATTAATATTTTTATGTAATCCGAAAAGTGAAAAAGTATCAAACTTATTGTGGTCTGTAATTAATGGTGGAGGATATATCTGAATTCCTTTTAACTATTGAAATGGAAGTATACTACCATGTGTTTGGGAGCCACTTATATCTTTTTCTACAGGTATGTCCGCAGATTGTAGCCTTCCTAAGAGAACTTTTGGGAAGTAATATAGAATGGATTGCTACAATCGCGTTTCCTTCCTGATAAATTTTCTGGAAGTAAAGATATAGTCATTTCTGGGGTTGAAAAAGGAAGATAATTACAAAAATTAAACAACGCCCATCCAAACACTTTCACTTCTAATCAAAACTGAATTCAACTTTCTAAAAAATCTGAAGTGCAATTTAAAAATAAATTTCTAAGAATACTTTATTGAGGTATAGCTGAGCCTTGGAAATTTTTTCTCTTCTGACGTACAGGCAATGTACAGAAGGTTTCAGTTCTGCTTTAGGAAGTTTAAGGAATTTGTCGTTATGGATTTGTTCCTTCCAGATACATTTGTTTTCCTTTTTTTGGTTACAAGCTATTTACAAAAAAAAAATACTTGGTTGTACGAAAAAATATTAATAGATCATTTTTTGTAGGGAATTTTATTATTTTTATTTTTATATATACTTACGAGTTTAATAACAGTGACACATCTCGAAAAACCCTGCTCAAGTTAGCAGGGTTCTAGAAATGCAAAAAATTCCTATTTGTGACGGCGTTAATGAAAATTAAAATATCCTGATCACGTCCTTCATAGATAAATCATCTCTTATTTATGTATTCAACTTAATTCTGTCCTCTTACATTATCTTACTTTTCTGCAATGCTTGTGAGTAAATATCGAGGTCGGCAAATAGAATAGAAAAATTTCCAGATAGAACATGTACATGTATGTACAGTGTACAAGTGCATCGTCAAATGTATCAAGAATTTCCATTACCAAGATTTGCATCGAGGCCATCGAATTGTATCGGATTTTGTACTTTGAAAAAAGCACTTTGATGGCATGTTGTAATCTTTACAATACCATTTCGAATTGAACAAATACACTTTATGGCCCCAAGGATTGGGGCTACCAATGCGGATAGGAAAATGATAGAATCAATAGTTGCAATGAATAGTATTTTGGACAGTGATAAATACATAGTTCTTCATCCATCACTACCTTGTTGATTATAGGTCCTTAAAGGTTCCTTCCTACTATCTTTAAATACGCAGAGCTTAGAAGCTTTTCAGCTTTCATAGCATGATAGAACCAAGTTTAATACAAAAGAAGTGTATTTATGTTCTTAAACCTTTTTGATTTTCATTGTAGGACTTTCTGCGTGAGTGAAATCAGTGACGTTGTCACTCGTGTCCTAGTTTATCATGGGACTTATTCTGCGGATTTGAACAGTGAATTATAAAAGTCTTAATTCCAGCGATAGTCAGAGTTCTTGTCCTTATAATATTTACAGACGGAGTCCTAAAATAGCCTTAAGCCTAATATACTTATCGAAGAAGTACTATCTTTTACTTTACTCTTTTAGTTAACATAGCAATCACGTTTGTGATACGTCCGGTTGGATCAACGAATTCTAAGTGAACAATTCTATCGCATGAACCACAACATTTCGTAGAACGTCTATTCGAATCATCATACCTTGTAAAATGACAATAATTGATGGAAGACGGTTCATTCAAAAATTGTCTAGGTTAGTTTAGACTGTCGGCCATAAAAGCATGTACGAACAGCAACACTTAGACTATAAAATTGCCTAGAATAATGCGATAAACTTACCATGAAAATGTTTCATGTTTCCTATGCTCTAAAGCTCACTTATGTCGTCACCGAATTAAGTGCCCACAAGTAAAATGTTTCAATAATACTCATATGTATTTAATACACTTAGCTATCATCACTATCACATCATACCAGACAGAGCTAGATTCACACTGGCACAAGAGTTCCGCACGAATCCATCCTTGAATTCATACAATCTACAGTACCTGACATTGATAGGGACAGCGAGCACCTCCTCAAACCTATGCGACTTTAAATCGAAAATTTCATCTAGAGAAGCTTGGGAATCACACTCTATGGTACAGTAATAAACAAATTATCTACAGAGATGGATGGCTCCAACTCTGAAAAAAATTTCGTAGCAGGTGTTTTCGGCGAGGAGCCTGGAAATTGCCATGTACCTTGAAAGTCATTTCATGGCTTTCCACGTGGAAGTTAAGACCATCCTAGAAGCGAGAAGGTATCTCTTCAACTCACACACTAAGAGTAAGGAGATTGCCATCTGTTGGAATAGCCAAGCAGCTACCAAACCCTTATCAGAACCCTTTATAACTGGCATTGTTGGAGTATAAAATCACTTTCAATACAATCCCTCGGATAAATAGGGTACTCGTTCCTTCGGTACCAGGTCACAACGATATCAGCGGAAGGAAGCAGACGAGCTTGCTCGTCTTGGTGTAGACTCGGAAGCATTCTCCTCCACAATCGGGATTACACAAAAACACCTTGCATATAATATTTGGACTTTAGCCGACTGCCAACACAGTCGTCCTTATCTAGATGACCCTTCGGGTAAAACTACAAATGTAATATGGGGTACGCTTAGCTCAAACTTAACAAAAAAAAGTAATCAGGTCCAAACAAGCTAGCCATGATAACTCTAGTGTCAATTCTCACTGGCCACTCTTTTCACAGGAGTTACCTATACAGGACGGGACATTTTGATGGTCCTGTGTGCAGAGGATGCTTACAGATAAATGCTTAAATGTGGGCAAACTATAATATTCGTTTTTAAATATTCTTCTAAATAAATTGCGAAGAAATCATCAATATATTAAAAAGGTGAAAATGCTAGAATGGATCCCTGCAACACACCACAGAAGAAGAATGTAGATAATGTATAGCAAACCATTTGGCGAGAACTAGTTAGATATAATGATATCAGTTTAATGTCGAGAAGCTTAACGAGATCCAAAATTTGTTGATCAAAATAAGACAGTCTACTTTTCCATTTTTTTTCTCTCGGAAAATCAAGAAGTGTTAACAAAGTTGCTTTACCGACATTAATTGAGTATAATGGAGATTCCTCTGTTTTCTGCAGATAATAATAGAATATCGCTGTCAACATTATGCTTCATCGATGTTTTGGTTTTCAAAATTTTTGTAATAAATAGATATCTACAAGTATTTTACAGAGTGTGCCTTTGGTGCTTTATAGGTTTAAACGGAGTCGAGGATGCAGTCAACAGCAAAACATAGCCGGATATAGAAACCATGAAATTTTCGTTCCCTTAGTTTAAGTTCCAGTCTAAGTTAAAAAATTGCTTTCCAATTATATACAACTACAGAATAAAGAATATGTTTTCAAAGCAATTATTTCATATGAAGCTGCATTATACCAACCAAAAATAAGATAATATTGGATTAGAGCAAAAGTTTTATATATAATCCTACAGAAAAATTAGAAAAAAACAATTCTTCAATAACAAGGAACACCTGACTCTAAACCAGCGGATTAACATCATTTGCAAGCGATGAACGAACTAAAATTTTTTCAAGGGTTACAAAAACAAACATTACCAACCCCTTCAGGGGGATATCCTATATATTCAATTACCTACTACATACTTCTATCCAAGGAGAACTCAACAATGGGAAGCTGCATATTATGTACTATATATTATGTTTTCTCCTAACTTTCAAATCCCCGGATATTATTTAAGGGTTTTAGCTTTACCATGAATTTGAAATTCTTTCCAGATGCTACCTTTACAGGAATATTTATGAACATTGTACGAAGTTATAGTTCAACATATTTCACTGCAAGTATAGTTGGATTTGGGTTATAATTAGTGGGAATTTAACAAGTGGAATTTACTGCTGTCATTCTCCAAGGTTTTAATAGTATACATAAAAATTTTATTTATTTTTTTATTTTTGAAATTGTGGTAGAAATGCAGTCATATATGAGCCGCTCACTCGATGAACTCCATTTAAGAAAAGATAGGAAACGTTGATACATTTTTATGAATATCTTGTGAAAAAAAAGTATATTTATAAACGACCATAAGAACTATTGTCATGAGAGATTACGTGCCTTTTCTTAAATGTAGTTAATCTATTTGTGTAGTGAGCGGCTCATATGTATACGTATCTAGAAGAAAAATAAGTTACAGTGCAGTTTTGAACAAAAATCTCTCCAATTCTATTGCCGGTATTTTCAAATAATTAAATTTTAGTTTTGCTTTCGGGAGAAAATTTAAATTAAATGTGGCAGTCCTACGAATAATTTTTTGGATTTTAATTATTATGAAATTTTTATTTGATAATTTTGTTATCAAAAAAAAAATCTGACATCAAAACTGCTAAGACAATAAGAAATCGAGTGCCTAATCATACTAACAGATGAATAGACAGACGACTCACAAGCACGAAACAGATACGAAATAAGAAAGTCAATATACCATTCCTGGCTGTGATTATCACAAAAACGGTTAGAGATTAACTGAAACTGAAAGGAGTTCGAAAGATTTATATACATACTAACATTTCGAGTTAGAACCTTGTTGTGTGCATAGTGAGATGACTTCCTCAAATTTCTTTACCCGAATTCGACGTCTTCTCTATTGATTTCTTTTAATTTGTCAACAATATTCCTATTGTCATTTCTGCTTTATCGAGCGTGGATAAAAATTTTTTTAGAAAAACAGTAATGAATAATGCAATTTTTACACTGCAATAAAATAACAACACTGTCAGGTAAATATTAAGAAAAATCTCTGGAGATCTAATGCGGAGATTAAACATAAATTTCATGGGTACATTTTAGATGCATAAGTTTTTCGCATAGTCTCCATAAAGCTGATTTTTTTATTTCCAGAGACAAATGTCTCTTGTCGTGTACACATTCTGGAGATTTCAGTCTCTGTAAATAGGACACTAGAAATCAAAGGTCTCTCGCTGTGTAAATTTACCTAAGACAACCATTTTTGAGCCATATCCTACCATAACTCCGGTGGTCGGTGTGATATGTTTCTTCCTCAAAGCGTTCTTACAACCAAATATATCAAATGAGTGCCCTTCATATCCCTAATTCTTAGCGGATACATCTACAATTCTTTGTTCTTTTCCAGAGAAAATGAAAGCTGCTGGTGAATATATAAAATTAAACAGAATATTTGGATTCCTTGGCATGTGTATTCCATTGTGCTGTTGTTTAAAATAAGCTATAATATTGTACAAATTGTTGTGCTATTTTTACACGTAGTGTAAGATAGTTTTGTACTATCATGCAAATATAAATTTTTCATTGCAGCAATTTAAACATTAAAATTCCTTTTGTTTCATAAATTCAATTGTATTTCTCTAAATTTTGACCAATATTGGATTAACGTAATTAATATTGTTGCAAATGTAGACAAAAATCCTAAAACGAATCCATTATTTAATTGAAAAATCCACAAATACAAATTCTAGGTTCCTTCAAGATAGCCCCAATATACAAAATTTCAATCTGTAAAAAAAACAAAACGACAATCATTCAATATCATCGTGAATTAAATTTTGTGATAAACCTTACATTTTGCTCAGTTCTTTTGTTAAAATAAAATTGATGAACCCCTTGAAGTTCAGACTGAAATCTCGAATTTTTCAACAATACTTCTGCCAAAAAAATAAACATAACAACTTCAATTAATTCTAGAAATATGCCAGCAAATAACATAATCGACTTTTCCTTAATTAAAATAAAAAACATATTTAGCACAGCATTGTAGAACCTTGTAGTAAGTATAAAAAATAATGGAGTTTTAAGAATATATTGAAAATCATCAATAATTTCACAAAGTTTTGAATAAAGTCTATCAATATTTCTAATTCTGCTGCAATTAGGTAGACTTTCCATGTGATCACCGATTCGATTCATTTCATCAGAAATTGTTATCACATAGATGCCAAAATGTTCAAAATGTAAAGCTACCATGACAAGACCTACAAAACAAAGGTCAAACAAAATAATTTCTAGAAGTCGAACAAATAGAACTATTAAGGCGGCAAAATAACTTAAAACTGATGGTGTAACCCTTATCTGAAAAACGAATAGTGTTAACAGTGTAACATTTAACACACTTAAAATGAGTTTTATTATGACAACCACTAAATATTTCAAATCGATATTGTCTTGCACTTCTAGTAATGTACGAATTTCTCTCAAACTTCTAATCATCCGATTTAATCGGAATACGTTAGATTTTCGAAAGATAATTTGTTGTGTTAAACTTGTTATTATGTTCGTAAAAACTTCGGTTAATTTCATATAAGTGAAAAATTTGAGAAAGTTTTTAGGAATCTTCTCTACTATTGGTCCAACGTAAATTATATGAACGGGGACACTTGAGATTAAGAGAAATCCACACACGAAACCATTGTACGAAATAGAAACCGAAGAATATTGAATTAAATTTCCATCCGCATTCAAATTAAAAATCGTCACACCTAAATATTTCGAACAATAATATAAAAACGAAACTAGAAATGAAAATATTGAGTGAGTGCGAATCGACATGTTTTTCAGAACTGAATTAGACTGCTAATTTACGAAAAGTGAAAAAATATGTGAAATGTGGCTATCGCGTAGGAAAATTCATTGCTTGATGAATTGTGGAATTAATTTTTTTAAGTTGATGCAATCTTTCCGAAGCCTTTTAAACTAATTGAGTTGCCAATTGTACTTCAGCACCTCAGCGATGTACAAAAACCATTTCTTTGTGAAATTAGAAATTTTTCTTGCATACATAGCTAAGAAGCTCCTTACTCAGTAATTCCACAGAATCAATATGAGCACTTCATGTATATTGAAACATAAATTACGTAAAACATGCAAAGAAGCAAATTGTAATCAAGTGATGCAAAAGTTCTTTAGAAAATTTTCACTAAAGCCTAACAGCACCTCCGTTTTAAAACTACACATTGATATTAATGGTTTCTATATGAAATACATACGAAAGAAGAAATAAATGTGAGTTTTCTTTAATTAAGTATGGAGGGAAATAAGCAGTAGTAACGAAAGCTCCAGGCTTCTGACAGCGGCGCTTCTTCCAACTAATACATCTATTTAAAATAATCAAATAACCGCGTCCATATAATCAACTCCAATCAAAACCTAATCATGTTTCACTCCAAACCGTAATGAGATCTAAAGAATTTTGATTTATAAAGAATTATACAAAACGTTTTTTTAAATATGTAATTCTTGTAAATGCCCCAAACCTCTTAGTTCAGATCTATCTACGCTGCTGTTCCGAGAATTTATAGGGTTAGTAAATATTATAAATGAGTTTGTTGGATGGTCCTTAGAATATATACCTAACAAACAGGAATGCGGATATTGTATAAAATTCGTGTTCTGTTATTCCATTCATGTGAGCGAGTGATGGTGGTGGACGTACAGTCCAGTCTGTCAGCCGAAGCTGACAACTCACTCAGGGGTTGCTTCTAATTCAGGTCGGCACACTAGCATCTCGACTATTTACGGAGAATGCACCATAATCAAAAAGTTTCGTGCATTTAAAATCCAAAAGGATTACATACATTCAGTCCTGAAGGGAATAAGTACCACTTCCCTTTTCATATGTTGGGAGGATCCGATTTTAGTGACCCTCATCGTGTCGTGCCCCAACCTCCTATAGCATCAGTCAAGACTGAATTTTAATGCTCATACTTTAAACTGGAAAATGGGCGGACCTATTTAACCTTCATTAGTGAAAGGGGCTCCTAGAGAGATGAGGAAGAAACCAAGTCGCTGGCAGCGCACCATTACGTTATAAAGTACATTCATTTAATGGTTATAATTTTTTTATAAACCGTTCTAAGCTAACACCTAACAGCCTAATTAAAGGTAATAAGTTACATAGATATTTATATTAGGACAGAGTTGTCAATTGTAAATTCTAAAACGGAATTTTTAAGAAAAACTAGGACTACAAAACTTTGGTTTGCCTCGCATCGCATAAGTCCACAATATCAAAGTCTGGTTTGCTAATAAATGGTTCTTTAAGAAGAACCAACTTTAACAATCAATAAATTATATGAAAATCAGACTTACGCAATTTCTGGTCGCTCGAAGGAGCTCCCTGATTTTGTTTTCTATTATTCCAATTATTGTGGTTAAGACTATTAATTATAATTTAATAACGAAACTTTTTTAAATGAAGATATTACCATTACTCTTGATTATTTTTTCATCCGCTTAATCGCGTGGGCCTGTCTTTCAATAATCTTCTCTTTGTTTGCAAATGAAAATCTTCAATGTTGGTCTCGGGTTACTAAAGATGTCGTCCAGATGAGGCCACTGATGTTATTAATGCTTCTGCATTATAATAATTGAAAATGATTATGAGAACATCAACCGCCTTTTTCAGTGAGGGACTATAAGTTTTATCTATCACATAATTTTTTCAATGTTGTAACTTTTCCACTAAGCAGCGCAACCTACAAGCTTATTCTTATCAGCATAGAATAAATTGCTTCAGTCACAATTTGACTGTAATCCTTAAGCACAAAACACATTGGGAGAACAAAAATTTCCAACTAGATGATAATATACAAATTTCTGCTATTTAGCACACAACTTTTTTGATTTTAGGTCAAATAAATTGATCGGTAACTTTATGTCTATCACAAACAAGCAAAAATTATCTTCACTTTCTATCATGTGGTTTCCGATGTTTTCCCTTGCCCACTTGTCATCGTTCCACCAACGTGGAGCTTTTGTTGACATCTGTGCAGCACTCGATTTCTGACACTCAAATGTCTTTGAGGTAGCTATGGTGATGTTCCAGCAGAGCCGAGCTGGAGTTTATGAGGTCGAATTCACCATAGAGCTAGCTTAGACGAGTCCGCATACTGGGTCAGTATGCTGCCTCTGCCGCACGAAAACTTGTTGGTAAGAAGATGGTTGGGGGCAGGGAATCATCACCCTACCTATAGATTTGTGCGACAGAGGCAGCATACTGACGGGTCTAAACTGGATCATAAGAGTTCATGAGTGAAGTCAAAAACTCTTGATAATATTTCGAAAGGTAAGTCTTGACGAAGGATGGAAAGTAGGTGGGATCACAGGTAGTAGGTGAACAACAGCTTGTAGAAATGTGCACTCTTATTAGCATAATATTTGTTCAAGAAGGAATTTATTTGGATTCTCCGGTATATGGCAAAAGCTAAAACATTTTTTTAATTGTTATTTCATCACACAACTCATTTTATTTCTTGGTGACAAGTTTCAAGTCTTGGTTTTGACTCATCAACAGGTCCCAAATAGTGAAACTTAGTGACTTGAAGAACAAATGAAAAATAGAACAATGAAAAAGAAATGAAAAAATGAAAAAAATTGGGAAAAATTGAAAAAAAAAATGATTAAAAAAATTTAAGAAACCAGATTCACTCAAAACGAATTGAAGCTGTGTACGCCCGCAGTGGTCTTTTGCTATATACCGGAGAATATAAATAAATTCCTTCTTGAGCAAATATAGGTTTGCCCCGGTAAAAAATCCTAAAGAGTAATCTCTATTTTTATGTACTCTTATTAGCATAACTCCTTCATGAGTTCTGTTAGCTGTTTACATTTGATGCATAAGCTCAACATTAAAAAATTGGCGAAGCTTCATAATTTAGCCTATAAGCATCCCTGTTCTAAAGGCGCGTCCATAAAGGACAAACATTCCCCAGACCTTTAACAACCATTTGTCAAATGTGTTAGCTGGGTTTGCATAGAATTAGATCAGTGAGCGAGACGGGTAGGTGACAATGCATTGATGTTGCGAATTTTTGGAATCATTGAATTTTTCATAATTATGTACTGATAAAACAGCGAAGTGAATATATATTTTCTTAGAAGGGAATCTCTGACGCGTTTTTGCCTGGCGTTATTTTATGGAATTTAATTTCCTTAGTTTTTTAAGGCCGGATGAAATTTGGCTGTGTACTCTGTATGAATGAAGGCCGAAGTGTTCGTCTCTATTGAAGGAAGCATTGGTTATGATACGTATTGTGTTTTGTTACTGGGATTAAGGATTGTGAATAAAAAGACTCCAGTACTTATACTTAAGTTTATTCTAATTTATCAATATTATAATTGGATGTAATGTTGGTGCGAAAGTCAGAACAGAAGTGAAGCTGACCCCGTTCGTCTGTCCGAATCAAGTACACTTCCCGACAATAGTACAGTACGATTAATAATTTGCTACATACTTGTTATACATAACAACTTTCCCCCTTCTGTTTTAACCCTCGCTATAATTTTTGCTTTACATTTAATTATTTTCTTTTAACTTGAATATTTAAATGGCCTGGTTGGCTTTCTAATTCTAGTAGACCTTCTAGGGTCTGTGTTATCTTTTTCTTCCCTATTACTTTTAATTCTAATATGTTTATTTTCCACCTTATTGTTCAATTCATTTTTCGAGTCTTTCTTTTGACTTACTTTTCCTGCCGTTTCATAATTTAGCTTAACATTAGTTGTTGCACCAAAATCCTTTTCAACAAAACAATTTGATTTAATATCAGCTAAAAACCATTTGTCTTGCAATCCTTTTTTTCTTAATTGGTTTTCGTGGACTAGTCTAACCCGTCCTTTTACTTCTGCTAAATATGTCAGTTTACTTATTTGTTTTAAAATTTTTGCAGGAATCCAACGAACAAATTGTTGAAAATGATTTCGGTACATCACTTCCTCACTTAAACTATATTTACTTGTATTATTTATCTTACAGTTGTTATTGTAATTTTTAATACAATGACTATTTAATTCATTTTGTTTGTTTTAATTTTACTCTCTTCATCATTTATTAAATTTTCTTGTATATTGTTATGATTTTTATTTCTAAGAATATTTAAAGCTATTCTAGGTTTATAAGAGAAAACTAACTCGGAAGGAGTTCTGTTAGTAGACGATGACACTGTATTTCTAAAATGATATAAATACTTTGTTATTTTTTCTTGGAGGGAGAGATTTTTGTTTGGATCTAAACAAAATTTTTTTAAAACCTTTTTCACGCTTTGAACATTTCTTTCAGCTAGACCATTTGATTGTGGATGGTAAGGCGGGGAGTGTTTCAAGGTGATCGTCAAGGCGTCACAATATTTTTTAAAAGCAAAACTGTTAAACGGGGGACCATTATCGGAAATTATTTCCGTTGGCAACCCGAAAACTGAAAATATTTCGTTTAGTACTTTTATTAATTCAGCTGCCTTTAAAGTCGACATAAGTTTTATTTCAACATATTTACTAAAAGCATCTACCAAAACTAAAAATGATTTCCCTTGAAAAAAGAAAAAATCTAGATGAATGCGCTCGAATACATGGCTACAATTTGGCCACTTACTTGATATTACTTCTTTTTTTACATTTTGCGTTATTTCACAACTCTTACATGATTTGACAAACTTTTCAATATCCTTATCACAGGACGGCCACCATACATATGATCTGGCCAGTCGTTTCATATTTACAATTCCGGAATGATTTTCATGTAGCCAATTTAATATTTTAGACCTTAGACATGTCGGAATGACTAATCTGTTTCCGTAGTAGACATATATACCTTCTGTGGATAAGCTTCTTCTATTTTGGTAATATGGACGCATGTTTTCGTTTATTTCTATAGGCCACGACGCCAAGAGAGCTCTATGTACCTTTCTTAGTACCTCATCATGTTCCAGATGATGCGTTACTGTTTCCATATTTATAGCACTATTTTCTAGGGTAAAATAATTTATAGGTGACTCTTCTATTTCGGTAGGTCCGGTGAGGGGTAGGCGTGACAATGCGTCGGCATGACCCATGTTTACATTTCTGCGATAAACGATTTTATAGTCATACATGGACAAAAGGATTGACCATCTTTGGAGACGTGCCGCCGCCACCGAAGACGTATTTTTATGAGGATGAAAAATTTCTTTTAAAGCTTGATGATCGGTATATAGAGTAAATTGCTGACCATAAATGTAGTTATGGAACTTTTGTAATGCGAATACAATCGCTAACGCCTCACGATGTAATTGCGAATAATTTCGCTCTGCTGGTGACAGTGTGCTAGATGCGAATAACACAGGTTTCTCCTTCCCATCTACAAGATGAGACAAAACGGCCCCAACCCCATAGGGGCTTGCGTCGGTAGCCACAATAATCGGTTTTTTTGGATCATATAATTCTAGTAAACTATTTTCAGTTAAAAGTTTTTTGCTTTTAATAAAAGACAATTGACAAAATTTATCCCAATTGAATGTCACTCCCTTCCTAAGTAATTTATACAACGGGTGAAGTGTAGCTGCTAGATTGGGTAGAAATGAGCCGTAAAAATTTAGCAGACCTAAATACGATTGTAGCTCTGACACTTTTGTTGGTGCTGGTGCGTCTACAATAGCACGCACTTTTTCTTCGTTTGGGGCTAACCCTCTCTCGGAAACCTTATGACCTAAATACTTCACCGAGGTTTTTAAAAAAGACGATTTTTTTAAATTTATTCTGACGTTGTGACGATTTAGTCTCTCTAATACTTCATATAATCTTTGCGTACACTCTTCAATATCATTACCTCCAAAAATTATATCGTCTAAATAACAAAATACATTTTTTAACCCTATTAGGATTTGATCCATAATAGACTGAAATATCGAAGGGGCACTTTTCACGCCAAACACTAGTCGTGTAAAAGCAAAAAGTCCCTTATGGGTATTTATCACTAAAATTTCTTGTGATGACTTACTAACTGATAGCTGTTGATATGCTCCCGTCAAATCAAGAACGCAAAAATATTTACAACCGGATAAACGAGCAAAAATATCTTGCATGCGCGGTAATGGATAATGCTCAGTTTGAATGCATTTATTTATTGTAACCTTACAGTCAACGCAGATACGTATATCCCCATTTTGCTTAGGTACAACCACAATTGGGCTGGCCCAGCGACTATACTTGACTGGTATAATGATGCCTTCCTTCACTAGACGATCTAATTCGAGTTCTACTTTTTCACGTAATTTGTATGGTACGCTGTACGCAGCATGAAAAATAGGACCTTGACTATCCCTTAAAACAATCTCCGCTTCATAACCAATTATTGGCGAATTTAACTGTTCATTTACCACTTTAGGAAATTTTTTTCTAATTTTCTCGACTATGCTATCAATCTGATAAATTTGACTTACTGCGATTCTGTCTTCCTTGATTAAAAAACTCTTCCTCCAATTTGGAAAAATAACATCTAACCAAGTACGTCCCATAATAGCTTTTGATGGTTTATCTCCTTCAATCACAATCAAATCCAATACCATTCGTCTACCTCCAAAATCCACTTCCGCCCCTAATGTACCAATTTCTTTTATTTGACTACCTGTAACAGTACAAAGTTTAATTTTAGTTTTGTCTAATTCAATATTTTTATATATATTGCGATACTCTCTTTCACTGATGACAGATTCCGATGCTCCTGAATCTATTTCCATGCAAATCTCCTGACCTTGAACTTTAATGATGCACTCAGCTGACTGATTACTACCTTGAATAGTCTGAATGGGTCTTATTTCCTTCCTCGCTCTGCATACCACCGATGTATGACCCTTTTTTTGGCAATAGAAGCATTCCCAATTTCTAGCAGGGCAATTTTTTTCTTGATGATTTCGACCGCATCTATTGCATCGCTGTTGCTGGTGTGTATATTTTTTACTGGAATTTTGTGAGTTGCTTGAATTACTGTTGTAACTTGAATTGCTCTTGTTTTTTTGCTCTTCTTGATTACTGCTATGATTATGGCTATGATTTTGACTTTGACCCTGACTTCTGTTCTGATATTTTTGACTTGATTGATTTTTCTTGCACGTGTGCTGAATGCGACTCCGACTAACGATAGCATGTTGCAGTGATGGCTGCATATACCTCGAGGCCTTCTCTGACGCTTCGATATTTAGAGCTTTTTGACACATTTGTTCGAAATTTAAAGCATCTTCGTTCAACAAAATTTGTTGAATTTTCGTGCTGCATAACCCCATGATGAAACGATCGACTAGGGCTTCCTCTAAGACTTTCGCTTTATATTTCGCAACTGAGCTAATTTGCGATGTGGAATTTGCGGACGATTTATTTTCTTCTTCGTCTAAGAAATCCCCAAAGCGACATGTTTGTGCTAAGGATTTGAGTCGAACTATGTACTCATTTAGAGTTTCACCTTCTTCTTGATGCGCTTTATAAAATTTATACCTCTCTGCTCTTTTATTTTCCTTGGGAGAAAAATGGTTTCGAAGTAATGTGATTAACGTTTCAAACTCTTTTGTGCTGGGTAAATCTGGTACTGTTAGCGACATCAATATCTCATATACTTCTGCACCCATTACCGTTATAAATAATGCCGTCTTACCTTCATCTTGAATATCATTTATTTTGTAGAATTGCCTCAATCTATCTTCGTAAGCTTTAAAATTTGCGCCTGGAAGAAACGGCTCAATATTTCCCAATAATCTCGACATTTTATTTCTTAATTTTTTGCACTGCACTTCCACTAATTTTTAGACTACACTAAGCACGCTTTTATGTTAGAGTTTTATGGCCACGTGTGTGTATGCTGTTTATTTTAATTAATCTTTGCCGATTTTAATTTTCCTCGTCGCCACTTATTGTGTTTTGTTACTGGGATTAAGGATTGTGAATAAAAAGACTCCAGTACTTATACTTAAGTTTATTCTAATTTATCAATATTATAATTGGATGTAATGTTGGTGCAAAAGTCAGAACAGAAGTGAAGCTGACCCCGTTCGTCTGTCCGAATCAAGTACACTTCCCGACAATAGTACAGTACGATTAATAATTTGCTACATACTTGTTATACATAACAATACGCAAAGCAGATAGGTTTGAACCTTCGACACAGTATAGCTGTGTGGTACTACTAACGACTTGTGTGGTTAACATCCGATGTCCATTCTTGCATTGTTCAATATACTTCCCATATTTCCCATATATCATTCATCCTTGTTTTGTTTTCATGCACATAGATTGACCCTTTACGGTTTTCTTTAAGGATATTGTCCCTGAATGCATGTGTTGAAACCAACATTAAAAGGCCACCTGAAAGTAAAGTCGTTCAAAAGATTCTAATTCCAAATATTTCTAATTATCGAAACTAGGTTGGGAACAAAACAATGCACACCTACCTACAAGCACGTCGATAAAGTAGCTTTAGTGAAGAGAACAATCGATACATTATGGCCACATTCCACACAAACAAAATCGGGACACAATCCAATTAGAGCAAATTAATTTATAAGCGATAAAATTTAACCAAATCAAATGAAATTAGATTCAGTCATGTTTTGAAAAAAAAAAAAAAAAAAATGTTTCTTTTAAAAGGTAGCAAAGTCAGGTATCCGATCGTAGTCATAATAACTTTACCTAGACAAACTCCACATATTCAGAACTGCAGTTGCTGCTACTCTTAGCCGCTAAGGTCAACACACTAAAGTTGCTATGAGCAGTGTAGAGTAATTTTTTGGTGCCATGCGAATTTTAGAAGAAATATAAGTCGCAGGCAGCTTGAATCTCGCTCTCTTTCTGCAGCACTTAGTAATATATATACCGCTATCGACTTGGCTAGTGGTAATAACTCAAAATTATTAACAAATTTACTTTATCTTGGGTGACGACTGAGATAAAGGTATTTATTCTGGGTCTCGACTGGAATACAATTTACTAACATAACAACTTTATCTTGGTTCTCGATTGAGTTAAGATGTTTATTCTGGGTACCGACTAGAGAACGACCATGGAACAACTAGAACAAGATGAGTACTAATACACAAGCTTTGCATTGGGTCTCGTTGAAACAAACTATCTTGCTCCGGGGCACGACTAGAACAAGAGAATCGCTAACTATCGATTTACCAACGCCATAAAGTCGATTCCATATTTTAGACTGGTGAGAACGTTTTAATTAACCATTTAATACATATCTAATTTCACATATTATATTTAGTAATTATATTTATACAGATATATATATTGGTGCTGTCGTATCCCATAAGCAATCAAACAACGAAAACCAAATAATTAATCACGATCAAACTTTCTTCAAAATAAAACAACACTCGAATTACTTTAACACATTATTCTTTATTACGTGAGAACTCACCTATCTTAATACAACAATACGAATTACTTTGAACGATTGTTCAGACTTCTGAACTGACCTAGCTTAATCTCTGCAATCTGATCCTCCGAAACTTGCGAGCTGACTGATAACTAAACGGGCACTGGCTAGACCAGTCATTGGTCCTTTAAGCCCCCATATACGGAAGTAAGCTTTGCTCACAACGCGGATACGTAAACCAACGACACAACCTTGTCGTTTGTTGTACAGGGTTGCAGCACTTGAGTCGCTTAGTAGTAAACAATCGCTTTACATAATAATAACGATGCGAGGTTAATTATTATTGTAATCGTCGATTGCTCCACTAAGCGCTCATCGCAGCCGGCTGTAGGGCTAATCAGTAAAATAACCGACGGCTGCAGAGCAATTCCATGCGATGTAATTGTTTATCAATCGCTGATTATTTGACCAGAATATACCCTTGGCTGCTGGAAGAATCTTCCGTATATTGGGCCATAACATGGCCATTCCGGAAAAGTAAATTCCTTTTTTTTTTATCATAATTTGTCTTAGTTAAGTTGATACATAAGTGATCTTGGTAATTATTAATCGACATAGACGACATTATAAGCATCTAAATATATTCGTGAATGATCAATCTCTGCATATATTTCCTTTTTAATTTGGAATAGTGTATTAACTTTGACGTATTGTGAAATAAATCATTAACTTTAAACATTCATTGGCGTTCTCATTAACAGTTCCAAACCTCATATTTTTTTTTTTTTTTTTTTTTTTTGTTCTCATATTTCAATTATGTTTTTTGCCCTTGTAACGTGAATTTATTGAAGGCAATCGCTCTAGATTTCTAAGTGAACTAAAGAACTGCTCAACAAAATCTGGCTGTACTATACCAATATTATATGTCTTTGTTTACAAGATGGCTCAATTTTTAGGTTCCCTTCAACTGCAATGGTTTATATTCCTCGGTGTTCATCAAATGCTGTGTAGGAACATCTAGGTATGCATGTAACTATGTATCGATAAACTGAGTTTTTCTTTTTGACGTCTTTAATATGCCGGCTGTTTATTAAGAGTTTTCCTGTGAAGGAACATGCTTTAGTGATAGATTTTTATCATCTGGACTAACGTAATCCTGCGAAATAATGAACGAAAATGGAAAACTTTCTATAGATGCTAGCCGTACCTACTCTAATATGCAATACTAAGCCCTTTTGGTTGCAGAAATGAGTCATCATTTTGCGTGCATTTAATTCTGTTCATTTTCTCTATTCTGTGTATACTCTCTTATCTTTAAAAGGCCTAATTTTTCAAAACTTCATGACTGGCTCTTATATTGTATTCATTCTTATCCTTGTCAAACTTGACATTGATAAGATGTAAAATTGTTTTATAATATTGTATCTTTCTGCTTCTTATTGATAATCGAATTTATTTATTCACTGTGTCGTCTTGTCGGAGTCTTCAAAGATATCTATGATTATTTCTTTGCACAAAAAGGGCAATAAGTGCAACATATTGAATTACAGACCTATGGTAAGTCTGACCAGAATATCTAAAACTTTGCAGACCTTAACTTATGATCATCTGTACACTTTTACTTCAAATTATTTTCACGACTTTGTGATTTTTCAATGAGTGCTTCATCAATGGCAAATTGACTACTACAACTTTATGAAATTTTCTAATTATACAATGCAGGAGTATCTGCTTTTGTAAAATAGTTGATTTATGTAAGTAAGATAGAATAAGGCACAGAATTCTTGTTCCAAAGCTTTTGTTTTTTGTTATGGCTTTCAGTTTCTCTTCGAGAATTGATTATGTTCTTATTTATCCAACTATACTTAATGTCATCTTTTTTAGAAAATCGTTTTCACCGTCATCAGAAAAATTTCTGGCGTGCCACAAAGCAGCCATGTTGGAGCATTGCTCTTTACCATTTACACCAAAGATTTATGTTTTTGATCTAATTTAATAATAAGGATTTTACATAATGTTATGTTATGATTAATTGCCCTCTTAAGCTCTGATTTAGACATCTTTCGTAAATGATGGTTCATTTCTAAATTATTAAGAAAGATTCCTCTGCACTTTACCATATATGGAATGTTCATGACACCTACTTGACAAAACCAAGGATTAAGGTAGCTAATATAAGCGACGACATCCTCATTCACAGGACTAATGTGACTTTAGGTAGTAATTGTTGCTATTCATATCTAATAGCTAGTAAGCCGGAAGTATTTGTTTTGGACTTTGTATAACGCGGACAATTGAGTGCGTATAGCTCCTACTCAAATATGGGAATTCTATTTTAATTTCGACCTGATATGAGGCTGGTAGATTTATGCCAAGTGTAATGGATCCAAATATTTCTTACATCTTTCCAAGAAGCCCAGGCAATTCATCGCATTTCTGGCAATACCAAAAATATGATCGAACTAATTAAGATTGTTGCCTAAGATGATAACAGACAGCATTGCGTTCTGAAAACATTAAACAAGATCCGATATGAATAGGATTGAAAGTGAGAGCAAGCAGACCATTAATATAAATGAGGAAGGGAGCAGGAGACTTCACAGAAGCTTGAGGCTCGCCGGCATGGATTATTAAATGGTCAGAAGTATCTCCGTTGAATATAACTTGAATTGACTGGCGCGGGAGAAAACCTTCAATCCATTTTAAGAATGGAGGGTTTAGACCTAATGCCTGAAGTTAAGCTAAAAGTGCAGGATACCAGACTATATCGAAGGTATTCGAGATATCTAATGCAATGATCTCATCTTCACCAAAATTATGGAGACATTAATTCCAACGCTCGGTAAAAATGTTACTAAATCTCCAGAAGAGCTGCCAGCACGAAAACCGTATTGACGATCGCTAATAAGGTGATTAGTTTCTAGATATTTCATCATTTTGGTGTTGATTCGTGTTTCGAAACCTTCGAAAGTAACTAAATAAATGCAATTGGTCTATAATTTGAGGAATACCTTGTGAACTGTTAACATTTTGCTTCTTTTTAAATTTATACCGTATTTTAGAATATCAAACCGTGTTTTCCGGTAGGAGAGCATCGCTGCTTTTATCAACCATAAACCTTAGATACTCCGCATATGTACTTTTGTGCCCCTACCAGTTAAAGCTAACAGCACTTGTACCAATTCCTCTGCTTAACTTTACTTCTAATGGAAATGCTTTTGATCCCGCATATATTATATACAGAAATACGCTTATAAGTAGTTCAGCATCTGCCTTTTTCGGATTTATGCCTTAAGTTATGCAAACAATGTTAATTCATATTATTTTAATTTGTTTATGTGATATAACTACTAAAAATCAAGTTAACATTTTTCGTGCATATTTATAACTTCTATGGCGTCCTAAATGTCACTCACATTGGCAATTCTCCAGCACTTTTTCCTATAGGTCACTCGGTAAAAAGTTTTTGTATAGGAAAGTAGAGACTTTCATTGGAAGCTTTTCGAAATTTATGCGTAAAGTTTGAAGACGTGTCTCGATTAGGCACGTTTTATAGTTTTGCAGGGTGCTGTTAAAAAGCGTTATGCCAACTGCAATTACGGACGCTATTATAGTGCAACATGTAAATATGCATGTTAGTCGAGACTAAGATAAGGACAAATTTGCCTACCATTACTAGTCAAGTACCTACTTACCTTTAGTTGTTTTGAAGCAAAAATTGAATTATAAATTATACAAATTGCGGGTAAAATAATTGTACGTACCTACGTGCATTTTCGATTTTTCCTGAATTTATGTAGCAGGATTGGAAGAGATAACTAGTTTTAGTTGACTCTTATCTCTACTAGAACATTGCGATTTTGGTAATTTGAGTTAATTATTAATAAAATGCAATGTCAAAGCTCCATTGAAATAAGATATTCTAAAGGAGCTGTTTCAGCACAAAACATAGGCAAGGCAGAAGCTAGCTGGCAGCTTGGGAAATAATAAATTTATCAGTTTGAAAATTTAACTTTTCTCCAGATCGAATAAAATTCACTCTTTAACATCAGGAATACATGCCGTCGCTTCTCGTGTGTGTTATTTCGTTGGGATTTAGTCACATCTTTGTTTGAATAATGAGTGAAGAATGGAAAGCATTGTCGTGAAACTAAATTACTAATTTTATACCATCTCTTCTTTGATAGGTTTGTATGTCATCGATGGGTATGTGTGTGTTTGTGTTGGTATATGATTTGCGCAAATGGTTTCTCTATGCCGCCACGTTGGAAATTAGAGAGTCTGGTCTGTATCAAAGGTGATATTTTTGGAAGATGTGGAACACGTGGAAATTATGTAGAAGTCTGGTAAATATATGTTTGAGCAGAGATTTTCTAGATGGAATTAAAATATCTTGCAAAATCGTTGCCTTTATTTTAGGGGTTGAAAAATGTATATCTTAGATTGGATATTATTTCTGATTATTACATCCCTTCCGGGATGTTATATATTAATATTTGTCATAAAATGCCTTCAAAGCTTTAAGGTCAATATACGTTTTCAAGTTATAGGTGTGTAAAAAGAAATGTTAGATGAGTTGGGAAAAGAATTGAGCGTGGAGACTTTTGTTTTGACGAAAATAGGGGTGCATAGCTTATCCTCAATTTCATTATATATGGACATGGACTATTTTTCTAAAGACATTTTGTGCTCCGCAGTGGTAGTCTTTCCTGAGAGGGCCGGATTAAAGTCCTTAGGGACCCTAAGCACTGGAATATTTTTGTTGCACCCATATTGAAATTTTTCAATATTGAAAATGATAACAAATATAAACCGTAAAATAATATTTTGTTTTCCTACTCAAATCTAGCACTTAAATCGGAATATAATGTTTATATTTTTAAATGTCCAATTTATTTATTTACACAAAAGTTTTCTCCAGCTTTTTATAGTGACAAAATCTTTGATAACTTTCTTAAAACTAATTTTCCGTAAAACATCTGGTTCTATACTTAGTAGAGTTAAAGCATCAAGCCTGCCTTGTTGCATAATTGTTCTTTTGAGATTTTTTATATACTTAAACTGATAAAATGACCGCTCAGCTGGTTATCGTTAATTATGTAAGAATGTGCTGTATCCAATATCAACACTTGGAAAGGCACTCTCAATATTGTCGGTATGCCTTGTTGCATAATTGTTCTTTTGAGATTTTTTATGTACTTAAACTGATAAAATGACCGCTCAGCTGGTTATCGTTAATTATGTAAGAATATGCTGTATCCAATATCAACACTTGGAAAGGCACTCTCAATATTGTCGGTATTCGCATTAAGGCTTAAACACAAATGAGATGGATGACCGTAGGCAAATGACCAGAAGAGTTCGCTGTCAAAGATTTAAACGAACAGTGTGTTGTGCGGATGCTCAAATTACGACGGCTGACCGTCAGAGGCCATTGATCACTTTCTAATTTGATCGTCGATCGCTCCAGTACTGCCAACAAAATCAAACGAATGAAATTGCTTTCGCATTCATTTTTCTCGTTTTGGGGATGTAGGACACCGCCCCAATGTCAAAGCTGCAAAAACATTGATGCTAAGGAAAAATTGTATGAAGTCACAAAATTATTTACAACTTACAAGACGAGTAGTACAGGCAAGTGGGTAAAAATGACTTGAGTTTGGATATTGCGAGGCGCTTAAATACAAATGCAAAAGTTTTGACATTTTGCATTTAAAAATTTAGTTAATTTCTGTATTTTCAGTTAATAACTGCAGAAAATATAGAAGAATCTCCGCGATATTTGTAACAAATATCTCCTGCAATATTACATACAATCGGGGAACGCAGAATTTTCTTTTTCACAATCGTAACTCCCGTCATTCGTTGCAATTCGTCGGCAGTCGGCCGCTCTGGTCATTGCAATTGTGTTAAAGCCTTTAATGGCGCCCTTTCAATGACGCGGTAATAGGATAGCCATAAAGTTGCCGGTATTACAAACGAATCACGGTTGATCATTATAAAATTCAAAGCAAGCATGTGCGCTTATGTGTCAGTTCAGCTCTAACACCAACGAACAATATTATTGTTACAAGAACCAATATGTTCACCCAAGTAAAAGAGATTGCCCGTTGAAGGGAAATTGGTGTATGCATTGAAACATAAAAACAACCTCAGCTAAAATTCTAGTAATGTAAAGCTCAAAGAGAGAAGTGAAGTGGTCATTGTTCATTTAATTAGAAACGAATATTTATATAATTGATCAAAACGTTTTGAACAATTTACCAGCATAAATAGGTGGAACCAATCAGATCTCTGCTAGTTGCGTGGAGTCAATGAGAAATATAAACAGATCATACCGTGGACTCGACCCCTCCACATTCGAGCTGTTGAAAAAGAGCAAGTTCGCTCAAAAGAACAATTATTTCCCATTTTGCTCCGACATAATAAGCCTGTCTGGTAACTTTAGACCAAAATACTTTGCGTAAAATCAAGTAAGAACTTTTATGCGGAAGAGGACACAACACATGAAAAGTTACCAGACACTTCTCGAGTAAAACTTGTTAAGCTTTTCATATGTCAAAAATTTGACAGCTACGTTTGCTGTCGGATGCAAAAAATTAAACATATGGAAGAATAAAAGTGTATAATTTCAGCAAATTCTGATCACGTATACACGCTGCTTTTTGCAAGTTTATTAATTTCAATCGTTATATACAATATTTTGTGGTTTGTTTATTAAATTAACAAAACAAATCATAAATAAAACATAATCTTAAAGTATATCAGGTTCGCTAAACGGGTACTAAAATACGTAGCTGTTCATGGAATTTTTTGTTTAAAAAATGACTTCAATTTTTTCAATTTCCATTTCATTTGTGCCGCTTTTCTCTTGATGCCCTGAGCACGTCCCGATTAGTTTGCTTAATGGTTAATCCGACCCTACCTAAGACGAGGCCTTGCAGTTTGAGTCAATATGGAACTGATTCGTTCTGGAATAAGATTCTCTTTTCGGATAAAATAAAGCAGAAAAAGAACCATTAACTTGGACCATCAGACCAAAAAGCTCGAATTGCTAGAGTTATTTACTTCGCGACCAGAGTGCATTAGTTGCTTAGTGATTCGAAATTTTGGCTTTGCGGGCTCCCTTTCTTCCATTTTGCTTTTTGTATGATTTGCTGCTTTGTTTACTCATTCCATTTGGGAATGTCCCTTTTACGTTGCGATTATTTGCAAAGTGCTTGGCTACATTGGTCTTTGGTTGATTTCTCTCCAAAAGGGAGCTTAATATATTATTCTAATGTCATTTTTATATGAATGTGAAACAGTTTATCTTCGTCCAGTTGTTACTTGGGAAGCTTGGAACGCATCTATAACTTCTTTAAAAGTGTGCTTCGTTCAGGTTATGGCAGACAATTATTGGGAACCTTACGAATAAGAGAAAAGTTTCACAATGTACTTTCCTAAACATTTATAGTGCCTTAGATAATAAGTGATAGACCTATTGTCACTTCTAAAACTTGATAAACATGCTTTTAATATTCTCCAATAGCAATTATTTATTCAATAAAATTGTACAATCCGTTGATAAAGCAAATATTACAACGAACAAGCGTGAGCAGATTTTCTGTACATTTTCCATATCACACGTACCAACCATACTCATCAAATCCTTTCCTCTTCCATTATACTTTGCTGAGAAAGTGAATAGTCAGCTTTATTGTCACATACTTTAGTGAAAACGGCCGATGGGAAAGAAGAAAAAAAAATTTGCTAACTCTTATCACGTAACACCTGAAAAATATATTTCCTGACCAAAAATTGAATCCCGGAAAACACCTCTCGGGTCAGGTGTCGGAAATTAGTTAATAAATCGTCCGTACACAAACATTTTTCACTTGAAACACTAATGGGCGTTAAATCGCGTTCCGATGACATTTTCCCGGAATGAATACAATTCGAAATAATACAAAAAGAAAAAAAACAAAAGTTGGCAATTTTCGTAAATTCCCAGAGTAAAATACTTCATTTTGCCCGAGCTACGGCACGTCCTTTAATTGGAAAACTCAGTTCTTCTCCCACCTCTTGATATTTTTCTCATATTACCTTCCCTGCACCATTAAGTCATCAAGTTTGGAAAGTTACAAAATTTAAGTTGTTGGGGATACTTTTCCCTCTGGCCTGCTTTATATTGAGACTTTTACGTTTTCTGTTAACACATAATTGAACAAGTTAGTAATTAAAATCTCTTATTGAATTTATGTTGTATTGATGTGTGATTGCATGTGGGTAAAAGAAAAATTTCATTGAAATCAATATCTCGTATCTTTTGGAGTGCAATCTTGTGCATTTTGAGTTAGAAACTTTTGTAGTATGGAAATGACTTGTACGACTATTTATATCAGTAAGTGTTGGAAATATTTTAATTTATGCGATAATAGCTGTCATCTAATTTTTTATTGCATGAATGATAAATGATGATAATACATGGAGGGCTTTCCCAAGTAACAATGTGGGTATCAATTTGTTTGTTGCGAACTAAACTCCTGCTGCGATAATCTTCTCACTATAATGAGTTTTTTTGCGAAATGATGGTCAATTTTTAGTGGTCTTTTCAAACCAATATCATGCGTTAAAAATTTTTGGGAACCAATTATATGTGTCTGTCAACCATTTAGTTTTTGCAACCATCTGGTGCGTGTGAAGATTCTATTTTCATAATCAAATAAGAACTATATTACATTTGGAGTTGTGACAGCTTTGTGCAAACCTATGTCTCCTCAATAATATCCAAATTTTCAAGCATGCTATAACATTGATTAGTCTGGTGACAAATCAGCACAATCATAAAAGATAAAACTAATTAGGACGAAGTAATTTACGGTAATTACAACCCGATGAGCACAAATATAGTAATGGGGTTTGGTAGACCCAGTTTATAAATATTTCGGAACTCTTAAGTGGCAAACGCAGTTCCACCGTTTTGATTAGATTCGTACAATGTAAAATATGCTTATATGAGACACACGTGGAATTGCACACATTACACCAAAATGAGCATGCCGAATTATTTGGGTTTGCAAGGCTAGACTGTCCCTATGACAACCTAGATGGAAGCCCAGATCTCGTTGAATTGATATACGCTTGAGGTTCGTGACCTATGGAGTTGGGGTATGGATGTAGGTTGGTTGCGAGCTGACAGGCGAAGGTTAGCCAAGTCGACGTGACGGATGCAGTAATAACATTAGAGGTACTGGACTGCGGAAGTCTGACTTTCGAAAGGCTTACTGGTTGCGATAGCAGTCGTTTCTGTAGTAGGGATCCTTGTTAATACCTTGAGGAAACAAAATACGGGAACTCTGAAAACGAGGTTATACGTTTTGGATAAGAAAGGACAAGAAAAGCATAAATTGTTCGGTCTTCTTTTTTTTTAATCTTTTAATTAATAGAAGAATCTTCGTTCTATTTAGTGGTTGAACCTTTCGACACTTGATTTTTAACAACAAAGAATAGAATAAAAATGAACATCTACGACTGTCTGCGTTGCTCGTTGACAGGGTAATAATTAATTTAGTTATTTTGTTCGGAACATGAATATATTAGCCTACTCACGTAATCTTTTCCAATTTTCAAAGTGACTTTCGAATTGGACGAGGCCGTTTACGAAGTGCAGATAGTTCTGTCAACCCGCCACGGAATCAATCTGGAAAAATATTTCAAATTTCAGTTGAGTTCTGGAAATCATCTTCAACTATCCTGTAAAAACTTCCTTTTACTTCAACTTCAAACGAAACAAATAACATCGTCCTCCCCGCCACTTTGCTCAACATTAATGTGACTTCGTCCTAAAATAGACGTTACCAAGGATGGTCCATATCAAGGCTATTAAGTTTCACCTTATATTTCATTGAAACAGTAAAATATATATGCACAAAGAAAAATCTTAAGATCTTTCTTCCCTTCAACCCCACAACAACTGAATTAATGTAATACTTCCCACACCATTTAAAAGAGAAATCTTGATTTCCACAATTTTAAAAGTCAATTTTCTGCTGAACTGCTTATGTCTAAACCGGGAACTGAAAATAACATCCACGAAATGTATGTACATATTTTTACATACATAGCAGAGCAAGAGTTTAAATTGATTCCAATTGTTTGATATGCATCACAATAAATCCAAAGGTGACAATATCATCTTCAAAAAATAAGAAAATAAAAAAAATAAAAGATAAATGAAGTATTTATTCGGGGTATGCAATATACCTGTAGTAGATAGTTTGATGTGCTCTTTATTGTTGGCGGTATAGTCATAAATCAAGTCTGTTTAGAAGTTGTGTAGTAATAAATTACACGGTATTTGCTTAACTCAACAAGAACTGCAATATAAAAAGTGGCAGCTCTTAGTTGTGTTGTTATTTGGAAGTTTGGCTATTATGAAACTCTTCACATGTATTTAATTTAGATTTATTAGAATGCTTGTTATGTGAGAAATTTATAACGTTCTATGAGTCATTATATGACATTTCAGTTAACAGAGTTTTCCAATTATTAAATTGCTTGCAGATCGATCTTATCGAATTCTGTAATGGTGTGGAGATAGCAAGGGCTTTACTGTCCCATTCAGGTTTTCTACCTCGTCAATATTACCGATATAATGACAGGGCTAATAGAAATTAAATGCTTTAAATTTTTATATATTTTAAGCTTACTACTTCATGTATGTCTTCTTCTTATTGTTTCCTTGTGCGTTGTTTTTTTTTAAATAGAGACTTCAAAATATTTTTATTTAATTCCTGATGCATAACAAAAACATCAACCAACTGACAACTAGCTATTAACTCTTACAATGTTTTTTTATTTTGTTACTTACATCATAGGTCTCTTATTTTCACCTTTCGGTAATCGCCAAGTGTTTCATCGATTTTCACATTAAACCCCACAAATACCCTAATGATTTGTCAGGTACAATGTCGCCTTATATACCACCACAGCACTCCCCCACAGCAAAACCCTTGGGTTTTAGCAATATTTAGTGAGCGGCTTTGTGATTCGTCATGCCTGAGTAATTTATTATTACATAACAGTATTTACATTCGGGAAGAACCACATCCATCGGAATGATGTCGTTGACCAGTGAATCGGTGCCTTGTGGTAAAAAGTTTCCAGGCATCATCTGAGAGCACTTTGATCTGTAGGAGCTATCCGGGTAGAAATTTTGATCAGCGATATTGTTGTTAGATGTTGTTTGCTGATCGACTTTACCAAAATAAGGTTTAAGGCAATTTACTGAACTTTCAAGCTGGCGTCTCTTTATTTTAAGTGTGAAGAAATTGCTATGTCTGTCCTTACGAAGACGTGGGAATACTTGTCAATCTCTTTGAATTTGAAGAGAGATTGTTTAGAGTAGTTTGAAGCTGGGATCAGCCTGAGGTCTGGGATGAAATCGCGTAAAATGGCGGCATATTCTTTTTGGGTCAGGAACTGGCAATGATACTCCAGAGTATTCCAAAACGAGCTATCCAGGTTTGACATAGAGCTTCGGCCACGCTTTCTGCGTTGACTATCGGGATTGCCTTAAGCCGTCGCGTAAACCAGTCGATGATAGTGAGGTAATACCTGTATCCTTGCGAATGAGCTGAGTTTATATGAGAGCAGATCAATTTGATCTTTTTCATGCGTCTACAGCAGGCAGAAAACCAAGCTGTATCGGTTAGTGCAAGATTTCTGCTAACACGAAACGCTTCTTCTTCTACCTTTTTCTTTTTCTTTTTTTCTTTTTTAAGCCCACTGCGGGCGCATGCAGGTTCGATTCGTTTCGAATGAATCTGGTTTTTAAATTTTTTTAATAAAACATTTTTTCTATTTTTCTCAATTTTTTTCATTTTTTCATTTTTTCATTTCTTTTCTTTGTTCTATTTTTTCATTTGTTTTTCAAGTCACTCAATTTTGTTATTTGAAATTTGTCAACAAAAACATATTGGGTTGTGTGATGAAATAACAAATTAAAAACATTTTTTAACTTTTGCTATATACCGGAGAATCCAAATAAATTCCTTCTTGAATAATTTTAAGTTTACTCCAGTAAAAAATCCTAAAGAGTAATCTCTACTTTTATTAAAAGCCTAAAGGCAGCCAGTCTGCCTTGCATTCATGCAACTACATTATGTTGGGTGAAGACGCTATTAGTTGGCAATCAGCGTTATGTTCATGTACATTTGCCTTCACAACATCGAATGTTAAGTAGACACAAAGATGCTTTCCAAGGCAGATGACTGCAGACTATGTCAAAAAATCCTTGGAACATAAATTAACTAATGTTTCATGACCAAGTAAAGAGTTCTCTTGTCTCCGTCGGACTAGCAATTAGTTCGTCACTAGAAAATTAGTTTCCAATAGTTTCAAACAATATTGGTGAATTAAAATTAGTCTTATAAGAAGATCATCCGCATTTGCTTCATATTCGAATCCTTTATTTCTTAGTCGTGCGATATATGTATAAACCAGTATGCACTAGAGTGCATACCTGGGAAAATACGAGTACATTGATATTACTGAAAGCTAGACTCTCACTACCATCACTCTGATTGACATGTATTTACCAAACTTTACAGTTGAAATTCTTCGTCTCACCATTTGTTTAATTGTCTGAACAATTATGCTCTTAACGTCGTACCAACACAGACTGCCTTACATATAAATATAGGGGTGGCTCTGTAAAAGACTCCTCATTATCCAGGAATAGCTCAAGATTGAATAATACTTGATTAATTCCAAGGAATAATGAAGTAGCGCTTTGTTGATTGTTAAATCCTATATTGATTCTACGAAGATGTCAAAGAAAAACCCTCAAAAGTGATGCCAATCTTCCCCGATCCATCCAATGTTTCAAGATCTACTCTGCTAGCAAATTTCAACCTTTCAATCAAGAGATTCAAAATACGATAAGATGCAAATTTACTGCAAAGTCTTCTTGCCTTCGGCTAATAACATCGCTGCACTGATTAAAGAGTATCATTTCTGTTGGAATTATGAAATATAACAGTACTTTTTGAGTTTCTCAGTATGGTCAGCAATTGTATCATATTTAACTAAGATACCAAACCGATTAGGCCTAGAAAAATCCACCGCTTGCCATACTTTTCTACTGGCATGTATTTAGTGGTTAAACGAGCATCTTCACTTGTTGATATCATATTTGGTCTAAGGTCTACCAGGATCAAAGATAGTATAAACTCATCAATTATTCAACTCTGTTTAATCCCTGATGAGGATATACAAAATAAAATAAGCATTATAAATAGGCTCCAATCATAGAGTAGTAGAGGCACGCCTATTTAACAGACACGAACACCTGTCATATCAGCATATTTTATTTGCTAAAAATATGCTTGAAGAAAATATTTTTAGACAAATTACGAATTTGATATAAATGAGGCCTATGAAGACAATCAGTTTACAGTACTTATTCACTCGTCCTTCTAAATTTCAGTAAGACTTTCAATTTTGTAGCTGCCTTTAATTAGTATGAAAACTTGCCGCTAGGTATACTTTTCGATTATCAGTATTGGCTCGCTCTCCTCACTAGTCGTAGACAAATTGTAAAGTTACTGGATTCCATTTGATGTGCCTATTGTAGCGTCCTAAATACGTACATACTTACATATAGACATAAATATAAAGGGTTTTCCAATAAGAGGTGTTATTTTGATATTCAAAGAATAATGCCATTTTTTGAGATAAATGATCGGATCTTTATTTCATTATAAAGAGGAAGGTATGCCGTTAATAATGGAAAATAACACCGTCAAATGACCACCACGACCACGCCTACAGGACCATATCCTTTTCATGAAATTTTCCATAACCAAATCGCAAAGTGGCTGCCCTATGTCCTCGATAGCCTCACGAATTCCATCTTTGAGGTCTTGAATCGACGCTGGGCTGTTGGCGTAGACCTTCTCTTTCACGTGGCCCCAAAGGAAGAAGTCGCAAGGTGTTAAGTCACAAGATCTCGCTGGCCAATTGTGATCACCTCTTCGAGAGATAACACGGTCCGGAAACTTTTCCCGTAAAAGATCAATGGTTTCGTTGCTTGTATGGCACGTAGCGCCATCTTGTTGAAAGTACACGTTGTTCAGATCAATACCATCCAATTCCGGCCATAAAAGATCATTAATCATCTGTCGATAGCGCAATAGATTCACCGTAACTGTTGCTCCAGCCTCATTTTAGAAAAAGTAAGGTCCAATGACCCCGCGGGACCATAAACCGCACCAAACAGTCACACGTTGAGGATAGAGAGGCCTTTCAACAATACCTCTTGGGTTTTCCGAGCCCCAGATGCGACAATTTTGCTTGTTGACGAAGCCATCGAGGTGGAAATGGGCCTCATCACTCAAGATGAGTTTTCGATGGAATTCCGGATCATTTTCATGCATTTCCAGGACCCAATCAGCAAAGACTCGACGTTGTTGATGATCGGCCCGCTTGAGTTCTTGTGTTAACTAAACTCTATAAGCCTTAAGACCCAAATCTTTATGCAAAATACGTTGTAATGACGTTTGTGGAATGCCTAATTCCAAAGAACGACGAGGAATGGACAAACCTGGGTTTTCTTCAACAATTTCGGCTACAGCAGCAATATTCTCGGCTGTTCTTGAGCGGCGTGCACGGGTTTTATTCTTCACATCACTAACTTGTCCCGACAGCTTGAATTTTTCTACCAATTTCTGTATTGCGGTCCGACAAGGTGCTTCACGACGACCCAAAAATGTTCGAGTTTTACGAACCGTCTCTGCCACATTTTCACCATTTTTATAGTGAATTTTTTAATAATTTCAATGCGTTGTTGAATCGTGTATCGTTCCATTTTTATTAATGGCGTAGTTTCTACTTGTCAAATGTCAAAAAATGACAGCTCCAAAAGTGACATCTACCGAAATAGCGGGCTAATTAAAATAACACCTCTTATTGGAAAACCCTTTACAATCATATAATTGTCGAGTTATTTAATATATATAAGAATAATTGATTTATTACTCCCCATGTACGGCAAATTTTCACATATACTCACAAACATCACATCACCTCTCACGAAAAATTTGGTGTGGAACATACATTGTTCAATCTACATTGTATGTAGTTCCTAACCAAAATATACTGAAAATCCTCCATTCAATTGCCAGCTGAATATTTAAATAAAACTAAACCGAAAGCTTCATTTTCTAAATAACAATAGACTATGGCCACCGACTAAACCAAATTGAGTCTATTATTTTGTCTGATTTATTATACCAAACTGCAGACGAAAATTCGGGAAAATTCCTTCAGCACCCTAGAAAATCATTGCTCGCAATAAACGGAAATTTTGAGTATGTAATGAAAATTTTGTTGAAATTTCTTTGTCATATGAAAACAACTGTTGTACAGTATTCCAATGACGCTTGATTAGGTTTACAATTTAACATAAAGTACGAAAATTTTTCTAAGCATATTTTCAATTCCTTTCATGCATAGATAATCAACGATACGTTAGTAATATAAAGATAAAATTAAATGGTAGTAGTAAGTATAAAATAATTCAATTCAATTCAAATTAATGTGACGATGTTAAAATATTAACAGATTTACGAAAAATATTATTTGAGATTTATCTTAAATTAAAAAGTAAAATCTTTCCCCATTCGAATGCACAAATGGAACACTGTTCAATGAAAGTTACGCTGTCGAGATATTTTCAATAATATTTTGGGGGGTGATGGAAGAAATTCTAAATGCTCATATATGTATGAATGTAGTATATTATAAAGATTAAAGAAAGGGGATCTAGCCAAATGAAAACACTGCGAGTTAAGATTTAATTCCATATAATTTCGAGTTTAAAGAGTTCACAAATTTGTCACTAAAACTAAAGTTCGATATAATAGAGGTAATATTTAATAAATGTCCACCGGAATGTTTAATCTACCGACCACGGATAAAATAACTGATCGACACGCAACTGATCACTGCTACCTCGTGTTGTTGTCTGCGTACTAAAGCAAAAAGAGCCAACTGTCCTCTCGTCCACTTCTATCGGTATATCCAAAAAATATTTCTCTTCTTTATCGGCATCGTGTTTTATTTTGCTGTTGTTATCAGCTATCCTACATGCATAGGTATGAAATGGGTTAAGGAAAGGTCAGTATCTAAAAATCAACCTAGAAGACTACACCTGTAGATTTAAACTTGATCATAAGGAAAAATATATAAAGTCAATGAAGATGATTTCGATTATATTCTATGATAGGCATTACTAATCAAGGCTCGTAAAACATTCCTACCATAGCAGTGTAACGAACCTCTGTAACATTTATAGAACCATTTGTGAAGTTTTAGATAGGAAATTTTCCTTCGCTTATGATTTACAGTTACTTTTTGAACAAATATTAGAATAAGGGCAATAGAGATTCACGAGACCACCTCTCATATGACCATCCGATCCAAGCATTATAGAAGTTGAATTGGCTTGTCCGAGAAACATAGAATATCCCTCTTTGCCTACAAAAAAAAAAAAATGGAAATCTATTGGTTGTACGTGTATTCAAATTGAAGCCTTTAATTGGCACGAGTGCAACAGAAAGCTATCCCCTTATCGCCAGTACGTGAAAAACGGAGGACTAGTAGTAGTAAGTGAACAACAGAATCCACCAGATAGTACGTGTGTAACGGAAGACTATCTCGGTCCCGCCATTACATAATAAACGGACAACTAATAGTAGTAGCAAAGGAATGCACTAGTCAGTACGTAAGTAACGGAATCCTATCTCTATGTTGGATTTCGTCATTCTAGCATTAATTTAGTAGTTTATATTTATGTTATGGACGTAAGCAATAAGGCAACGAATTAAACTCAAATTAGCTGTAGTACCTTGGACGCTTTACTCCATTGACACAGTGACAAATCCATCGTTTTTCTACCGACCGAATCCAGTGGCGCTCGAGTAAACTCTCCGACCGAGCAAACGACGTCACAGCAAAAGAATTCAAATTCCTACGATTTTAGCTGTCTCAATCAAGTTTCAACCGGTAATATATAAAAGCCGTCGTAAAGAACCATAAATTTGACTAATTACCATATTCACAACACAGTAAGGCACTGGTAATATTGTACGTTTTGGGGTATGACGTGCTACTACATAAATTTGGTAGGTCAATGACATATACATAGATTGAGTAATAATGGGCTTTAATAGATCCCTGTGGAATACATGTTATCAATAGAACTTTATTAGAAATTGTTAGTTCTTATTTGCATATATTGCGGTATACCATACAGTTTATTTCTCATTGTGGCGGATGACGTAAACCCAAATTGTACTATCAATCTAGGTGGTGCTATCTCTATCAAGCAGATGTTTAGGTATAAACAAGTTTCTCCAGGAAGTATAAAAGGCTAATTAGGCGAAAATTTATAAATCCTTTGAGGCCTTACACTTGAGTACAACTGGAAGGAAAAACGAAAACAGAATATGAGGATTATATTAATCACATATTAATGAAATTAGTAATAGGAAGAGCAATAACTGGTATGATAATTTTCTGGAAATTGGGATGAAAGACCATCAAAACCAGCAGCATTTCAAATTGTGAGATAATTTTGTCGAAAGTGGGGAGTAACACTATCAAGACCAGCAATATTACAAATACGAACAAAGGACAACAAATAGTACCAAAAGGATCTAATCAAAAATGTAGAATTTGAAGAAGTTTAAAAGAATTATAGAACAAGTGTTTAAAATTAAACTGTAAACTGTGCAAATATCCACACCACCCGAATGCTAAAAGCCTGACCTATCTGGCTGCATTATTGAAATTATTGACTTAAAACCAACTCTCTAACTTCCGATCACGGAATAGTTGGCTTATTTAAACCCTTTAGATCTGCTGGTAAGAACAATATCTTCCCAGCCTTCTTACAGCAAGGTGTTGAGGAAATACTCCTCCAACTACAAAACACTTTTCGAGCCAGTCATGCTATAGGGACATTCCCCAATATTGCAGAGACGTCAGAGTGGTATTTATACCCAAATCAGGAAAAGGAGCTAGTTCTCTAGCTAAATCATTCTGACTCATTAGCCTCTCCTAATTCTTACTCAAATCCATGGAAACAATCCTAGACTTACACATTCAAAGTGAAATTCTGATTAAATCACTACTTCTTCATTCTAAGCATTTTGCTTTTAAAGCTGGCAAGTCTACCGAGACTACCATTCACACATTAGTCAAAGACGTCGAAAAAGAACTCCAAGCAAAAAAGGTGGCCTTACAAACATTTGCGGACATAGAAGGAGCGTTCAATAATACCTCCTTCGACCTTGGATTCAATTAAACCAGGTGCCGAGGTGAAAGGCTTTGAATTCTCCACGGTAAATGGGATAGACTCCATGCTTAGAAGCAGGAGGATAACCACAACTCTAGGGAACTGTTCAGCTACGATCACCGCAGCAAAAAGAGGACTTCTCTCTCCACAGTATTAATCGATCGCGATTGTTGATCTGCTAGAGAAGTTCACCACTTCTGGTTTCAATGTACAAGGCAACGCGGATGACCTAGTAGTAACAATACGGGGCAAGTATGATCAAGTCATATCCGACCTCATGCAAAAAGTCCTCTCCAAAACCCGCACATGGTGTTTAAACAAAGGACATAGCATAAGCCGCAACAAAATGGTTATCGTTCCGTTCACGAGAAGCTCGAAGCTTTCGCAAACGGCCCCTATTTTTGATAATACGGAGCTGATATTTTCAGACGAAGTTAAATATTTTAGGGTAACTCTAGATAGGAAACTTACCTGGGCTTCGCATCTGTCCCGATTGACGGATAGAGCGGTGCGATCTATCTACACGTGTCATCGCTTCATTGACAGAACATGGGGTCTGAAGCCGAAAATGATATATTGGAAGTACACCACGCTTGTTAGATCCATGGTCACCTATGTGCCCTCGCATTGTGGCCAAAAACTAACCAAAAGACGGCTCAGGTTCTGTTTCAACAAACCTAGCAGCTCGCCTGTCTAGGACTAAATATTGCATTAAGAGAACCTGGCCTACAGCAACCATGGAAGCCTTATTCAACCTTCACCCCTATATTCGTAGGTGAAAAGGGAAACGATCTCCAGTGCTGGTAGAGTGCAAAAGGAGAAACTGTACAAGCCAGGGGATCTGGTTGGTTATTTACGTATCTTAAAATAGATATGGTTCGAGCAAATGACGACAATATCTGATATAATCACACCCAGCGTGGATTTTGTAAGACCATTCCAAGTGGTTCTGGGAGAACAATTACAATGGCGTCATACTAAGCCGTCATTCCAACAAGGAATGAAATTGCTTATGGTCTAGCTAAAATAGGAGCGGAAACTCAGTTTGTAGGACCAGAGCCATTTTATGGCACTTCGAAGAGTTACTTCAGAGCTGCTCTAAATAACTGGGAGAATAAACAGCCCACCCTGTAGGAAAGGTTACAAGGATCTCGTCAAACAAAAATAATTTATCGACACCTCTGGCAGAAAAACAAAAGAACTCTTTCTCCTTAGAAGAAAAGAGCTCAAAATGATAACTGAGCTCTTCTCAGGCCATTGCTGCTTGAAGTATCACCTAAATATGCTGGGTTTGGCTGAGATTTCATTCTGCTGCTTCTGTGAGGATGATCACGAAACTTCGTAGCAGTTGCTCTCCAAATGAGAAACATTGACCAGGTAGAGAATACTCCACCTCGAACATGCTTTTCCTCCACCAAATTACGTGTGGAACCTCAATCCCGGAATGGTTCTAGACCTTATTAACACTCTGAACCTAGGAAGGGAGTAAATTCAACAGGGACTCACAATAGCTCTTACAGGTCGGAGTGATTGCGAGGACAACGCCTGCACACTCCTTCACAAATCTAATCTAATCTAGGCTTAAGGTTAATTTTTCAATTTTCTTGCACACAATTCCTCCGCAAAGTTGCCTTGTTATTATGGTACAGCTGAATTGATTAAATACTGCCACCTGCAGCTCAGGCAATTATAATATTTTATTCCATTATTCCTTATTTGTTTGAAATACTGTTCCTGAATCTGAAAAACATCCTTATGGAAATATTTTATGAAATACAAGAGGGAGCCCGCCGGCGTTGCCCGGCGATAATATAGATACCAAGAAGGGTGGGGGTGGGGTGGGATTGTTAGAGATAAATAATATCTAAGCTTTTCCGCGACTCCGTACTCTAGATTTTCACTCTGTATCTGCATGTAGGATTGTGTGCGTGTATGAGTTTGCGTGCATACATTCATATGTGTGGGAGAATACAGCTCTCTACGTCGACGCATTCTTGTGCAGTGCCTAAATATACAATAAAACACGAAATTTTGGTATGGCAGCCTAGCGAATGAGTTGCCTGATTGGGCAAATTTTTGAACTATATTTGCAATAAAAACGTCGTGTGCAAAATATGAGCAGTCAAAGTTTTGTATGGCAACACTAAGAAATAGTAACCCAATTTAGTCCATTTTTGAAATTTTGTTTACCATTGCTATGAAAACACCACGTAGCAAATTTTTCGTAGGGAATCCTACAAAGGAATTGCCCGATTGATGTAAAGCTTAATTTAAATTTTTTTAAGAAAGTTCCGCGTACAAAATTTCAGCTCTGTGCGCCGACGCGTGCGGTAGTGTCCAAATATATAGAGAAAACCTAAATTTTTTTTTCGGCAACACCAAAAAGAGGTCGCCCGATTGTGTCCATTTATGACCATGTATTTGCAATTTTCAAGAAAACGCCGCGTACAAAATTTGATCTCTCCAAGTTGACGCGTTCTCGGGCAGTTTCCAAATATGTAGTGCAAAACCAAAGTTTCGTATGTGGCAACATCAGGAAGAGGTTTCTCGATTAGTAATTTTATTTACTATTGTTATGAATAGACCGAGTACCAAATTTAAGTTCTCCACGTCGACGCGTTCTCATGCAGTGCCAAAATATATATTTAAAAACGAAGTATTTGTATGGCAACCCTACGAAGGAGCACCCCGATTTGTCCCATTTTTGAACCTAAATTTATATATTTTTTTAAAAGCGCCGTGTTCAAAATTCGAGCTCTCCACGTATACGCGTTTTCGGATAGTTTCCAAATATTTACTGAAAAACCAAAATTTTGTATGAGAAAACACCAAGAAGCGGTTACCCAATTTAGCCCATTTCTTTAATTTTTTTTTTTACTATTGGTAAGAAAACACCACGTACCAAATTTCAGATTTCTAAGTGTACTCGTTGTCAAGCAGTGTCCAAATATATACGAAAAAACATGAAATTTATATGGCAACCCTACGAAGGAGTTGCCCGCTTTAACCCATTTTTGAACTTGTATTTGCAATTTTTATGAAAACGACGGGTACAAGATTTCAACTTTCCGGGTCGAAGCGTTCTCAGGCAGTTTTCTAGACCTCGACAACAGGGCCATCTATCGTGTCCAAAATTATCCTATCTTTCGAGCTGGAACCATCCAAACACATTCACAAAATAATTTCATTGAAATCGGTTGAGCGGTTTCGGAGATTAGCGTGTACAAACACAGTGACACTGGATTTTTATATATTAAGAGTCCAGAAAAACTTTCGTAACTGGATGGAAATAAAATGATAATTGAAAAATTCCGCAAACAATATCAGATCCATTACAAAGTAAGTTTGCAAAAGGAAGTAATTTTGTCGAAAACTTGGCTTCCAACTTGCATTAACTTGCATTGAGGGAACTGTTTTTTTTTATACATCCAAAGTTTGTAGTTGTAGTGTAGTTGTAGAGCTTGCATACACACATAAAAACGTTATATAATTAGATTTGTGAAACATATGGTTGCGGTTAAAATTTGTATGTTTTGATCGTCACAGATTCAAATCTTCAATAGGGAAATTTAAGCTCGAACTACTACATATTTTCATATTAGTTATACATTTTTATTTATTAGTTATAGTTAAAGTTAAAAATAACCTCTAGTTGGCGATGAATACCTATTTTGGATTACAGTAACGTTTGCGTTTCTGTCAATGATTTCATTAGATCCAGACTTAGAATATAGAGAGTACAGGAAGTGTGATAAGCCAAATTTAGTGTAGTCAAATTCTGGTTGTAGTGAAAGCTCAGTACAGCCGTGTAGTAGAATCAATATAGAGAGCGGGGCTACAAGATATATGGTTGAAAATATTGCGTTTGCTCCCACCGAAAATGTTCCTATTTGATGTCACTACGCCAACATACCCTGGGAATTTCTCATCTGTCATAAACGTAAACAAATCTCGGTGGATGAAGGAATTTTTCGATATTTCATCCTTTTTGTTATGTATTTTTAATGTAATTTTATATAAAAAGCTGTGCAAATTACACAAAATAATATTTTATAACTATACTTACCTAAAAAATGATTTCCCACGTCGTACTTGGGTGTTTTTGTGGTCTGAAAATATATGAACATCACTTCGAAATTTATCACTATAATATCAACAGATAATTACTTACACTCTTTATTTTATTTAGCACTATTTTTAAATATAATATCTTTCACTTTCACAACTTTTAAATTACATTCAATTTCTTTCAAATTAGGAAAGTTCGCCTGACAACTGAAAATACATTTGTCTCTTTCTTCAATATAATGCTGACTTACTTCACTTACTAGGGATGCAGATTTTATATAAATCAGTAAACTATCATCTTATGATTCATGCACTTTTGTCCATATTCAAAAAATTGTTAGATTGAGTTCTGGATGCCCATGGTTCACAGTAAATTTTTGCTAGTAATGAAGAACCAATCATGTCCCTTTTTAGCGAATGTACTATTTGGCCATGGGATAACTCTTTCACTGAATTGAGGTGGATGGTCAAATTGCAATGCTTGCCTCATTGATCTCTTACCTGTTCGACAAAAATGTATCGTTAAGAACAAAGACAGTACCAATAATTCGTTCTCTCTCACAATGCGACATCTTATTGTAGAAAAGGAATATTTTTTTTACAAGCGTTATAGAGCTCCAAAAAGCAAACATACTCATTCACTCTACAAAGTTGCTCAAAATCGCGAAATTGTTGCTATAAGGAATTTAGATCGCCGATACTATAAGATGAGACTTTGCACTAATCTTCGATCAAAAGTTCTTTGCAAAAATCTTAAAGAGGTAGGTGTACGTGACAAGGACCATATTAACTGCAGCTTTAATCCAGATGAAATGAATGCATACTTTATTTACATAAGCTACAGCAGCTCTTATGTTCATAACGAGGAGTCATTATCCTTAAGAGCAAACAATAGTGCTTTACATTCAAATATATCTGATCCCTTTTTTTCCGATGCGTTCGCTTCGATAGGCTTATTCAGTCGATATACTCTATATATCCTGAAGCCACAGGGCCAGAAAATCAATCACGCCCTTTCATTAAGCCATCGTTACCAGTAATCATAAAATACTTCTTACATGTCATTAATTCAGTCATACTATTGTCGTGTTTTCCCAGCAGCAGGAATATCGACAAAGTATAGTCATTCCAAAATTAGCATTTTTCAACACAACCGTCGGACTTTCGTCCAATTAGTCTGTCGTGCTTTTTATCAAAAGAATTGGAGAAGCTTATATCCGGTCAGAAGCTGAACACTGCCGAAACAATAATCTGTTGTCATATTCGTAATCCGGTTTTTGCTCTTCACATAGCTGTGAGCCTTCAGTCTTAAAAAGACGTACTATCGATTTCTTCAAGGTATTTGACAGTATGATTGATACGCAGCCAGCGTTTAAAAATAAATGACTGTCTTTCATCCTCTCTACCATCAACATATGGAATACAGCAAGGATCAATCCTTGGCCCATTGCTCTTCAGCGCCTATATAAATTATCTACCTAATACACTAACAGATGGCCGGATCCATTTGTACGTTGTTGACGTTCATCGGTCTTCTCGATTGCGTGGTCCAACTATGGACGACCTATTTTGAATAAATTCGTGGGCCCGATATAATAAATAATTCCTAAATTCAGTTAAGTTGCAATGCATATTTTAGAGCATATCTGGATCGACATCCTGGATTGACGTGGGCACCGAAGCAAAATGGCATGCTTGCAATTTGGTAAGGTATCTTATTTCTGACTGCCCCGGAAGAAGTGGTAGGTAGGCTGTTCAGGAGGTCCCTTCAAAAGGTACCATTACTGCAGTATTGATTCTGAAAAATAAAACTCCTACCAGTGCTTAGCCTGCTATCGTGACGTAGCCAGTGCTTAATGTGCCTGAAATTTTCAGAGAGACAAAACTTATTACGGCTGGAAGAGGGGGAAGAATATGGTCGATCAGGCGATGCTACCTACTCAGTGCTAGTAAAGCCAGTCACTCTAACACGATCCCACGCGAAGGAGGACGATAGTGGAGCTTATTTTCGAAGGTTTTTATGAGAGAGGCGGAAGCATCTCTCGAGCAACTTTCGGACTGCGAGACGACCAGTTCGGATGGGACTGGCTTCTCCAGCTTCCGTGGCTATGAGTCGTGCGGTTGTGCCATCTAGACTGATATTCAGTTCGCATCTGCGAGCGAGATGGCGACTATCTGTCTATATCTGTAGTAAGCGAGCTGAGAAACATGGAGTTTTTACTTCCGCAGCTTCGACTCCGTTAACTGGAGTCCTACAAGCGTTGTTAGCATCTTCCCAAGAAGGTAGAGTAGGTGATTCAGGAGCATCGTTTCGACTATTCTCCTCGTCAATATATGCCGTTCTATCATCGTTTGAGCTTTTGATCTCATTGCCTTAATACCGAGGGTTTAATTGCGCATATAAGACCACAATACTATTGAACATATAAAAATGTTCGATGTAGACATAACAATTCTGCAGGAGACGAATGTAACATAAGATATTTACACACAACTTGGACGTTATGCTTACCTACACACGAGCCATGCAATGCCCCGCCAAAGCTCAAAGGGGGCAATCATTGTATTCAAAAAAATTACACTATCGTCTGTTGTTTATACAGACATCTTCCCAGGTTTCATTTCTTCCTTGAACGTATATGACAAAGATACTAAGGTATAGAAACTTTCCTCATGACCAGGACTTTACACGACAAGTCATTGATAGAGTTCAGTCATATCTGAAGCATTTTAGTTGTGAAACTATCCTTGCAGGTGATTTCAACTGTACTGTAAATGCCTCAATGGAACAGCATTCCAGAGTTGAGTTAAATTCTGTTAATGCTATTTCATTTGGGAGATTTTTGTTTACTTCCTGATCCAACTCTTAGATTTAATCGCTTTATTGCATAACATCAACCGCATCTATCTATCTAATATTTCTCTCGTTGACTAAACGTTTGGAACTAAGAATTTCATCTAAAAGTTAATATGGTTAATGTATGGAGAGTTACATCTATACATAAAATTCCACGTGTATTTTTCCTGTCTATAAAAACCGGTGCAACTAAGTTTTTTTCCACAATTTTTATTCAGTGCGAAGTTTATAGTAATTATCCGCTTTCTCAGTTTCATGTAAGCAGCTGGATTCTCTTCAGTTCTCTGTACGTAGAAAATGTGCAAAAAAATAATGCTCGTTCAGTAATTAGAGGCTGTGATCCTAGACAACGCTTTTACCAACTGAGCTACCAAGTCCATAACAAATAAAGGATGCAAGCACATAATTGATCACTTTTATTGGTGTCAATACATACATATATCTACTTAGTACCAACATTTTTACTTCTTAGCGCATTCAGAGACAAATTAATTTTATTACAATCTATTTTAATTGGAATGTCAAAGATGACAAATTTTTTAAATAATTGCATAGTTTTTCGTGATTTTTTAAATATATTTTTCCACACTTTTCTTTTACTGAATTAATCTCCTCCTATTTGTATTGATTCTGTGCAAGTAATATTATGTGAATAAGTACAAAGTTTAGATGCACCAAAAATCCCTCATTATTAATTCGAAACATATTCCAAATATCAACGTTAATCGTATTCAAAATGAGTTGATGTTGAAATTTTTCCAGCTAAAAGATAAAAAAACAAATTACATTTAGTACGTTAAAAAAAAATTGCCTGAAAACATAATTTCAAATTATTACCGTTTCTTCAAGACGTTCATCACATTTGATATTGATTACAGCTAAAAAATTGTTCCGCATTCGTAATTTATTTGAAATAAGATCTAGAATCAATGTTATTGTGAGGAAATCTAATAGGATTGTTAGGTATAACAATATAACAACTACTTCACCAATATTAGGTGCATATCCTAAGATGTAAAAAGATCCTACACAATACATTAAAGCCATTATCAGTTGAAAGTTTTCTGTGATTTCTCGAATAGTTTGAAAAATATCTGCGTATATTTTAGCAATTTTATCAATTCTGTCACTGTAGTCACAATGCACTTGCATTAGAATATGTCTTTTTTCGTACTTCACACTTAACTGGTATATTTCACTACAAGTTTTATTGATAAGTCTTTCAAGTGCTTTCAGTTCAACTGCCATTACGAGAAAAGCAATAAAGATTGAAATAGAACTTATCATATTAAAAGTGCGAATGTAGCTCATCATTACATTTGTATTATCAATTTTTAGCACAATAATATATGTAAGTGATGTGGAAAAGATTTTATATAGTACTAAAACAAAACGTTTGGTGTCAAGTAAATTCTGATTTTCTGTAATATCTGAAATTTCCTTCCAAATTTTCAGAGCACGATTTAAAGTGATTACAATTGATTTTCGTCTCACTAGAAATATCACAAAGTAAGTTATGTGAATATTAATGTACATACAAATGGCCACAAAACGCACAAAACTCATAACAGAATATTCATGATAAATGAACTTCGTGTCCATTATTACTAGTTTTGTTATGGGAATTATTATTATAGATAAGCAGATACGCATTATAATGGAATATACCAAAAGAACATTTGACTGTCGAAAAACTTTGTAATTTTTGTCGAAACGGAAACTTATAAGTCCACAAAACTGATAAAAGTAATTTAGGAACCAGAGTCCTAGGAAAAAAGTGCGATTAATTCTATTCAACATTTTGTGAAATAACTAGGTGTCCTGTATATGTTCATGATGCAGTCCTTATTCTCAATAGCGTGCAGAAAATTTATGAAACCTTTCATTTATCCAAATGCTATAATTTAATGTTTCAATAATACTAATGCATATTAGAAAGATAACAGCAGCAAAAACTATGGGTGGGGAGGGAGGAGGGTGGGTACGGTTCTTTAGAATTCACTCTACACAACGCTAATATTTGTACAATATTGTAGAATCGTTTTTTTTGAAAATGTTCAATACCATGCAAAATATTTCTGTAACCGACTTTAAAAAAAAGTTGAAAAAATCTCGATAAGCAAAAGCATTTTTCCGGTAATTCAAATAGAAGAGCAATAGAATTGGAATTGCTTGAACTGTGTAGCTTGGCTGTACGAGATTATTAAAGCGTGAGATTTTTTAAGAACAAAAACAAAAATGCTATAAAACATCAATAAAATCTCACGATCATTTCAACAGAAAAAAAAAGTACTGAACCACAACAACCTACAACTTGCGTTTTGAAAATTTCCAATGTTCTAAATTCCACAATTTTAAGAATAAATTTGTATAGCTTAAATTTACTGCGATTTTGAAAGTATAGAATTCGAAAACTTAAAATTTTGGATAAGGTGTAGCAGGCATTTTCCACTATCGCAAATAATCTGGGGATTTAGAATGGTATTTTTTACAAAAAAAAAAAAAAAAATGGGGAATTTGTAAAATGAGTTTTGGTATTTCCAAAAAATAAGTAAAATAAGTAAAAATAAGTATCATCTGAACTAGAGTATCAAATTCTATTTGGATACCACTTTCATTTCCCCTAACACATTTTTTACGCCAAGATTTGATTTGGTGCAAAGGATTCTCAATTTTTATTTCGAATTACGTAGTATTTTTGGAGTATTGCGTAACATTTCTGTTATGGCAATATTCTTATTTTCCAAAATCTCTCTAACAAAATTCCAACTCCTAAATATGTGTTACGGTTTGACAGAGTCTGTAAAACCTGAGAATAAATAAAAATTAGATTTGCGCAATATATGGAACAGAAATTATGGGTTAGTGTTAAGTCTTAGATGCTGTATGTATATATTATTTTTAGGATGGAATCGACCAATAATTAGAAAATCGATATCTGAGTATGCTGCATAGAGTACAGATATATAAAAGTGTCATAATAAAAATGTTATTAGTATATAGAAATTCGTAACATAAAAGTACAACAAATACTACATCGCTAAAAAAGATACTATGGTCCAAAAATTATATATTGCGAAATAAAATAAAAATATTAAAAGTAAGATTCTTTGTCAATATAAAAAAAACCATTTATTATTTGTTTAAATATATTCTAAAGGATTAATCAAATAAACCATTTTTCCTTTCTCATATTCATGAGAAAATCTGGCATTTAAAAATTGATGCCCAAAGAATTAAATTGGTGTTTGAAGAGGAATAAAAAAAAAGATTCAACTTTTAAACACTGCAATTCCCCCCCCCCCCCCATATATATAAATAATCTTTATTATGTGTTCCGCATAATGTCTCTATTTACCTACTTGTATATGCATAAAGCGCTTTTTTTCCCGCTGGGTGCTGATGATGTTCAGTTGTACTTGTAGGTGCGACCAATTCCATCACAATAAATCTAAATAACGCAACACTAAAATATTAAAAGTCAACAGCTTCGTATTATAGACGTATTGAATTCGACGCGCTTCGCACTGATTCAAGCGAGGATCCTGTCGGAATCGTTATTCAATCTAAATTGACTTATGTTATATTCCCTCTGGAGCTCGCAAGATTTGATACTCTTTAGAGTAAACGAAATCAAAAGTAACTGTCATCAGCGAAACTATGTTTTGGAATGTATGTAAGCGAAAGTAGATCGTTAATGAAAATTATGGAAAGAGACGGAGAGATAACCGGACCTTAGGGCACACCGGCATTTATAGGGTGAAGTTTAGAATACAACCCGTATTAGGCGACTATATAAAAAAATATTAAACCATAATAGAATAGGAATAGAATAGGAGACTAGAGATTAACTGATTTTAGTTTGATTAAAAGGGCACAATGGCAGAATCTATAAAAGGCTTTTTAAATATCTAGGGCAGCTATCTAGGACTCACGAAAGTTTTGGACACTATACGGGGTCTCTCCGGCATATAGGTCCATAGGGCGGGAGATGATAGTAGTCACTTAGACAAACAAAAAATTGTAACATTTTTTGAATATGAGCTAAGGTCGAAGTAAAACAAAATGGTAACCAAAACCGAGAATTTTATTTTAGACCACCATAACTTCGGAGAGGTGAGGAGTACGGAGCTCGTACAATTGATTCTTCACGGAAACCGTCCACCCTATACTTTTATTGATAATGAATGTTTTGTAAAAAAAACAGGATATTTTTTTAATCACTCTGTAACTCCAGAACGGTTGAGATGCCTTCCTCCTTGCATTCAATTGTTTGTTTGGCAAGGCGAGTATACTGTCACCACTTGACTGTATGTGGCTCCATGGCTGAAACACTCTGAACAGAATCGTATACGTTTCCAACATTCCGTAAGAACAGTCACCAAGTTTCCATATGAGCGTTCACAGTGGAAGCCACATTGGCGATCCTCATTAACGATTAGTTGATTAGTTTCTAGATTCTTCATTAATTTGGACTTATAATGATAGTTTAAAAAAACCTTCAAATAATCGAAGTGACTGCAATTGGTTGATAATTTTGGGGATCGTTTCCCTCTACTTTCCATTTTTGGGAATTGGCGGAACGTGGCCTAGTTATTCTGTCTAATAAGACAAGTAGAAAAGTTTGCGCATAGGTGTAGTTAAGGATGCCATACAGATCATGATGAATGGGAGACGAGAAACCATCAAAGCATGTGCCTTTGGAGACGTTGAATCTTTTAGGGACCTCTTAAGCACATCTTTCGTACGGATGTGTACAAGAGCATCCACATGGGAGATGCAAAATAAGTGGAAGACGAGAATTAGAAGCGAATGTAGCTGCTAGATCAGTAGCTTTATCCAAAGAGTCAATAATCGCTTCAGAATTGTTAAGTAGTGAATGTATGGAGGAACTGGTGGAGTTGCTCCTGATGGTTTTAACGGGAGACCAGAAACCTTTGCTGTTTTTGGTCAGAAATGCACTTTTCTCTGTTTATAATGGACTTATAGGTGTTTCGTGCAGTCTTGTATTCATGTTTCAGTTTGTGACATGAAAGTTATTGATAATTGCGAAAAGCAGGCTCTTTAGTTATTTTACCTTGGTTGCGCTTATCATTTACCCAAGAGCGATTTTGATGGTTTAGAAATCTGCTATAAGAATAAGAGATGTGTACACGGCTACAAAGACTTAGTATGCCCTAATGAGCACTCATTGACTTTCCTCAATACAAAATAGATTAACCAATCAATCCTTCTGAGATATAGATTGAGACTTACTCAAGCTGCAATTTTATAGTTTCAGATAGGCCTACTTTCAAATCTTCTCAATGCAGGTTTTTGGTGGTAAATTGAGTCGTGATTAGCTGAATTACCAAGTGGGGAACAGACGGAGTTTGAAGATTTATTAAGTTGAGCTGATAGAAAAACCCTGTATCTCCAACTGTATTAGGAACTCGTGTTGTTGCAACAACTGATTGTTGCAAATTAAGAGATTCACAGAAGACATTCAACGAATCATCCTGGAGGGCTTGTCAGCGAGTATTCTCTTGTTAATTTAGAAGACTTGAACCCAGAACTGCCAATTTTTATACACATTTGCTTGAATTCATAATGAATTTATTTTATATTAATTTTCCTATTCCAGATGGTATCAATCTGTAGCGTCGTGTACTCGTATATTAAATTTTTTTTAAATTAATTTTTAGAATATTTTTCAAAGTTAACAGGAAGTTATAGTCCCACCATAATCTTATGTTGGAATAGAAGAGAACTTAATTTTTAAATTTTATGTCAACAACTGTTGCTGTGTATTTATTTTTTTATATTTTTGCTACCTTAATTAAGTATCGTCTTGAGAATGATATCAGTTAAATTTACTCCGCAATTTATAGTCACTTGTATCTAAATAGGTCAAGTGTGGAAGTAACAAAACAATTTTCTTAACATCAATAAATCTAATTCTTGAAAATTTTAACTATTTAAGAAAAAAATAAAGAGAAAGAAAAAAAAACCACTTCATCTGCTGCTTCTTCCAGAGAAACATGCATAAAACGCGAGGAAGGTATATTCAACAAAAGGATCATCTCTTCCTACAGGGTTTAAACAAACTAAGTGGTCCTCATTTAGCTATTACCATTTGCAAAAATAGAAAAAATTTAATATCCGCTCGTGGAAAGTCTTATGTATAATGAAAAGAGAGAAATGAGTCTATTAATTCTAAGAAACAAATTAATATCATCATGTCGTCCTTCAATAATCATCCGAGATTTTTCTTGATATCAAAAGAAATTTAGCTGCTTATTCTACGACAACACTCATTCTCTCAACCTCGACCTGTTTAGCATACCCTGTCGAGAATATCTTTGAGGAAATTATTTTATTTTTCTGCTAAATTCATCGCTGGAATTTGATTCCAATTGTGGTAAATTTTAAGCAATTGAAAAGTTTTTGTTTTATTGTGTTGTTACTTCTATGACAATGCAGACACTTATAAAATTCTTAAGATTACATTTACACAGTTTAATGATATGTCAGTTATTAAGTATAACTTTCATATACATATATTTTTTCAAAGCTATTGGTACTAATATATGTTCACTTCCGAAAACATCAGAAGTATGAATACCATATATTGAAAAAAAGAAAAATTCAACTTGAGTTCGTTCAAATTTTGTCAACTCCTATTCCGAAAGTACTTTAAGAAGGAAATAACAATTTTGACTTTCTTCTTTTGAAATATAACTTCAAAACCAACTAACAAGTAGCAACTTAGTTAACATTTAATTAGATTTAATCTCTATGGATGGCTTTATATATAAGTTAGTAGTTATTATAATGTATGTATGCCTTTGACTTCACGACGCGACGACACAAAAGTTTCCACAAAGTCTGGGTGGTTTGGACAGTTTTTGGTTTTCAAAAGTAAATTTATATCAATGGCCCAGGAAGAAGTTTAGTTTTCAGAAACTTGACCTTTGCCATTTGAAAATAAATATATTATTTTCCAAGAAGATTTTATCTAAACTAGTTGAAGGGAAGAAAAGTTTGAACATTTTCACATTTTAGTATGCCTTAGAAATGCTTCGGTATATATGAGGGAACTTTTAATGTTTTCATATTTTTCTAAGAATTTGCTTTTAAAATAACGATTCATACCTAAGTAATGCACTTTCACAAAGTGGTTAATTTTATCAAAAGACTCGATCATTTGATCAGGATTTTATTTGTGCGGTACAGGCGTAAGTTTTATCTGATTTAATGTGGAATTGAGTACAAGAATTCATGATTATCTCACTTGATTTAGTAGGATACGAAAAAAAACATAAGTACGCACCTAAAATTTATTATTGCGATTATTACTATCTTCAACATGAAGATGATAGTACTAATCGATCTCTTATGTGCCTGTAAATAGTCGAACATGTTGAGAATCATAGGCTACTTTCGCCATGCTAATCAGGTTTCCATTCATATCATAGCTATGATATTGCAGGACTAAAAGTATCCATTGACATTAGAACTGCTCTTGTAGTACTTCTGTACCTTTTGACTATGTTGAGCAATAATCTCTTGCGATGTCCAAGCTACCTTGGGAGTAAAATGTCAGTACATATGCAATAGCATTAGCCAGAAACTATCTTCATGACTGGTTACAGTATGTCAGAGTCTGTCAAGGGATGGTTTGCTGGTACGTGGTGTGCCGCAAGGTTCAGTTCTTCACCCGTTGTTGCTACGTGTCTATATCAACGAACATTCTAAAGTAGTACATGATGATACTGTGCACATGTATACAGACGAATTACAATTGTACCTTAGCAGACCTATGGGACTTATAGAATATTGCATTGAGCGTATCAATCGCGATCTCAGCAGAATCACTGAATATTTATCATGAAATGGGTTGCTTCTCAACTCTGTAAAGTCGAAATCTATCGCCTTCTATAGTATATATATAGTATATATTGTATATATATATTGTTATGAACCAATTCATGAGCTGGTGCGATAATTTTAGCTCGATTATTCGAAAAATTTATGTTGAGCTGCGAAAACTGCGATTCTCCCCAAACTTTTCATCTGCAAACATCCTGCTATGTCCGGCCCTGGATATTTTTCTATCCACGAAGAATGGTTTCCCTTCTTGCTGAAGAAGGTAAATATTTCACATCGATAATAGAAGTTTCTTGTATCCGAGTGATTAAGGTAAAAAGGTGATAAATACCGAGAGTCTGAAACATGTATGTATTTGTGTTATGTAGGGGTTAGGGTCTTGAAGTATCTTCTTAAGATCTTTAACCGAGAGACCTAAAAGGTAGTCCTCGTTTGAGGTACACTTTAGTATAAAGAAGGCTTGTAGAAGTAGGACAGGTCTCCTGTAAAGTTCGGTATATATCAGCCCGAAGAATCCTTTTTTATACAGTGCCAATATACCTTGCATAAGTTTGCACAACGGTGGGTCAGTTGGGGAAACGAAGTTTCCTTACATGAAGTGGGCATAGCTAATGGGATCATCTGATTAGAGTAGTGTGGTAGAATATGGATCATCGGAAAGTTGCCGATATGCATAAAGATTAAAAGATGTTAATGCGAAGATCGAACTATGATTAAGTCAACTTCAGTCATTTAAACTCCTGGAGTTTAATGTCGAAATTCCGGGATGAAAGAAAACTATGAATGATCTGGGTTAAGCAAGGTGGAAACTCAATATTAATAATTTTCGGAATGAGCCCGCTTGTCCAAATAAACTCTAAAGCTTTCGCGATAGCAAGAAATTAGCCTATCGTATGCTGTTTTTTGTAGAATCGGGCAGGAATATGAACAGGGTGTGAAATTTAGAGTTCTGAAACCAATTGCCTTGTATTGCTGTTAAAATCGGATGCAAGTGTTCTCTACGTGTTGCTGGACTATATTTGCAAAAAATTTGCGCCGGTTGAGAGAAATTGGGCGGAACATATTTAGGGTTTTTTTTTTTGGGAGTAGCACTACACGAACAATTTTTCATTTTTTCATACATCAGAAAAATATGAGTTGTTAAAACTATAATTAAAGATAATTGTCGGAATTCCTCGTAGTTATCGAGGAAAGGTTTTTGACACTTAGAAACATTATTACGGACGTTATCTGGATCGGCGGACTTTTTGCCTTTAATTGTCCTGATCAGAGCGAAAACGTGAGTCAAGTTTGAGAAAATAGTGAAGTCATCCGTTTTTAAGGAAAGCATTTATGGAATTGAAGAATTGCCTACTGTTTGAGCAATGAACTCCCCAACGGTCGTATCTACTTTGGTTCGAAAATTTGCAATGCATAGGAAATAATTGTACTACTTACAGACTCGTGCCCACCGGAGGGGTTTTGGGGGTTGAAATCATTCCCAAGGATCGAATTTTAATTGAATTTGTACGCATTGTATAGCAGCGAGATTATGGCCACATATTACATATTGAGACAGTAGCTCTCGAAAATTATTTCTATGCATACTCACCTAGCTAACCTTGAAACTGATCAACGGACAAATGTTGGTTTAGATGTAGTGAGTTACATGTTACATTATACGAACGCTATTTTAAATCCAAGCCTTGGGAAAATTCTTGTTGATGCCAATTTAGATATGGATATCTGTCGATTTTTTTGTAAAGAGCCACGGTCGGAAAGTAATAAAATTATTTTATAATTTTATAATGCATTCGTAAATGATGACGAAATCTAATTCGGTATTTCTTAGTAAAGGCGCGCTTACAACAGATCGTTATTTATCACGCCAATCCTATCCGAAATTTTGAATTTTGTGAAGAAGAAGGAAAAAGCAAAAAGCAAAAAAAAATTTATGCAACAACGAGGGGGAAACGAGATGAGTGCGTGACAACTTACGTCGATGTGCTCCGGAAATTATTTCGACATGGAAAAATACAACCATGTCAACTGCTGCTCTTCAATTGCTTTCGGCCAGCAAAACCTTTAATTTTCCAGCAGCGATTCTGCTTCTTCATTCAGTACACTCTTTGGCTTTATCGTTGAGCTGAGCTTTGCAAGTAACAAATCAAGACTCCACAGAAGCTAGATACTGCAAAGGAAGAACATGTGTGTGGAAAAAGGAAAGCAATAGATAGTTTGAAGCCAACTTTTTTAAACAATAAAAACTAATTGCCAAGCCAAGGCTGGTATCTCATCAAACCAAAGGGTGCAATGTAATCATTAACACATTTGCAGATTATTATTGTGTGTCGATATAAAGGGTGCCAAGATGGTTCTCCAAAGACACCACTTTATAAAATGTCTCTCGATTCATGATTGCAAGCAGTTTTTAGAAATTTAGTTTTTATTTAAATAGAACTTTTATTTTTTTATTTTTATAGAACTTTTTTACATTTTATTGGAATATTAACATCTTTCAAATTAGGGACCTTTTTTAAAACAGTTAGATTCGTGTTTCACGCCTTCTGCTCACCATATAATATTAGACTGAGATATCAAATAAAACCAATATGAAAACCTACTTTGAAAACTATTTCGAATACGTAGCATACTGTCAACGAAATGAATTATATTGTGGAGTAGTGCCCGAAGAATCGGAAGACCGAGCGTATAAAACATAATTAAAGCAAAATAATTACAGCGAGAGATAAAAGTCGCCACAATCTTCAAACTAACCTTAACTTTGATCTGGTCATTACTCATCTAATGGACAGTTTTTTGAAATGTCGCAACGTTTCGTCAAGCTTCTTATGTCTTTTTCCGGAGCAAATGAAAACTTAAGATGAAATAGCGTGTGGATAATTGGAAACGTATACTTTTACATGGCAACCTGAAGTATGTACCAATGAAGTCAAGATCTGGCGGCGGTGATTTGCTGAATTTATAAAACAATTAAAAATTCTCTCGATGTTCGTGATATCTGCAGTAAGGATGCATTCCCAAATGCCCATATACCTTTGATAATTATGGCACATGTCACCACATGAATGGGCGTTCATTTTTCACTTTGCGTCAACTCAAAACTTTTTTAAGGTCCACAATGGGTAAAGTCGATGCAATTCTAAATGATTTTTTTTTTGTACCTTGGCTTATCAATTTATTGAAACAAAGATGAAAAGAATTTCTATGTACATATTGAACATATTCTTCGTACAAGTTTTTCATTAAGCGGTACATGATTTTAATTAAAGTACTTAAATCTGCAAATACAAGAATTTTGTTTGTAGTTTTCTATCTTAAAACTCCCTCTTTTGAAAAATCCTACGCACGGGCCTGACTATTTAAAAGTTCACTGGAAGTATTCAGAAAGTTATCTTGGCGAGGGCTGCATGATCGTTTCGTTCAGTTTAGTTTCTCTGTTGCAAACCTTTTAATGTCCTACATAGACGGTATGTGGACCGGGTGGAATACAAGTACCTTTGAAGTTTTTTTGTTGTATATACCTGATCTACATGATTATGCAGATATGAAATCATGTTGCTCCGGAATTCCAACTTTTTTACAAGAATGGAGATCTAAGACTTAACCAAATAATCCACAACTCATAACCGGGGCAGAACGAAAATAATCTGCATCCACAGTTTTATTGTTTTCAAGCCGTTTTAATTCTGTTAATACTTCTACAAAATTCAGCCAATTATTGCTAATATCTATAGAATCTGAAGGATTCCAGCGGGGATAACCGTTTTGGAACCAGTAATCTGATGATATATCTCAGCTCTTTATACTTTGTAGCCCCTCCCTCCCCTGATTTGAAATAAAGTAGGTACCTAATAGCCTACCTATTCTACTGCCCCGCACTCAGAGTATTCGGATTGGATGAATTCGATTTTTTCAGAATCCTTACAGCTCCTGCAGAAATCGTTCGCCACTCTTTCCGGTCTCGTGGTTTCATATAGCCCAATGACCCGTAATGACCTCTACTCGATTACTGGTATCAGTTTATACTACCATTAAGGAGGTATTTGTCGTCTTCCTGTGCATGTGTTGGTCATAATTTTTATCTGTTGAAATAGTCCTTTTGCAGCTGGTATTGTTTTCATTACAGCGCAAACATGCTCAAGTCTGGGCAATTTCCAGGTCAAGGAAGTGACTCTTATCTTAATACTTCATCTATTAAATAAGTGATTAATTAGTAATCATTTGAAGCAAATAATTGTACAAAAATTTCTCTGAATACTTACAGATTTAGCACACTAAAATTTGGGTACAGCAAACTGGAAATTACTTAATTCTAATATACTTGTCAGTATACAATTTTCTTGATTTTTGTATACTCTACAGTATTTGCAGAGCCATCAAAACAATTTAAAATACTAAAATCTTCCGCCCAAGTGCATCCCCACCCTCCCAATTATGTATTCATCGGAATAACCTTCATCTCGTCACTTGTCTCTCGTTTAACAGCTCCCATAATATTAAATTTTGAGTCATCTGAAAAAATTATATTTTTCCAATCGGATGAAATCTAATTAATTATTTTCTTTATCCATTCAAGGTTTTGCTTCGACATCCTTGTGGTCAATAGTAGATTCTTTGTAGGTATACGAGCCGGTAAACCGAATACTTCGAGGTTATCTGTTCTAGAATTTTTTTGCATTGTGTATCTTTCTCCAATTCTCTTCTCAGTTAACTCAAATTCATAAATCGACCTCTTAAGGTAAGACACTCCAAAGTGTGGTCACTAGATTTACAAAATCAAATTTCGCAAGCAATTTTGCGATTTGAATAAGTTAGCTCTTTAAGAGCAGTTATTGTTGCTTCTACTTCTTAGACATTTTCTTTCGATTCACCATCTGGCCAGACAATTACTGTAAATTCATAGCATGATGATCACAATCACCTGAAACTAAGGATTACGACAGATACAAAAAATAATGTAACATTGTTAAAAACGAAAACGTTCCCACCTCGAAAGCATCTTCATGGTCCCAAGGGCTTTCTTAAAACAAGTAACAAATACCTGCAAAGATATAAAGAACTAAAATCCATCTAGTCTAGATTTATACCCAAATCTCTTTTTCAATACCAATTTCCCTTAGACACCTCCCCACCTCATCGCACGAAAAATTATTCATATGCCGTAGAAACAGTGATTTGTTGGTGAAAAACTTTACAAACAATGTGCGCAAATATTGACGTTTGAATAATTTAATATTTGCAAGCCGCATAGGATTTGCATTTACTTTCGAAAATCTTATGAGAGGAAGGATTCATCTTGCGGAAAATAAAGTTAAATCAGATGTGCATACTAAATCTCTACGCAGAATTCTCATGTTTGCATTTCGAAACGTTAACCTAGTTTTACGGATTTCATTTAAGTAGATGGTTATAATTACTTTTGTACTTTCTACCTAAACGTAGTGGTGGTTTAGTATATATATAATACATACATGAGAATTTTAATAAAACAAACTTAAATTAATTTATAATTCAAGTTGCGCACAATTTCGTATGTGAATGCAAGCATTGCGAGTAGAATTTAATTTTATACGTCTTTTATCTACACTGCAGAAATTATTTTAATCAAAGCAAAAAATTATATTTTTTTTTCTGTTTAATCAATTGTACTGAATAGTTTTATTATCACGAACACATTCCATTCACACGATAGGCATACTTACCTACACACAGTATTTTCTTCATTTTCGTATGTACACTATACATAACTTGTTATCACCTAATAATAGCACTTTCAAAATGCAGTTGATAAACTTGATTAATTTCTTCTTATACAAAATGCACAGTGCCTTTATTGATACTCGGATATGACATAATTCTTTTCTTTTTAAATTTAAAATAAATCCTCTAGACCTTTTATCGCAATACTCATACAAATTATCGTTCTAATTCTCTTTTTATACTAACAGCTCCTCAACCTTACAACAATACAATACTTTCTTCAATTCAAAATGAGAATGACACAATTAAAATTATTTCAGAACAATTTAATTATCTGCCCTACCCTAAGAATCATTGCGAACACATAACGCAGCGTTAACGAACGAAATTATAACGAAAATAACTTTGATTGTGGAGTAGTGCAAGACGAATCGGATGAGTGTATAAGCATAATTAAAGCGAGTAATATTATATGAGTCGCCACATACCTATACCACTTAATTCCTTAAATATAAATATAATTATTACAATTATTCTCGCCCTTTTAAAATTATTATTATTTAATTAATCACTACACGATTAGAAAAAAGGTATCAATTTAATAAAAGAATGATATGTATTTGAGTCCATAAATAATTTCTTATAAAAATTATAAATTTGAAATATATAAAAATCATAAGTTTACCTATACGTTATATAGCAGCCTTTTATGAAACCGAACAATAAATTTATAATATCAAATGTATAAAAAAATTTATAAATTACATTTATAAATTTTCTTGAATAAAAGCAATAAAAATGTCTTATAAAGTGCTTCTATATCAAGTCGTGTATTAATGCATCGCCTCATTTATGAACCAAATAAATATATTTCTTGTATAAAAGCAATAGCAGTTTCTTATTACTTCCATATCAATTGCGTTTATTATCAAATTCATTATTGATAAATGATTATATATAAAAAAAAATATGTTGCAATTTGTTTATGGTATTTTATACCGTATGTTTATAAACTATATTGTGAGCTGAAATAAAACATTGTCGTTATGACTGAAATTCATTAGAAAATTAGATTCTAATGAACTAAAAAAAACAAAAAAGTACTTACGCTTCGCAGGTATGGGTATTACCGTTATTATTGGATCTTAAAGTTCAAATACTGTTTTTGAAATATAATTTTATGTTTATTGTCCGATAAATTATTGAATAAAACATAAACTTTTTAAATATGTGGTACCTAAGTCTTTTATTTAGTTACAAACATTAAGGCTTACAAACAATATACATTTTATTTGTTCTACGAGATATAGCGCAGTTATACGTCTTTTCATTATTTTTACAGCAATTAGAAAATTCCAGGCAAATAAGACCATTTTCATTTGTAACTTCCTCAATTTCAAAAGAGTTATGAAATTTATCAAAACAAATCGTGCTATATTCTTGACACATAAGTATAAAATCATTTTCAAAGAACAAAATTTTTGTTATTTTATAAAATTGCGTAGAGTCTCTTAACTCTCATAAATTTTGGAAAGGAAAGAACAGGTCGCTTCGATAATGAGTGTTGAAATATTTAAGCCAAGATACAACATAAATATCTTTTTGCGAATCATAATTCTTAATTTTATTAAGAGTGTTTTCAAATCTTTTACGAAAAGCTACTGTCATCATAGATTTTTTGCCGATTTCGAGTTTCCTATCATAAGTAAAACTCTCCCAGATAGTAGCCGATTTCTCTTGTTGTCTTAACGTTAGCGTTTTTGGTAAATTTATAAAAATTTTCAAATTACGGCATAAATTTTTAAAATATTGATGCTTAGATTCATATCTCATAGTAGAAAAATGTCGAACAGGTCCTACTTTAGCTATAATGGTCGGGTAATGAGTTAATATGTGGTGCTTTGGAATCAAGCGGATCTTATATTCATTCACCAAAATTGAAAGATGTCTTTCAATTAATAGTTTTAAATGTTCTATTTCTTCAAATTTAATAACTGTTGAAAAAACAATATTAGTTATTTGCAAAAGAGTTGTTACTCCTTCCCATATAACAAATAAAGAACTATCTATTAAATCCCCGAATATAAAAGGTAGGTGTACAATTAGGCAGGAACTTTGTGATGCTGTTAAGCTGTATGAATCTTTATTAAAAGGCGACGATGGAATATTTTTTTTGAATAAAAAGCCGAATTGAAAGGAACTAATTCTATTATTAATATTGTCATAGGATATGTATTTTTTTTGTACAAAAATATCGAATAGTGCTTTTATGGTAAAAGGAACAATACCTTCTAGTAAATCATGCATTACATCAACCGTTCCATTGTTAAATATGTTATAACTTTGAAGATGATTTAGTGGAGACATAAATAGACATAGACATAAATTTAATTCCTTTTGAAGTCATACTTTCAGTGTCATTATATTTATGTAGTCCTCTAAGCATTTCTTTGTTTTCCTTAAATGTATACTGTATTTCTTCTTTTTGTAGTTCACAAAACCGACAAAAATATTTTGCATTGAAACCGCCAGCGAATCCCAATAACATATTTCCTCCTAAATTATCATGTGAGATTCCTACTAGCCCAGCTTTTAGATTAGATCCATCCACAAATATGCCTGTATTTTCTAATTGTTTTAAATCTGATAAAATAGGAGTAATAATTTTATTAAACTGTGGATCATTACATTTTAAATCATTCGCATTGAAGAGTGCTACTAAATGAATTTGATCTAGTTGTGATAAATATTTCAGAGGTAGGTTTCTAATAGTGAAATATATTGCACCTAATTTGTGGATCGTCTTACGACTTCCAAGCGGGTTAGTACATTCAAAATCATCATAAAATAGCTGTATTTGAATAACGTTTTCGGTTTTGGTAAAAAAATTGTTTTCATTATACGTTCTTCCACAACAAAATCTGAACATTTTCCCTTCTGTACAAACATGGTCTTTTTCGAAAAAAGCTTTTTTAAAACTGTCATTACTAAAGAGTGCAGATATTGTTTTTACTAAAGAAACATATTGAAAAATGTGTTTTGTATTAATACTTTTTTAAATTGATTAGTTTTACGACAATATCTTTGTTCCCACCTAGTCCCAATTGATATTTCTTTTGGTTCGACGTAAAAGATTGAGCTTTGGAAGTTTCTATGCCTTTTGTAATCTGAAGAATGTTTCTGAAAAGATTTAAGAACATTTGTTTTTAAAATATTCAAATTATCAGTAGCAACTGACAAATTGGTAGAGGTTTTAATTATCTTATCGGAATTATTTGTTAGATCTGTAATGATATTTCCTGAGAAGGTTAATATTTTATTAATAGTAACATTAGGAAGACCCAAAGAATTTAAATTCGACAGAAAATCTACGACAGTTTTGTTAATTGAATTGACCGCCTCTTGAACAACTGCCTCGCAGTTTTCAGAAGAAGTGTTTTCTGTATTATTTGTGGAAAATTTCAATAAAGTATCCGGAAATGTTTGATTAAGTTCTGGACTTTTAATTACGACGTTAGTTCTTTCCTGACGCATTTTACAATTTTGAGAATGTTTCCGTAATCCGGAATATGTAGTAAAAGTACATAAACACTTATCACTGACAATACATTTAAGTGCTAAATACTTAGATTCAGTAAGGCAATGCATTAACTTCAGATGAGATAATATTTTTAAAATTAATGGAGAACGTTTCTTACAAACAAAGCAAATATATTCCATTTTTTAAGTTTTTTATATGTATATAATGAAGTTTTAAAATGCAAATTTCAATTATGTATCATCGGTAAGTTTTGTTAATTTGCTGTATAACTCCTGTACAACAGGTGTAACTGGACAATTAATACCGTAAATAAAGTTTTGAATGAACATCCACATTAAACGTAAATTATTATCATATCTTATATTAAAAATGAAATGAAGTTTGAATACAACATCTACACAATCTAAAAATGTATAAGTATAATTTAACGTAATGATTTTTGAATCAATAATTATCATATATTGAGTTATATTAGATTTATTATTCCCAACAGCAATTATAAAAGGCGCTTTCTTCGCTGAGTCTTTCAGGTACTCTTGATCGGTTTTTCCAGGCTCTTGAGAAATGTAGTTATATAATTAGCAAATATGCATTAAGCAGCATTAAAATTATACTCCTAAATTGATTGATTGCTTTGATTTTTTTAATTTATTTAACTGAATTTAGTTATGTATATTACTAAAACTAATGCGACCATAAACAACATTTATATATAAAAGGTAAAGGTTCTTCTATACAAGTGTCGGATGATTATTATAATAGAAAAGGTCTAAAGAAGATAGCAAATATAAATTTTAGAATTTCACACACCTTATCAAAGATAATTAATCTGTCCACAGCTCCCTCATCAGACAGTCTACTAAGTTTTTTTTGGCCGTTAGGGGCAGGAGGCAGCAGTCTTAGAAGGTTCAAAAAAGAAAGCGTAGGTGTATCCCAATCTGAAGCATTATTAATTTTTCATATAAATATCTCCATACTATAGTGTTTTGTAATTTTTTACCTTCTTCTCTTTTTATTTCGGTGTAGAGAATTTTCTTCCCGGCATTCTTAATAACAGTAAATATGTAGTCTTGATAATTGTGCCATTCATTGGAAATATTTTTTTTGCATGATGGAAACGACAAATTAAAGTCATACAAAATCTGTAATAAATAAATTTTGGTCTCATCATTTAAATTATTTATAGAATCTTACCAACTCAGGACATACGAAAAAATAATTGAATGTCTCAAAGAGATTTAAATCTCCTTTGTTATCAATTTTCGACGATAAGCTAAGGTTGCTTTCAATTTTTCTTTTAATAAGTTTATTTGATCTGGTATTACGGCTGTATTCAAAATATTTATATCCCGTTTTAGTACATCAGCATCCTCAGACAATATTTCCAAGGTTCTCATCGAATTCCTTTTCGAGTTTTCTTTTCCTAACACGATCATTTTTAAGTTTTACTTGAAGATATCCTGAGTTAGTTGTATTATACAAAAGTTCCTAAAAATATTGCATGACGGTTGCTCAAAATAGTGTGGTAGAATATATACATACGATATCATGATTGTCAGTTGCGGATTTTAAGCACGGAAATAGGCTTACGCAGGCTTCACAAGCTGCAATCTGCTCTTCCCTAGAGGGTTTGAAACCAAAATTTTCTTGAACGTAATTAGCCAAATATGAAATTATTCTTCTTCTTTCACTGTCTGTTAAGTTATCCTTTAAATTGTAGTTTTGCAGAATAACTTTTCCGCACGCTTTTTGGCAGAAGTGTTGTTTTAAAGCCTAGTATGAAAGGTACTTCAAGAATATTTAAATTGATTAAAAAATTCTTACCTCTGGTGTAATGATTACATTTAATCCTAAGCAAGCATTTGATCTTCTCACAATTCCAGCTTCTTCAATATTTTCTTGTTTATTTTGAATTGTGTGTCCCGGAAGATTATTCAGAAATACTTCTGTACTTGGAGAGTTCAAGTTTAACAGTGTCTTCGTTTTCAAACAAATCATAAATGCAGGATGCAGAATAAAATTACGGACGTAATTTATGAAAGTATCTTCATATATAACTGCACCATTGCAGTTTTCAAAATAGGAAAAATCTTCAAACAAAATGTTCTTATTCTCCAAAGCTATAGAAGTGAGTTTAATATTACCAGGTAATTAAGTATAAGAAAAGTGGAATAATTAAGTGCAACCCATTTAATTCGACATCGCGCTAATCCAAACAAATAAATTCGAAGTGGTGTCCCTCTTCTTATACCGGGAGGAGAAAAGGGAAAGCGACAGTTTTATATTATGACACACCTTGCAACTTTCAAAATAAAAAACATAAATTTATTTTTGCTACTTACGTGTTTGAAAGAGAGCGCTAACACTGCCTTTTCCTAAGAACTCTGTTTTTTTCTTAAAACACGTTATTATTATTATTTATTCAGTGGTATTATTTAGCAACGTAACACCCTGTATAATAAATTTTCTAATCAATTGCGGAACTTTTTCTGCAATATGCACTATTTTTTATGCATCCGCTAAATAAGATAACTTATTAGAATCAGCACGCCCTTTCTGAGTTGGTGCGGATTAAAGAGGTTGCACTACTTAAAATTAATATTTTAATAAAAACATAAAATAAATTGCAACCTGAGTACACAAAATCTATATAAGTGAGTTCTGCAATATCGCTTGAAAACTTTTTTACTTTAACAATTTCCTTAGAATTATCAGGGTAGCTCACGGTAACGAAAATTCCTTCGAAAAGCATATCTATGAATAAGTAAAGTTTTTTTGCCACTGATTTTTAATAATTTCCATTAAGAATTCACTAGAAAATTAAGCGACTGGATTGCAATTTATTTTAAAATTTATTTCACTTTCACTTTACTGCACTTTACATTCCAAAATCTACGTAAAGACTGATCACTAAAATACTCCGATCTAATACGTATGAACACTTGCTGAAAATATTCCAAATTCTAAGAACGGTACTTTACGTCCACATACAAATTTAATATAGAGCGGGTGCTAAATTGGGTACAGTTACGAATGAAGATTTCGCCTTACATACTGCGTTTGCTCGTATAACCATGTTATTTTTATAAGTTGTTCGTATTAATATTATAGAATACTTTTATAAAAAATCTTGTAATTTATATGTTTTATACCTTATTTGTATAGAAATGATATTTTACTGTATATATAAATATTTGATATCGTATGAAATATAAAAATGTATACAGTAAAAAGTATCCACTTATGTAATAAAAAATTGTTATAGGATAATATCTGGTTATTTTTAACCGTGTACTTACTTTAAAAACTTTTGCACATCTAAGTGCTTTTAGCCAACAATTAAGTTTATATGTATAATTTAAATATTGTTTTGCATGCTTTAAACAGGAATTCACGTTCACACTAAAGTGTGTGGAAATACCTTGCTTTCTCCTTTTTACACCAACCTTACAAATTATCCTTATACACCTAATACATACTTTAAATTTCAAATGATTCTTAATGAATTGCAGTGTTGCGAAATAATAATAATTCCAAAGCCAACAATAATTAAATAAAACAGGAATGCTCTCATACCAAAACAATCAGACCAGAAAATTAGGGCAACGACAAGTCAACCATAAAACGATACGGACACATCACTTAAAATGTGCAATTACACTCAGAAAAACGTTTCATTAAAGTAACGAAAAAAGGCATAAAAATGCGTTAAAATTAATGAAAATTTTCATTGAATACGAACCTATGCGAGTTCTCATCATTATAATGTTAAAAATTTCATTCACATGATTAAATTGAATTTCATTAGCATAATGTCAAATTTCATCGATTTTAATGTAATAAGACATTGCTCCTATGTAAGAACTTTGTCGAATTCATTAAACGATTTTCGTAGTCTTGATGAAAATATCATTAAACTTGACAACTTGATGCATGCTATATTTTCATTGATTTCATTGATTTAGAACATTGTTTCAATGTATAATTTTTGTTGAATCAATGCAAAAAAATTTCTTGGTTTTGATGAAAAATCTCATTCAACTTGAAATATGGTATATACACTCAGAATTAAATATCATACAAACTGAAATTATAATAATAAAACACTTCGTATAGATAAATTTTTGCTTTTATTATAATCAAATGTAACAAAATAACAAAGTAAATTATCCTTATGAATAAAAAAAAAAACAAAAAATTTACAAAAATTCAAAATGTCTGCTTTAAAATCAAAATGTGAAATGATTATTACTAAAAATTTGATTTTGGTTTTAATAAACATTTCCCTGAAGATGAGTAATGTAAAATAGTTGGAGGATTCTCAAAGAATTTGAGAGTTTTAATCACGAAAATTCCAACAGCTATATGAAATAATATTCATTTGTTCGCAAAATAAAAAGATTTCGTTATTGAGAAATATAATTTCACGAATTATGTAAGCAATCATTCCACTTTTATTTAAGTAAACTATATAATCCTTCTTATACTTTGTGCCACAGTATTCCAGATACTCAACGCAAGTACTATTTTCCATTTCAAATTTGTCAAAAACGGAACAAATATTGTCGTAGTATGGAGAACTGTTAATTGTGCTTTCATTCCCCTTTGAATATAATATGTTATCTTCAAAAGAAAGAATATTTGCTGCAAAGTTCATGCTATATTTCATTGCGAATGAGAAAGGAATATTAATACTTGACGTGATATTTCTAGCATAAGTTTTGAGCATTCTATGCTTCGATTCAAAGTTGAAAGACCACAAATACTTCAATGGACCAGACATTTTAATTACTGTTATATAGTGCAACAAAAACTGATGCTTAGGTTTAAGATTGTCATTGAAAAGCTCAGTATATTTTGCATTGTGATATGTAATGCATTTGGTTAAGCGATTAATTTTTGAAATATTAAAAGAAGGTGATAAAATTATATCAAGCATATTAAGCAAATTAAGTAAAAATTTCCAAACTGGATCATTTTCTGGTACTAAATCGCCAACTAGTAGAGGAAAAAAGTTGATAAATGTCATCGTTTCTCGAGCAGACATTTTTAAATTGAATTTTTTTAATTTTAGAGACGTGATAGGAGGAGACATATTTCCAATTTCAATCTCCCCATAATTGAATCCCTGCTTTCGATTATTGAGTACATTTAAGTCAAAATATTTTTTCTTGATGCAATATGTAATAATGTGACATATATCATATATACACACCCCCTCGTAAATATCGTGCATCACATCAACGGCATAGTTATCGAGAACATGAAACGAATCTAGTTGGTTAAAAATAGATTTTTCTACCACACCTAAGTTATTTTCAAAGTCGTGGTCGTATTCTGTTTTAGTTCTTAGTAAATTCAAGTTTTCAATTGCTGCTTTTTGTGCGTCTCTTTTTTCACATTTACAAAACCGGCAATAATATTGACTTGAAAAAGATCTAGAAAATCCTAAAATGTTGTTAAGCGCCAAATTGTCACCTACGATAAGACCGAGGACGAAATATACGCGCATAGTACCTTTTGCTGTTTTAATGTCTACTCCATTTTTTTCTAACTCTTCGATTTCCTGAATCAAACTATAGAAACTCTTATCGTTTCCCAAGTATTTTATATCGCTTGTTTTAAAGAAACCAGCAACTAATATGCTATTTAGTTTTGAAAGTAGTTGTGGGGGAGAAGTGGGAAAGGAGTAATATACTCCCAAAACTGAAGGTGAATGGGATCCGAGAGGGTTATTTATCTCGAAATCGTCGAAGTAAAGAAAATATGGAATCACTACTTTATCCTTCATTGCACTTACTTTTTCTTTCCATAAGCCTCCATCTATAAAGTTCTCGATATCAGGTGTACTGGAAAGGTTTCTCATATTTTCTAAAAATGAATCCAAGATACTGGGTAATTCAAAATATTTTCTAAAATGAAATTTAAGTGGAAGGATAACACCTTTGGTAATTCGTTCATCAATTGTATTTATGCCGCATTGAATAACGTTAGTTATAGTTTTATCTAAACAAATAACCTTTGGCTCTTTATATAAGTCATTTTACTCCAATTCCTTAAGAAACTTGTACTCAGAATCTATAAAGCGAAATGGACTTCTACTAAATTCCACAACTTCGCTTAATGCTTTTTTATCATCGCACAGATTTGACACTAGAAATGGTTCGATCGCATTAACTATACTATTTGTTATCATATTTGTTACATCACTTTGAATGCGAAGAACATCTTTTCGTGAGAAGTTGTACTTGCCAAAATAATTGCACGAAAACGATAATATTAATTTTTTTAATGATTTTATATCAATGTCCTGTCGTTGATGATCAAAAGTTACAATATTTTCAAGGGTGGAGTGGGCTTGTGCTGGTGGACTTTTCATTACTTCTGTTGATGAATGCAATTTAGTACGTAAATGATTGCTTACATTCTATTAATCCACATTTATATATGCTGTTGGAACTTAGCCCATGAATGTATTTCAAATGGGCAACAAATTTGTTTAAAATAGAGAATCTTTCATTACAAATAAAACAAATTAAAGTATAATCCATTGCAAAGTTAGCTAATATAAAAGAAAATTTTCCAAATATTTCATATTATTAATTTTGAGAATATGTATGTAGTTATACTATATCAAGCGCAAAAACATATTTGCCAGTTTTATTAAAAGTTAATTATTGCTCTGCATTTGAAGAATGATCATGGTCGTTTTTCGGTAATTCAGACAAGAGGCCTAGCATTGAAGAATTCGTTGTATCAAAAATAGTGTTAATTTTATAAATATAAATTTGGATGAAAGTCCAAACAATTTCCGATTCCTTAGGATATCTCAAATCAAATATTTGGAAAATTTTGAAACATGTGTCTAAAGCTTTGATAAAATTTGGCAGCTTATATAGAACTTTTGTGTGATAAACATAAAAGTCATGTAAATCAAAATAGTCAGTACCAACACCCAGAATAATTGGCTGTAAAGTACTTTTAGTTTTAAAACATGTTATATTTAATTCTCTTACTTTATTTTTCAAATCATTGGTCGTCTTTAAATGAAGTAAAAAACTATTTCTTGAATCACTGATTGTAGTTTTTCCTAGGCGCATCTTTTTAGTTTTGCCATCGACTTTATAAATACGTGACGTAGGTACAAGCGAAGAGTGGAGAAGGATAAATAATACAGCACAATGTTTAGCTGAAATTTGTAAAATTTAGCATTAATTAGTATAGAGTATATAATGTAATAGGAGTAACATAACGTAAGGTAAGTATGTAGATACGTACGTTTGTCTGCCTCATCCAGTAAGATATATAGTCTCTTTGCTGTTTTCATCCTTTATATCTCTTTCCATTAAGGGTATAATGCGTGCCTCCAAGTCATTAAAACCACTGTACAAACAATTTGTTTTATTTGGAAACTGAGTTTGGAAGTCGATGTCAACCTGCATTCAAAACTCTTTATTTATTTTCCTATAAACATTTTACACCGTTAATCTTACCAATAAATGTCCAAAAGACTGATTGTATAAGGGCCACTCTGTTAAAATACTGTAAATGTCTTTATCCTTTGAAAATGTAGTTAAGCGATATGCAGAAGTGCTTTCCCACTTCTTTAAAATTATTTCTTCGGGACCAGTGTTATATTGCAGCCAAGATTTTTCTATAATCATATCCTCTTCTATATAATTAGAAAGTAATGTTGTTTCTACATAATTTGCAGTTCTTAAATCTGGGTAAAAACTTTAAAATTTAAAAGTTACAACAAGGCTATCTTAAGTTATTATATAGACGGACGGACAAACAAAAATAGATATGCAAGATATAAATATTTTTTTACTTTTACTGATTCTGCATAATTATTTCATATGCAACAAAGATTAGCACAAACCAATGTATCCTAGTACATTTTAATCTAGGTTATAACATATAAAGTTAAATTTAAGAACCAAAACTTACCACAATAGTTAGTTGAGATTGTGCTTTTTGATGAATCCTGAGTTACTCGTTTATTCAATCTTTTGATTGGTAGTAGTCCTTCTCTTCGCAGCTTAGACAACACATTATGATAACGAATATATAGGATTCCATTTGATCTCTTTTTAGGAACTGCGGTGAAGTATATATCCTATAAAAAAATGTTTATTTATTTTCTTCTTCTATAGTCTGGTTTTATTATTCACTTTATTTTCAGTCGGAAAAATTTTCTGCATCTCTTTGGACAAGTGCTCAAAATATTTTGGTTTTGCGTTAATTTTTTTTTCAATTATGCTCTCAATAATTATTTCGGCGAGAATTCTTCGGTGTTTCGTGTTAAAACTATTATAATCTTTGTAGTGCTGTATTAATTGCTTACCCTTGCAACTAGCTTTGAGTATCTTTGAGTTATAACTAGTCAGAGAACTTTCAAATCACCTTGACGGCATTTAGCCATTTTGCAGCAATACGTTCATTTTTACCACACATTTTCTGATAACCTCCACCTGAAATTTATTATCTTTAGCATTCGCTTATGCTTACCTGTATCTGTGCCGCTTGAAAAGCAAAAAAAGAGCACCACAAGAAATTTTCTCCTTAATTACAGATCTATCGCTAAGGGCTATTAGACAAAATTTACCGAAGTGAGAATTAGGATGGTAAATGAGAAAACAGCAAGATAAATGTATTCCACAACCCTCATTAACCCTTCAGTTGGTTCTTGGCTCCAGAATCTGTGACAGCACAACGAATTAAGTTAAATAATCCGTTTATTCTTAAAGATTAAATTTAAAGAAATTAATTTGTCGCTTGAGTTTGAAAGCCTTTCATTTGTGTTCAAACGAGAGACAATATTTTCCAGTTTCTTTATTTGTTTTATATATATATTCCAGGTGTTATCTCAAGGTGATTTTAGGCTGTTCACATCCCATCATAATCCAGCTGTAGGTACTATTTAGAGAGAATTCCTGTAATAGTGTCGCCTTTTAGGTAACATAAAGGATTTTCCAATAAGAGGTGTTATTTTGATATTCAAAGAAAAAAGCCATTTTTTTTAGATAAATGATTGGATATTTATTTCATTATAAAGCGGAAGGTCTCTGCCACATTTTCACCATTTTTATAGTGTATTTTAATAATTTCAATGCGTTGTTGAATCGTGTATCGTTCCATTTTTATTAATGGCGTAGTTTCTACTTGTCAAATGTCAAAAAATGACAGCTCCAAAAGTGGCATCTACCGAAATAGTGGGCTAATTAAAATAACACCTCTTATTGGAAAATCGTTTATTTTAACGATAAAAGTTATTAAGCATGATGATTGGTTTGCACCATTTAGAGAACGGATGTTGTGCCTAAATAGCCCTTAGATGAATACTGAAAATGAATTTTTTAATCTTAGATCCTGTAATCGTGCACAATCGATTTTGAGGGTGTATTCTTAAAAAAAAAAATTAGATACCTACCTATCTACGAAATTAGCCTGCATCTGTTTTTTGACGAGCTACGATTGGCTTTGTAAGAAAATTGATGTTTGTTAAATGGGATAATTCAAAATCATAAGCGAAAGAAAAAAAACCATCGCATCTACTAAGATTCGAACTTTGTACCTTCCCTTTTTTGGGTCGACTACTCTTAAGTTTTTCCATCCAAAAATTTAGTTCTAAAACATAGTTTTGTAAGAATATTTTTTCATTTAAACATTTTTTATAAGACAACGTTTGACCCTAATGACCCTAAATGCAAACGGACATTTATATAGGGTGCTCTACGAAAGATGAAAACTGTCCAACTGCAGATAGATTCTATGCAAGACAGGCAAAAACTCTTAAGGATGTTGGCAAGTAAATCGTAACGTGGATGGAGGGGTGCAGGATGTTACAGTTTTTTTCTTAACTTCTTATGAATACCCGATAACTTTTGGAAAATACTGGCGATAGGGATAATTTTCTTTTCCATTCGTGGAGCTTTTTAAAGATCGATGACTTTCCTCCTGTCCTTTTCGAAGTCAAAAGGGGAATGCCCACTTTTCATACAATTTTAGGCCCGACACCTCCAGGCAAAACAGATGTCTTAAACGATGCACTAATATACCCTGAACACATTTTATTAACAATGTTTATTTCTATCTAGGGAGGGGAAACTTGCTGATCAGATGCAGCTTGAGCGACTTTCTTGGATGAAAAAGTGGACTTTTCTAGTTCTCGTGATTGCGCGGAATTGGTGTGTCGTGGAGAATGATTTCCTATGAGAAAAATTTTCACAACAGAGCACTAATGGCCATGGAAGAAAGAACTGCAAAAATATATGAGAAATGTAGGAGCTGTGATGTATGTGACCTATGTGCATGAAAATGGGGTTTCCGAGAAAGTATCCCGAATCGGGAAAAATATACGCCACCCGATAGTTCTTGGCGAGACCTTTAATTTGATATGCAACATGCGGTATTGGAGCCACCCTCCGCTGGGAGCTCCTACCTCCTACCCTAAAAAAATGCAGACACAAATTTTCTTCTGCAAATCTAGTGCCTCGTTCGAATAAAAAAGAGGGAAATACTAAAAAAGTGAGTATGGAGATGGCTGTTTAAGCCTGCGAGTATAGGAATGTGGGTACTCAAACTTCTTCTCAGGACCTAAGGAAATGGGTTCTGTACTAAATTGACCCATCTCCCCTAGCTTTCCCCCGCTAGATAGAATTAAACATTGTTAACAAAAATGTTCAGAGTATCATAATGCATCGTTTAAGATATCTCTTATGTCTGAAGGTATCGGACCTAAAAGGGCATTCCAGATTTAGGATCTCAATGCAATTAGTCTCATTTAAGTACTAATTTTTCTAAAAATAAGTTGATTAACTCTAGTTATTATTAAATTTAATAAGTGCAAACTTTTCTATTTAATGTTACTTCCACCCAAAATGCTTTTTCCTTTTCCTGCACCGACCTTTGCTTATGTATATCCAGCGAAAAATGCAAATTTATTGAAGAAGTTTTCCCACCCTTAGGCATTTATTAAAGTTTCTTAACTTTGGAAATGATGACCAGTCGGTTCAAAATGATCTCCTTGGTACCCTTTTTCTGTGCCTTTTTTTACGTACTTCCAACAAAAAGTTAACTTATAAAGAAAAATTTAATTGAGGTTTCAAAATTTCGACTATCTCGAAACGGAAGGATGACAGAGAAAAATACAATGCGGAATTAGATAGTTACAACTAACATTTATCTAATAAATGTAAGATAATCATTATCATATAGTTTATCGTGCAGAAGTTTTCAGTTTGATAAAAAATTAACCTAAATATGACAATTTTGGACCAAGCTAGCTCCAAATCTTCCTGTGAATAAGCTGTGCAATAATGTTCATGACCTCGATACTCATGGGCAGGACCTACTGCAAGTAAATTACAATCCCCTGACGACCTAAGCAACTACTTTGCTACTAGCTCTGTGGGTACAGTTACGCCTGCTTACAACTTTCATTAATATTTCTCGGATAATAGTTTTTCCTTTTAGTATGATGATGGCTTGGAAGCTCTTTTGAATTCCATTAAGTCTAATTTAATTGCCCTTGCTGCTTTACCACCTATGTACGTAAAGTTTGCATGTGATTAGCTAGTCATGCCCTTAAAGGTATATTTATAATTTATGCCTTACCTCTTATAAATTTTACTCTCAATGCCAGCAGGCAAAGAAACCTAGTCCTTCTTTACTTAGAGATTTCCGCCAAAATATTCAATTTACTTGCCAAAATATTCGTGCGATAAATAGTTTTCGAGTTAATTGAAAATGAAGAAAATGCGACATTTTTAAGGTGAAAATGGCGGTTTTTCGTATAAAAAAATGGACTTATTTACCTCTCGTATTTAGCGAAAATTGGTAAGCAGAGGAAAATAATTTCGCATAGGAAAAATGTTCACAACAGAACACTAATGAGTGTCAAAGAAGGAACGGATTAAATAAATTCGAAATCCAGTAACTTGGGTGTATCTGACCCAAGTTCATGAAAACGCATGAAAGTCGGGTTTTTAATGGCAAAAACGTACCGACGAAGTTTTTTAAATCGGGAAAAAAGCATACCACCCGATAATACTCAGCGGAAACTTTAGTTTGGTATGCATCATGCTGGATTGGAGCCACCCATTCGCCGGGGGTTCCTACCCCCACCCTAAAAGTACCCAAAAAAAAAATTCTTTTTCGAATTGTGGCTGGTAATTAGCTGAGTCGAAAGGTGGAATCCAATTTTTCGATCGGACATACTCTTTCCGAGTTAGCCCCATTTACAGTCTATTCTAAAAGAGAATTTTTTCTTAACACTATGTTGATTAAATTAGAAAACTCTCTATTGCAAAATGATACACGTAATAATTTGGTGCAACGGAAATTGAGGAAAAGCATATAATTTTCTAACTTTATCACTTTTCCATAGAACACTTATCACCTACTCATTTTCTGTTTGGCGGAACAGTAACTTGAAAATCTGAGAAATTCTCACATTTCAACACTCAAATGAGTTCTTTTCAAATTTCGCTTTGGTGCAACAGAAATTAATCAGACATTTTGATAAGTTACTATGTGATAACCGATAAGTTGTTGCTGCAATAGAGCCCTGGTTACCTGATACAAAAACTCAAATCGAAGCCTGAATGTCTAAGAGAACAAATCCAATAGCTTGTTTTTCGTTAATTTTCTTCTTGATATACTGCGTGAGTCGAGCAATGGCTCGGTCCGTACAATTCACAGCACGAAGTTAAAACTATTCGTTGGGCAGAATATTATTATCGGTCATGTATTCTTCTGTTTTTGAATTTAATTTGGCGTAAGTAGTATTTCGTAGGATTGTAAATTTTTGGTGCGCTCTGGTAACGTACAAAAAACATAGATGTATAACAAATAGTAATCGTGTGAAGACAGATCTCGCGTAATAAGTTCTAGTTGCGTTGGTTGTCCATGTTTTTAAGTCTGAGCGTTCAGTGCAGGCTTACACAAATTATATATCCGGAGAGGGATAAAAAGTAATTTTTAAACGTTAAAAAAAAGTTTTTTGTAGTTTGATGCTCTACTTCTATTTAATTCAACAAGAAAAGTTGAATTTTTGTGAACTTCATTAAAAAAAATACAGTTGTAACTGTTTTGTTCTAAGATATGTATGCTATGCGTCTTTGGTTCATATTTTTTCCGTCTGTAAGATTCTGTTTTAAAGTCTCAATGATAAATTATTTTCAGTTTTATAAATCACCCATCGTCTCAGTTCGCACTCCCACGTATCACCATTTGGTGGAGAACAGTGTGCTTATCCTTAAATTGCTAGAATTTAATCTGGATTAATCACAGGTATCATATCATGCATGAGAGTAACAGTAAATAGAAAATTTGTCAAAGTCGCTTCATTCCCAGTTTGAGCATTATTCCCACCTGTACCCTTATACAACTACCCATAGATAAAATATATCGACATATAGTACATCCTTATACAGGTATGATGTTGTTCAACTAATGACAGCTTGAAAATTTGATCTCTTAATTTCTCTACATTATTTGTACATATTTAGTTGAAGTGTCGTGTGCGCTAACGTTATCCGTTTATTTTTTGTACAACTATATGTCTGTAATGTATTTACTGCCAGGAGCAGTAATTTAATCGAACTATTTACCTTTCCCAGGAAAGTTGTCAGTTTTAATTGTTTGTTCGCGTGAAAGGCCTGTAACAAATGGTGCTGACATAACTCAAAAATTTTTCCGCTTTAATATGTTTGTTAGTCCTTACGTAATGAAGTAATAAAAGATTAACAACAATCGATTTATACATGTGTTTGTGTGTAGGTACAAGGATAATAAATTATAGCTGCGTTTATATTTTTTATTGCTTTAATAAATATTTTTTACTGACATTAAATACTTATTTTAATGGCTGGCTTCGTGCACTTGTTGATGTTAATACTTTTTAGAATTTATTTTAAGCCAGTCCAGCTTTATGTTGAATGGGAACCGGTTGCATTATATTGTTGGGCACAAGTATTTTCGTGCCAAAAAAACTTCAAATCAGGCATATGAACTGTGCCATTCAGCGGCATTGAGACAGATATATAGAGACGCAAGTAACACCTGCAAATTTATTATTCTCCAAAGCGAAGTTCCGATTCCACCGAAGCACTAGACAGAAAATTTGTACTAGTGAGAATAGTAGTTTCTGGTCTCTTGCTATAACAGCTTCATCGAGTTTTCGGTACAACGCATAATACACAGCGGAGATGTGTACTTAAGTGCTACATCTTCTTTATTTAAACCTCTATGGAAACAATTTCACCTGTCCTATTTGACAGGAATCTTTTCTTCAGCATGGAAACTTACTCAAAAAAGGAGAGGTAAGTGATCCCCTAAATTATAGACCAATTTATCTTACTTCGATTCTTTCCCAAATTTTTGAAGCACGCATCAAAACCCAAGTGGTGAAATATCTGGAAACTAATTAACTTATTAGCGATCGCCAAAACGACTGTCGTGCAGGCCGCTCTATTAGAGATTTGCTGATATTCCATACTTAGCGTTGGAATATGTGTATGTCTCCATAGTTTTGGTGAATCTGAAATAATAGCATTTGATATCTCGAAGCCTTTCATAGAATCTTGCGTCCTGCTCTTTAAGTTTAAATTTCAGGAATTAGAACTAGAACCTATTTTCTTAAAATGGATTGAAAGTTTTCTCTCCTGTCGTTCAATTCAAATTATATTGGAAAGAGTTATTTCTGACCGTTTTATAATCCATGCCGGTGTACCGCAAGGTTCTATTATCTCTTCTAATCTCTTCCTTATTTTTATTAGTGATCTGCTAGCCTTCACTTTTAATCCTATTTATAGTTTTGCAGATGATAGTATCATTGGTTTCGGGTACTCATTGGACTCTATATCTGGTTACCATGGGAATGTTATAGTTGACAAACGAGGTCATATGTTTAGTTAATTAAACTACGACCTTACAATAATACTCGCTTGGGGCAGAGCGAATCGGATCTTGTTTAATGCTTCCAAAACGCAATTTTGTCTATTATCATTCAAACGTACTGCCTCGAACACCCGCTCCCATTTCCGTCCTGAGCACACCCTCATACCCTTGAGCATAAATCCGGCCATACCGTGAAAATCACCGAATCCTTCATAAGCATAACAGAACGAATGGTGAACAGTTTTCCATCCTCCGTTTTTCCCCCTAGCTATGACTCGTAAGCATTCGCGCGTAATGCACACCGTGACTTCCTTGGCTCAACCCAATAGTCCTGAATTCCCTTCCCCTTTTTATTTCCCGTCAAGACTATGCTACGACGTCAGCTTTGGCAACATCATAAAATGACAAAGTTACCCACGTAGGGTTCTAGACACCATTGCTAGATCTCCTCTAGATACACTTACTTACACAATACTTCGGCATCAGTCAGCTTAAACTCATGTGGAGATATCGACACATGCTGAAATTTCAGGATTTCTCTATAGTACCACCTTGGGCACGTAGGTTACACATTATTGAAACGTATGTCTGCTAGATTTAATAGAGATTGTACTGTTGGAAGCCACGTTAATTATATTTATATACTATATCGAACTCCTCCATTCAAACATGCTAATGTCTTTTAAGCATTTTAAGAAAAGAAGTAAATAAAGAATAGTAGCCGAAGTGTACAAAATATCAAGAACCTCTGTATTTTGTCCCTATAATATTTTCCTTTTCTTATATTCGTCATTTCAATATTTTACATTTGCATTTGTCATTTCACGCACTTGAATTATACTAAAAAATTTTAAATGAACTAAAATAAATATTTTAATTAAACATGACTTTAGTAAATATGGGGAAATGGGAATATACGTTTTCTAAATTTTCCGAAGTTATTCCACTCGTTCTTGTTAGTTCTTCGTAACTTTTCAATGATATTTCGTTAAAAAAATATTAGAATATGTCATACCACCAACCAAGAGGGAGCTTGCAGTGCTTCTTGTTTCTGGTTCGCCAATCACAGAAACTCTATTATTGCAGAACACAAACCCTCATAGAAAGTAGGAATATTTCAATAATGCGTTTTCTGTTTCATTCACAACATTATATCGAAGGACAGTATCTCGAAATATTTTCATAAATAATTTCAGTCTTGATTTTGTTTTTCCAGTACATTTCTACAAGCACAACACGGATCCCCACAACTGCATATCCTCGTCTCAAGATATTATTTCAGAAAACGGATGCAGAATCCCTATACCTTTGAAAAATATAAATATCTACACATGTACGTATTACCTAGACGCTATTGTGATACCAAGATAATATGAAGGTGAAGAAAGCAACAACAGAAAACATACATTATGGAATATTGCAAACGTGCAATGGTTAAAGGAAAAGCATTGGAAAATTATGTGTTCTAGTTTCGTGAATAAGCGGAACAAACGATTTGCAAATAAATAAATAAATATTTTCGAGATACAATCGCAGATGGAGTAAAGTAGAGCAATGTTTGGTCGGATAAATCAAATTTTTCTGCACCGTCTATAATACCCCACACAAGTTTAGGAATGTTGGATGCACCAAATTTTGTGTGTGTGGAATGGAGTGCTTCGTGCTCCTTGGATTTGAATTTTTCGCTATGATGTACTATGTACTATGTGCACTCATCACAATATCTGTTAAACGGAACTGATAATAGATAAATTAAATATTGACTAAACTGATTTATTTTTAGCTCATTCTGATAAAAGGTTATCGTTTTAATTATTTTTGTAAATATTCTAAATAAAGGCTTTTCCAATAAGATGAGTTATTTTGATATTCAAAGACAAATGCCATTTCTTGAGATAAATGATCGGATCTTTATTTCATTATAAAGAGGAAGGTATGCCGTTAATAATGGAAAATAACATCAGCCAAATGATCACCACGACCACGCCTAGAGGACCATATCCTTTTCACAAATTTTCCATAACCAAATCGCAAAGTGGCTGCCCTACGTCCTCAATAGCCTCACGAATTCCATCTTTGAGGTCTTGAATCGACGCTGGGCTGTTGGTGTAGACCTTTTCTTTCACGTGGCCCCAAATGAAGAAGTCGCAAGGTGTTAAGTAACAAGATCTCGGTGGCCAATTTTGATCACCTCTTCTAGAGATAACATGGTCCGGAAACTTTTCCCGTAAAAGATCAATGGTTTCGTTGCTTGTATAGCACGTAGCGTCGTGTTGTTGAAAGTAAACGTTGTTCAGATCAATACCTTCCAATTCCGGTCATAAAAAATCATTAATCATCTGTCGATAGCGCAATCCATTCACCGTAACTGTTGCTCCAGCCTCATTTTCGAAAAAGTAAGGTCCAATGACCCCGCGGGACCATAAACCGCACCAAACAGTCACAGGAATGGACAAACCTGGGTTTTCTTCAACACTTTCGGCTACAGCAGCAATATTCTCGGCTGTTCTTGAGCGACGTGCACGGGTTTTATTCTTCACATCACTAACTTGTCCCGCAAGATCGAATTTTTCTACCAATTTCTGTATTGCGGTCCGACACGGTGCTTCACGACGACCCAAAAATGTTCGAGTTTTACGAACCGTCTCTGCCATATTTTCACCATTTTTATAGTGAATTTTAATAATTTCAATGCGTTGCAGAATCGTGTATCGTTCCATTTTTATTAATGGCGTAGTTTCTACTTGTCAAATGTGAAAAAATGACAGCTCCAAAAGTGACATCTACCGAAATAGCGGGCTAATTAAAATAACACCTCTTATTGGAAAACCCCTTATTATGTTTTTCTCATATTCCTTGGCCTGTTAATCAAAATGAAACATTACCAAAAACAGTATTGGATTCCGATCTCAGTCGCTTTTTCAAGCACATTGAAAGTTTGATGTCTAGAACTTTTGGCGAAAGAACACAATTGAATACTAATGTGTACCGATTTTAAGAAAATATTCTATAAGAAAATGAAAGAAAAAAAAATTTAAGAGCAGTTTGGTTTTATATCTGTCAGCTCTCAGTTTTCGTTTCTGCCTTTGTTTTCTAGTGTACCTCAAGGATCTATCCTTAGACCGTTATGATCTTCAGTGTTCATTTAGACCGTTATGATGTTCAGTGTTCATTAATTACCTTCTACACAGATTATTCTCAATTATCGATGTACATATGTGCATACATACATATACAAAACCACAATTAGCCTGTTTAAGAATGCTGTTGATAAAATTAAAAAGGACATACCATAGTTCCCTGTCTCGGCAGAATGCTCATAAGTTTATATTCAATTTTTAACTGAAATTCTTCGAGGTTAATAATAAACACATCAGGCGAATTTACGGAGGGCTTTTTAGTCTATATACATAAGGCGACTTCACATGTGATGCTTTTCGTCAGTTTTTTTCTTGATTTTGCATACCAACTGTAATCAGTTGTGGATTTGTGAAATAGTTGAGGAAGTTCAACTTACTTTTATAAAATTACTTTATTAATCTGTATGCCATAGATTTTATCATAACTCTTAAATATGATTTTGGAAAGTAATAATTTTATTAAGTTTCGTTGTCTTATGAATATTTTTTAAGACCATACTAAATGCCTTTTTTTTCATCGCAATTTTAAACTAATTGTATAAAGATTTTCGTCCATTCCAGCACACTCAAACTCGTTTAATTAAACCCCCAAATGCCATATCGCAAAAGCCCTGGATTCTACCTCTACCGTGTTCCAAGTCGATGTATTAGCCATAGAAGAATGCGCCAATACCTGTTAATTAAAAGAGCCATAAATAGTTCAACCATTCATATCCTCTCGGATAGTCTAGTCGGACCTCTCAAGTCTTTGAAGTCCATCACTATTAAGGCAAGGATAGTCTGAAAGTTTATGCAAATGCTTAAAAATTTACCGAGGAGAAACAAAGATATCCACTACAGCTCCAGCATCAAACTTTGTTTCTGGGACCACAACCAATAATGGTCGACTGGGTCAGGACTAACGGACGCAAACCCTGCAGGCAACAACAGCTTTGTAATTCATTCTCTTGCAACCGCCAAGACGACATAACGTCGACTAGATACCTGCAGATAATACCAGAATGGTTAGCAATCCTCCAGCCACCATCAAGCCGACATCGGGTCGCCTTGATACCTGCAAACAACAACAGCATAGTTATTCCTCCCACATATCATCTTGATATCAGAGTACGTTAGAAATATCAAAGGGACAATCTGAGCGCGAAAGGTCGCTACAGATTCACCTGATGTCAGCTTCCAGTCTCACTTAAGATAACTGGATGCTTTCGATCTCTTTCTAGATACACAATTTGATAACCGTAATTTCTCCACAGATTAGCCTCCGTCAGCCCCCAATCTTCCTCAAACAGACTCAGTACTGCCGCATCCCTTCAGATGTAGAATATGATAACAATAAACTGACTCCTAACCGACATCTGATCTACCAAAATTTCGACACGCAGGGCGTCCCGCTGCCCACGTAAAAGCGATATTTAGTGCACCAGCGCACAGGGTTAAGGACCCATCGCTGCTGCACTTAGCATTGATTTTCAAGGGATCAGACAATGCGTTGCGCAGATGTGCAAGACGCTGCAGTTTTCTTCCACCGAAGACACGCCATTGGGAACGATGTTCATCAAATTGAATTGGTATTACAAAAACGGAAAATGTAATGTCTGTCTAGAATACTTTTTCATTATACTCCTTTTAACAACCATTCTACAGAGGACTATAATTACGCCAGCTCGATGAATACCGTCATTGAACAGGGACTGAATCGTTGATGGTTCACTTTAGATTCATTCCACGATTTCTTAGAAGCTTCCTCAGCAGACAATTTACAAATTTGTACTTAGTAAAATCGTTGTCATTAAAATTTGCATAAAAATATTTTTATATTCTGTAAAATCTCTGATCAAAGTAAAATGTACTTATAACTCGTGATTTGTACCATTAAATAGATTATCAGTTTCACTAGGCATTACACATGTGGTACTAATTCCTTTAATTTTAATTTTTTGCTTAGTATCTATTTTCCCCGTAACTAACTCCATAATTCCTTTAATCTATCCAAAATGCTAATTCTGTTAATGTTCCAGAAGAAAAGGAATTTTTGATACGAAACGGTCCCGAAATATTCAAGTCAACTATAGATAGAGCGTAATTTGCAAGTTAGTGAATTGTTATCAACCAATTAATATGCAGGACTGGCATCTGACGGTATTTGGTAATGGAGAAGGTCCCCTGTGAAATTGTACTTCTCGTCACTGAACTTCCCGCAGATACTTATTTTAAGTAGTATCAAAGCTATAAGTTTTTACGTTTAGCTTTCTTTCCCGTAATCATTACGTGAAAATTCCAATAGGATTAGAGAATATTAAAGGCTCCTTATGTCAGTTAAGAAGATGTAGGTAAAGCATCTCTGTAATAATTTTCCAGCGTATAGATATATTGGGAAATTTTCCTTATTTGAAAGAATATATGTGTGTATGTGGGGTAATTGTATATAATTGTATAACTGTTTTTTTATACAACATGCGTCAAGCTCACATACCGTATTGAAAAATAATAATAACAATAATTCTCTCAGATGGAAGGAAAATTATTTTTTTAAGTGTGAAATAAGTCACTATAACCATAAGCTACCAACGACCAACACGTTTAGAAAACTGAAATTATCTAATTCAGTTTTATTATTATAATTATGATTTGGAAGCTTTAAGATTAAGATCATTATGAAATTCCTATTTAAATCCATTCATTTATTATGGCCCGATATACGGAAAATTCTTCCAGCAGCCAAGGGCATATTCTGGTAGAATAATCAACGATTACTAAACAATTGCCTCGCATGAAATTGTTCTGCAGCCTTCGGTTATCTTGCTGATTAACCCAACAGCTGGTGGCGATGACCGCTTAGTGGAGCAATCGACAATTAAAATAATAATTAACCTCGCATGGTAATTATTATGTAAGGCGATTGTTTACTACTAAGCAACTCAGGTGCTGCAACCGGTAGGGCAAATGACAAGGTTGTGTCGTTATTTAACATCCGCATTGTGAGCACAGAAAGCTTACTTCTGAATATTGGGGCATAAAAGACCAATGACTGGTCTGGCGAGTGCCGTTAAGTGAGCAGTCGCAGTTAAGTCTTGTTTTAGAAAGCCTCATCCTACGTAGCATAATCATTATGGGACCCTTCGATATCTTCAACATTGAGAAGCCTTTTTGATAACTCTGCGATAAACCGACAGTCTCGGTAACTACAGGCAAGTATAGGTAAATGGAAATATCATTTACAATGGAGTAATTAGAAAGGATAGATGAACTGACAGTTCAACATAACCACCATGCTCTAGAAAATGCATTAAGGGCAGATGTAGGATAGATTACAGATTATATGACAGATATTCCGGCTTCAGGTTTCGATTTAGATTAGATTTAGATTTCTTTTTGTAGCGGGGGTGAGTGGCCTTTACCCATTATAGTTCCTCCAACAAACCCACTCTTCCTAGGAAGAGCAGCATTTGTTTCGAAGAGATTTCTTCGAAGTCGGCAGACTTTAAGAAGTATGATCCAAAAGCCTGGAATCTAAATTGTGCAATGGCCTCGCTTTCACACGGCTGCTGGTTTACTTCCAGTATAGTTAGAGTAGAATACAATAGGGTAAGGACAATTAGCAACGGATTGCAGTTTCAAGGCTTATCTGAGAATAAATAAGGTGTCGAAAGGTAGATGGAAAACAGTTTGATTTGGAATCTTGAGTTCACGATAGCTAGGCGGTAGATCGCATGGGGACAGCTCGCCATATTGCGCGCAATCAAGAAGATTTTACAATTGTTTTTTTATTTTTGGAAAACATGAATATTCACGCAAACTTTGTGTTAACGATGCCGATAACTTTTGCTATATATGTGGTAGATATTGTCAATAAATACATTGAAGAAACATTAACGATTTCGTAAAACAAGCTTACCAGGCATATTTTGGAAAACATCTTAGGCAGCAGCATAAATAATGGGTGACACATAAAGTAGGTATGTGTGTAGTCTCTCCGATACTGGATGCATGGATCACGCAAAGTACTTAAATTTGACTTAAATCGGCTAAAGCACCAATACCACATCGTGAAGATTTGTCACTCAAAATGAAAGCAACAGTGAAAGTGAATTTGAAAGATGCAGTCCCCCACTTTAGGGTTTTTCTCAAGGTGAGTTCAATGACTTGATCCGTGATTTAAATTTATCAAAGAAATCCGCTGAACTTCTTGCCTCCGAACTTAAGGAAAAACATTGCCTTAAACGAAGCGTAAAAATAACATCTTATTGAATTAGAGAGGAAAAAGTTCTTCGTTACTTTAGTGAATAAGATGATCTTCTGTATTGTAACAATGTTCCAGCACTTTCAAATTTATGGGTCTATCGGAATACCGACCAGAAGTGTGGCGACCCTTCATGGATAGCTCAAAAAGGATTTTGAAATGTGTGTTGCTGCATAATAATCACAAATTAGGTTCAATACCGATAGACTCAACAAAACTTTAGGAAGAATACGGTAATATTAAATTTGTTTCAGAAACATTTCGTTTGTTCAACATCAATGGTCAGTATGCGTCGGTATAGAGATGGTAAATTTTTTTTAGGTCAGCAAAGTGCATACACCAAATACCAATATTTTCTTCGTCTTTGGGGCAGTCGTGCAACAGAAGAACACTGGAGTAGACAGGCTGCTGATAGAAAGTGTGACTATGAGAAAGGCTAACATCATTCATGAACCATTAATAGACCACGAAAAATTCCTTCTTCCATCACCTATATAATATATTTTTTATATCCCTATGTTATTATAAGAAGGTTGTTGTTATACAGAAAACGAGAGCCAATTTAGCAAATCTGACATTATTTTCGTATTTAGAGCACTAATATTACTCTAAATCGGCTCTCAATTCCCGTGCCGCAGAATTACTGTTCCCCAGTGTTATTGATTAAAACTTGTTTGTGATAAACCCTTTCAAATATGCCTTTGAAAATTCTAGGAGGATCAATACCTTAAACTAATCACTGTTCATTGCTTTATGTCATTAGTAATTTTCAGTAATGCTCCCCTACAGATATTCATAGATCTAAATTATTATTGAAAATTCTAAATTTTATAATAAGTTGGTGCGATCCAAATAATATTCAATTTGATTACACAATAATTTCTGAAATACTTTGGACAGGGAAAAGGTAGATGATATTGACCAATATTCAGTAGAATTGGTACAACCTTGATTTGACGACTAAAAGTGAAATTAAGCCAATTCAGTTCTAGTTCAAATTATTATTATTTAACTACAAAAACAAACAAATCATATGTTGGTTTTAAAAGTCCACGAACTTTCAGACAAGAAAATATAAAATTAAGATCTAAAAAATTTGAAAAAGAAAAAGCAATAACAAAAAAATGAAATCAAGAAAAATTACATTAACTCAAGTTTAAGTCGAATTTTTGAACGGTCCATGCTCAGAGCAACTTAAAGTACGAAAAAGTCTTAATACTTTCCTCAGGATCCGTTTCATCTCCATTCAGATAGTCCACTTCTTACTTTGAACAGTATTTTAGGTAACTTTTCACTTCGCTACTCCCTGAAAGAAAAACTTCCCGCTTCACACTATTATTGCAAAATGGCTTCTAAAATATCGCTGATTTTCTAATTTGTTTATATTCTTATACGTCAATCTAACGGACTTTAACCCTATGTCCGCATGAATGGTTTTGTGTACTTAAATATATGCTAGGAACTTGAATTCTTGTACGTGAACTAACGAAACTTAATTATAAAAATTCAAAATGGCAGTTTCAATTTTAAAACTCTAAGTAGGTGCTACATTCATTTTGATAAATTTGCGGCCACATGAGAATTTTCTACATTTCTGGAAAAAATTTGCAAAAAATTGGCGATGTCCTACCAATTCACTTTTTTCTACTTTTTTCATAATTTTTTACTCAGCAAGTAACAGCTATTTTTTTACTTTTATTTTAATTGTCGTAGTTTTTTCCAGATTTGGTGGATTAATTTTGTGACGTCATTGATCGGTTGGAGAGTTTGTTCAGACCCGAATAGTTACTGTAGGTAGCAAAACGTCGAATTTGTCAATGAAATAAGGCACCATACGACAAAATCTGCTTTGAGTTTAATTTCTTGCTTTATTGCTTATATATCTAATATAAGTGTAAAATATTTAAAGTTAGGTTTAGAATGGCTAAATCTAGCTGATAGGTATAATGGGATAGCTCTCCGTTGGACACGTTCTAACTAGTGGATTCCGTTTTTCACGTCTTTTGATGGAAGGTTGACGGTACTATCATGAGTATTTATTGCCCTACTTATAATATTGATTCAAAAAGTAACTATGAAGCGACGGAAAATTTCCTATAAAAGACCTCACAAATGGCTCTACAAATGTTTTTGTATACATAGGTATACAGCTTCGTAACAACTCGGAGACATTTGGTATCATACTAATTGTAAGTGTCTTTGATTGTAAAGTCGATTGATGTAACTATCTTACCAATATGGAACAATTCATAACGAACATTTTGTGACCGATTATTATTACAGGAAATGTTGCTGCTATAAAGAATAAAATGGAATTAGTTTATGGGGTAGGAAGTTAACAGAATGCAGGCGTAGAAGCGACGACGAGCTTATGCTAAGAAAAAACAAGAATGTTTATTCCCGAACTAAGTCCCACAACGAGTTTAAACTAAGAAAAAACATGAATGTTTATTCCCGTACTAAGTCCCAGAAGATGGACCGAGGTAATTTAATTTTTGAACTCTCAGCTATTTCTGCTTCGATTTGCTTCATTCTCATTTTTGTCATAGACAAATATGATCCATCTATACATCTATTACGGAGTTTATCGTTCGGAGCTTACACTAGATATACAGGTCATTCGGAATATTAGTAGAATGGGTGTGCGCTAATTGATTTCTTGGGGTATTTATTTAAAACCTCTAAGGACTGTCTATCTAATAAAGTGTAATTCATTATTAGTGTGTATGGTTCAATGAAGCATTATATAGTATATGAAAACAAATCTTTCATTTCTCCGGCATTTTAGGAGGTTCAGTAGAAATGTTGATCAGGTCATTCCAACGAATCGATTTGCATACTCTATCCTTCTTATTTTACGAACACCCAGTATGTAAGTATAATTTTATAATAAAGATCTCTTTAGAGAAAATTATAAATATTACGATAATTGAAATTTACAATCGAATTTTCAACATATAATATTTATAATCGATCTTGAATTTGCGTGGTTGGTACTTCTTCTGTTTACTGTATAAATTATCGAGAGAATAAAGTTTATGCGAAAATTTGGATTTGTGCAAACGCATAGATTAGATTAGTTTAGTTTGCACTTTCATATTTTGAGACAGTTTTAATCCCCGGGAAAAAGTCTGAATAATACGGGATAATTTGAAATTTGGTTAACGATTCTCTTGGAAGTCTTTCAGATCAGCTCCTTGTAATAAGTTTCACAGATTATTGGATTATTGGAACATGTTATCCAAGGCTGCTTTCGCTGCTATTGTAATGACGAAGACCTCAGATTGGAAGAGAAAAGTGAACCTTGCAAGTGAGATCCCCAAACCAATGACAAACTCGAGAAAATAAACACCGACATTGCCCTTCTCATTTGTGAGGGACCCGTCGGTTTAAATTTATATGTATATACTCATAGAACTTATTAACATCACCAAATGAAAACAAAATTCATACAATTATTTCCATTCCTTAAACCTCAATAGAACTTTCAGGTACCACTCGTTAGAAGTTCACTCTATATCTATGTATATATATTAGAATAGAATATACCACAACTTGTTCAAGAGCTCTCTAAAATGTATGGAAATATAAATTTTAGAGAGGTATCTACTCAAAGAGTTAAAACAATGCAATGAAAGTATCTAATATCTAATTTTCCGACCACATCTATTTGCTTAAAGGCGCACCCAAACCTTTATTCCCGACGAATATACATTAAGTACTACCTAATATTCTACTCCAGTCCAGAGGGAATATCTCTTTTAAAATGAAAAAAAAAAAGCAAAGTTGCCTTACTATGGAGAAAATCTAAATCATATCACATTCACCAGTCTCTTTCTCTATTATCAAGAATAGTTGTCGTAAAACAAAGAGGCACTTAAAAACCAAAATGAAAAGTCGTAATTGACACTTTTGAAGCCCCATTTAGGCAAAAACTCATATGAATTTGAGGAGTCTGGAATTCACTCTAATATTCTCTTATTCAGCCCAAGGAAAAGTTTCTATTGAAGCGGTTATTAGCAGCAGAAGCAGCAGCTATCCGGACTAGTAGTATACTCCCTAGATGGGCTCAACGGGCGTAAAAATTTAATTAAAGTTTCATTGATATGATATATTTTAGTCTTGAATAACAGCTATGCCCTTCGGCTTTAAGAATGATGCTTTCGTTTGGAATTTAGACAATGGATTTTAAAAAAAAACAATTATGGAAGATTTTGGAGGATTAGAGAACTTCATTTTAAACTTATTCTCATGGAGATAAGAATTAAATTTTGTAGTACATAAATAAAAATTTTCTTTGTCCTCTGTGTTATCACATTAAATTCAAGAATTGTTGAAAACAAGATTGGGGTGTCAAGAAATACGTCGATGCTGTCATTTATTATCCACTTGATATTTTCAATTTTGAAATGTATTTGAAGAGATATTTATTTTCACATTTTTCTTTTAGATTCGAATCAAGATCAGCGTGAGCTGTGTGTATCTAAATCTCCTGCTAAGGGAATGCTAAATATTTTGAAAAGAAAATTTTCGGGCTCGGCTATTTGTTGTGCAAATATCTTTGCGAGAAAAAGATCGTGATGGAAAGTAGGTATGGAGAAATTCATCGATGGGATAAGTACCAATGAAAAATAATTGTGTACATGTCCTGCAGAAATGAAGCGAAACCTGGTCTTACAGTTAAAATCATGTCAGAAGCAGGGTTGTTTGAATTGCATTGATGAGTCATTTCTGAGGCAAATTTATAAAATGCATTTAAGTGAAAAAAAAATTGATTGAACTTCTATGAGATAAGACCTCTCTGATCGGCTGGGTCGAAAATTTCAATATATATTTTTTTTTAATTAAAGGAAAAATATAGACAAAAGTACTCAAATCTAATCATCCTGAAGACTATACAACTTTTAGTTACTTGTGCAGTGATGTAACAAATATGATTAGAGAGTGTTATGATAAATAGATTTTAGGCACCGCATATTTCATATCCTCCTACCCTAAGGCATTTTGGTTTTATACAAAGCTTGAAGCTCTCTGGCACCAACCCTAGGGAAATGCTTCACAATGGAACATCTGCTGATAAACCCGAAAATATTTGCAACTTTTTTACAAGTTATCTTCAAAGTACATTCAATGCTCACGAGAGCTCAACAATCTCTCCTACATCCAACGAAATCCATTATAACTCCAATATACATATTCCCCTAATACTTCAAAACAGGAGATAAAAAACTAGTGAAGAACTACCGTCCTATTTCTACTTCTAATCCCTTAGCTCTGATCCTTGAAAGACTCATTTTTAATAATCTATAGTTGATCCTTGAAAGGCTTATTTATAATAATCTTATACCGCAATTAAAACTGTACACCAGCGCTCAACAACATGGCTTCCTACCAGACCGATCTACGAGAACTAGCCTATCGATATTCACTGACTCTATTGCTCTAACTCTTGATGAAGCTAAACACTTAGATGCTTTTTATACGGATATATCTAAGGCATTTGGTAGAATAAGCTGTTGTAATTAATGGATTTTCATCAAATCTATATATATACACAAACATCGGGTGTACCGCAAGGTTCGATTCTTGTTCCACTTCCCTTCTTATTACATGTTAATGATTTCTCTAATCCATTGATCTATCCAGTTGCCAACACATTGAGGAGTTGCTCTCCAGGTGTAGTAAAAATCAACTATATCCTAAACTTTGATAAATGCAATTGTATGTCCTTCTCAAGAAAACAAGACCACATTATACTGGGGTTATATGTCAGTTTGACACTGTCTCCGTCATTCGTGTAATAGAAATCAATTATTTGGGAGTACAGAAGTCTGTCGGGGTTTACGTGAGCACCTAGCTATTTTGCCTTAATTTCGTGGCAGTCTTAATGCACGGATTAGTATTTAGGCTATCATCAGCGCACCTTTGACCCAGAATATATTATATTCTGTCTCAATAAGTACCATTTTATGTCAGTGCATGTTTGACATTAAACATTCTGGTCGAAGCAAGACCCATCTAAAATCTCGACTGATCTCTGGATATCGGCATCTGGTTGATTTAACGCAACTCCACGCGTCCTCTCAGCATACATTAAAAAGCGACCATCATTAAAAATTCTCGAATGCTGGCCTAAATAATGCAGACCCAGATACTATCTCTTTGCCCGCAAATGGTCCACCACAACCACCACGATTCTCCCACAAAGGGGCCTTGGGCCTTATCCGTGTTGAGGCGAATAGTACTCCTTAACCCCGTGGTACCAAGATAGTAATGTCGGCTAGCCAATTGATATGGCTTCGTAGTCCATGACCATAAGGTCATGGTTACTACCAGTGATATCTTTACATATAGATATCTTTGTAGTAATGGGACTGGTTACTCCATTCGCGCCTAAGAACAGTTGCAACGTCTAAATAATTGCATATATCCTATAAAGGAAAACACAAACCTTAATAGGCGCTGCCTGCGGGGACCACGCGAATTTTAAAATATCCTCGGATTCAATTTTCGAGAGGTTAGAGATTAACACCCAGTAATGATGTTATTGGTGTAATTCAATTCACCAACAAATATCTTCCATCTAGTATGCATGCTTTCCTCTTACGCACCTTTCACACATATCTTTTCCGCCGCCAATTTGGGAGTACAAAATTGCTAACAAAAAGCTTTTAAAAGCCTGAAGTTTGTCTTAAGGAGCGTTAGGCGCTTTAAACATCTTTCTTGGCACATAACTAACTTTGTAATTTGTTTTTTGTTTTTGATTTTCATAGCTCATTTAGTAAATAACAATTTACTAAAAAAGATTGTAATATCTTGTGTGCGTATTTTGATAAATAAATTCTAATTCTAATTATGTGTAGTACCCTAGTTAAATTCGCACAAGAGTATGCTACCTCAATCTGGAATCCTTTCTATACGACCGGGCCGTATAGAAATAAAATAGGAACTATTCAACCTAGATTCAATTACTAGGTACTTGCTTTTTAAATTTACAAGCTCATATGTAGATTAAGATGACAGATCAGCTAGATATCCTATGTTATCCTTAGTAACACGTCGATCCTATCTTGATTAAATGTTCCTATTTAAAATTTTTCATGGTTCTATTGACTCATCTTAATTATTATCTACATCAAAAATCAACTTTTATAGTCGCCTCATCCGACAACACCCTACAATTCATATAGTTGCTCCCCGTACAAACTTATAATTCAAATCCCCCTTGGTTAGGACTCAAAAGTGGCACAATATGCCTTATATAACGATTTGTATATTTTAAGTGACAGCTTTGTGATTTTTAAACGCAACTTCTTGGCTGTAATAATTCATCTAAGTAATTTTACCATTTTAAATTAAATTCATCTATTTCATCTTTACTTGTTTGCTTTCTTCCTTCCTTTCCAACCTTGTATATATTTGAATCGATTTGTTTGTATGATCTTTCTTACTTTTTTTAAGTTCATAACTTAATTTTATTATTTTTATTTTTCATCTTATTTCTTAGTTTTTATTGGTATTATCTTTATTTCGCTTAATATCAGAGTTTGTTTCGATTTCTAGTAATTAGATCTTCACTGTCAAATAGTTTCATTTTGCTTTGATTTATATTATGCTTTTCCTTTGAAATTATTGGGTTTTATTTCTTATATCTTATTTTAAACTACTTATGTACTTTATTTTGTAGTTCTTCTTTTCCTTCTTACTTTTACTTAAAGTTTTGTGTTTGTGGATTTATCTGTTTGCTGTCGTATGAACTTCTTAAATAAATAAAAAAATAAATAAATAAATAAAATATGCAATTTTCTTCCACTTATTGTGAATACTATTTTCAATACTTTTAACAGGATAGACAGATTTTACAGCATCTTTTCTTAGTATTACCCTTAAAAATTAATAAAAAAAAACAGCCTCCTAGCATGCCTACTAGTTTTCTGGTATCATCTCTGCTCTCTTTCAGGAGCTCCACTATTTACTTCCTATCATTCCTGTCATTGGTGATCTCGTCTTAAAATGTTCCGACTGGAATTCTCACATACGGTTAAGGTATAAGTTGTAAAATTGTTGTAAAATTGGAAATTGTGTAGAATTTTTTTCTTTTATATCTCAGTGAAATAAACTAAAATAATCATCTTTTAAAAGTTTATAAAAAAATTATGTCTCTCTTCTCTTCTAGGCGTTATTTCTTCGTACACTTCGGCTTAGGTAAGTAATTTGTTTGATTTCTTTTACAATAATTTAAAATATGTCTGCTATGTGGTGCAGAAATTTTTTGTTTATTTTTATTTATAACTCTATCATTTGTTGTTTGTATTTTTCTTAAATGAACTCTTTCGAATAAATTATAATGAAAATCTACCCTTTTCTAAGTCCTTACTATATACTACATCCGAGAAAAAAGTATCTGAATACCTGTCTCTTGCTGCCTTTTCATTTTTCTAACTAGTAAAGAAACCCCAGCTTTTTGAAGTTATAAATGTGGAAACTTTTCTATAAGATTTCACAGTTAGCAAAATTCACAGAAGAAAAAATGAATTCAGCGTTATAACTCTGAATATAATTCACGTACATGATATCAACTTCAGCATTTTTCTGCAGGTTTCCGCTGTATAGTGCTTTCTTTACCTCCTCTTATTCAGTAACGTCCATTTGTAATGTGTTTTTCTTTTAATGAATTCAATTCGTGAGTGTTTTTATAATTTTCAACAAAAGACAGTCAAAGTGTTTAATTCTGTACGAGCAAGTGTACCTAGGTCACTTTTAATGAGTATTTTAAAAGAAATGAAAAACACAAATGGAAATCATTTCTTAGAGGGAAAAAGTAAAACAGAAAAGAAAAAGTTTGAGGAGCTTTTGGTAAGGTAAAATGTCTGGACATAAGGTCTTGTTGCTTCAATCAACTACATTCTTGACTTAAAGATAGGTAAGATATCGAAAAAATGTATGACTTGAAGATATTTTATTCTATGCAATTTCAATTTATATGGCCTCAGTAGCTTACTAGAATATGAATCTGAGTTTGAAAACATTTTTAGTTGAGCAATTTATTAAATTTTAGGCGATTATAGAGAAAATTTCTAAATTATCTGCATATAACTTAATGTATCAAGTGCACTATCAAGTTATTAATAAGTATGAAAAGTAGAAGAGGACCTAGAATAGAAGCTTTATTATGAACCCAATTTTATTGGAAAGTTTTTAGTTTTTAGACCTATCTCCTATAGATAAGGCCTAAGATCAGGTTGCTTGCTGCTCCGAAATGGAGCTCTCCGAGTACTATGGGTGACGTACATTTTTCCCGATTCAGAAAACTTTCGCGGGATATTTTTGCTGCCGGAGAGCCCATTTTCATGCACTTTGGTCACATACACCTCAGTTACTACATTTCGCATATGTAATGCATGGCCATTAGTGATCTATTGTAAACAGTTTTCTCAGAGGAAGTCATTTGCCACCAGGCATCGAATCCGCACTATCACGAGAAATGCTAAAGTCCACTTTTTCTCCCAAGAAAGTCGCTCAAACTACATTCGATCGCCAAAGCTTTCTGCCGTTTAATTGAAATAAACATTGTTAATAAAGTATGTTCAGAGTATCATAATGCATCGTTTAAGATATCTCTAAGACGTGTCTGTTCATGTCGCGTTTAAGTTGTATGAAAACAGGGCATTCTCTTTGTCTACATAAATTGTATTTCAACTCACAATTTTGTTATTCTGCCAAAAAATTATTGTAAAAATATTGTGTACCCAAAGTTTGTTTTTTACATAAAATGTACAGGACCTCTCTTTTCATTGTCTTTTATTTCTAAAACACATTTCCAATTTGACCACGTATGTTCAAATTACCATTACAACTTATTATTATTACATTATGTAGGTATATATAAGGAACTTCGTAAATATTATACATATTATGATCGAATTTTACATTAAAATGTTGTTATAAGTTTTATTTCTTTCAAAGATTTTACCTTTTTATTTTATATGATGTTTTCCTATAAATCTACTTTAATTTTGAACACATTTTCCACAATTTTCATAAATTCTATAAATCGGCCTCATATATGTTTGTATGTACGTATCTGTTCTCGAACCCATAACTCTTGGCAGGTAGACTTACCTTTCAACTTTTCAATATCAAAGGCTCCGACCTACTTTTCCCAGAAGTATTGCATTTCATATTTCTCAGCATACATATTCACCCAATTTTGATGTCTTTGTTGCTATTTCTGGGTAATATAGGCTCTTCACTTCATGAGAATTAAAGTTATTTTTCTAAAAGGAGATTAAAAGTAGGGCGGGAATTGGACGGGAAAATTGCAAAAAAAAAATAATTAAAATTGAATGTACGAATCTAAAGCCATAAATTGGTTAAAAAGATTTGCGTGGTTTGGGAAATGTGAGGTTGTTCTTTATGGGAGCATATATGTAACACAGTAAGCGTTGATGTGTGAAATGTAGATAACTACAATTTTATAAGACAAACTGTTTTAATAAATTACTATTAATACTGGGCAGTGGACAGACGTTATTTACTTAACTTTTAACTATTTTAGACTTGTAAAATTATAAGCATAACGCACGCTGTTATACAGTATTGAGGTGAAATTAGTTGGGAGTTAAAGCCCATCGCAGTGCTATGGATGTCAAGTTGTGGGTAATGACGGCAATTCGGCAATATTGTATCCTCGCATCGATTTATTTATATGTTCCCAATGTTAGTCAAACATATAAATAAGTTAAGTACGATAAATTTTAATATTTAATAAAGAACAAAATTTTTGTTTATCAATAAAAAAATGATTTATTTTATATTATATATTTTTTGTCGTTCTTCTTTAATTTATTTACAACTGTTTATTTGTTTAATTCACTGCAGCTACAACTGCTGTGTTCTACTCAGATATATAAATAAGACTCCTCTCGTACTACACTGACACTTCTATTTATAACCATCATACTTTTTTACATAGTTTACAGTAAACTATTTTTGGTATCACTTAATTTGTTCTTAAAGTTTTTCAAAATTGTATGTATACTATTTTAATGTGTAATCATGTGTAGTCATAAGTATAGACGCTACATTGCTCACCAATGGTCTTGCATTCTAGTAACAATAGCTCTGACACGTTAAATGGCCCTGGTAATATCCGAGTTGTATTTCATTCGCTGGCTTGAGGTTCACCTATATTTGCAAGTTCAATTCAACATGTAGATCTTGTCCTACGTTGGATAGAATTTAATAAAGTTGAAGTATTTCAGCCTAGCTGAACTAACAAATATACAGATGCGATTATAATGTTGTTGTAATGAATCATTATCAATAATAACATATCTTAGTTACGATTCGTTTAGCTAGCTTTCAAATCAGAATTTCTTTCTAATAACTGAAATTTCATAGGGTTGTACTCAGATGTAGTTGCATGGTAATTGAATTTAGTCATTGTTTCATCTGATACCATGCGCCTAAGGTTTTGGTAATATATGTTACAAGATTTCAATCACTTGTTATGGTAACTTTGTGGGTGAGTGCGCTGCTGGATATACAGTCCAATCTCTCAGCAATACCTGGCAGCTCACTCTGTAGTAGCTTCCTAGTCAGATTGCCTCGCTAGCATCTCGACTATTTCCGAAGAGTCTGGGGTGGGTAAACAAAAATCCTTGGCTGCCACGAACCATAATAAAAAAACGTGCCGTTAAATGAAATCAATGCACACACTTAGTCCTGAAGACATCACATATCACTTACCTTTCGATATATTGGAAGGATCTGATGTTGGTAATCGTCTCCGTGTCGTGCCCTAACTAGTCGATTATGAACTCTGATGCCCTGTATCCTATCACCGAGTAATGAACGGACGAATTAAACATTTATCACCGTCGGGGGCTCTGGAAAAGAGGAGGATTAATCAAAATCTCTAACACACCATTGCATTATAAAGCATGTTTATTTTAAAACTCACAAAAATGGTTTGTCATTGAACAGGTCGTTAATTTGCGGTAATATAGGTGGTCATATTACCGCAAATTAACGACCTGTTCAATGACAAACAATCTATACACAGGTAGTAAAGATCGTGTCTAACACTATTACGAAACATTAAAATCAATAATCAAATGTAAATTACTACTTACATATTTTAAGAAAATTTTTAAGCGTCCGAATCTGGATTCATATTAAATGATTCACTTGATATCCAAAAGAAAAATATTCTATCATTATATGTACCATGCACCAATAGTGACAGTAAATTATAAAGTTATATTTTGTAACACAAATAGGATACATACATATGTGATGATGTCATGATACTTTACCAATTTTATAAATTCCAAATATATATGCTTTTGTCAAAAATAAGAATCGTATGTCATGTTAGTATGACAAAGTATAAATCGCAAATATAGATTTCTAGGCAAAACTAAACTATGAAATTCATGATGCGATGAAGCATTAGCAACCAGTAACTCCAGATATGCAATTCTTGACAAACAGAGGTAGGCATATTTCTATTATCCCAGTCGGATTAGCTTATGGCCTTGTAAAAATTTCTTCTGTAACCTCTATAGGGGTCACTGGTAGTCTAAATTCAAAATGGCGACCAAATTCCGCCGATGGGTTACCCTGCATCTTTAGTTGAAGGGGGATTGCTTTTTCTCAATATTTAGGCCATTTTCAACTTTTTAACAAACATTTTAAGGACTTAACTTGTGGTAAATTTGATTCTTTATAACCTACAATTTTTATCGTGTGATTGATATTTTTCGAAAACAATAAAAAAAGTCATAAAGTATAATTATTCAATTATCACGTTTATTATCACCCTTAGGACATAAATATACTGGAACGAAGTTATATAGGATAGCATTTCTTACAATGTTGATCTCTACCATTTTTTTCCTAGAACCAATATTTAAGGTCCTACGCCTATATCAAGCCAAACGGGACCCAAACGACCAGTTGAGCCTAGACGCTGACGTCACCGTTAAGTGGGCAACGAATAAGAGTGAACCTGAAGCGTCATTTCGACCTGGAAATGCTCAGTTTTTCGAACGATGCTTAACGCAGTAGACGTATTGCAAGTAGAATGGAGAATTGATTTGTGTGTGAAGAAGCTGCAAGCGAAACTAATATAGTGAAAAAACGTGGTGTTCAGTCACTTATATCAGTAAGCATTATTAGCGATGATGAAGAACACAAGCGTAGATACATAGACGAAACAGCGACGTATCTCAATTATCATCGACAGCAACGCCATCACCAGTTCAAATGCAGGTACTACCAACAATCGATTACAAATCCTGTTGCTTCATATGTAAAGAAAACGTTGATCTAGTGATGGAAAAAATGCGTTCCATAAACGTGCGGCGCCACAACAAATTCATACGTGAAATAATAGTACGAATCGAGAAGATTGATTTAACGGCTATTAAAACTCGGTATCATCACACTTGGTGGAAAGCGTACATTATTATACGTCGCGTGAGACATCAGTAAGATCGGGCCATTACGATACAGGTCGTGCTATATAGTACATTTTCGATTATGTTCATAACAATGCTGACGAATGTTAATTTAATCTGAAAAAGCTAGAGGAAGAGATCGAAGAAGACTTTCCTCCGGGTCGCAGGACAATAAAAAAGCATTGACAAGGGTACGGCGACGAAATTATAATATTTGACGCACCAGAATTGGAGACGATAATATGTTTTCTTGACACTGATCACAAAATCCTTTCGAAGGCCTGGTAAGAATGAGGCAAAGCTATCCGATCCTCAGAAAGAAAGATTGACAGTTGTTCGTGAAGCGGCTATCTTTTAGTCGCGAAGATGACAGAGCCACCTAAGCTAATTTTTTGAAAGCTTCGGATATTACTTGTGCTTAACTGCATAAATTGATCGCTCAGGTACCCACGCCGTACAACTGAACGTTGTATCAGTGAAATTAGTAAAAATTTTGACAATAGATTGTTAATGTGTAATTTGAAAAATTGCACAGACATTCAGGATGTTCAAAAATTCACCGTTTTTGCCCGCTATGTATCTGCAAACCTAATGTGAAGCATGAAATGTATGACAACTCACGTTGTCGATGTCAGAAATATATGTACAATTGATGAAGTATGGTACAGCTTTGAATAGCCGCGAGATAAATTCGTAAGTTTTGCAACTGACATATTTTCCACATTTTATACATCTTCACTGCGTAATTCACCGCGATCAAATCATAAAATACGAAAATGTGTGGAGGATTGTTTTGCAGATTGTGAATTTAATTAGAACAAATTCCAAAACTCATCGTCAATTTAAGATCTTTCTCGAAGAGTTGCGGTGAAATTATAAAACAGATGAATTGCCCAGCGATCTATCTTTTGATGGTCAACTTTCAATGTTTGCCTTTTGCATTTGGTGAAACTCCATCCTATCATAACATTTGCAAAAGAAAACGGAAAAAACTACCCAGAATTAGAAAATGCAACTTGTCTTTATGTTCCTCACCGACATTATGGAGCATTTCAACAGAAAAATAATTATTGGTTTGTCAAAAACTGTTTTTACTTTTGAAGTTGAACTTCGGCGATTTATGTATGATTTTAAGTCCAAACTATTTAATCTCTATCGACGCAGAATAGAAGAAAATTTAAATAAATATAAGAAAACATTTGAAGAATTGCAAACTGAGGTTTCAAGATTTGCACAATTTTTATATCTACATTTGCATATTCTGTGAACTCATTTATTTGTAATACTATTGAAGATGAATTTCCAATTTCTGAAATTTTTTCGAAAAAGCGGTTCGGAGATTCGAGTAATTAGATATGAAATAGAATCAGGTATTGCAAATATAGCACAAATTTACTTCTACAATTGAATTTTGGAAACTCGTACCAGAATCATAATATCCAAACTTAAAGTAAGCTGCTTCCAGTCTAATTTCAATATTTGTATTCAAATACTAGAGCATAGCTCTTCAAAATTTATATATGAAAAACCGGCATGTAGCTCTCATTGACCTCATGCGTGCCCACCCCTGATCTAGGGTATCATAAGAATTGGTCTTAGAAAAATTCCAGTTGTTTATTTTTATTTTGTTACTTTCCAATTTGTCCTATATTTTGGCTTGAAAAAAAAACAACATGCATGAATTAAAAATATGATAAAATAATTGTTAGATAGTTTAAACAACTGTTTTTAAATAACTTTTATCAACTCACAAACTCCTGACTAAAAAACTTTTTGTCTGAGCGCGTGAGAGTAACGTTCGTGACAAAAAGTTTTAGGTTAGTCAACGTAGATGGATTTATATGTGATTTTTTTTTATTTAGAATGCGTGAATAGGGAGCTTTCCGACGGTGTAACACTTTCTCACGTTTTGGGGGTTTGGGATGGGGTGGTAACTACCACCCTCGGGGTTGTACAATTTTGGCCGTGTGTAATATAAATGGAGATTCGAGATTCGAGGGTCGAAATTCGAGATACGAGAATCGAGTTTCGAGAGCGAGACGCGATGGTCGAGAGTTGAGTTTCGAGAGTAGGGATTCGAGAGTCGAGAGAATATATTGAATTTATGACTAAAACGTGGAAAGTAACATATCTTAAAAAACTTTTAAATAAATAACTTTAGTAAATACAATGCACTAAAAATTATACATAAGATATACACAAGAAAAATATAAATCTTAAAAGTTTGGGCATGAGTTGCAGTAAGACAATTGTGATTATAATTATGGATGCCTAAATTTTAAGATTTAATCTGAGTTGTTACGTTTCTTATTTTGCAATAAAAATTTTCTTGTGTAAATAACTGAGAACGAAAAAAATTATTTTTATTTTTTAGTGCTTTTTATTTACAAAAGTTATTTATTTTAAAAGTTTTTGTGATATATTTTATTATTTATTAAATCCTATTGCTATTTTGACATCAAAATTCAACCTCTTATTTAAAAAGCGCCAAATAAATCAAATAACAGAAATGTAGGTATCTCTTCCTCTTCCTCAAAAATGCCCAGTATTTGATCCCAATTTTTCATTTGGAACTGCTTAAGGCAAAAAAATTTTAATTCTCCCCAAAATTTAGCCTCACTTACACATAGATGTATTGCTGAAAATTTTCTACAAACTATTGAACACACTTAACTTTAATAATATTATGATTTAATTAGAATTAACTACAAGAGAAGGTTAGACAACCGCCAGCAGCTGACTTATTTTGTTTCGAAAGCTTCAATGCGCTATCAGTGTTTCAAGTCACATGCAATAAGTATGAAAACAGGAAAATTTAAAACTTACCACTAATAAGGTGTCTTCATAATAATAATTAACAGCAGCTAAACGCTTACATCGAAAGGCTTTTGTTATATCCACACACATTGGCAATAATAATAAATGTCCTTCGTTTAGTGTTGTTGAGACATTAATTTGCGGAAATTGCACGAGCTGAAGAGCCTCGCAGCTATTTATAATCAAAGTCCATAGAAAGCTGAGTAATGAGAGAATTCTAGTTGAATACGAATGTAATGGCGCCCGAGGGAAGCAAACACATATCCATGAGGCTTAATCGTCGAAAATGAGTTGATTAGTACAATGCTCCGCAATCTTGCACAATAGGATTATGTACAGTATATGGACGGGAAATACATTAGTAAACACATAATATGACCCTTAACAATTTACGATGTTACTGAAGTTTTTAATTAAGAAACAGTTAGGATTGGAGAAATTGGTTTTGCCCCTTAGTTATGTATCGGATTAGAAATTTCATGCTTAAATTATTTTCTAATTCAATGAAGAATTTTGACTTTGAGTTATTTATTAGCTACATATTGAGTGACTTTTTACCAGTAAAAACAAGTGCTTGGAATTGCCTGAATTAGAACCACTTAAATAGATTTCGGCATCATTAGCGTAAATATTAATGCTAACGTCGCTTTTTACAATCAGTGGACCACGAATTGATAATTATAAGTGCAAGTAAGATTTCAGCATAATTTGTGTAACGGTAAGGGAACTATGGATTTTTTGTTTGCTTTAACTTTTAGTTGGTTTAGACAATTTCAGGGATAACCTTCTCGAGACTATACTAAAGGTCAATTTTAAGACTAAAATCTCATAAGGAAGAATGGGGTGAAAATCTGTGCATCAATCATTGACAAGCCCTAAATTTATACGGACAGTTCCTAATTGGAGGAAAATACTGAAGCGGGCTTTTTCTGCAGCGACCCTTTTATGGGAACGGACACACATTATCTACACGTCACGATTTTCCAATTAAAAATGATGCCTATTCTGGAAGAGGGAAAATATCTTTTCAACTAAAATACTGAGAGCATGGAGATTACTATCTGCTCTGTCAAGTTGCATATCAATGAATTATCAAGGCCATTAGCTAGGTACCTAGGTACTGGAGTGTAAATCCAATTATATTTTGCGAGGTAATTAAGTATTCATCTTATGGGTAGCAGATCACAGCAGTATAACCGATATTGCAAAATCTGACGAGCTTGCTCGTCTTAGAGATCTCTCGAAGGCTTCTTTCTCCACAATCAGGATCGCACTAAAACACTTCATATAAAAGTACTGTGAAGGAAACCTAATCCAAGTTCAATTAAAAGGTTACTAGGATTTAACGAGCACCCTGAGAACCCTGTGTCAATTCTTTACGGACACTCACCTCTGCTGGGTCACCCTCATAGGATGGAACTTTTCGATAACCCAGTATAATATTTTGGAAAAAATATGATAAAAATTCTTTATGAAGACAATGTCATATGTTCCGAAATTAAGCAGTTTAGAAATTTATTGAAAGATATTGTTATGAGCGACACTATCGAAAGTCTTAACGAAATCGAGCAATTTCACGACAGAAACGTTGTACTCATCCAGAGCGGGCCGTTAATAACAAAAATCTCACACTTAATGAGACTGAAATGGTTGTATCACATCTTTTGAAGTAAACAGCAGATATGAGTTCACTGTGATCAAATTTCAGAAAGGAGAAAATAATTTGGTTATTTTGGACACAAATGCTATTGTTAAAACTGAAACCATACAATTTTGCATCCATTTGCAGATAATTTTGATTTCATTTTCTTCTAAATTATTGTATTAAAAAAAGAAAAGCAAAATCAAATTGTCCACGATTACATCCCTCTTGGAACGTCGTACAATTCCGTGGAAAATATTCTTACCCAAATTATGTTGATAGGCTCATCTGCCGTGTTGATCTAGTGTATGCAAAACTACTATAAAACAACATTTACTCTGGACAAGCTCCAAAATATCTTGTGGTCTATTGCGGAATGCATCACTCACTTCACAATTTTTATATACTGCTCTTGTGCCATCTATGGTAGTTAAATTCTATTCGGACTAGTAATAAAAATGTGGAAAGCTGGAAAACGATTCGATCGAAAAATGGAATTCTAACCCATTACACTTCGTTTGACTCGAGTTCGCAAAAAATGCTCAAAACTTCTGCATATGTTTAACTCACAATCTATATTTTTTTTGTCTCTTTTTATTACAATCTCAAAAGTATCAGTATTGTCACTTTGAATGCTGACGCATAAATTTTAGAATTTAGATTAGAAAGTACTGCCATGCTAGACTTTGTAGAAGATTTTAGTACAATATTGTTAACCGGTTGCAAACAATCACAAAATCCAGTGCATATGAAAAATAATGAATTCAAGTGAAGTATTCGCAATAGAGGAGAAAAGCATTCCTCATGCCAGGGGCGGATCCAGGATGCTTGTGAGGAGGGGGTGGGCGCAACTATGGTTGAAATACGGTATAATCTGGAAACAGATCAAAAGTTCGAAAACACTCGCCACTACTCGCAAATGTCACATACACTTAAAAGATTCGGGTCGAACCGATAAGCTACTACTCTCAACGAAGAAGGTTGCTCAACGCTCAAATTTTTCCACTCGCGAAAGTCATACGAGGTGTCGAATTATTTATTTTATTTTGGTTTGGTTTGTAAATGGTGGAAGTGTAAAACTTCCAAATAATCCATTTTAGTTATTAAAATAGGGAAATACATTTTGTTCAAATTGACGAATTCATCAAAAATTTTAACTTTGCCAAATGTGTACAGGCATAAAAGCGTCATGTATCTTACCTCTACTAAAGTTAAGAAAGTTTAACTTGTTTTCTTATTATTAAGCCAAGTTCAGGGGATACCCTAAGATGTAAAACACAGCATCACAGGAAGTTGTTATGGAAAGCAATTAGGAAACGTGAGGAGAGCGGCTGAGGTGCTGATGTATGTCACCCTTAATGCCTAAGCACAATTGCGACGGCGACTATTGCTGTAATAGGACAAAATTTCTCCAGGAACGCTTAATGGATCACCATGATTTAACATCCAAGTTAATGAAATGTAATCCACCTATCTTGACGGGCAGAAAGAGCGTTTTTTTCTCAATAATCCTCTTCCGCACCAAAAGGCAGCAAAAGGTGTCTATCGCTTCTACTTCAAGAAGTCTTACAATGCCTTCATCAAACGTCTCAGACTTAAGCAGATGAACGATGGACGAGTTAATCAAATTATTTATCACGATTCAACTTCACATTAAGGATAATAGAAATAGTCGACTACGCCGTGTATTTAAAGCTCTAGAGAGTTTCTCTAAAGCAGTGCGGTTATTATTTGATTTACTCCCGCGTCCGATATACACACCAGAAAATTTCAGTCAAGTAATAATCCATTGGATATTCAGTGGAGTATCAGAACGAATTCTTAATTATACTAGAAAGATTATAAAATCAGTTAAAAAATTCTTGTTATTATTAATTTGTAGTATAGGGTAGGTGCTGCATCACTAACGGAATTGAGGGCGGGAAGTTGTTCCAATAATACATGTTTGATATTAAATTAAGGGCATATAAAAGTGCAATTAATTTTCGTAATTGAATGTGAAAAAATTTGTTACTGTCGTTTTGCTTCTGAAATTCCGAAGCTTTCATCAATTGGATCCTACACACCCTCGTTAATGTTAAACATGGTATTTTGTTCTCTTTTATTCTCTTACTGGTAGGATGGAGGCGAGTCGTAATTTTTATTTGTTTTTGAATTTTTTTTTTTATTTTTAGTGCATTCGCAGATCTGCGACATTTTTTTTTAGTATTTTCAGGTGTCTAATACATGTAGATAAATCTCGTTACCAATTATAGAAGAACACATTCGCGTTTATCACAGAAAAAAACAAGAAATCCCACGTTTATCTCTTGAGCTTAAAGTGACATAATTTAGAAGGACGTGACAATATTTCAGCACCTGTTTGTGATCTTTTCTAGTGAAATTCTTAAGAATTGTATAAGTATTCATAACACTGCCATCAAATGAATTCATTTAGAACTCCTTTTTTGATAATCACTTTAGATAAAAAAAGGGCAACAATAATAAATCCACCTAAGGAAATCAGGTAATAAAGTGTTGTTTATTCTACATGCATACCACTGACATATATAACATGGACTGCCTGATTTTCTATTTCATATAGGTCAACTTTTTTTGGCAGGGTGTGATAATTATCTTAATTTCAAGATTTACCTTCGTTTTAATATTCATATTAAAAGTTCAACAAATTACAGAAGCATTCGAAATTATTTCTATTCTTAGAAGCTTATCTCCTACAACATCAAATATTTTTTAAACTTGATTTTTAAAGAAATAAAATTAAGCAATTTTTGTCTACCCCCCCCCCCCCCCTAAATGTAGCTATGGGGGACAGAGAAAGGATTACAAATATTGTATTGCCATCTATTTCTATTCCACTGAACTGAAACTGGACTATGGTGTATTTTGTATAGAACTAATTGTTTGTAGTTCCGCGGAATAAAGTAGTTAAACCAAAACGAGACAACTATAGAAAAGTGATCCCATAATAATGTCAAATAATGTAAGCACTTTCAGTAGTGTCAGCAGCACTGACATATATAACATGGACTGCCTGATTTTCTATTTCATATGGGTCAACTTTTGTTGGCAGGGTGTGACAATTATCTTAATTTCAAGTTTTACTTTCGCTTTAATATTCATATTAAAAGTTCAGCAAATTACAGATGCATTCGAAATTATTTCATTCTTGGAAATTTATCTCCTATAACTTCAAGAATTCCTTAAACTCGATTTTTAAGGAAATAAAATTAAGCAATTTTTGTCTGCCTATCCCTAAAAGTAGCTATGGGGAACAGAGAAAGGATTACAAATACTGTATTGCCATCTATTTCTATTCTATATAATCATTTGGTAAACCACTGAACTGAAACTGGACAATGGTGGATTTTGTATAGAACTTATTATTTATCGTTCAGCGAAAAAAAGTAGTTAAACCAAAAAGAGACAACTATAGAAAAGTGATCCCATAATAATGTCAAATAATGTAAGCAATTTTTGTAGCATCAGCAGTCCATTGTATATATGTCAGTGGTCAGCAGTCCATTTCATATATGTCAGTGATGCATACATTTTATAAAATACAAAAAGTCAAGAAAGAATCATGTAATTATATATTAGCATAAAGCAGCTATAATGTATTGCATACATATACACAAGCAAGCTCACAGTCCAATCTGTCATTTCTATGAAATTACAGTTTTTTGTTTCTCAAATGTTCACAATGAACATTTGGCACACACTGGCATTGTGCATTAAAACTTTATCATTTTGACAGGGGAAAGTTTCACGGAAGTATAATTAGTTCACCTTCGCTAGTCTTTTGTTCCTGTTCCGATTCTCTGCTCTTGTCTTCTGATGAAACTATGTCATGTGAAATCACACTAAATTAATAATATAGGGATGAGCACAGTCAAATGTTTTAGTGCCATTTGTTTTTAGAATGTTATCTCCGCACGTGATTAAGATGATGTTATCCAGGAATAGTGGAACAATGCTACATCTTCATAATTGGATTAGTCTACCTTCGCTATGAGAGAACAAAAACATTCTTTAGTGGAGTTCGAGGACTTCGCTTTTTGTTTTTATATAGAAAATTACTACAGGGGAACATATTAATAAAAAGTTTGCATTTATGTATGTGTTTTTATATGTATGAGTAGCATTAAGGATGGCATGCATGCATGCAGCTATGAAATTAGTTTTCATGACATCGCGGCGAGTAATAAATTTCCGGTCAAGACGAGTCACGTAATTTTAGTTTTTTACTACATATGTATGTATATATGAACTTGCTACTTTCATATTGTGAAACCGATGTTTGTACCTGATTAAAAAAAACACATTCTTAGTATACGTAAAGGGAATATTTGTACAATTATTAGGAGTATAATACATAGCCATGATGTTGCTGTCTCAGAATTGACTACTAAAAGAGGATTTACATTAAAACGACATGCATTTTTACCAGATATTGTGAGGAATATAGGTTATTGAAAATTAAATGCTGCCGAAGCAATCATTGTAATACCTCACACGTACACTCTCCTCTATTTTTATAGCAAAAGTCGCAAACTGTCAAATTCCAAATCATCTCAAAAGAGCTTCTGGACGAACAACTACTACCAAAACAGCTACAATCTTTTCTATAAACAAATACTAAAATCTCTTTATTTCGCAATATTTAATAAACAAAAAAACGCACTTGTGCTTTCTTCCATTTTGACAGATAGGTAATTTTATAAATATTTTCTATAAAATAGTAGTAAAATGTGTTGCCAGTAGTCCAAATTGGCAGATTAGGGTTGTAATAATAACAATTAGTTCTAGTACCCATATAAACGTACTATGCTTGAGAACTTTTAGGGTTCCGGACACGCATACAATGACAAAACGAGGAAAAAATGCAGACAACATTTGCTTCTCTGGTACCACACGTGGCAATAACATCGAATTCGAAGTCAATAACGAAAAGTTTCATCCTGAAAAGTAAACCAAATATCTTGGTATCTCTTTCAGTAATCTGTTGACATTCAACAACCACGACAAAGTGACCATGAGGAAAGCAAACTGCGCCTACTCCATAATTAACCCTATTATCAGAAAGAGAAACGGTCTCCCGAAAATACTAAACTGCTGATATATAAGCAGCTCATCCGCTCAATTATCAGCTATTGCTTTTGTATTTCGCACACAATTTCGTCATCCTACATGAAGCAAATTAGCACGCTTGAAAGAAAGTTCCTCCAGGCCTGTAAATGTAGGGAATACTCCCTAAATTTTAGAGAAAATAAAACCTACATTTTAGGGACTATTCCTTACATTTCCATTAAAATGTAGGGAATAGTCTCTACAGTTTAGAGAATATTCCTTATATTTTAGGGAATTTTCCTAATTTTATCGAAAAATACCAAAGCTTTGTGGCAAATATTTGAGCAACTTTTGTACTGTGTAATTTCCCAACACCTTCTTGTACAATAGTGCAAACATCACTCCTAGAGAAGACTTCCTTCTAAGTCTCACATTCAGACAACTTGAGAAGATCTCTCAATATCCAAACTTCCTCATTAGTCAGTTTTCAACGCAACTTCAGGTTCAACACTTTCACTATCTATCATCTCTTCACCTTATTAACTGAAACAAGAAACATTTATTACCTGGGCGATAGATCTACATTTTCATTACCGCGGGAAACCACCATCGTGAATAGAACAACATTTTGGACGGAACTCATCAGCTGCTTCACCATCGTTGGACTCACCATCGCTACATCATTCAGGACCCGCGGGGTAGTTCTCGACATACAAGAAGAAACGCCAGACACGAACTCAAGACAATTTATGAAATCCTAACATTCCGCAAACTCCTCACCCATCCATCATCCATCCCCGTTCCATTAAATCCACACACCCGATAATTGTAAGACACCATAAAAGAATACAGCTTGCCGTCGGACAACAAGCTGTGCTAATAATCGTCATCGCGTAATTAAGAGTTTTTATTTGTAATTGGAACAATTAAAGTGTTGAAACATAATAAAGTCACAAGTGAAACCTAGGCCAAAATAAAAGCTTGTACGTAAATTTTCTATCCAAATGTCCCGGAATATCGATTGTTTAAAAACAAATCGTCGTAATTCGTTTTGTTTTTGTTAACGCGTATGATAGACTTTGATTGATTGATTGATTGAATTGAGTGCATTCAGTTCCAGACTAGAAAAATGCGGTTTTATGAACAAAAAAAAGATAAGTTGTGCATTATTTGTGGACCAAATCTTCTCCAATGCGTGCATACATATAATGGATCGCAACGGAAAAAAGGATTTTTATTTGCGAAAAGGAGTAATGGACGGAAAAACCATAAAAATTTAATCAGATATAGGCCAGCGACATGCACGAGTATATAAACACTTCTGCGAGAAAAATTAAAACTTGTGGTGACTTCCTATATCAGTGAACAATTTAATTGGATATAGAATTTTGATTTTCTTGAATATATTCACGAGCATCTCCGACAACGTTAAGCAACAGTGAAAACAAGTTAAAAGAAAGTCGCGGTCGGATACTCGGTCTCTTGTTATAAAATTCAAATCGTGACCACTAATATCCGTAAATTTTGGTCTCCTGATTTAGTGTAAGTGCACAGCCAAGCGGGGCTATATCAAGAGTTGAGCGGGGCCAGGAGTGGCAGGACTATATCAAGAATTGATCTTGGCGAAGCGAGGTGAGGCTTTATCAAGAGTTGCGCAGTGAAGATACATTACCCGCTGCCACAGCGTTATTATGAGCACTCTTATAGTATAGCGTGCAATCATTTTATTTCTTAACTCTCAATATAGCCTCGGCTCGCCTTGCCTCGCCTCGTTGAGCACATACCCTACGAACACATAAGAATTTAATATAAGTTTCATAATGAGGCTTGCAATAACAATTATTGAAATTGGACTTATTGGTGCTGAACAGTTTGTACTTTTATAGACTTACCTCCGGTAAATATATTAGTGGTTCTACGATAATATTGTTATGAATATAAGAAATATGGCAGCAAGTGTCGCAAAAGAAGAAAAATGGTTGAAAAACGAAGGGGTATTGTAGGTCTAATGGTTTCAGGAGATGGTTACTGGAACAAAATAGGTATCACTTCGTTATACGGAATAGCAGCATTGATTCTATTTTACACGAATAAATTGGTGGATATTGTTTTTAAATCTTTTTTTTTTCAAGCCTGGAGCCAACGAGAAAAGAGAACAAGATTAATGCACGGTGAATCACGAAGGCAGCTCGGGGATGATAATGGATGTTGACGTTATTGGTGAAATGGAATGATTGTAAAACATACAATGCCATTATTAATTTAAACCCATATGGAGATCTGGATACGTTAAGCTACTCCTCCCTTCAACTAATACGACCCACAAAAACAAAACATGAGAAAATTATGTGCTAATTATGTGTCAAATTGAAAAACTTTGTTTTAGAAAATTGAATAGTTTTTTTAAATATTCCAAACTCGGGGTGACGGACGACGCCAAGTATTAGTTCCGCCAATATCGTATAATTAGCACATATATCCAAAGTGAATCAATGCAATTTTGATTGGATTTTAGCTAGGGCAGGATGGAGGACGAAGTCCTGCTTTATCCTAATTTGGATTTTGTAAAACAAAAACCATTAAAGTTTTTATTATTTTTTAATTAGCACATAATTAGCTTATAAATCCTGAGTAAATCAAAACAAGATTTGTACTAAAGCGGGGTTGAAGATGACCCCAAATTTTGATTGATTAAGACCCGCATTAAACTTTTGGGTATACACAATTTTTAGATTTAGAAAAAATTAACAGATAAATCCAGCGTGAATCGAAACTGTGCTTGCAGAGTTTTAATAATAAGGCGGGTTCAGCCTGGCGTCATCCTGCACCCCGCATTTTGAAAATTTGTAAAAAAATTTAAATTTTCGAGCAGAAATTTTTATCAATTTGGCAAATAATTAGTTCGTAATTAATAAATAATAAGCACATAATTTTCTCATGTTTTACTTTTTCTGGGATATGCTCATAGTAAGGGAGGGGAAACGGGGGTGGCTAGACACAGATTGGAGATCTACCGAATGTGTTTCATTATTATATTAATGGATTATTATATTAATGGATTATGAATATTATATTAATGGATTGGGTTTTCATTAACACGCAACAGAGGAGAGCTGTGAGGTAAAACTATTCAGAAATGTCTCACAACTTTTAAACATACTGACGCTAATAAGCACATAATTTTCTCATGTTTACTTTTTCTGGGATATACTCATAGTAAAGGTAGGGGAAACGGGGGTGGCTAGATACAGACTGGAGATCTACCAAATGTGTTTTATTATCATATTAATGGATTATTATATTAATGGATTATAAATATTATATTAATGGATCGGATTTTCATTAACACGCAACAGAGGAGAGCTGTGAGTTAAAACTATTCAGAAATGTCTCACAACTTTTAAACATACTGACGCCCTGTCAGCGAAAATAGCTTGTGAGGGTTGCCAAAATATCATTATACATATATGACAAATCTGGTATTCCCTCGGCCTCAAGAGCATGGGTGCATTCTTCTCGGTTAGCAATTTTTTGTCTTGTTCTTTGTTTTATAGAAATATACAACATTCAGTAGGTACCATAGTTTGCATATCATTGGAATCTCTTTACCATGCTAGGTGACAGACAGTTTTTAAAACATATAATTTTTGTTTTTGAGGAAAACCTGTTTTTTTTTTCAAATGTCAACTTGACGTATGCCATAAACTAGAGAATATACATAATTTTATAATTTCCCAAGGAGGCTTACTTGAACAAAAATTCATAAAGTTTATAAAATTGTCACTACCTGTAAGTGGCGCTAAGATCATTACAAAGTTCCTTATACCTCCAATTTTCCTCACCTTTTATTATACTGGTATGCAACGACATGCACGTGGTTTTTTATATACTATGGTATCAGTACTAGCTGTGTATCACAAGTATAAAGGAGCCCCCAGTTTCCAGGTATACCTTTCGAACCAGTCAGTGATCTCGCCTAGACTGTTTGTCAGCCAACTGAATTCCTTTAATGTTTCTATGACCTGTAAACCAATAAAAAATTACCTTGTTCAGACTTCTAGAGAGGTGAGCCCCTTCTGAGATTATGGCTTGAATGTTGTTTAAAATTACAATATAGTCTTTAATTTTGCTTAAGTACAGACATAGTTACCTCAGGACGACAAATAGGTCTGCTTTGCATTATTTGACAAAACATAGAATTTTGATATGTTGGGTAGCGCAGAAAAGACATCCGCATCTTCTCCGTTTTCTGTCCTCAAAGCATAGTGATTAGTACACTGTGTCAAAAGAGTTACTAACGTCATTTTCCTTCCATATTCACTCCTGCATTGCACGTGATCCTGGATTCGGATATGGTGATCAGTACATTGCACTTCCTTAGTCTTTGTCCATAAAAACAATCAGTTGCCAAACTAAATATAAAAAACTCACGCTTTATATTCGTTTTTCTAATATTAATTTAATCTATAACAAGTACTTTTATTCCATACTCATAAAATTATTTTTCTTATTTTTATTTTCCCAATTTTCTTTTGACGGATTTTACATATTATTTAAATTCATGAAGAACTCTGTTTATAAATGTCAAAGTCTCAGTGATTGTTTACATAATTTTTTAAAAATGACTAAAAGATATCAAATAAACGACAACGCTACTACAGAACAACTACCTCCTTTACTTGACCAAGATGAGGAGAAGTTTATTTCACTTCTACATAAACTAGGCACGACAATATCAAGAAAATTTTCGTATGTAGTACACTTATTACATTTTTCTAATTTCTTAAAAGGATTTCTGTCATCAAATTTCTGAGCTATACACGTACCATATAAATCTCTATAAAACTCGCATTGTGCACCTCAATATGCCGGCACTTAAATCCTCAACGTCGATTTCTATGTATGTGCTGTTGGGCGGAGAAGTCAAATATTGACAGTATTTCTATTAATATAGAGATGAGCTGAAAGATACAAATAGAAGATACTTCTGGTCGACAGACATGTACATATGTACGTAGTCCACAAAACAATGGAAAACAAAATATCTGTAAAGAGTCAGACAGACAGTCAGTTGACTGTCACCATTCTTCCGATTGAAAAAGTAGATATATTTCTATGGGATATTCTTGCGTGTGTGGGATAGGGGTTGTTCCTTAAATTCTATATTCGTGTCACATATACAATTACCTGCTAAAGGAATCAAGACAGGTTTACAAGAATTTTTTTCTTTTAACCGTAGATACAAAATCTCAGATAAGAAAGGAATTTAATGAATGAAATGTTCTGGAATTTGAGAGCTTTCCAACCACCTAATATATACTCATACAGAAAACGATTTCATGAAAAAGGGTGGGTTAAGTCTGTAGTGTGGCCGGAAAATGGAATGAGCTGGTTATAGATATATGATTGTATAACTTGGGCTTATCCGCCAGATGCTATCGTGTTGACAGAGTAGTTATTTAACTATATGTCGACTTATATTTTTGCTTGTTTGTTTACGTATTTAGGGGAATGTAAATAAGCAGTCGGACTCTTTAGTTACAATATAATGCCTTCCTTGATCACTTATAAGGGACTCTTATACATTATGGCGGGACTGGAGGTCAAGTATATACTATCAATCTCCTTTCTCAAAGATTTAAATACTTAAAGAAGTCATGCTTCCACATCGCCTTATGGAAGGCTTACTTTTATAGACCAGCTTAACACAAGCTCGCTTTAGTCACACGTAGAATGAATAAACGGGCAACAATACATGCTCTTCTTTATTTGGTCGGTGTTAATGTTAGTATGTAATGAACATGCGATTAATAGGTTTATTAGGAAAAGAAATTTTGTTAAGTAACAATGGAAAATCAATATTCACGTTTAAAAGTTGCTGCTCAAAAGTGACGTCGGCAACCATGCGATGTTTCTCAAACGAGTTCATATTTACAAGCTTCAAGCGATCCTCATAGGGTGGAAAAATCAATGAATTATTCCAGAGTAGGTACCTACATAGGAGCAAAACGTAAGAAATTGCGAGGAACGGAGTCGATATGGTCGATATATGTACTGAAAACAGTCGAACATACATGGATAACGTATTTAAGACGTGGGACTCGAGTACTCTCACGACCAACGCTTTATAAAGCCCAGCATAGAACTACTCTTTGACATCATATAGTTTATGTGGGAGATAAAATTCAGTCTATGGTCACATTTGACATCCAAGTCACAGACAGAACCCACAGGACTTATCGAGGTATCCGAGAACCCATAAACATAAGTGATTGGTTTCTGATTCCTGTAGAAGGACGTAACCTCCCATTTGTCTATATTGAGCACCAAACTATTGCTTTTGCACCAATCGTTAAATTTGTGAAGGTCTCCCTGTACCTGTTCACAATTGTTAAAAGATAAAAGCTGAGGAAAATGCTTAACATCGTCACCATAAATCAAGACTTTGTAGGGCCTCACAACAGAGACAATGTCGTCAATAGATAGATTGAATAAACAATGGTCTCATATGGCTACCTTGAGGTATGCTAGAAAAAGCCTTCAAGACTCTAGAATTGGAATGGCGGAAATAGTTTTGATATGTTCTGTTATCTAAATAAGACGCCGTTTAAATTAAATGTTAGATGGAAACCAAACCTTTCCATTTTAAACAGTTGTTAGCTAAATAGTCAAGGGGATTTTAACTCACACTATTTGTATATTGCAATGAAAGGAATTTACTACAAGCATTTTTTTTAACTTTTAACGCAATGGAATTCTATTTAGACGATTGGAAATATTTACAAGAGTTTTGCTTATGTGGTCCCTAATATGGCCGTTCTGCAACCAAGATTTATATGAAAGTAAGGTTAGTACGTACGGTTTTAAATTTCTTATTTTGGTTTAGTTTATGCGTGACTTTAACAGTTTATAATTTTTTTCTTTTTTTTTTCTTTTAGATTTTATTTTGAATTTATTTCTTTTTTATTCCCTTTTTATTTAAATTCTGCACCTTCAGCTGCCGGTACCTCGTCATGTGCTTCTGTCTGCTTTACATATTTCATCGATGTTTTCGCTGCCTTCACTCGATTTTAGGTTCCCCAAGACAAATAATGCTTCAATTTAGCAGTTCTTAACATTTTTTAACTGTTTTGTTTGTAATCATTTACTTAAAAATATACTTTTATGCCGGAAAAAATATTCCTCTTCTTCTTCTTGGCCGATCACTTGCTGGAAAAAACCTGACAGCGGATGTCTTCTTCTTTTCTGCTCTCCATATTTTAGTCCTATTTCTGGGTCATATTCTCAACAGCCATAAGAAAAAAAATGGGAAATTACATCGTTAAAGCTAGGAACTTAGGACCATCTCCTTTATTATGACTTACTGGGTTTTATTTATTAGCTTATTATTCTGTAATGTTGTTTAAAATGTTCGTTTAATTTTTATTTGTTTATTTATTTATTATGTTGAACGCGTCCAGATCAGGGTTTCTATTTGAGTTACTTATTTTGTTTCTATTATTAATTCATTAATTCAAACAATCTTACTTATCCTAATACTACTACTGAGGCCTTCCAGGGACAGGTGTTACACAGTATCATGGATTGAGATAACTGGTCGAAGTCTGTATAAATAGAATAGAATCTGTCTGGTAGCCTTTTGTAAACCTACCAATTGTATCCGAGACAAATTACAACAAGTTAGTGGTTGTAGATTTGCCCGAAATAAACCCATGTTGGTTTGAGGGAAGCAAGTGCTTGCAGAAAATTGATAGCTGAGAGTAAATGATGGAATCATCTGGGAATGCAAGATAATATTGCAATTGGCCTATAGTTAGAAATTTCACTTTTACTACCTTTCTTGTGGATAGGTATGATAAAAGAATTTTTCAATACCTGTAAGAGACAAAGATTAACGAGCGATTTTTGTAAAATTATTCTCAGCGGGGCTCCCAGAGAGAGACAGCATGACAGTTGGATAGATCCTATCAGGATACGTTGTGTGGCCATTTGGAAGTCCACTAATATGGTCAGGTATATCCTCTTGTGCAATTGCAGCGCAATCTCTTCATGAACCGTTATGGGAGTCATTCATATGACTGAAGTTGTTATTGCGAGGTTGGAAATTTGACGCGTCAGACGAATCATCACTAGCAGAATCTTTGTAGCTCATGGTATTGGGGTAGTTATCCGCTTTTTTCTTCATATTAATAAACGTAAAAAAGATACGAAAGTCATGCTTTGAATTTCGTATGCATGCTCATCATAAAGTGAAAAGAAAAGTTTTTTGAACTTCTTATAGGACGTAAGGAATTTGTTGTGGCTTGTAATGTCTTTGTCCCTCACATAACTTTTCGACAATTTATTCTTTCTATTTGTAAGATGTTTCAGTACTTTATTGAACCATGGCGGAGCTGCTCACATTCCCGGGCAACAAGAGAAAAAAATAAATCGAAAAAAGTTATGTAAAAGTTTGAAACGTGCTTCAACCTGGCCTGTTATATACACAGTAGCAATGTGGATACTTTGCCGCAAGAAAGCTTGGCAACCGCCAGATGGTCATCAATTTCCCTACTATTTCTGATGTATTTAAAACAAATGTATTGAAAGATATACAACAGATATAATGTTGCTGGAAAAAATAAGTATTGCGTGGGACACATGCCATGTTTTGAGTACATACCTTTGGAAGGGTATTTTAGTGTTGAAATTTCGACCATATAGCCAAAGATAGTAATAAGGAAGAGGAAATCTGCACAAGATGTGGCGAAGGGCATCAATTCAAGAATTAGTAGTGTATTAAAGTGCAATTACTGTGTAGTAGCGAAAGAAAAGCTGAAGATTGATTTGAATGTAGATCTTGATTGTGGAGATTAGATTTGCAGTGTATATATCAGAGGAAATTAAAGATCGCCAGGGAAAGGGTTGACTATTGTGAGCTAAAGTAATGAAGTATTTATATATGAATGTTCAAGGGCTTAATAATAATTTCGGGGTAATCGAAAGGCAATATCGAATAATACAGTATATCCGTTTCAAAAAGAACTTTGATGTATTATAGTAAATTGACATATGATAGGTTTAGAATTTTGGTATGTGTTTTATACAAATCATCGAGCTAGAAGAGCTTATGGCGGACTTAAGTGAATTGTGATTTCTTGCTGCTTGGCGATTTAAATATTAATTTGTTGAACCCCATTAGATATAATTAAAAGAGATATATATAATATTTTGTAGTTTAGGAGTGCAAAAATGATTGTAAATCAACCAACAAAGATAACAGATATATTCGAGACCCTAATAGGCTTTGTGATAACTAATCCGGGCGAAATGAATACAATAATAGAACCAAATTTGAATTTAAGTGACCCTGAGATTGTAGTTATCAGCATACCGGTTGGTTCAAGACCAGTTTGAGCTATAAGATATTACAAACAATTTAAATAAAACACAGAGAAATTTGTGAATAAGTTAAGTGAAAGCAAAATCAAGGACATTAATGGAATCAGCAGTGCGGACTAAATGGCGAGAGTTTTTCAAAATGAATTAAATAGAACAGTAAATGAATTTGTTTGAATCAAAGCAGGTTCTCATGAGGAGGGTTACTGGTTTAATATTAGATTGGGTGAACTTAAAAGACATGATATAATAGCATGACAAAGTGCAGTTTTTTTCAAAATTGAGAAGTGACTGAATATGTTATAGTACCCACCGAAAGTAGAAACAGGAAAAACAAAACTCAAAAAGTGTTTATGTGCATGCAAAAATTAATGAAAGTAATAAACAAAAAGATATGTGGAAAGCTTTTAACACTCTCCACATAACTACCTCTCCACATGTGGTACTAAAAAGAAGGACGACTGAAATTAAATTATCAAGGCTATAACCAATTCTTATGATTCTTTTGATTTGTAATTTCGTATGTTTGTAAAGTTGGAACTATTTCCAGGTTACGTTACATAAGAAATTAAGCAAAATAAAAAGATTTTGAATAGATTTAAGTTTTCCTTTGATTCGAATTTCATGCCCTTGGTTTGTACATTAAACACGGAAAGCACTTTCCTATTCGGCCGTCCTAACTACTGTAAATAATTAGCTATTTATTAGTATAGGTTAGAATTACATATTTTTTTTTGTTTAGGTTTAAGTTTTATATATTTCTAAATTAGGTTAGTGGGGTGAATCGTTGGGGCCATAAGGCGTTTTACTTTCCTGAATTAATAATGCCGTTGTTGGGATCCCTCGTGGTCTATGCGGAATCCTGCCATTCCTCGCGCTGGGTTGCCTTTATTTCGGTCCCTCAGATTAACTGTTTGAACTGTTGATTAATTTTCCGGAACTTAGCTCTCCGTGGGATAGTTGATGCTTCTTTAAAATGAAATAATATACTTTTTCGTTTCTCAATTTCTTAATGAATCCTAGCTTATCAGCAATTGCACCAGCGGACCCCACCAAAAAAGGCGGAAACTCCTCGACCAAAAAGGCACACACCGAAAAATGGCCGAGAAGTCAAAACAACCAGACTGTCATCCACATAATCATTCCTTGACTCGTTCAGTAGTTGTACTGCCACAGAGGTTATCGTTTAGTAGTTATTTATTATTATTTATTCTTTTCTTTGTTTTTATTTGAATTCAGGATTTATTTAGTTATTATTTATTATTATTTATTTAGTTTATTAGTTTTATTTAAATGCAGGTTTTATTTATTTATTATTTATTTTGTACTATTGTAATATTAGTTAAATTTATTTATTTTCTAATTGGTAAGGTAATCAAGAGCATGAATTTTTGGTATTTACTAATTTCATTTTTTTTATATGAAAATTGTAGTGGCTCATCAATCTTATACATATATATATATGTAGGGTTAGGTATTAGTGAAAATAGTTGGATTCCAATATCCAGCGTTACATGTTCATCCATCTGTGCAAGCTTGATTTCTGAAGTGGTTTTTGAATATATTTCTACAACGGTTCGTCGAACAGCAAAAATGATTATACCAATTTCATGGGATCTCATTTCATATTCTGAAGAAGTTTTCAGTACACTAAAACCGTATAGGACTGATCCTTTTCACAGGATACGTAAAAACTGCCTAAATTTTTTATGGCAACATCAAAAATGGATATCCCGATTTAGTCCATTTTTTGAAATTATATTTACTGTTTTTATGAAAACACCAAATTTCAACGTTCTACGTTAATGCGTTCTTGTATGGCAACCCTACGAAGCAGTAACCGGATTTGTCCCATTCTCGAACCTTGTTTTACATTTTTTTTAAAAAGTCCAATCCATTTTGCTCTACCATCCTAACTTTTAGGTGTTGCAAACAGAATGACAAACTTAGTATACCCTTTAGATTTCATCTAAGGTATAACAATAATATTGGAAAAAGGTGAAAATAAAGCGAGAACACTCAGTAGCTTCTTTGTACAAAGCATCAAGGATATTCATGAAGGGATTCCGAATATAAGGTATCAGAATAATATCGTAAACATGAGTAATACATTTACCTTTAGAACAATACATCTCAGAGGTATAAGGGAAACATTGAAAGAGCTAAAACAAAAATGGATTTCAAGTTTGCTAGCCCAAGTATGATAATGGGACTCATTTGATTTTTTAGATCCAGTACTAATGAATATAATAAATAAATCTCTGGTAAGGAGAGAGTTTCCGACCGTGTGGAAGAAATCTTTGGTCACAATATTTGCGAAAATCAAAAATTCGCAGAAACCTGAGAGTTTTCGTTCGATATTGAGAAGATCGCGTGCAATTATGTATCTCGAGTATCTGGAAGTGAACTCATTAGATATTGAGAACCAATCGGAGTTTAGATAAAAACACTCTTGTGAAACAGCAATTAATATGGTGTTAATAATATGAAAGGAAGAAATAGCATTGAAAAAAAAGTACCGTGTGTGTGTTTAGATTTCCAGAGTGCTTTCGAGGCAATAAATGGGCAAATGCTTTTACGGAAAATTAGGAAATATGGAGTGAATTAGACAGAACTGGAATGGTTTCGAATTTTGCAAAGATCAAAAGTTGGTCAGGTTATACTACCAGCTATAAATGTAGATTTGGGAGTATCCCATGGATCCGTTTTGGAACCGCTTCTTTTCTGAGTGTATATAAATGACATAGGCACAGCGATAAAGCATTCTAGTCAGGGAGGTAGTGTTGCAAATGAAAAGGTCATAGTAAGCCGACATTTTTAAGCAATAGTATGCCGACTGAAACTTTTTTTAAAAACAGCTGACATCATAGTTTATTGAAAAAAAAAACTCGTCAGATACATCGTGGAGTGGGATGTGCGTCAGCTGTTCGCATGAAATTGTAAGAAAAACATCTAGCTTAAAGTAATAGTAATAACCTGAGAATTCATCGATGTAAAGAGTCGAAATTTAGTACATGGTGTTTTCATAGAAATAATAAATGAAATTTCTAAAATGGACTAAAACTGTTCGACTATATTATTCTTAAGTAATCAAAAAATCATAAATAATCTGCAGTAGCGGCGAAATAAAGCTTAATGTGAAACAGAGAATAATAGTGAATGTTTTTATCTTCATCTTTAAAATTAATTTCAACATTAACTATGCACATCAACTTAACCAGAGATGTTCAACCGTATGTGTTGAGGTGAGCGGATGATTTTAAATTTCCACTATGTCATTATGATTAAAGGCAGATACGAACTTTAGGGTATTTAAGATTGAATTTTATAAATCTAAGTAACTAACACTAACAGTTATCCAAATATTATATATATGCTTAAATAGCTACAAATACTCTAATAAATAGTATTGTTATTAAAAATAAACTAATTCCTAATTCGCTTCAATCACGAGTTTTCAAAATCATAAAAAAAAATTAATACAACATTCGACAATAATTCAATTCGATTTTCAAGATACCCAAAATATGAAATAGCGCGATGGCATCACTTAAACTTGTACACTTTTCAATATATCATGGTCGAGGACTACTTCACTGTCAGAAGCAACAAGACAATAAGAACAAAAAGGATATTGTGCACTGCCTTGAAAAAGATATGCTGTCGCTTTGTCCTCTTGAGAAGATAGACGAATAAATTGGCAGCTAACTAAAAATATCGCGCTAATATATACTTATGAACTTATCAAGATGAAGTAATAGAAACATCATCCTAATTGATACTTTACAGAGCTACCGAGGACATATTATGCTATCGCAGGTCTCACCTCGAGTTGGCAGCTGTAAACTCGAATTAACAGGAATATAAAAAATATTATTTTCCCAAAAAACTAAATACTTTGTTATTCGAATTGATAAATTCGCGTAAATATGGGAAAATAAAAATTAAACAACCTAAAGCCTCCCCTCCCTATATCCCTCTCCAAAATTTAAATTGATATCGCTACTTTGGTTGCCATAGCTATAAAAGGTTTTATAAAAATGGGAAAGGTGAAAATTTGACTATACCATGATGACGATGTCGTCGATGAGGACGACGAATAGGCGTCGTAATTTTTCCAACTCAATCAGATAAGAAAATCATTACACTCTGGCTAAAGTAAATACAACGAAAAAAGAAAAAAAAATGCAGTTTATTTTTCTGTTCCACAAACGATATTACTTGGAGCGAGCTTCCTGGTTCCTGCCAAAATGTAATCACGAAAGGTAATTTTCTGATTCGGAGGCGTGACCTATTTTATTGCCTTGACTAAGCACACAATGGAGGAGAGTGCTTTTATGATCCCTTGATTACAAAAAAGAAGTGCTGATTTAAAAGCCACAAAATTCTGTATATGTATGTAGTACATATGTAATACTGGTTCGACAATGTCCATTAGTGACCTTTTATGGCAAAGCATTTTCACAATCTCTCATTGTGTGTGCGGGAAAAATGAAGGCATGCTTATTTCAACTTTTGTTTTTTTATTGTTTGATACCCTTACAGAGGAATGCCAAACTTTTTCAATTTAGTTTTCAGTAGTGTGGTGAAGTTTTATGAGTCCTTAAATAAAGTCTAATCTAAACTAAGGACGCATGTTGCCTTTCATTTTACAGGATTTTTTTAAATACTTAGTTAGTTCTAGATTAGCGGAGGATATTAAAAGTGATTCGTATATGTATATAGCGCATTTGTATAAACGCGTTTTTTATTGGCTTCTTTCCTAAAATAAAAAAATATTTTATTAATTTATTGTCTTGCTATTCCTTAAGCAGAAATATATTAGCTGGGTTAAATTCTTTTGGAAGTTCTGAATAAGCCAAAGTACTCTCAAGGATTTTGAATCTGACTCCTGAGAGTCCTGAAAATAGTTTCGCACGTGTACTAAAATATCTTCCTTTGTGCAATCCACCAATAGCACTTTTATGCTATATTTGATGGTGGGGTATGGTAGTGGAAACAAATCAAACTCTAAAAGTTTCACCCAAATCAGAGATAGTTGGGGTCCAAGGTGATCGGTTTTGCGTGGAATACATACATGTATATAAAGATTTATGAATACTTTATACAAAACCCTTGAGAAATATTTCCCAAGCCATGAAACAGACTCCCTCACTACCACATAATAGCCCCAACTGAGCACTAACATTCTAAAATATTTGCAGTGTTCTTATGTAAAACTGACAAAAGTGTGAATTGAATTGATCCTTCGCCTTAAACTACTATTCATACAGAAAAATGCTGTTCTCATAATCTTAAGCTTGCTATCTTATCTTCGGAACCGAAATTGAATTTTTGTTCCTTTACTAACAAAATTATGTAAATTATGTGCCATCATGGCATACCGTGGGCTGATGATATCGACCGTTGTTGCCTACAGATTCGGACTCCGGCCGCACATACACTATTGCAACTATACCTCAGCTGAGAAATATTGAGCGTAAAATGGTAAGGTTACTTTTAAATCAAAACTATTTTATTATTTTGTTAAGTAATGTATATAGTCAGTGTAGCCCTTGGGAAGGTAAGAATCCAAGCTTAAAATTACTGGAAGCCTATTTTCCTGTGTGGATAGTAGTTTAGGCTCCACAGCATATATAAAGTCAATGCCTGGCACTTTTCCATAAGTATCAGGACTCGTACGCACACATTTAGGTTTGTGTTTCATGACTTGGGAAGTATTTCTCTAGGGTTTTGCCTAATATAATGAAACATTCATATATGTAAATATATGCAAAAGTAGAACGCACAGAAATGAGCCCTGAGGTTGGTACACCTGTTTTATCAGTAGAAAAGAAGTAAGAGTTCCTTTTGTGCGCGACATAAAAGATAGCCAAAGAACAAATTGAATTTTGATATTCAAGAAAGAGTACGGCTAACTTTTTGATATGCTTTATAAACCCACCAAATACTTTGTGTGATATATGTAAAATAGGTACATGAAATGAGGCATTTTTTTGTTTGTTTTTTTTTTGCGTCAGTATCACCTTGCAATTTTTCACAGCGTTTAGAAAAGCTAACAATGTACATATTTGACGGATTCGATTTTCCCCGAATCCTTAAGCCTCATGTATGGACGGTATTTTATGTCAAAGCCTTGGGAAAATACTTGTATGTACGTGTTGACGACAATTTGGAAGTGTTAAAAATGGATATCCGTCGATTTAGTTTTTAACAGCTCATTTTAAAGTAGTTGAAATACATTTGTAAATGATGACGAAATACGATCCGATATTTCTTCGTAAAGGTGCTCACAATAGAACGTTATTTAGTGCGCCAATCGTAATGGAAATTTTGATTATTAAGAAGAAGAAGAAAAAAGGTAAAACTGTTCGTACGATGAAGAGGGTGAAACGGCATAAGTCCGAAGCAACTTACGTCGATTTACAGTCCGCACTCATTGATGCTATGGAAATTATTTCGACATGGAAAGATACAACCATATCAATTCCTTTCGGCCATCAAACCCGTGAATTTTCAAGTATCGGCTACGGTTCTTCATTTAGTACACACTTTGGCTTTATCGTTGAGGTTTGCTAATAAAACAATAAAACTCGAAAGAAGCTTTCGCACTGGGAGATTCTACAAAGGACGAACTTGAGCATAGGGGAAAGAAAGCGACAAGGGATTTTAGGACGATTTTTCAAAAAATTAAAATTATTTGCCAAGCCAAGGCTTGCATGTTGCATCGTATCAAACCAAACGGTGTAATGCAATGACTAACACAATTGAGGATAATTATCGTGGCGTGTGTTTATCTAAATGATGCCAAGATAGTTTTCCAAAGACATCATTTATAAACTCTATCTCCATTCTGGACTGTAAACAAATTTTTAGAAATTTTATTTTTATTTGAATAAAACTTTTATTTTTTTATTTTTATAGAGCTGATTTATATTTCAATATTAACACAACAAAATTAACAGTTAGATTCCTGTTTTACAAAACTACTCTACTCTGACGACTATTCTGAATATGTAGCGTACGCGTAGTGCTAATGAAAGAGTAGCCAGAAGAATCGGACCAGCGACCGTATAAAAAGTAATTGAAGCAAAAGAATTACAGCATAAAATATAAGTCGCCACAGATTTTCAAACTATACCTTGATCTGTTCATTACACATCTAGGGGGCGTTCTTTGACACATCGCAGCATTTTGTCAAACTTCTAATGTCTCTTTTCCGAGCACGGAAATTTATCTGTAGTATGGATCAAATCAGTTAAGATCGGAAGGCGGCCGAATCGTATTTAAAACAATTAAAAATTCTACCAAGGCTCATGACATCGGCAGCAAGGATGCATTCCCAAATGTCCAATAAAAAATTGAATATTGTGCAAGCTGTGACCACAACTCCGAATGGGCGTTCTTTTTCCACTTTGCGTCAAGTGCTGAACTATTTTGTCAATATGTGCGACCAAATAAATGGATATAAAAACTTCTTAATTGTGGCAGCTTCAATTGTAAAGATAGTTAGTTCAATTAGGCAAAAAAACGTTAGTCATAATGTGCAAAACAGGTCTAAATTGATCCTCCGTCGTTTCAAAAAAGTGATTTTGGGTTAATCCAATTTTTAAAAATCGCCCTGCTCAAGGAGATTTTCTTCATTTATATGAGTTGATGATGAGAATTTTTTTAACTACATGAGAATGAACCATGCCCAGTTTAATATGCTATTTTCAATGATTCGGGAAAAGCTATCAGAATGTATTTTTCGACAACCGCTGTAAGAGAGGTTCCGTTTGCTTCTAACAATAATGTACGAGGACTAGGGCTGTATATTACATAATATATTATGTTCATTTCTGTTATGGTAGATTTTTTGTAACTGGAGATAGAGTTAGAATCGGTAAAAGTACGGTGTGTCAGATTACCAAACAAACAACTGAGGTTATTTGGACATATTTAAAAGACAAATATTCAGAATTTCCTACAAAAACAATTGAAGAGGAATTTTTGCAAATTTGGAATTTGCGAAATTGTTGTGGTAGTATTGATGGCAAGCACGTCAGCATCAAGTGCCCTACCAAATGTTGGTCACTTTTCTTCAACTACAAAAAAAGACCTACAGCATTATCTTACTGGCATTATGTGGCCTAAATTATAATTATACCTATGTTGATATTGGTTCATATAACATCGAATCGGACGGTATATGTAAACATTTGTCAAAAGAAAAAACCAATATGTTTTCTTCATAGGATGGTGTTCTTGCGTAACGATTTCCGGGTCCAAAACAGTTACCCGGGTCGTCTATAATATTACCCGATTATATTGTAGGAGATGAGGCCTTCGCATTGAAAATATTTTTAATGAGGCCATACAGTGGACGAAACTTAGTTGAAAAGTAACAAATTTTTAATAAAAGATTGTCCAGGGCTCGTCTAGTCATCGGGAATACCTTTGGTATTATGTGCTCTCGTTTTCGTCTTTATCAAAGAGTTTTGAATGTGAATCCAGACACAGTAAATAAAATTGTTAAAGCCACATGTGGGTTACAAAGTATCATATGAAAAACTCAAACTGCAAATTCATTTGAGCGTAACTTAATGAGCCCCGGACAATCATTAAACAAATCGAATGCTTTACGTGATAATAATTATGGTTTGAGACTAGGATCTAGGAATTCAATCCAAGTGGCATTGCAAAATAGAGAGATATTAGCGTGATGGATAGAACAAAACCCTTTAAATACTTGGAACGCCACAGACTAGAAAGTGAGTATTGTATTTTAAATTCTTTTTATTGAATCTTTTCATTGGGTCTATTAATTATTGTACCATTTTTTGCAATAAACTAGCAAATCTAATAATTTATAAAATAAGTAAAGGAAATATATTCTGCGATACATTGAAATCAATTTAAAATATAATAGGGATTCAACCTTCTCTGAATTATTTCTTCCGGTTGTATTATTCATAGGGTTGACTACAATATCATTCTCAGTTATCATTTGTCATGCCAAAAATAATGGCCGTTGATTAACGGTATCAGTTATCTCTTTTTTATCATTTTGAAAAAAACTCTATAACCTTTTCAGAATAATGTCACTTTCTGATAGGAAATCTTCGGTAAGATTTTGCAATACAGGCCTATTTTGTTTTCCTAGCATTTTGTTAAGAATATCTTTATTCATAAGTTTTTCTGTGACTTTCGATTGCAAATCATCTTGTTTGTCCTTCCATGTTTGCTTAAGAGGCCTAAAAGCAGGAACATAAGCTGGCTGTAACAATCTAGTTGCATTTGGATATAGAGCCACGAGTACTATGTTCAGGCTTCTGCGTAGCTTGCTTATTTCCAGAGTAAGGTGTATTTTGTGGTCATCTACAAATAATAACACGGGGAATCGCCTTTGTAAACGTAGCAAATAAGGATGGAAAACATTTTTTATGTAGTTATAAAAAAGTTCTGCTTTCATCCACCCCAATCTCCTGATACTTTTGACGTAATATCTTTGGGCAACCTTTTGTTGGGAAAAATAACCACTGGAGTCGAGATTTCTCCATTCGCACAAAACGTGAATAAAACTATTAGCGCAGATTTTCCAGCTACGTGGTCAACTTCGTATACATCTTTTTCGCCTCTCATAGCAATAACTCTTCCCCTTTTTGGGCACAGGTGAAAGTTTGATTCTTCACGCGACTGGGATATAAAAGAATATCGTAGTATTCCTTTTCTTTCAAATAATTTTAAATGTTCGTAAACCATCGTCTGATGTCTTATTCAGAGACAGCTGTACATCCAGTGGTGACTTCGTCAGGAGTACGTTTGTTGAATTTCGGGTGGCGCTGCAAAAAGAGTTGGTACCATTTGGTACCTGGTATACCATCTTCAAAAGGGTTCTGTCGATTGGATTTCTTTATGAAATTGCCTACAATTAGCTGTAAACCAAATTTTCTTCAGGAAAAGCCTTTGCGGCAGCAGTCTTTGATCCACTGCACTAGAATCTCCTCTTCGTTATTTGTTAAGACAGAGCTTGGACTTGGAAGATCTTTATGGTGTTTATTTCGCAACCGAAATTGTATCGTTCCGCTTACCACAATGATTTTTTTAGGTGGAAGTTTCTCACTCATTCCCTTATTAACAGCCTCGAGTGCTTTCATTAAGTTTTTGGGGTTATACCGTTTCCGTTTTCGTATTTTATTAGACATTTTCTTCTTCAAAAAGCTTTTATTTGGACCCATTTCAGTTCCTCAAGTCTGAAAAAGGAAATCCTGTTATTGGCACAAGCTAATAAATGAAATTCTTGTTATTATCATGGGGCCATTATTTGGAAAAAACTAATTTAGCATATTTTCAGGAAGAAAATAAAATAATCAAATTTTGCTAAATATTCTTTCTATTTCAAAGCACCAGTAGTTATCATATGTGCTAATAATAGGGAAAATTCATAATCGCGATTCCAAATGTTAGCTCCACATAAATAAAAAAATGAACACATAACCTATAACACTTAACAGATTTCATTTCACATGCTTAATTGTCTCACAAAACCATTTAAAATAACTATTTTTTAGTAATATACTAAGATGTATCACAAATAGAGACTTTTTACGTGATATTTTCTTATCGTAAATCAAAGAAAACCCCGAATATATGTTCGAAATCTAAACAGCACTACTTTCAAATCACAGTAAACCTACCATTTGGTAATGTGTCACATGCATAGTGTTACCAGTTCTAAATAATACAAGCACTTCAATATGTTTTTTGTGCTGGGGAGCTTAAAAATAGCTGTAATATTTATAGTTGTATTTTAAATTTCTGAGTGCTAATAATTGATGCAGTGCTAACAATTGAGTGTCTTACCCTGCTTGTCGCGCAATCGGTTTCATTCGACCTGAAAATTTGCAAAAATTTCTTTCATGAAGATTTAAAATCAGTCATGTATATAATATTTACCTGTAGCTTCTGTCTCTTATCCCAAAAATATTTCAGAGATTTCCTTCTACCGCTCCATAAAACTTCTCCGTTTCTTACCGCCATTATATATTTGCCACAATCAAGCTGTTCCCAATTTTCTATTATTTTTCACAACAAATTTTTGACCGCCAATATAATTTTGTGCTTTGCTGAAAACAACTGATTGTTTGACACTTGAAGTTTTTTCGGAATTGGTAGTACATATTCGGGTCAAATGTGTCTCTTTAAGTTAAGTGTAAATGATAAGTTACACATGTTTGGTTTTTTTGTATGAAATTAGAGTGAGATACGAAGTTTTTGAAATTTTATGCAAAATATGAAAAGGCGTATATTTTCACATAGTCAAATGACTTAACTTAAGTATGACAAGTAAAAAATTTAGAATTGGTTTAAGACCAATTTTTATGATACCCTAGATGAATGCCCGTATGAAATTTCGTATTGTCACCCTTCTGTGCAAGTTTGATTTTTGAAGTGGTTTTTCGCATATATTTCTAGAACAGTTTGTCGGCCAGAAAAACTGATTATAATCAATTTTATAGGATTTCGTATTCCGAAGAAGATTTTAGTACAACAAAAATGTCTTGGGCTGATAGTTTTCACAGTATACGTAAAAAACCTAAATTTTTATATGGCAACACCAAGAATAAGTTGCCCGATTTAGTCCATTTTTGAAACTTTATTTGCTAGTACAATGAAAAAACCATGTACCAAATTTCAGCTATCTATATCGATGCGTTCTCAGGCAGTGTCCAAATATACAGAGGAGAATGAAAGTTTTGTATGGCAACCCCACGAAAGTGTCCGTGTACAAAAGTTCAGCTCTCTAGGTATACCCGTTCTCGAGATATGGTGCGCACAGACGTACAGACGGACAGACAGATGGACTGACATGCAAAAATCAAAATAACTTTTAATATTATGCGTGGGTGTCCAATCCATGTTGCTCTACCATCATTATTTCGTGGAGTTACAAATGGAATGACTTACTTAGTATACCCCATAGATTTCATCTAGGGTATAAAAATGAAGCTTTACAGCTCCTACAAAAATCGTTCGCCAAGATTTCCAGTTTACTAGTAAGTCTCCTATGGAACAACAATGAGTTCTAATAACCCCAGCTTCCCCAGATTCCCGGAATAAGCTCTACTACTAAATAGCTACTAAGGAATTCTTTTGTCCTGTTCTTGTCATATGCAGGCCATAATTGCCTCGCAATACATCAGGTTTTTCTGTTGACCTACCACCGGTGGCATGTCTTTTGATAGGCTCCCTTGATAATCTCTTTCCCCGATAGGGATCCTCACATACATAAGCAAGTGCTGCTTAGCTATCCATTAGAGGGTCCTTTTCAGCCAACTCATCAGCCATCTCTTTGTCTTAGGTAAAGTTATGGTTAAGGAAAGAAGCAGTATGGATTTGTGCAGCTTATGAAACCCGATCCCTTAACTTTAAATTATGTGAAACCGGAAGCTACTAAATGAATTCAGTTTTATCGAAGTATTCAACAATCGAAACAGACGAACAAATTGAATAAGTCCTACATTAAATACGAAAAAATCTTACCAGGGGTTACTACTAATCTAATAATTATTAGCAAATTTACCAAAATTTTCCAAATTATTAGTCCAAATGTGGTTCATAAATATTTTTCGCACACTAATAACTTATTACTACACTGAAAGTAAGTATTAGTGGGATATTATATTAGTACACGCAGATTCTGTTTCATGGAAGCTCTTTTACTAATAATTATTAGTGCTGCACTAATAATTAGCGACACCTGTTTTTATTAATTAAATTACGTGGCTAATTAGAAAACTGTGTTTATTCAGATAACATTGTTCATTCGCGAAGGATTAAAAATTATATTTTTAGTAGTAATTGTGACATTTTCGAAATAATTTTTGTTTATTTTCAATTGGTTGAAACTCCAAAAGATCGAAGCTGTGCTCTACCATCAAAACCGAGACTACTAAAAGCCCTTTCCCTGATTAGGAAAAAGAGGCTAGTATTATGGAACACTACAATATGCAGGGTATCTCAAAAGCGGCCGTTTACTGCGTAATCAAGGATGTGATTAGTGAAATTAGCGGCAAAAATTAAATTTTCCACTAGTAGTAAAATGTCCGGACGCAATCGATGATGTCGTTAGAAAAATTTATTTATTGTAGCGCATGCCTGACGTTATTGGCTGTATTAATGATACCCTTATCGGCGTCATTCCATTAACTTTATGTTAGTTTATGAACCCGACCTACAATTTTATTATTATATTGCTTTTGGAATAAGTGCTCTATATAGAAAAATTACAGGCGTCTACACCCACGGTCAACACATTTATACGACTCTTGGTACCCGCTTAAAGAATGGTTGATTACCGCTAAATATTGCTCTAGAAAATACTGCTTTGGAAATTTTTAATGTGACACAGAAATATGCACGGTGTTTGAAAAAAGTATGGGTATATAAGAAAAAAGTTTCCTTGTCGTAATCATTTAACGTGTGTCACATTTAGTAATTTGACATATTGTGAACATGATTTTGCAAACTTCGACTTACATTGCCGTCTTTATATTCCAGGTGACGCAAACACAAAGCGATTTTATAAAAATCTAAGTACTTTATTTGATAAAATTGTATACATTTTTTTACTCAATCATAACCCGATAAAAATTAGAAAATGTTTTGGCTTCTATTGCCTTCTAGGTGTCCCGAGATTTTAATAAAAAAGTCTGTAAGGAAGCGTCATGTGTATACACGAAATTTGAAGTTTGGTCTCTAGAGATCGCCAGAGATGTTTGTTAATTATCAAGCCAGAGATTGTAAAAAAGAATAAAAAGTTATTAATATTTTCATGTTATGGAAAAAGTGAAAAAACTTAAAAAAATAAATTCCTGTTGTACAAATTTTACGGGATAAACACAACAAATCTGTTTTTGTTTTTTTTTTTTTTTTTTTTTCAAAACAACCAGAACTCTATCGACGAAACGAATTTCCTGACCTAAATCTATTAAATTAATTATTAATTTTTTTACTAATTCCTTTGTTCTTTGGAGACTTCGAGACGAGACCGAACCTGGAGACCTGTTTGTTTTAAAATACACGTCAGGAGACCCGATCCAAAACAGTGTCGAGAGGACACACGTCTCGGAAGTGTAAAAACTGGTCTCTAGGTATCTAGAGGTCAAAATATCTTGCCATGTAGGTTTACCTTAAGAGTTGTATTAGAAATGAACACAAAACAGCGTAATATAGTAATGACTCCACTTTATTTGGTGAGTTAATAACTATCAACGCGGTGGCGGAAGTACTTTGCGACATTAGCAAGGTTGATTTGGACTACTACTCTTGATTCTTCTGCACCTGGTTGTGCGCCGGTTGGTTCGTTGCAGACCTAAAACACCACTGGATCTCAAAACTGAAAATTTGTGGGTTCATGTGCTGTAAAATTCCTCGTAAGACTATTTTCTGACATCAGGGTTGGGCTGTCTTTGCAGGTACAGCTCTTTTTTAATTTTATAGAATTTTTCAATTACTATATTTTTAGTAATTGTTTTGTCTTACTCCAGATGTTGATTTCGATAGTATGGATATTTTTCATTTTAATTTTCAAATTCTACGCCAAACTAGCTAATTCCCTTTCTATAATACGAGAAGTATTTCAAATCATTTTTTCAGGTATTTAGTTACAGCGATTATGGCGGTTTTTGGGAACTATCGGGTGTGCTACATTCCTGCTAACTCTGATAATATCAAAATTTTAGCTTTTGGAACCTAGAAGATCAGGGAAGGGAGACGGTATTTTTTGGACAGTTTGGGCTATAACTTTATAACCAATTTTTTGAGTTCTTGTAACGATCTTGTAAGGGTTCCGTTTTTTCTCTTTCTTCTCTTGTAGAATTAATAGTATCACTATAAATTATTTACAATCATTTAAGTTTATATTTTTATTATTATTTATTTCTTTTCTCTTATGTTTCCCAAAATATTATTAGTACTGTAGTGTAAACCCACCGCAATAAATACAACAGGCGAGAAAGAACTTAAGGAAAACAACACTAGTGGCAA